>JAWNMN010000435.1:5340000-6031337 GCA_035044025.1 Drosophila paracracens | reverse complement strand
ATATTCATTTTCTCTTTCATTTTTATTTTACTTCCCCCTCCTTTGTGCTTCTTTATGTCTCTCTCTCTCTCTCTCTCTCTCTCTGCTGATAATGATGATTTCTTTTGATGAGCAATTCGAGGCACACACACACAACACAATCGCACACACACTTACACACACAACGGAGCACTTCATCGTCTTGAGCTTTTTCTTTAAATGATTCCATTTTTGAAAACGAAAAGTGAAAAAATAATAATAAAACACAAAAGTCTGTTGGCCAACAGGAAATAGTTGTTGTTATTGTTGCTGTTGATTCTTTTACTTTTTAATGTGCATTTCATTTTGTGAAATCTTCGTTTGAATACTCTTCGCTGCTTATCAGCGATTTGTTCGTGACAATAGCTTGCCAGTTGCAAATGGCAAATGGGTATAACAGGCTTGTGCTAAAGTATGTGTATATATAAATTATATATATATATTCCGGATCTATATGAATAGTTGAGTTGATTTAGTCAAGTCCGTTTGCAAGTCTAAATGAATAAGTCCATTTCAGAGATTACAACTATAGACTTTAGATTTGGAATAAAAGTACTCAAATACCAATAGGAGTTGCAGTTTATTTCATCTGATCGATAACTGAATCGGTTTCCATTATTTATCGATAAGAATCGATTACCAATAGCAAAACAAAACACATTTTTAAAGATTTATTTTTCAATTCCTGGTTCCATATAGCTCAACATAATATCTGTCATATTTGATAGATACCAAGTCCGTTTCGATAAGAATCGATATCCGATAGCACAACTTCAATCTGCACTTGAATACAGCTTGCCATATCATATTTAATCGATAACTAAATTCATGATGGATGCTTATTGACAATGAAGTTGAATTTACGCTTAATTGCGCTTCATATTGATCAGATAGCGATACTTTGGCTATATCGCTACTCACACGATTAGTTGTTCTCAATAGTATCGGGGCAATCGCAACAAGGTTGCCAGATAGTTTTGCAAGCTTCTTGTTTGCTTATATCCTGTACAAAATCCCAAATCGATAAGAATTGACTTGAAAAAAAACAGGCAAAAATAAATTTGTATTTTTTTCGTTTCATCATTTCGAGAATCGACAGCAGGCGACATGTGGTTGGCGGAGAAAACGCTGGAGTCTTTGTCTTTATCGAGGGATTCCAGTCCGGGCAGCCATGCAGACACCTTACTGAAGCGAATGCAACACTTTGTGGACAGCGATCAGCTGTGCGATGTGGTTCTCATCGCTGGCATTGATGGCAAACGGGTGTCCGCTCATCGCTTGGTGCTCGCAGCTTCGAGTGAATATTTTTCGGCCATGTTTACCGGACAGATGCGCGAGAGCAAGGAGCACGAGGTGACCCTTGGCGAGGTGCGTGGCGATGCGTTGCAGTTGCTCGTCCAGCACTGTTACACCGGAAGCATTGAGCTGCACGAGGACACTGTCGAGACGCTGCTGGCCACCGCCAACCTGCTGCAGCTGATCCCTGTGGTGACGGCATGCTGCAATTTTCTCGCCCGCCAGCTGCACCCATCCAATTGTTTGGGATTCGCATTCTTGGCGGATCAGCATGGCTGCACAGAGCTGCTGCGAGTGGCGCAGGAGTACATCTGGCAGCACTTTATGGAGGTGTGCCACAATGAGGAGTTCTTTCAGCTAAACGCCAATCAGCTGGGCAAGCTGCTGTCCAGCGATGAGCTCTATGTGCCAACCGAGCAGGATGTCTTCCACTCGATGATGTCGTGGGTGCGCCACGATGCGCCCACTCGTGAGCAGCACATACCTGAGCTGCTCGCCAAGGTGCGTCTGCCCCTGTTGGATCCATCCTTCATTGTGGCTCACGTGGAGAAGGTGTGCAGCACCAGCAACGAGTGCCAGCAATTGCTGTTGGAGGCCTTCAAGTGGCATTCACTGACCCCCGAGTGCCGTTCGCTCATTGCTGCCACCGAACGAACCAAGCCCCGCAAATGCACTGCTGTCGGCCAATTGCTGGTTGTGGGCGGCTTCAATAATGCGCTGGGTCACCACCATTGAGAGCTACTGTCCGCGGCTGAACAAGTGGACGACTTGGGAGCACACGATCGATGGGCGTACGAACTTTGGCGCCGTTGTCATGGAAAACAAACTGATTTTGGTAGGCGGATACAATGATGGGAGAGCATTGTGCTCTGTGGAGAGCCTCGACCTAAACACGATGGCCAGCGTGCCACTCAATCCAATGGGAACGGCCCGTATGGCCCAGGCGTTGCAGTGCTGGATGGACACCTCTATGCGGTCGGCGGATACGCTGATGGGCAATATCTGAAAACTGTTGAACGCTATGATCCCATTGCGCGCACCTGGAGCTATGTGTCGCCGATGTCCGAGGAGCGTGAGTCGCCCTGGTGTTGCGGTGTTGGGCAGCCGCCTCTATGTCATTGGCGGAAACGGCCTACACTCAGTCGAAAGCTATGATCCGGAAACAAACGAATGGAGTCGTCGGGCGCCAATGAATCGCAATAAAGGTTTCGTTGGTGTCACTGTTGCAAATGGATACATCTATGCCTTGGGTGGCCTGGACATGGACGACTCATCGTTCCTCAAATATCGTGGAACGTTATGATCCAGCTACTGATACGTGGACACTGATTTGCTCTCTGGCAGTGGGACGCAATGGGATCGGTTGTGCTCTGCTTGGAGATCGTTTGATTGCCGTTGGCGGACATGGTAGGAATCGTGAGGTCAACAATGTCGAGGAGTACGATCCGGTGCGCAATGTCTGGAATGAACTGGCGCCAATTTCGATTCCTCGTTACAGCCCCTGTGTCGTTGCATACCGACAAATACCACCACCAGCAGCCAAGGATGGATCCAAACCAGCTTAAGCGTCCTACAAATATGTAATTAAAGAAACTATCAATAATATTATGATCATAATGATGTAATAATTATAATAATAATAATAATTACAATAATTATAATAATAAATGACATGTTTCTAGGAGAAGCGGCAAAATGTAAATGAAATTTCCGTTCAGAGTACCTTCAAGTCGAGCTCTCCCGACTACAGATTCCTGCTTGCTTGCTTTGTCTGCTGATTTCCTTTCGATTTGCCTACAATTATTCATCATTCATCATTCAACATTCATAATTCAACTCAATTATATTCTCGAATGAGTCAAACACTCACAATCGGCTGTGAGTATGATTCATCAGTCTGTTAGGTATTATTTTGTTCAAGTATGAACATGAGAGATGCTGATAAGTGGCTGCATAATATTTTCTATGTATTTAGGTTTAAGAATTTTATATAAACAAGTGGTCGCCTTACAAACGGCCGCACTCGATAAGAGACCAATGCGGTCGCCTTACGAACGGCTGCATAATATATTTCTATATATGTATTTAGGTTTAAGCATTATAAATAAATAAAGGGCCTTTCGAGGGCAGTTCGATTCTAAACGTCGTCTAAGCGTGTTGACTACACACTATACCTGCATCACACATTTACAATTTGAACAATCAGGCAAGTGATTTCAAGTGTGCTATATGCAAAATAAAGCAAATGATTATTTGCATACAGCATTTGTTTTAGTAGAAGCAGAAGATTAACAGATACCCTGTACTGATACCCTAATATATTACTAGTAGTAAGGAAAAATGACAGTCCTTAAAGAATAAATTAATTTCGATGTGGGGTTATGAGGAGAGGTATACTGAAGAGTTGAGATTCTTCATCTCCAAATAGTAAATCAGAACAGAACATGCATATATCAAACTAGATCGTTCGACTAGGAGATACCCTAAGCCCAGCTGTTAATAACTGAATTTTAGTTTAGCTGACTTATTGCAAAGAATTCCAGGAGCACTACTAGCTTTGACCCATGGGTGGAATACTAAAAGAATACAAAAACAAATTGGAAAACTTATTGTTTTGTTGATTATTATTATCCGCAAGGGTATTTAAGTTTATGGATATATTTCTGCTACTATCCGATACCCTGTTTTTTTCTCGAAATGAAATGAGTGCGTTTATCTTATCAGCTACATTTCAGTTGCGACTTATCAGCTTCAGCTTATATGTGGAAACTCATCGAAAGAAACAAAATAACTATGCAAGTTTAGTTTGCTTGGATATCTCTCACATATTATTTCTCACTGTGTATTTATGTTGGCTGACTGATTGAAAGTCTGCTTGTTCATTTTGTGATTACTCTTTATCAGCTCATTGTTTAGGCGTCATTAATTCTGCCTGTAAAGCAGAGAGAAATGCGGGCAAACCGTCTGCCAAGCCATATAAATACAAATACACAAATCTAAATACATACATATACATATATATATATATATATGCTTCGATTTGCTGCATATAGACACAAAACAGAGACAAAAATTACTAAAAGTCGAAAGAGAAAAAAAACAAACTGAACTGTTTTAAGAGAGCGCACACAACTGGAAGATATCAACCTTAAAAAAGCTAGAGTGGTAATTTCTAATGATTTTGGCATATTTAAATTAATTTATAATATTTAATACACAAAATGAATACAATAGAAAATGACTAAATGTCGAAAAAGAAAAACGAAACAAACAAAAATTAAGAATGTTTTAAGAGAGCGTACACAACTGAAAAATATTGTGTAAAGTCTCTCGTGTAAAAGTAAAAATGTATAAAATTATACTGATTAAATTACAATTTTTTAATTCACTTTAAAATTTAAATGTTTTTTGATTAACTTTTATTTTTTCGCTTTAAAAATCCTTCTCTCGAAATTTCTGCTATATATATATTTAACATAGTACATAAATTTTGCTGCTCATGCCCCGTTATTAATTTGAATTAAAAACAGGGTACACAATAAAATTGTCAGACGCGCGACGCGTTTTAAACTTGTCCATCATTCATGCACACACACACATAGCACACACAAAGTGCTCATTTACATGCCAAAGACGTGAGTCAGAAGAGAATACAAGAATTCTGTTATTGTTGCTGTTATCGCTTGTGCAGTTGTTGTTGCTGTTAAACATTCTGTTATGGTATTCGTATTTGGAAATGAAACATACACTTTGGAAATGAATATTCATTATTGGAATGCTGATTGGAAAAGCCTCTTTCTCTCTTGCACAAGTGCTCATAATTTATGCGTTGTTTGACGCATTATGTCATGGAAATATTCTTGGAAGCGTGTAAATTCCATCAAAATCATTAAATTCCAAATCGATTGCGAATCAGCAGCGCAAAGGCAAAAAGAAAAGGAGGATTTAACACGCGCACCTGACCATAAAAATGAGAAAGAGATACACAAAAATATATGCGTAAACAAACAGGCAAAAAACGACGAAAAAAAAAATTCATCGAATTGTGCCAAGTGCATATAAGTAAACTGAATAGCAATTGCAGCTAAGCATAAAACTATTTGCATCAAAAAAGATAACATTTTCCAAGATAACCATAAAATGTTCATGTAATATTAAGTTATTATATCCATGTTAATGTAATATTAGCATTATTAACAACAACAGGGTGAGGGACATTTAATTTCAGTCTAATTGCCATTTGCGATTCATCCAAAGGAATTTAATTTTTTTCCTGCATTATTTTACAGTGTGAAACAGGGACAACATGACTTATAATTAAGTCTAGGTAATGAAATAACGAATTTTAAGTTTAGACATCTAATGTAATTGTTATTTACACTTGGCTGTCAGCAAAACGTAGCAATGTTAAAAACAGGTCAAAGGACATTTTGTTCCATGTTATATACGCTTGTCTGTTATCATAACATACCAAAGTTAGCAACACAGGGACATTTTCTTCATGCAATGGAATTTAACTATTTTATTTTCGACACTTAAACGTGTTTTCAAAGCTGAAGTATGCATTACAAATGAGTTCGGCACACAAAATATGACATAAACATAGCAATGCTCATGAATTTCGCGCTTGCTTACATACACATATACCTAGATATATTTGCTAAATAAAAGAGTTTAATTATTTTGACAAAAATTTGACTTTTACGCTCTGTTTTTTTCAGCTTAGGCGGCGCAGCCCACAATAACAGCAGCAGCATTAACAGCACTCACACACACACACATACAGAGGCAATAATCCAGTACGAATTGCATGCTGGAATGTGAATGGAATCTCAACAATCTGACGACGATTCCGTCGACGGACGGAACGCGCAACTTTTTGCAGGCCAAGCAAAAGCAAGCAAAAAAAATAAATAAATAAAAAAATGCAGAAAAAATCAAATAAAAATAAATCGCGAACTAAAAACGAAAAAAAACTGTATTTAATTGCAACATTTACATAGCAGTGATGTAAAATATACACATATATAAACATGCACAAACATGTTTAAACATGCATGTTTGTCAGACTCAAAAAACAAAATAATCATATAGCTGCTTAGGAAATTATTGTCGCGCTGACATTGAAAGGCATTTTTCACAGCTGTCGCTGATGCCTCTAATTACAAACATTTTTTTTTTTATTGTTTCTTTTTTTTGTTTGATACTGTTATGCTTGGCAATAGGGGTATTCTGTTTAGCTATCAAAATAAAAATTTCCTTACCTAAAAAATTAATTATAGTTTTTTAATAGTCAAAATGGCAGCATTAATTTTAATTTTTCCAAGCAGAAAAAAACAAATACGGCCACACTGGTGTTTTTTTTTTTTAGCTTTTGCTGTCACAATTGCAAAAATTGCTCTGGATAAATAATGCAGTGATTTTTATTCCTTTAATGCAAATAATTAACAAAGATAACAATTTTTCAACAATATTTTGTTTGATTACATTTTGCGTAATTAAATGTTTATAATTATTATGACAGCTTGTTTGTTTAACAACAAATAAAAAAATTACAATGAGTTACTAAATGTTGGATAAAAATCTATAATTTAATAGAATATCAAAAATGATTTAAGATTGATAAATTCCTGTTAATTGTTAAAATAAATATTAAAAGGAAAATCCCTAAAATGTGGTTGGTGATGTTTTTGTTTTTCATTGCTTTGGTTTGATTTTTCGTTTGTCAATTGCAAAATGTAACAGTACTAATTTTGACACCTGCATTATAACGGGTCAATTAGACAGACAGATGGCAGGACAAATCAGGAGCACGGAAGCGATACAAATGGAGAGAGGCGGGAGCAGCTATAATTATATCCATACACACAATGCGAGTGAGGGGGAAAGCAAGAAGGGCGCAACAGTTGCAGCTGAAAAATGTAATCAGACTTTGTTGTTGCGAAAGGAGTGCGAGGAGCGGGGAGGAAACACAAAAGCAACACACAAACACACACAGTGGAAGAGATATAAAATATGTAAATACGCATTTGGCATTTTTATATATGTATTTTTCTGGGATTTTTCTTTGTAGATTTTCTTGGATTTTTTTCTTTCGTTTTTCGTTTTTTTTTTTAGAAAGAGAAACAGAGCCAACGAGCACAATTGGAAATACACATACATTCACAACACTCACACATGTCCACACACACACTCACACACACGCACGCATTTGGTGAATTTTCGTTTAGTAAAAACACACGTCTCGCGCAAGTTTTACGTGTAGATTTGTTGCGTTTTTCATTAGATTTACCTTTACGCGTTTGGTTTTTGCACTTTTCATAAATTTTCTCTCCACCTCCACGCGCTGCGTTGTTTTAATTAATAATAATAGATGGGCGATAGTTTGTGTGGCGGTTGAGCGATAGACAGCCTATGACTCGTGGTGGCGGGCTGATAACTAAAATGACAGGCTTGCAATAAGTTTTGTTATCAATTGGATTGAGATAGGTTGGCAGTCCGACTTCGCTTACAACGAGAAACTGGGAGCTACGAGAGTAACGTTTTATTTGGCATTAGGACATGGGCATGCAATTTGCTTGAATTTTAATAATTTTACAATAAAAAAATAATTTAATCCATTTGAACATAACAATCATCTTGTATATTACATAATGCGAACGATATAAAATAAAATGTTTATCACATTCTTCGCCTTATAATTAATTTAGCTAGTGATTTGAATTCATATAGAATACCAAAAGCATATATTCCTTTTACATGACATGGTCACACTCTGCTGGCAATGACAGTATTAAAATATGCATTATTTTCAACAATGAAAATGTACAATTTCCACTATGTACTTATAGGCATATTTAAATTACTCAAACCTTATCTTATCTGACTTATAATTTAAATAATTTACTGAAATATTTGATTAGTAAGAGGTGATTATTTTTTCGGTACTTTACAGCTGGGCACACTGACCACACTGTCAGCAGTTCTCTTCGCGCACTTTAGCTGAATGGTTATTTGGACGGTCAACGGGGTATTTTGTTTGCGACTCTCTTTTTCGTGTGTCATTCGCTCTTCTTTTGTTAACAAATTGAAGAAATAATTTGAAAAGTGAGCGAATTTACCAAAATTCGTGAAAATCGTGTTTAATCGGTAAACGCATGATATTTACATATATTGCAGATTTGCGTGTTTTGTATGTGTGTATGTGTACATGTAGGTGTGAGATGGCGAAAATCAACAAAAAAGCATAGTAAATAAGACGCATGCGAAAAGTGCATGCGAAGAAGAAGCAGAAGAGCGGCCCAAAAGTGTATGCGTTCTATGCATATATGTGTGTCTGTGTGTGTGTGTGTGGAGAAAGCAAGCAGCTTCTGGCTAGGCTCAGGAGTTTGTATTGTTGTTGTAGTTGTAGCAGCCAACAAATAAATACGTGACGTGAATTTATTAAGTGCGCCGTTATTGTTGTTGTTGTTGCCATCTCTGTTTTGCTTGCACTCTTGCATACTCCTGCTAGATATATATATATATATATATATATATGTATATGTATGTATATTTAATGTACATATGTATATTTTAATTAATTCCAGTTCTGGTTCTGCAGCTACGAATAAGGTCAAAATAAAACACGCAAAAAGCGTTATTAATTCCGAGTATTCTTTTTAAACCGACTCTGTGTGTGTGCGAGTGTGTAAATAAAAGATACGCGCGTGATTCATACCTACACACTGGAAAAGTGCTGTTTTTGTTGTTGTTGCTGCTGCTTGTGACGTCCATTGAACTGACGACGTCGACTGCGACGCAATTGCTTCCTGGCAAAACAACGACGACGACGCCAACGCCGCCAACAGAATGGATAAAAGTAAGTAGCAAGAAGTAGAATAAAGTGCACGAAAAAATCACAATAACTGAATTTCGTGCAGCGGCTGCGGCTGCTTCCTTCTGTTATCAGTGTTGACAGCATAAAGAATAAAAAGCTAAAAAAGGCTAAAAAGGAGGAATTTTTAAAAGTTATTGAATGTGAAAATGAAAAATGAAACGGAGCACTTCATCGTCTTGAGCTTTTTCTTTAAATGATTCCATTTTTGAAAACGAAAAGTGAAAAAATAATAATAAAACACAAAAGTCTGTTGGCCAACAGGAAATAGTTGTTGTTATTGTTGCTGTTGATTCTTTTACTTTTTACTTTAATGTGCATTTCATTTTGTGAAATCTTCGTTTGAATACTCTTCGTTGCTTATCAGCGATTTTCGTACAATCTTGCCTGTGTATGTGTATATATATAAATTATATATATATATTCCGGATCTATAAGAATAGTTGAGTTGTTTTAGTCAAGTCCGTTTGCAAGTCTAAATGAATAAGTCCATTTCAGAGATTACAACTATAGACTTTAGATTTGGAATAAAAGTACTCAAATACCAATAGGAGTTGCAGTTTATTTCATCTGATCGATAGCTGAATCGGTTTGCATTATTTATCGATAAGAATCGATTACCAATAGCAAAACAAAACACATTTTTAAAGATTTATTTTTCAATTCCTGGTTCCATATAGCTCAACATAATATCTGTCATATTTGATAGATACCAAGTCCGTTTTGATAAGAATCGATATCCGATAGCACAACTTCAATCTGCAGTTGAATACAACTTGCCATATCATATTTAATCGATAACTAAATTCATGATGGATGCTTATTGACAATGAAGTTGAATTTACGCTTAATTGCGCTTCATATTGATCAGATAGCGATACTTTGGCTATATCGCTACTCACACGATTAGTTGTTCTCAATAGTATCGGGGCAATCGCAACAAGGTTGCCAGATAGTTTTGCAAGCTTCTTGTTTGCTTATATCCTGTACTAAATCCCAAATCGATAAGAATTGACTTGAAAAAAAACAGGCAAAAATAAATTTGTATTTTTTTCGTTTCATCATTTCGAGAATCGACAGCAGGCGACATGTGGCTGGCGGAGAATAACGCTGGAGTCTTTGTCTTTATCGAGGGATTCCAGTCCGGGCAGCCATGCAGACACCTTACTGAAGCGAATGCAACACTTTGTGGACAGCGATCAGCTGTGCGATGTGGTTCTCATCGCTGGCATTGATGGCAAACGGGTGTCCGCTCATCGCTTGGTGCTCGCAGCTTCGAGTGAATATTTTTCGGCCATGTTTACCGGACAGATGCGCGAGAGCAAGGAGCACGAGGTGACCCTTGGCGAGGTGCGTGGCGATGCGTTGCAGCTGCTCGTCCAGCACTGTTACACCGGAAGCATTGAGCTGCACGAGGACACTGTCGAGACGCTGCTGGCCACCGCCAACCTGCTGCAGCTGATCCCTGTGGTGACGGCATGCTGCAATTTTCTCGCCCGCCAGCTGCACCCATCCAATTGTTTAAGATTCGCATTCTTGGCGGATCAGCATGGCTGCACAGAGCTGCTGCGAGTGGCGCAGGAGTACATCTGCCAGCACTTTATGGAGGTGTGCCACAATGAGGAGTTCTTTCAGCTAAACGCCAATCAGCTGGGCAAGCTGCTGTCCAGCGATGAGCTCAATGTGCAAACCGAGCAGGATGTCTTCCACTCGATGATGTCGTGGGTGCGCCACGATGCGCCCACTCGTGAGCAGCACATACCTGAGCTGCTCGCCAAGGTGCGTCTGCCCCTGTTGGATCCATCCTTCATTGTGGCTCACGTGGAGAAGGTGTGCAGCGCCAGCAACGAGTGCCAGCAACTGCTGTTTGAGGCCTTTAAGTGGCATTCACTGACCCCCGAGTGCCGTTCGCTCATTGCTGCCACCGAACGAACCAAGCCCCGCAAATCCACTGCTGTCGGCCAATTGCTGGTTGTGGGCGGCTACAATAATGGCTGGGTCACCACCATTGAGAGCTACTGTCCGCGGCTGAACAAGTGGACGACTTGGGAGCATACGATCAATGGGCGTTCGAACTTTGGCGCCGTTGTCATGGAAAACAAACTGATTTTGGTAGGCGGAATCAATGATGGGAGAGCATTGTGCTCTGTGGAGAGCCTCGACCTAAACACGATGGTCAGCGTGCCACTCAATCCAATGGGAACGGCCCGTCATGAGCCCAGGCGTTGCAGTGCTGGGTGGACACCTCTATGCGGTCGGCGGATACGCTGATTATCAATCTCTGAACACGGTTGAACGCTATGATCCCATTGCGCGCACCTGGAGCTATGTGTCGCCGATGTCCGAGGAGCGTGAGCGCCCTGGTGTTGCGGTGTTGGGCAGCCGCCTCTATGCCATTGGCGGAAACGACCTACACTCAGTCGAAAGCTATGATCCGCAAACAAACGAATGGAGTCGTCGGGCGCCAATGAATCGCAATAAAGGTTTCGTTGGTGTCGCTGTTGCAAATGGATACATCTATGCCTTGGGTGGCCTGATAAGGAAACCGATAGTTACTCAAATATCGTGGAACGTTATGATCCAGCTACTGATACGTGGACACTGATTTGCTCTCTGGCAGTGGGACGCAATGGGATCGGTTGTGCTCTGCTTGGAGATCGTTTGATTGCCGTTGGCGGACATGGTAGGAATCGTGAGGTCAACAATGTCGAGGAGTACGATCCGGTGCGCAATGTCTGGAATGAACTGGCGCCAATTTCGATTCCTCGTTCCGACGCCCTTGTCTTTGCCATACCGAACACAATACCACCACCAGCAGCCAAGGATGGATCCAAACCAGCTTAAGCGTCCTACAAATATGTAATTAAAGAAACTATCAATAATATTATGATCATAATGATGTAATAAAAATTATAATAATTGTAATAATTACAATAATTATAATAATAAATGACATGTTTCTAGAGAAGCGGAAATGAACGTTCGTCTAAATCGAGCTCTCCCGACTACAGATTCCTGCTTGCTTTCCTCGTCTGCTGATTTCCTTTCGATTTGCCTACAATAACTCAACATTCATCATTCAACATTCATAATTCAACTCAATTATATTCTCGAATCAGTCAAATACTCAGAATCGGCTGTGAGTATGATTCATCAGTCTGTTAGGTATTATTTGTACAATCAGGCAAGTGATGATTTCAAGTGTGCTATATGCAAAATAAAGCAAATGATTATTTGCATACAGCATTTGTTTTAGTAGAAGCAGAAGTTTAACAGATACCCTGTACTGATACCCTAATATATTACTAGTAGTAGTGAAAAATGACAGTCCTTACAGAATAAATTAATTTCGATGTGGGGTTATGAGGAGAGGTGTACAGAAGAGATGAGATTCTTCATCTCTAAATAATAAATCAGATCAGAACATGCATATTACAAACTAGATCGTTCGACTAGGAGATACCCTAAGCCCAGCTGTCAATAATTGAATTTTAGTTTAGCTGACTTATTGCAATTCCAGGAGCACTACTAACTTTATCCCATAGGTGGAATACTAAAAGAATACATTAAAAATCCACCTTTCATAAAATTGGAGAACTTATTGTTTTGTTGATTATTAAGATAAAGTGTCGCTTTTTTCGCGATTGCATTTAAGTTCAGGGATATATTTCTGCTACTATCTGATACCCTGTTTTTTCCTCGTTTTTGTCTATGCCAATTTGAAACTTTTACAGACCACAACTTGAAATGAAATGAGTGCGTTTATCTTATCAGCTACATTTCAGTTGCGACTTATCAGCTTCAGCTTATATGTGGAAACTCATCGAAAGAAACAAAATAACTATGCAAGTTTAGTTTGCTTGGATATCTTTCACATATTATTTCTCTGTGTATTTGCTAAGTGTAACTGATTGCTTATGTGGAGTATCTGCGACCTCATAAAGTATATATATATTCCTGATCAGCATCAAAAGTTGCGTAAATTTAGCCATGTCCGTCCGAATGTCTGTATGAATGAGAAATTCTCTGAGATACTTTAAATTTGGAATATTACTTCGCTGTCTTCAGATCGAAAAAAAAGTTATTGATAATGAAAAACTCCACATATGAAATTACAAAACTGACAACTAATTAACCAATTAACCAATTTTTGGGTTTCACAAGCGAAATATATTTAAATTTCCATAGCGACATTATATTTGATTTGAAAATAGGGTTTTACCATCGCAAATAAGTTGTATTTTATGTAATCGATAACTACTCGTAGCGCGAATTTCGATACAAATCGAAAACTGATACCAATAAAACTGATACCTGACATATTCATAAATTTGATTAAGATCGGATAAGAAACACAGATATTGTTGTGCAATAAATAACTATTCAGAAAACGCACACATAAACTCTAGTAATTGGTTTCTACTCCTCAGCTATCTATATTTATATGGACAATGCTGTGTATGTATGTATATATATATATATATATATATATGTATATATAGCTTAACGACCAAAACGCTTTCCATCATAAAGTCTCTTAAATTAAACAACAGTCGGAGCATATATCAAGCGATTATTTATTTTTTTCCGGCTTGGCAATGGAAAACTAACTGAAGAAAATGTGTGGCGAATGTAAAATTGAGTGTAGCTTGTGGGCGTGGTTATAACAAATTACACACACAAGCACATGATAATGACCTAATCGAATTGTATGATAACAGACCCACACACACACACCAACATACACACACACCAACATACACACACACCAACATACACACACACTCACACAACACCCAACTTTGATAGCAGAAGCAGCGCATTTGATGTTTGTTTTTGTTTTTATCAGCTGGATTATGTTGTTTTGGCGCCGTGATTCACTCATTGCGATAGCCAAGTAAATGTCTCGGCTCACAATTGGATTACAATGGTTGACTCTTGGCCCTGGAAAGTACTTGGAAATTTGTCATACCTTATCGAAGTTTTCACATAGGGTATTGCAATTTTCTGGGCTGATGTGTAACATGTTGTTGAAGGCATCAGAAGCACAGTGACCACTGACTATAATGAACTGCTGTATTGTGTGCTAGTTGGTGCCTTAATTGCCATACTGATCTGGCATGGGGATATTTGGACGAGAGCTAAGAAAGAGTATTGCCTGGAGTTGGAGTTCAGACCCTTGGTTTTTACACGTGCAAATGCATATTTCTGCATTGCTTCTGCCATTTTGGCCATCGATTTCAATGCCTTTCCCTCGACATATTTCAAGAGTCAGTCATTGGTAATTCTGACGCTGCACGAGCTGCTGTTGCAACTTGGTCTCTCGGAGTTTGTCATGTCGTCGGATGTGGATCACATTGGCTTGGGGCAGGCGAATCGTGAAGGTCTCAGCTCGCTGCTCAGCATTTACTGTGCCGAGTGGTACACGTCCATTAAATTTAAAAGAGTATTTGGTATTCGTCTATCCATTTTGAGTCTTCTTCTGTCAACATTTTGATGGCCTTAAATTTGTCACATTTGTCGTCACGCAACATTTACTTGCTGCTCAATTGTTGTGACCTTGGCCCTGAACTTTCCCCAATTACCGTTACACGCCACTCATGTAAAACAAACAGAGTCAAGGTCACAGATATGCGATAAAGGTTCAAGGATGAGGCCCGCTGTACAATGAAAGTCCTCTTGGTGTGTCTTCTTTTGGTGTGTTTGAGGTTGTGGTGAGGGGAGGCATTGGTAAATAATTTATAGCTGTAAGATTCGATTGTTTGTTTACTTTTTGGTAAGTAAGCTTAACTAAAACTTAAATTTAAATTAGACTGATTATATTCGGTTTCAATTTGGAGTTGTTCGATCTATCAACTATCGATTATCGATAGGCATGACGATCTTTAGTGGTTTCAGCCTACTTTAATACTTTTGGGAATAGTTCCTTATGTAAATTTGTGTATAGAAAAGTCGTAGAAACACTAGGTAAAATCAATATATATTAGGGCTTGCTCATATCAGTTGGTCCATATTCTTATATATTTAACAATCCATAACAAATTCTGTTTCTTATCAGGCTTTAATAAATTAATATATGTTCATTTTCTTATCGGATCTTAATTATATTTATACAGTTGATGAACAATATTTCTGGATTGATTAAATATCGATTGTGAATCCTTTTCTTAGCAATTGCATCTTTTTTTAGCTATCGGTAATCGATTTGTGCAGTTATCGAAAGAATTACAAAAAATGTTAACTGCGTAGAATACCAGCACTTATATTCCAAATTTCAACTCGATTCCTTGTGCTGATCTAGGATATATATAAGTTAGGGATTCGGAGAAGCTTCCCTTAAACTATTACATACTTCTGCACAAGTTCAGTATACCTTTTTCTTCCTCTTTCGAAGGAAGGGCATAATAGTTTTTCTTATGCAATACTCACTTAAGTTTTGCTTTAATCACATCACAATTCGTGACTTGACGCAAAATACTTACCCATCCATTTAATATATGTTCATACCCCGTACCCCATTCCTGAGACTACACTTGCCAAATCGTGTGTGTGTGTTTCTTCATTGCGTGTTCAAAGTTAGATAAAATGTGCTTCATTTAATATTCTTGCCAAACTATTTTGTAGTACGCCCCTTTTGAGATGGTAATAAAAAAGGCGTATCCAAATATTTCACTCCTACCAAAATCACGAAACTTGTGAAGTTTGCCCTGAATTACACGCAAGTTGCTTAAGTCTATAGATTTATTACCCTACTGACACGCCTTCCAATTGTTATTTATTTTTTTTTTTTGGCTTGTTTTAAGTGTGTTTTTAAGTAAAGTACGCAATTTAACATTTACGGTTCAAGCAACAAAAGTCAAAGTCTGTCGAATAAAAGACCAAAGAAAATTCAACTGATTGTTAAGCCAATTAGCATGTGTTTCTTCAAAGATGGGGATCTTCTTCTTCGCACACACACACACACACACACAGTGTAACCACACCTTGCGAACCGGTTCAACGCTTCAGCTCCCCTCCCCACCCCTTCTCTTCCTGTGTTCTAGTCTGTGGTCAAGCTTGGCTTGCCCTTGGGGCACAAATCTTCACAAATTGATTCATTACTATGAGTGTATAAAAAAATAAAAATTCTTTCTAGTGTAATAACGTAACGGAATTGTAGTTAACACCTCAATGGAAGAGAGCAGAAACAGAAGAAGAATGGGCAGCAGGGGTCGTCAAATCAATTAATCATCTTCTTAAAGCTCAAGCCGGTTTTCTTCTCTGCTTTTGACACATATTTAAGTTTGGTTTATTTTTCTTTTTGGCTGCTAAGATTTGACAACAAGTGAGTAATCCAGGTTTGAAGCGGCTAAAGTAATCTTCCAATTGTCAAATTTTTCATTTTCTTTAATCTTTCTGTGTCTGAAAAAAAAAAATTTTATTAGGGGCTGCTGAAATCGTGGAAAACTCATCTAACTTGCCTTAGCAGCTGCTCTTCACTTGAAGAAAAATTCAAAATGGAGAAAATTCAATCGAAATAACAGTTTTTAAAATATAATCAAATAGGGCTCTTTTCCGAATTTATGCTTTTAAAAATTATGATTCATTCCATATGTCCATCGCTATATGAGAACTGCCTGCACAATCAGCAGAGTGAATATTTATAGGTAACAAAACAAACGCTTGAACTATGCCTAAAAGAAATGGAAAATATGCAATTAAATATGCTCGAAAGATTTGTGAAAGAATTGGATTCTTTGTACAGAGCAATCACCTCCATTTACATCAACTATTTTCGTCTATTTATTAAAACATATTACATTAATCAGCAAGATAATCGATCGTTATTTGTTCTAATAATTATATAGAAGTAATTTCAAATCTCTAAAATTGTATCACATATCTTAACAACGCCTTCAACGCACACGTCACGCAATCGATTCAAAATTTACGCCCTAAATCAGCGTCCATAAATTAGGCCAGCCTAAAAAACAAATGTATAAAAAATATGCGCATTTTCAAAATATCTTAATTAAACTCACTCACTCGATAGATTCAACTTCATACAATACTCAAGGGTATATACACTATTTTTTTCCGATCTACTTTCAAAGTTTAAGTTATGCAGTCAAAACTTAATATAATATTGTCTATAAGCATTATTGCCATGTTTTTTGTCTTTTGACTAAATTTGTCAGTGTATTTTTAAGTCGAGCATTTTTTAATTCTAGTTTTACAGCTTGCCACAATTTGAATGGGACAATTTGCATATTTTAATGGCTATTTGTGTGTGTGACTTTGACATTGTCTCTGCCTTTTTTGAGCAGACTCATCTAGTGTATGCAGCAGAATATCGCACACTCATCCCGCACCTAGACACCCTCTGGCGGTCAGAGTTTTCTGTTGTTGTCCGTTTTCTATAATTTTCGACACATTTGCACGATTTGCTAGTTTCGAGAACAACTTGGCTTGGCTTGGCTTGGCTTGGCTTGGATATTTCACACGACACCGCGCACCACGGTCGTCGCCTCATTTTTCAGTGGTTTGTTGTTGTTGTTGTCGTTTTCCTTATTGCTTTTGTTGTAGTTTTCATCATTGTTGTTCTTGTTGTTGTTTTCGTTGTGGTACTTTTCACCACTTAATGCTGCAACTTTTCACCATTTCTCAGCATTTAGCTGGCGCG
Source organism: Drosophila paracracens (assembly GCA_035044025.1). Lineage (NCBI taxonomy): Eukaryota > Metazoa > Arthropoda > Insecta > Diptera > Drosophilidae > Drosophila > Drosophila paracracens. The sequence continues at coordinate 6,013,485 of JAWNMN010000435.1, read as the reverse complement.
CCTCATTTCACAACAAACGCTAACTGTCTGTCTCTCTGGCTGCCTGTCGTTGTTGCATGTTTCCCATTCTACAATGTGCGTGTGTGTGTGTGTGTGTGTTGTAAAAGTGTTGCTGTAGTTGTTAGCTGACTCAAGCTTTGTGGTTGCCTGTCAGTGAGTTTATTAAAGCGCACATTCAGATGCGCTGTTGTTTTGTGGCCAGAAAAAAAGAAATGAAAAAGTAAGGAGTGCTCGACTAGGTTGATACCCTATCGTATACACATTTCTGCTCATATTTAATTGTATACTATTGAGTAATTGAATCTTTATCTTTAGTCACATTTAAATTAAATATGCATTTCTACTTATATTTATTTGAATATTTTTTTGTTGTTATTTTTCTTTGTTATTATTCTTCTTGTTTATTATAAAGTAATTGAATACATTTACTCATATTACTCATATATCTTAAAGCTGTCCACAATTGTTCATATCCAACTTTGGACATTATATAGGTACATATTTACTGCTGCGAATGCGTTTAGACTCATTATCCCAAGAGTCATCCTTGGTTATTTTACCATTGCAAGATTGAACAGGGTTTCATTTTTTGGCTTACGATTGTTAGCTTTACATAAATAAATAAATAAATTTGAGTACAATCACAGGCAATTCCATAAAGCTTGCAACTTTAGAGAAGATGAAAAGAATAACAACCACATTGTATGTTGTCCATTTGATGTTGCCTTCAGTTTTATCTGCTGAAATAAGAACCAAATTTGCCGCCTCGTATCTGTGACAAAATCTTAGATTCAAGATTGTATAAATTGTGTACGACAGAGACTGTTAAGAATGTTTATGTCAAAATATATGCATGTATATTCTATAATTTCAGGTATCTTCTTTACAAACAATTGCACAACTTTTTTATAGCCTGAAGCCATTTAAAAGAGGCGAAAGGGTGTTATGAAGTGTTGCCAAAGTTTGTAACAGGCATCTTCCAACAGTGGAAAGCATCTTCCATCCCAGATGGAATCAGATTTAAAGTTGAAAGTAAAACGTGAAACTAGAGATTTAAAATTTGGAACATGAGTTTGAAATTGAATTTGAAAGAAAATTTGCGAATTAAATTATATAAAATTAAATTAAGCGATTTTAAATAAAATAAAATAAAAATGGAAATGAAAAATTCTCCAATTCAGAATCCAGAAAAATACCAATCACATTCCTAAATACATTTGAAAATATCTAAGGCATAAGATATTTAGGGTATCTCGTAGTCGAGCTCTTGCGACTATTGCATTCTTACTTGTTTGTTCATTTTATGGGCATTAAAAGCAAAAGCAAAACCACATTAAAGGTTCAGTTGGATGTCGCTTTGTTAGGCTATGGCTTTGGCTTTGGCTCTTTGCTGTAGGGTTAAACTGCAAATGAAATACGGCCGTGTTGGCCCACTTACAAATTGGCGGAGACTCGGGGCGAGGCGACTCTCGAGGCGAGGCAAGTTTGTGTGCTTGCTTGCAGCACTTTTGCCACTTCACTCTCTGCTTCTGTGGGTTGGTCTTTCTCACTATTTCACTCTCCCCTCCCCTCTATCTCTCTCTCTTTCTCTCTCTCTCTCTCTCTCTCTTATTCTCTCTGTTAGCCTTTCTCACTCTGCCTCACTCTCTCGCTCTCTGTCTCGCTCTATCTCTCTTTGAAGTGAAATTATTAAGTGCGCCAGAAAAGCGGATTTTTATTTAATTTAGCTGTCATTTCAACGTTGGTGGTCCCTCTTCTCGTCCCCCATCCCCTTCTATCCCCGCACCATCTACCTCTTCTTCTGCTGCTTGAGTTGTCAAAAGAAAACTCGTTAAAATCGAGAAAAGCATTTCGAGTCGCATTCGCCTCGTCGACAGTCTGTCTTAATTGTTCATTATCAGTGTGGTGCGAGTCTGTAGCCATTAGCTATTTATGACACGTCGCTAAATGGTTTACACTCGAAGGCTCTTTATACCCTCTCCTCTCCCCTCTCTCCACATATATATATGTGTGTATATTGGCGTTATAATTATTGTGCCTCAACATGAAGTACATTTATCGCTTTCATTGCTGTTGCAGACCCGGTAGATTAGATTAGGGTATTTTTAGCCATTTTGAACAATGTTTTAAGCTCGATTTTTGCTCAAAATGCAATTTAAAATTTCTTAAGAAAAAAATCGCATTTACACTCAGAAAAAAACCGCAAACCTTTGCTAATTTTTAGAAATTTTTTCCTATACTTATAAATTATTTGTAAAAACTTTCTATATTGATTTGCTAAAAGTCAGATGGTTTTTTTTTCTGAGTGCAGACAACACTTTTCCACTGAGTAAAGTAAAAAAGGGTATCATGAGGTATTCAACTTATTAAGCATTATTTGCCACATCAATATTTCAACGCACTTGGCTTAAATTGTATATATAGTCTGCAATTTCGCTGCTGTCACAGTCGTAAGCCCATCAATGATTCAGTTTGTGTTTCAATTTATGTCTTTGAGTCTCAGACTTCAGCCATCGTAAATGCTCACACATGTTAGACATAAAAAAAAGGCAGGAAGTGACAAGTCGAGAGAGCTCAACTAGCAGATACCCTGCTTTAAATTGCTTAGCAAGCTTGCTGATAAAAATAGCTTTGAATTTTAGAAATTCGTAATACTTTTGGTGTCAAGCGTAACTCACTTTATTAGTCAGAAAGTATATTTATTTATAAATATATTAAACATTGTCTAATTTACAGTTGTTGCTCATATGATTATTAATAAGCATTAATATCTGAATATTTCATTTATAAAATTCATTTAATTAATTTGAAAAGTTTTACGAATTTTTTGGCAATTGTAATTCATGAGTTGAGTGGCACTTCATTATACCCTCTTTAACCATTTTCAATGGCTACAGGGTATCATAAAAAGTGGCACAAAAATGAGTCAATAGTGCGGGGGCAGCTACCTCCATTAAAAAATATGTTTGGGATGATGCTGTTGTTCAGTTTGTTGCTGTTGTTGATATTCAAATTGGATCGAAGGCGAGCGAGTCAAGCATAGCTTATAAGTAATTATGGCACCGGCAATATGATTATTGTTGTTATTGTTACTGTTATGTTGCATCGTTTCGTCATTATTTGAATTGTGTTGTTGTTGTTGTTGTTGTCATTGTGCGGCATGACATGTTGTACGGGCTTTAATGCTAAACAAAATACGTAGTTTATTAAAAAGTAATTGGTTGATAATTTAAAGAGTTTGAAGTTTGATTCGTTTTGTGTAGAAAAGTTGCATTTAAATGTGTTTAATTATTTAATGGCGATTTCAACTTCAAACATAGTTAACATATTTCAAAGCAAACATAATTAAATGAAATTTCGAACTGCTCGTATCAATAAAAACATTTTATATTTTTTACACGCTGAACTTAATTTCTAAATAAAAATAAAAATAAAATAAAAATCTTCTACAATCAACTGCAAGCTTACTAAAATTATAATTCATAGAAAGATCTGCAAGAAACTTACGTAAATAAAAGTTATTAGAAAGCTGCTGTAAAGCATCCAAATATATTTAAAATATTTGAAAGAAAATATGAATAATATTTAAAGATTTTGGGACATTTTTTTGTAGGTTTATTAATATAAATGTTTTGCACAAATTCTTATACCCTGAATACATTGAAAATGGTATGATAGTTATGGTGTTATTGACTTCAAAAATACTAAATTATTTTAAATGCCTTTTCAAATATTAAACTCGGTTAATCATTATAAATATATTATACAGTTTTTTAACCCGAACCAATTAAAGATGTTCTAATAGGTAAAGACTTGTCCTAATCGAGCTTCTTATTTATTTTTCTCTTTTCTTAGAATTTTCTACAATTACTTATCACATTGCACATCAAATAAACTGTATAAGAGTCATGGCAAATATATATGACATCATATTAATTGACTACAAATCTCAACTCAGCAGTTTGATAAGCGTTATGAACGATGGGCGAAAAGAAAAGTCGCCTGACAAATGACAACTTTTAAGGTGGTTCACCAATTAAATAGGCACAACGACACAGTGACTGCAAAAAGCAAACGCTAACCCAATTTTTTGACGTCTGGCGCCCACGATTCGCATTTATTTAAGTTTGTCATTATTATTATTATGTTTTTTTTTTTTAAATGGAGACAATGAGCTTGTCATGTAACTTTTACTTTTCAAGCCCAAAATGAACGAAAATGTGAGTGTCACGTAGCGAAACCAGATAGACAAAGGGGGGAAAGAGTCCCAAAATAGACTCTCGATTGCGCAATAGTAAATATGTGCACTTGAAGATTGGCATTATAAATGCGTCAGTCCCATCTCGAAACTGTCTGCTTCTCACTCTCTCACACACTCTCTCTTTCCCTCTCTGTCTTTTTGCAGCAATATGTGCAATAGTGGAGTACGAGTACGCTGCCAAGGAGCCAGATGAACTGGATCTACACAAGGGTGCCATCATCCATCGCATCAAACAGATGCCCGGCGGCTGGTGGCAGGGCACTTTGAAGGCCAATGGAACAACGGGCATGTTTCCCGATAATTTTGTGCGCATTTTGGAGCCGAGCAGCAATGGCAACCACAGCGATGACAGCGCGGTTGTCCAGCTCAGGTTGGTGACGCAATTTCAACAGCAGCCCCACCTCCCCCCCCCCCTCCACGCACCCAAATGAAAAGACACCTAACTAATAGGAAATTAATAATAAATGAAAATCAACTTTGGATAAATATTTATAATTTGTGTTTCCTGGTCACTTAAAGTTCGCTTTAAATTAAATACAAATTAAAGTAAAATCGACCGGAAGCTGACTAAAATTATTGCTCCTAAAAACGGCAGAAAGCTTACTAATATTAAAGCTTAGTAAAATAAAAGCTCTCAGAATGCAGCTAAAAAAGTTGCAAAAATCTTTTTAGAAAGCTTTTTTAAATCAAATTGTTTAAAATCTGCTTCAACTGGAAATTTAAAGCTGCTTAAGTCAACTTAGTATACTAAAAGCTCCTGGAAAGCTTCTGAAATCGGCCGAAAGCCTATGAAAACACAAATTTAAAGAAAATCACCGAAATCTGCCGAAAGCTTACTTTGCTTCAGCAAAAGTGAAAATATATAACATGAAAGCTCTAAATAATGTTCTTAATGCTGAAAGCTTCATTTTACAAGCACCTGTAGTTAAAACTTTTCAATAATTATGTTATATATAATTATAATTATTTATAATTATTATAAACTATTATTTGAAACTAAAGCACATTCCTATTTGAAAATATTGTAGTTGCCACAGCAGCAATCAGCTGGTGTCATTTAAATCTACACATCAATTGTTGTACTAAATATGTGCAAACGCTCTCTCTTTATTTACATTTATGCACTCTCTGTAATTTGCTCTCTTTGTGTTTGTTTTTTCTTCTTTTTTTATATTTTGTTCGCTGCTTCTCTCAGGGAGAAATCAGCGACATCGAATCGCCGCTGTAAAGTCGTCTACAGTTACACACAAGTCAACGACGACGAGCTGACGCTGGCCGTGGGTGATGTCATTGAATTCCTAGGGGAGGTACGTACATATACAAACACCACTATACACTCAGAGAAATCTACAGCTGCCAATTGCCTAAATATGATTGGGTTCAACTTAACTTAAATACGATTGTGCTTATTCGAAAATCAATAAATAAAAAAAAAATCATTTCATTTTATGAATACTGTTTGGTTACGCAGGTATCTGCGCCAAACAACAATTAAAGCAGCTTCTCTGTTAATATTGTTCTCTTTGATAAGTTATGCTCTGCGCAGCATAAAGAGAAATTTAACGTAAAGATCATAACTGTTGTTTTGCATATGCTCATCGGCATTTCGTTTTATTCGTTTTCGCTTTGCTTGCCCTTTGCTTTAGATAAGCGCAAGCAGCAGCTGCAATTCGGCAGCTAATTAGTTCAATTTTGTGAATCGAGAATGCAAGACGCGGTCGTTAGTAATTCAAATTGTAATACAAAATAAATAAATAAAAATTCGATAGCTTTTGAAAAAGCTCAATAGCTGAACAAATACTCAACAGCTTAAATTGATTCTGTTTTAATCATTAAATAATACTAAATAAAATGAAATAAAACAAATTAAGTTAAGTTAAGCTAAAATCCAAAACGTTTTCAACTACAAATATTATTGTTATAGTATTTATCATCTTAAAATGAAACCAAATCACCTTAAATCAATTAGTTGAGCAAAAATGGACGGATAGTAAAACTTAAATCATCTGTTATCTTATTTAAATAATACTAAATTAGTTTGGATCAATTATTATATATTATGCTAATTATCTTAAAATCAAAATCTGTTTGAATAAAGTATTTAAGTTCTTAAACAAAAAACTAAAACGTTTCAAGTAATATTTAAATAATATTGATTGGAAAATACTTTAGACGGAAATGGTACTTGAAAGCTCAAACATTTTTCTCTGAGTGTACATATACACACACGTTTACGTATGCTGGCATTTAGTGTGCCCACAACCCCCATTTAACCTCTTTGCCAATAACCAAATAACAAAAACAACAACAACAAATAACACAAACTAAAAGCGAAATATGAACAACAAAAAATTCATTTTCTGTTTCTGTTTCTGTTCTTTTCATTTGGTCATTTAGGTCGAGGAAGGCTGGTGGCGCGGACGTTTGCGCAGCAAAGTTGGCGTATTTCCCTCAAATTTTGTGCGACATATCGAACCATCGCCCATCTTGGCCTCCAAGCGGCCGCCAACGATTGGGGCAACGGTCACAGCGGCGGCACTAACGGCAAAGGCTGCAAATATTGCCGCAACAGTGGTGCCAACAAATACAACAACTACAGCAACAGGAGCGGCAGCAGCAGCAGCAGCAGCACCTGCAACAGCAGCAGCAACAACAACTGCTGCAACATCAACAACGAAGCAAACAAAAAGCAGAGCAACGGCATCAACGAATGCAACAACTGTCGCGGCAGCAACGGCAGCAACTGTAGCAAGTGCTGCAACAGCAGCCGTGGCAGCGCCCACGTTACCACCGAAACCGCAACGTGACTACTGTCGCGTCGAATTCCCCTATGCGCCACAAAATGAGGATGAGCTGGAGCTCAAGGTGGACGACATCATCAGTGTGGTCAGCATGGAGCTGCCCGACAAGGGCTGGTGGAAGGGCGAGCTGCGTGGCAAAGTGGGCGTCTTTCCCGATAATTTTGTCAAGTTACTCGCCCCCTCCGAAGGTGAGTGCACCAAACCGCAATAACTTAACTTAAAATCTCCATCTCCATCTGCCACATGTATAAGTTTTTTTTCTCTCTGCGTATGAGTTTTGTCGCCAATCGTCCCATCTGAATTCTCATTCGTCATCAAATGCAATTTCCTTAAATTTCCTCAATTGCAACTTCTTGATCGCCTTGCCCCATTTTGCTTGGCCACCCTTGGCCATTCGCAGCTAGTTGTATTTATAGTCGAGGTAGTCTGACAAGCAGCCTTATCACACTGATAAGATTTGAGTCACATTATATTGAACTTGATAAAATAAACAAAGCTAACTGCTTGATAGGCTAGTGTAAAACTGTCTGTGGCCAGTTCGTTGTTTAAATACACTCATGGACAGCAAAATAGTTACACTACATCGAGTGTTTTGACGAAGGATATTTATCTTTTTTCATTTCCTTTGCAGTAACTTAATTTGGTTTTGAAAATTTGGAAGTTATCATCTCTCATAGGAGCAGTGATATTCAAGTGCTTCTGCTTCAGTAATTAATTGTCTGGGTTTAATTAGTTGTAATTAAAATGTTTATATATATATTATAACTCGGCTTTAAAATGTTCGTTTGCTTTAAATACTTTAGTATTTTATACTGAAAATAATTACAATTCCTTCATTAGTTTATTTAAATTACAATTACTTTTTATATATTCAAATAATGACACTTTTCTTTGGAAACTTCTATTTAAAATACAATTAATTAGCGATTTCCGCAGAAATTTAATTGTTTTTTTTTTTTAATAATATTTATTTTGAGTCATAAATTCATATTGAGTACCGAGTAATAGTGAGAGCATATTTTGCAATGCAAAAGCAAAAGGCAAAAGTTTAGCTTAGATTGTACTGATTCACACTTCTAACAAGAATTTTTGGAATTAGTATATTTTTAGTTTGGATACTCAAGCATTTTACAATAGGGGTTGACTTCAGTTATATATATAAAGCGAGTAAATATTTTATATAAAGCAAATGTAAATATTTTTATGCTTAATGGTTATAGATTGTGGACACGCGCAAATTGTATATACTGAAAGAAATAATGTGTAAATTGAATTATCCACTTATCCTTAGACTTAGACACTTAGATTTAGTGCAATCTCAGAAATCTTGAACAGTTTCGCATACCCTGTGCAGATAAGAAATATTTTAAAAGAGTAAAAATAATTTAATAGACCGAAGGAAGTGTCGCCGATTCTATGAGGTACTATATGTCATATTTTTCAAGATAAACAAGCGAGTCGATCTAGCCATGTCTATAAAAGCCAGAGACTTCAAATTGTGTATGACTTATCGTATATCATAAGCAATTAAAAATGATTTCATTCTAATCTATATATATTTGCCCAGTTCTAGAAATATCTATATAAATCGATAAGAAACGAAAGATACCATTTCAAAGAAACAACATTCTAAATAAATATTTATATATGCCATGCCATAATACTGATCAGCCGTAAGAGTTTTATCAAGATCAATTGAGAGGTACTTAAGAATATAATACTTTCAAATTGTAGCTAAAGACTTGGCTTGAGGGTATCTGCCCGTCGAGCTCGCTCTCTCCCTCTCGCCTAAAGCATTCTGAAACAATTTGGAGCAATGCACTTGAAAACAGACCACTTCAAAATCACTTGCAGACATTTCAAAATCAGCCACTCAACATTGAACATTCAACATACAACATTCAACATTTCCTTCACATTAAACAACTTGAACAACATTTTCGATTTAGTTTTGATTTGATTCTCATGTTTATTATTACTTGCATTTTTTGGACTCGACTTTAATTAGCATTTTGTTTACGTTTCACTATCGCCATCTCTCTCTCTTTCTCTCTCTCTCTCTCTCTCTCTCTCTCTCTCTCTCTCTCTCTCTCTCTGTCTCTGTCTCTGTCTGTACAAGTAATACAAGATTGTATTTTATTTCTCGCATTATATTTATGTCTCGTGTTGATGTCTCTGTGTAATTTTCCTCTACACTTTTCTCCTTCTTTTTTCTTCTACTCCTCTTCTACCAATATTTCTTTCTTTACACAAAAATGTAAATGTTTTCCATATATGTGTGTGTGTAATAAAAAAAAAACTTTATTGCAACAAACTACACTCGACACACAACTGCACACACACACACACATACACACACACTGATGTCGCGGGGCAGCACCCCCTCCTATGCCCCCGCCACGGCCGCGGGCCCGGCCACGAACACGGATCGGGGGAACGGCAACGGCACCGGCACCGTCGGGGTGGGGACAGCAACGAGGCGGCGGCGGCTCTTTCGAGTTCTTGGGCGCTCGTATGGCCAGCTTTATCACAACGATTTGTATGTAAACGAGTTTTTCCAGTCCAAGCCGCCTCTAAACAGTTTTTCCTTTTCGTTTTTTGGCCGCCAGTTTTCAATTTTTCCTTTCTCCGTCACCGGAGGCCTCTCGTTTTTTCTTTGTGTAAAATGGAAAATTGCTTTTTGACTTCATAATTTCTATGATTTATTTTCCGTTTTCATTATGTTTATTATTTTGGCTTTCTTTGTGGCGCCGGCAGTGCTCTCTAAAATTAGAAAAAAATAAAATAAAATATGAAGGAAAGAAAACAAAAGTCTCGGAAAATCTTTGGCGTCGTTTTTCTTTTGCGGTTTGCCGGTTTGCTTTATTTTCGCTTTTAGTTTTGTCCACTTTTGCCTGGCAAAACTGGTTTTCCCATGCCTTTTTCTAATTATTTGTTTATTTTCATTTGTCATCTTGGCGATTTGCGCGCGTTTCTGGCGCTGTTTAAAACGCTGGCAGTCTGTTTGACTTTGCTACTTAATTAGTTGCTACTGTTTATGAATATTTAAGCATATTTATCTCAATACTCATTGCATACTTTGCGGTTGTTATTTAAATCCGTATACATATATTTATATATATAATTATATATATATATATATTAATTTAGTTATTTATTTATACTCGGTATTTGTTGACTTCTCATATTTGTTTACTTTTGCTACACATGATTTTGCGGTCTGTACCATTGTATTGCGGGTTTTGTTACACACGGCTTGAAAATGCTTTCTACAATTTATTTATTTATTTATTTAAACAAAATTGTTGGCTTAACGCATTGAGCATTAACTAAACAAATGAATAAAAACATTAAAAATACTATAAAAAACATTATGTACTTTAAGAGACTTTATTTGTGTTAGTGAAAAAACCTGATAATTTTTTTTTACTACCACTGACTCATTGAATGCCTTCGCAAACGGGAATGGCGCTGATTAGATTGTATAATAATTCAGACGGATTTTTTTGTTTTATTTTTGCAAACAAACATTGTACAAAGTATGCAGAAACGTGAGCATATTTTTAGATTGATTGCGTCAATTCTGAAAAATAAACAAGTAAAAAGAAGAGGGAAGAAATGTATCATCTATCTAGGTTTGTCGGTATGAGGAAGTCATTCTAAGAAATATAAACTTCAAAATTGGAGTATTACTTCTTAAATAACAGATGCTTAACAAATTTATTTTATTTTCGCGGTAACTGCGCCCGTTTTGCGAATATAGTAATAGCAAAAGATAGACTGAGGAGATATAGTCAGCGTTATCATATAACCAGACGAATTGTTGATCAACTGTAAACATATAATTAAGATCGTTTAAAAAACACCGAACTGAAAATTCGGATATCAGAAAGCCGGCTAACAGCTGGGTACAGGATATCGTTCAGTCGAGCTCGCTTTTGTCTGGCGTCTTTTAGTTTGTTTTATTTTCCTCTGTTATTTATTATTATATCACGGCTTAATAATGGTCTAATGATAAATGCAGTGATTACAAATTATTGTAAATATAATAATGTCTATTAATGTTGACACATTGATAATATAATAGTGTTATTGACAGTGTTTTTGAGTATGCTGTAGACTGTAATTCAAACTTAATAATAATCACACACATTTTAAGTACAAATTATATGCAATTCAGATTTGTATCTGGAAGTAGTGTATATTCGTTGCGACTACAAATTATATTTGATTTATTTACACATCGGGACAGTAAAATAGGTGTGAATCAATAAATAAATTAAAGTATTCTTTGCTGTTTCACTGTACATCTCGATTTGCATTTCGATCTACAAATTTTGAACTGTACAATTAAGAAAAAATGTTGGCAGAGACTCACAAAATAATATATTGTATTTTGTACTTGATATATATATATATATATATATATTCTCTTCACAACTAATTTACTGTTCAGGTGTGCATAAAAATCGAATTGACTTTTCTGGTCTTTTGCTTTGCCATTTTACCTTTTACCTGTCAACGTCGCAGATTCAGAAACCAACAGCAACAACAAAAGCAACAGCAACAGCAACAACAATACGAAGAACAGCAACAACCACCTTCGCAGCAGCAGCAGCAACAACAACAACAACAACAAACATAATATTAAAATATCTGTTTCGTTGTAACTGGTTTTCCAGCTACATTTATTTTTTTTATTTCTTTATTTTTTTTTGTCCGTCTGTCGAGTCTCTTTGTTTCTGGTTGAGTTTCGCTCTTTTTGCTCTCCCTCTTTCTTTCGCTCTGCTCTTAGCTCATCAAGCGATGAGATCATGATGAGCATAAGCATTGCTAGTTATGAACTTCATTAGCGGCGATTATCAACGAGAGGCGAGCCCCAAACACAAACACAAACAACAATAAAGGCAACAACAAAGGCAACATGCCTCACTTGTTGTTGTTGGCAGCATTGTTTTACTTGTTGGCCTTATCAACAATGTTGCCAGAGCGCAAAACTATACACGCCCTCTCTCTCACTCTCGCTGTCTCTCTCTCGGAATTATTTGCTCTCTTTCTCTGTTTTTGTACCTTTGCCAGCATTTTTGTTTACCTTTTTGGCTCAGTACGCTTTGATTTCTTGACCATTTACTACGCTATTGAATTTATTTTTGCTTTTTTCGGTGCGGCAGCTAAGTTTGTGTTTTTGTTATTTTGTTTCGCTGTTGCTGCTGCTGCTGCGTGTGCCACAATTACCGTTCTTGCGGATTCTTGCCACATTGGCTGCTTTCTGCAATTGCATTACTTACTTTTCACTGACATATATATATATATATATATTGTTCTTCTTGCCACATTGGCTTTGACTTATTGGCAGTTTTTTTTAGTGTTGTCTGAAAATTGAAACATATAATTATATACACTTGTTTGAGTGTGTGTGTGCTTGTGCTTCTGTGTGTGTATTTGTGAAACGGCTGATTAGCCTGTTAAAACTGAAAAAAAGAAATGAAAAGCAGTCATCATTAAAATAAATCAAAGGCAGTCGAGTTTGTTGCCTAAGTCTTTCGTTTTGCTGTTTTCTGTTGTACGCCCAAGGGAACCACCACAGCAGCAGTAACAGTCACTACAACCTGACCATAAACAATTACTCAATACTCAAAAATTACAAATATATATATATATATATATATATATATACAGTGGCGACTCGATATTAACAAATATCGATTGGTGAAGTCAGATTAAAGCAAGAAGAATTTACTATAACACTTCACATAATAATTTACACAACAAATGGATATTTCAGAGTACTCGACAAGGAGATACCCTTTGCAAAATGCAGGCGATTCTTATAAAATTTTCTTCAATCTCATCTCTATAACATTTTTAAAGATGTTCAATATTACCCCAAATTATTTACAAACCAGATTAAAAGAATATATCTTTAAAAATATGATTTTTATAGATATCGGTTATCGATTCTTATCGATTTTGGAGAGTCAATAAAAGGAAATAAATTAGACATGCCTTTGCTATGGTTGAAGCCAGCTTGTTCATATAGGCCATTGCTGAATCGACTCTATTACTCAGGCGGATCAAGAATATATATACACTTTATGGGTTCGCAGATGCTTCCTTCTGCCCGTTACACAATATTATTATACTCTTTTTTTTTTTACCCATTTTCAATGGGCTATAAAATCACTCGTAGATTTTAAATATTCCTATTTCTGAATAGCGAGCTTCCACTGTACAATAAATATTAAATTCCAAAGCGCGCACAATGTTTTTTCCTGCTTGTTGTTGTTGTTGTTGCTATTGTTGTTGTGTGTTTGTCATTTATTAGCAGTGAAAGTCGTCGTTGCCACATTCATTTTTCTTTATACATATATTTTTTTTGCACGATTTAATACAATTATCAACGGCTTTTGCGCCAAGTTGTCTACTAACCATGGTTGTCTATTCTTTGGTTAATTTTGTCGCTTGTTTTGTTTTTGTTGTTGCTTTTGTTGTTCATTCACCATTTGTTGTTATTGCTGGTATTTATGTTCGTTTGCTTGACCTTTACACATTTTCAAAAGCGTTACTCAATCGCCGTTTGCTTTGATTCCTGCTGTTGCCATCAACCACATCACTTTTAGCTGTTTATTTATGTATGCGACTCTCGTTTGCTGTTTGCTTTTTGCTCTTTTTGCTCTTTGCTGTTTGCTGTTTGCTGCTTGCTATTTATTATTTGCTTTTTATTTGTCTTTTGGAGTAGAGATGGACGTCACTTCGTGACACAGCAATCATGTGTTCCAATCAAGTATTTATACAATCTTATACAGTTTATATATGTGGCAGAATCAAGCTTTGTACAACTTGCCCTAGTCAGAGAATTGATTTTATTCTTCATAAATAAAAATGATTGAGAAAAATGTATGAAAACAAACTATGCAAGAATATGCAACAGCCGGAAGTCAGACTAGGTATATCTATATTCTTGATTATATATAGTTATCTGCAACTTAAATGTAACTGCGAAACTTTTAGAGACTCTTGAGTTGACGCAACAAATTGTATGTTTGTCAAGAGATGGAGTTGAAGTTGTGGAATCTGGAGTAGTAGAGTATAGTGCAAATCCATAAAGCTTTACTAATTGCCACAATACGGAGAGTAATAAAATATAGAATATAAGAAAGAAATAAAAATTTAGTTCGATTTACAGTGAATTCGACTGAAAAAAGTCTGAAATATAGTAAATAAATAAGAAATTGAATTTCTTAAAAATTCGACAAAGCTACTTTGAAACTCCACCGTTATTCACAATATTAATTTAATATTATTATTTATTTTTAATTAATTTATTATTTTTTTATGTTAATTTAAACGTCAAAACTAAGTTGAAATCAGAGAAGTTTGACTGTAAAATATAGCAAATTAATGAATTATTTTTTATCAACTCCAATCTAAACCCCATATTAATGGGTGCATTTAAAGTATGTTTCAAAAGTAGGTTAACTGCATGTTGTTTGACACACATTTCAACGTGACACGCTTCGATCGCTAGCTAACTTTGTCATTTGTAGTTTTTGTAGTTTTTGTAGTTTTTGTAGTTTTTGCAGTTTGCTATGTGTGAATTTGGTTGGTTTGCATTTTGCTCCTACGCTCGCTGGAAGCTTTTGTTTGATATTCCAACATTAAATTTATTGACATTTGGCAACCAACAGTTGAGGAGCAGCGCTCGAAACAAAACTCGTTTGCCAGTTTCGCCCAGCTTGCCCAGTTGTGAATGTGTTTGCATGTTGTTTGCATTAAACACAAATCGCGCTCAGCTGTTGGCCATTCTGTCAGTTAGCCAGTTAGTCACGCCGTTCAAACTGTGTGCGACGTGTGCTCATCTTTAATAATAAATAGATATAATCAAAGTATTCAAGTTGACTTGTGGATGATGAACTGCTGATGATGCTGATAGAGCTTAAAACCAGCTTCAGCTCAGCCCACACATGATGAATAAGCAACTCCATTGTCTAAATATGTTTACCACACTTCTTTGCCCCTTTGCAGTTGCGCCCATTAACGAGCAACAAGCAACAACAACAGCTACAACAACAACAACGCAACGCAAGATTAGCAACACGAGCCACATGACCACAACGAATGCCACCAACAATAGCAGCAGCAGCAGCAGCAGCAGCGGGGGCGGAGGCGCCACAGTGACGCAGCAACAGCAGCAACAAAGCAACAGTGTTGCCTCAACATCAACATCAAAAGTCTATATCAAAAAGACGGGCAGCAGCAGCAATTCCTCATCCTCGGCTGGTGGCAATCGCAAGGAGAGTTTTGGTTCTCGCGATTCCCTCAATGATATACTCAGTGAAACGGGCCTGCCCATTGGCACTGTGGCCGCTCAGCGCAAATCGCTGGAGAACAAAAACCTCGATCTGAGCAAATTGCCAGGCAGCAAGCAGCAAATCATAACAGCAGCAACTGCAACATCAGCCACGAGCAACATGAGCAGCAGCAGCAGCAGCAGCAACACAACGACAACAACAGCAGCAGCAAATACAGCCGCTGTTTATGCCGAGCTGCGCAAGAGTCTGGATAATATGGATGAGAAGATCAAATCGCCAACGCCGCCAGTTGTGGGCAAGAAGCCCAGTGTGCCGCTCAAGAAAACGCCCACGGGCTCAGGTCAGTTTTGTGTGCATTGAAATGAAATAACTCAAATTTAAATACTTTTCAAACTTGAAAGTGCTTGTGGAAAATGTGGGCGTTTCATGAGTGCTGAAGGATCATGAAGAGGCTCAGCTTTATTTCTTCTTAAATTGCTCAACTCAAGTGCGCCAGGACATGAGACATGAGTTTGGGATTGGAAGAAGTTTGAGGCATAAGAGTCGAATAAAGAATTTAGTTCGAACTTGGACTGAGTTTGAGTAGATTTAGCATTTAGCTTAGACTGAGTTTGTAGAAAAATTGTCGAAATTAATCAATTTTGTTAAAAATTGTGTAGAAATCAACTTCAAATTGTGGAATCACATAATTTTATGTTTGTGCACCCGAATATAAATCGCCCAGAATATTAGAAATTCGACATACTTTTGACACCAGCGGAAACTCACCTTATTATTTAGGAAGTATGTTTTTGAAAACTAGAATTTTTCTTTTTTTTATAGATTATGAATTCATGTCTTTATGTATATATCCCCACTAAATTACTCGGCCTGTAAATTTAATTTATTGTTTGCAATTTAGAAAAGATTATCTCCAAAAATCAGAGTCAGCATTTCCAGCTTTTGAAAATACATTTCTTAATAATAGAAAATATTTCTTAAAAAGAAACACCATATTTTTGGGATTGTCGATTTATACATTCTTTTTTCTCTATTTACAAATTAATTTTTTTTTGAGTGTAGATTTGGGTTAACACTGAGTTTTAGATGAGAGTTGAGTAGGGAGTGGCTTTGAATAGGTTTGAGGTTAGTTTTTAATGCCGAAAGTCGCAGATAGGACTAAAAACTAAAAAGAAACCAGGAAATATCTGAAAATCTTAATAGTTTAAAATCAAAATAATTAAACAAATGTATATTTATTAGTTATGTTATTTATTTATTAGTTATTTTACATTTGCTCAATCGATCCATCAGCTTTTTGTGTTTGCTTTTGAGTTATTTCATTTCAATTTCAATAATTTTCAAGTCTCAATGCACCACTAACAACAAACACATTCCACAATTACAGGCAGCATTTTGGGCGGTGGCAGCAGCAACAGCAGCAGTAGCAGCAGCAGTGGCATGAGGAAGAAGAGCGCCGAGAGCAACAAACTAACTAGCACCGTCTCGCAGGACATCGGCGACGGACTGTCAGGCAGTAAATTGGGAAGTGGAGGACATTTGCCCGACTCCGGCCTAACTGGCAATGTGGTAATGCGCCGTGCTGCAACAATTGCCGTGGAGGATACGGACTTCGATCGGGTGGAACGTGCCTCAATGTTGCCGGATATGCGTGCGGGACGCGTCAAAGCGCCACGCCGTCGCCCCCCCTCCGCGGCCGTAAATGTTGTGCTCGGCGAGAGCAACAATAATAATACGGTTTATGTGAATGGCAGCAGTGCCAGTGAGTTGAGTGAAGATGGTGGGGCAGGCACTGGCGGCAAACAGGCAACAGCGGGCTCCTCTGATGACAATTCAACGGGTGAGTCGGTTGAACCCCAACTGGCCAAGCCGAAGCCACGCGACTGGGAGAAAAAGGCGGCGCCGTGGATGCAAGAGCTGAAAGCATCGCAGGAGACGCGCAAGAAGACAACGCCAAGCGTTGAGCCGCGTGCCGTAGGCGTTGCAGTCAGCTCCAAACTGTTCGCAACAGAGCAGGTAACAGCAGCAGCTGCCACAACAATAACAGCAGCAACAACATCATCAGCAACAGCAACAACAGCAACGAGTGCCACAAGCAGCACGAGTAAAGTGCAATCGAGCGCGGTGACTTCCTCGAGCATCATGCAACAGTCCATGTTTGTGGAGAGCAGCAGCACCAGCAGCACCACCTCGAGCAGCAGCCACAGCCACCGCAAGGAGTTCGCCAATCACAACAATAACAATCATGATGCCCCAACGGCGAGAACAAAGGCAGCCATCGTTAGCAGCGATGAGGAATCGCGTGGCGCGGCACGACCCAACAGTTTATCCATACGATCCAAGACGCCGCTGGACAAGATGAGCCTCAACGAAAGCCCAGCAGCAGCAGTAGCAGCAACTGTCCACAACAATCATCAGGCAGCAGCAGCAGCAGCAGTAGTTGCAGCAGAATCTGTGCCACGCGTGCAACAACTCGAGGGTCGTGTGGAGAAACTGGAGTCGATGGTGCTGGCGCAACAGCGTACAATTGAGGAGATGGTGCGAACGTTGCGGGAGGAGGCGGAACGGGTCAAGTTGCTGCGTGGCGAGCTGGATAAATATGCGCAGTGCGTGACGCAAGTTTGAAGTGGCAACACGCAAAAAAAAAATTTAGCTGCCCCAAAAACTATAGCTTGATTGTTGTTGTTTCCAACTTTTGTTTTCGTTAGATTTGTGTAGTTAAAATTGATTTTTAGCTAGCTTTAATCAATGTCAACCACAAAAAAATACTTAACATTCCAATGCTTGTCAAACTGTGTGCAACCAGCCTTTAACCTCCTAAAGACAATCCCAACATTGTACTTATAATACTTTTATTCTCTTATATCTTAATATCAACTATTACCAATTTATGTAAACTGTTTAGTTTTGCCATTTATGTTTTTGGACAACTGAAAAACTTTGGTCGAAAATTGCATGCAGTACTACTATATATATATATATATTTACTATATATATTTTTGATAAGTATTTTATACCAACATTCTGAAAAACAAGAAATAACAAAACAACTTTTGTGGGCGTTGTGTGATTTTTTTTTAATGAGCTGCGCTTTAGCTTAAGCTTACATACTACCTATCTATATCTATATCTATATACCTTTATCTTTATCTTTATATATATCTTTTCAATTTACAGTTTGTTTTGTTCATTATGCTTATTTTAATGATGTATTAAAGTTATGAAACATGTACTATAAAAAATACTAAAAGAAAACAGAAAAAACAACACACATATAATTAAATAAAGAAAGTTCGATGAAGATGCCTTAACATTTAAGTAAAGTAATCCAAATAAATAATTAAACTTAAATTCAATGTCTCTCTAATTTGTTATTATTATTATTTTTTTGTTTCTTTTTTAAATCTTGCCATCATATCATCGAGTCAACTTTATAATTCATATCATAAACGTGAAACCATTGCAATCTTTTATAAACTTTTTTTAATAGTACTATATATAAATGTCTCTAGATCTAATCTGTAGTTGCATTTTAGATTTAGTTGTCCATACATTACATACATAAAAACAAAAGAAATATCCATCTAATCAATGGCTTTATCTCTTTTTCCAAAAAAAAAAAAAAAAAAACAGACAACAAACACGTCGCGGGAAATTTGATAATTGGATGTTCTGAAGCAACAGTTTTTCATTTTTTCAACTTGATTGTACAGCAATTCCTTTTAATTTGTGTGATAAGCTATAAAATTACTAAAAAAAAGAAAATAATAAATATATTGTGCATTTTGGAACGTTAAATCATTTAAACAAACAATATACGACTAGTTAGGCAATAAGTAAAAAAGTAAAAATCATTAAAACATAAAAACCTAAAAAAAAAACATCGTCAGCCCAATTATTAGCGAATTGTTGCAATTTATTTTGATAATATCACATTAAATATTGCTTGTAAATACTGTAAATTTATATGGCTTGATAATAAAGATATAAATATTATTGATAAACCTAAAGGTATTTACAAGTTTGGTAAATAACATGTGAATTATTTAATCAGCAGCTGGTTTTGAATTTGGGGGTTACTTCTTTTATGATATTTTACAGCACTAGTTTTTAGGCGCACTTGCAGCCAACTTAACGCAGCTCAACTTTGCGTTCGCTTGCGCAATGTAAACTTGTTTTAACATTATGCTAGCAAGTTAACAGCAATGTTTCCGAGCTCACTGTTGCAGTTGATATCACTCACATGCTCGGCCCATTGACCGATGGTCGCATGCTGGCTCGCTCACGAAGCTGACACGAAGCTCGCCTCTTTGACAGTGGAACGAACGCGTACTGTCCGTTCTTTTATGATCTCAAGTTTTGTGGACTGACTGTGATGCTGGTCCATAAAAGCTGTCTCAGCTAAGCTGCACGCTGCGCTGTTCGCTGCTTGCTGTTCTACGGCATCAAATCTAAGCAAATCAAATGAGCACCTCGCACAGTGGTGCGCGGCTTGTATGTATTTAATGAAAAAATTGGAAAATTACAATTTATGTTTGTAGAAAAAAATGATTAAATAATAAAAGTAAATAAAAAATATACATTATAAACATAATATATATTACAATATACCATGGAATTTATTGATTGTAAAGTAAACAAATTTGAAAAATATAAAACATAAAACATATATAGAAAATATTACTTCAAGCATAGTTTTTGCAAAGCTCAAAATATCAGATAACTTGATAACTTGACATGATCTTAATTAAATATATTTTATTTAATATATGCAATAATGACAGAATGCAAATTGTTGAATACAAATTGAACATATTTTTGGAAATATACAAATTTTGATTGCAGTAAAAAAATTCACATAAGTGAAGAAATGGATTTAAAACAATACAACTTAAATTCAGCAAAAATACTTAAACTCGAGCAAGGAACTATCAAACTGTCAAACCGACTGACATTAGATAAATACAGTAAATGATTTTATATATGACAACTGAAGTCGAATAAACATAAAAAATAAACTTGTATGATAATAAAAGAATAATTTGCAGTTAAAATATGATTGATTTATGGGTGTAAGGTGAGCGATCTCTGAGCCCACTGTGCGCTGCCTACCTGCCTGTCTGCCTGCCTGTCGCTCTGAGTGTGTTTGAGTGTGTGTGTGTACTTGTGCTTTTGCCTTTCTTGTGCGCTGCTGTTGCTGTTGTTGTAGTTGTTGCTGTTTGGTGTTTGGTGTTGTTGTTGCCTTGGCACTTGGCGCTTGGCGCTGGCTGCGACTGGCTCTGTTTCTGTTTCTGGCTCTGTTTCTCTGTCTCTGGCTCTGTCTCTGGGCTTACTGAGCTTTTAGCCAGCCTTCTTGGGCGCTAGCCAGCCAGCCAGCCAGCCAGCTAAGCACTTATCAGTTTTCTGATCGCTGTGGGAATTCAGTTAATTGTGGACGCTGTAGCCAAACGGACGCACGGCACAACCTGCAAAAAATAATTTTAAAAATAATAATACTAAATATATATATTTTTACATATATATATATATACATTGATAAATATTTAAATTGAAATTCGCAACTCGGACAATACATTTTTGTAATAGTTGCTGGCGCGCGTGAAAGTCATTTGTCAGGCACTGGCCAACATTTCTTAAGCCACAACAAAAAAACACAGCTGAAAACATATTTAAGGACCGTACTAAAAGAAGTCATTTTACACATAAATTCAATATACGCAACGTGCAACGCGAGGGGAATTAATAATAAAAAAATTACAAGCAAAATCACTGCAGCATTTCGACAAAGTCAGTTAAATATATAGTTTTCAGAGTGTGTGTGTGTGTGTTTATGTGTGAGTGCGGCTAAATAAAATAAACACGTCAAAAAATAAGCAACAAGTGACAATTTGCAAAACTTGTAAAAAAATAGTTTAAACTTAAAAAAGCCATAAACAACATAAATAAATAAGCGCTCGCCAATATTGCTCCAATTTAAAACTGCTTAGCAACAAATGCACTGAGCAACAACAAAAAAGCAACAATAACAAGAACAATAACAAACAGTTCGCAATATAGAAAGCAACAAAAAAATAATAATAAAAAAACATCTACAACACGGGATTAAAAATCCAGCTACAAAAAAAAAACAACAACAAAATATCAACAACAGCGAGAAAACAACAAATGTGGTGGGTGCATTGGTAAGCTCAGCGGGCAAAAAAAGTAACGGTTAATACATAAAACACCTCCCCCCCACAAAAAAAAAACTGCTCAAATTGGCCAAAACGTTTTTTTTAAGCGCAAACGCGTTTTTTATGCTTAGCATTTTTTTTGCTTCAACGTTTTTTTTGCCAGATTTTTTGACTTGCTTAACGTTTGTTTTTGGTGGCTCTCTTACATTTTGACGGCTATAGAGTGGATTTGTCTTCAATTGTGTTGAGTTAAATCTGTACGGCCCAAACGTAAAGCAACTAAGCCGTAGTTTAAGCCAAAAGCGACTGCAACGGTGATCTGAAAATATGTCGGCCAAAAAGGTGCAGAAAAAAAAGGCAATCGAAAATAAAAAATGGCCAGCGATTTGCGTCAAGGTCAGCGATGAAAGTGTGTTTGTGTGTGTGTGTCTGTGTATGTGTGTGTGTGTGTAATTTTACTGTTAGCCTTTGTGGCATGCATTAGCCATCGATATCGAATTTGTCGATTGAAAAGTAGATTTTTTTTGTTTTTGCTTTTCTATGGGTAGTTTTTGGTTTTCTGAACTCTTTTGTCTCCTACTTCTGTTTGATTGACAGGCGTGTAGATCAATTTTGATTGAGCAGATGTTTATCATCGCCTGGTGGATTGCAGCAATGTCCGCCCCGTTTGTTGCGCCCCCCCCTTTTGATGGACAAATAAGTTAAAGTTGATGTTACGTTAGGGCTTGTCAAATTGACCGACATGGTACTATAATTTAGTAATTTGTAATTTGTAATTTCTTGCAGCTGCATGTAATTTAATCTGTTTGTTTTTTTTTTTTTGTGGGTTATTTGAACGCCCCAAAAAATCTATTACCATCTTTTCTGGTCATAATTAATGGCTAAGTGTAATTGGTCGAAAAGGGTTTTTTAAATCAAATTTTCTAATGACTTGCTTCAAACTATTTTTGGGGGTATATTTATAAAGCTATATTGCTAGATTCACAGTAAATTTAAGTTAGTTTTTTCATATAAACTTTCTTGCAGAAAAGAAACAGAAGAAGAAGAAGAAGAACAGAAGCAAGTACGAAATTATTTGGCTTTCTAAATGGCATATTTACATTACATTTCATTTAGTTTTTTTTACGATATTTTATGAGAAAAGAAGCGTTTTTTACCCCAAAAAAATGTGTGCTAAAAGCAAGTAAGAAAATATTTTAATATACTTGAAAAAATCATTGCACTTTCTAATATTTCAGCTGTTGATTGAGTGCCCAGCAATTGCAAAAAGCAAATAAATAAATGTGCCATAAATTTCAGTAATTTTCATTTTTTTTCTTACCGCACATTCTATGCCAAGTTGCAAAACGGCAGTAAGACTAAGTTTGTAGTTAGTTAGTCAGTCGGACCCATTGCCAAACGCGCTGAACGATTTTAATACAAATGATTATTAAAAGCTTAATTGCGGTGCAGTCGTCAGACAACGGCCCAGAGCAATGGTAAATACCAACAAAGAGCGCTTTGGCCAAAACAATTAACGACGCTCAGCGAAATTAACAAATTGTTTGTGCAGCTTTGCAGCAACCGCAACAGCAACAGCGACAGCAACAAACAACAATAAAAACAACACCAAAACCTGTTGCACTATTTGCTTTTAGCTGCGAGCTATTCTTGCATATACCCGTTTAGGACAATAATTATGATCATAAAACACAAGTCGGATCGGCGCCAGTGCGACATAGTTGAGCGACTAAAAGATGACCCTATAATAAGGCTGAGACTTCGAAGATATTGAAATTGTATATTTGGCTTATGATAGACTGAAAGCTGTTAATGAAAGTGTCTCATAAAATTGCAAGAAATTATCTGTAACGAAAAGTACGTAACAATTGAGGAAAATATATTGGCTTTGAATAGCAAAATAGTTCAAAGAATGTAACATCAAATTGGAGAAGCTGCTCTATATTTAAAATTAAAAAGCGATTGAGGAAAATGTGAAAATGAAAATGCGCGAGGATTTTCTCTTAAATTAAAATTACTGAAGAATATAAGAGTATGTTTTTTATGTTCAAAAATATATTGATAAATGGTGTTTTTTTTGGATTAATTAAAATAAATTTTTTACAAAACTAAATTTCTAAAATGGCATAGCCTAGATGCAAGGACAAAATATATTCAAACTTAAAAAAGAAAATTAAAAAAACTAAACACAAAAATTAAAAATAATTCAAAATTATAAAAATTAACCATCAAAAGAAATATTATTTTATTATCGGAAAAGAAAGGGCCAACACTCAAATAAAGAAAAGTCAATTAATAGAAAAACATGATTTAGGAAACTTATCCAAAAATAGATGAAAATATTCTTCGGTTTATAAAAAATGATAGAAATTGTTTACGATATCCGACAACACACTTAGCAACTGACTACAAAGGCCTTGTACCAAAATGATAAGATAATAATTGACTGAAAAGATCTGAAATAAATATAACTAAGCTAAAATAGGTATAGCCCAGCTCGATTAAACAGGGCTTAGGACAATTTCGAATTGTTACAGGGTATTTGCAAAAGTGCAATAAACTCTTAAGAAATTCCATGGAAATAAAAACAATTTAATGGTCGCGGTCGTTTGTTTAACTTTGCTATACTTTTGCTCGTGCTTCTGAGATTATTATTTGGCAGTCTGCTTCGCTGACAAAAAAAGCGCATACGCCGCGTTGGCCTCTCCCTTGGCTTGATTTGGCTTGTTTTAGCTTGGCTTTGAGCCTTGCCCGTCCCTCAACTGGCTTGCGTCAATTGTCAATGAATTGCAATTGCCATTTTTTTGTTGCTACTTGTTTTTGTTGTTGCTGCTGCTGCTTCGTCGCGTGTGATTTTGCCCATTGTTTCGAGAGCATGTTTCGACAATTTGTCACCAAAGAAATAGTGGCACACACACTCACATGTTGGCGACCCATTTGTTACACACTTTATTTATGTACTTTATAGTGTCGTACTTAGTAGCAATTTATTTCGCATTGCTTGTCAGCTCACTTCTGGTTTTAAATCAAGTTTATCAACCGGAATTCAGTTGGCCAGCATTCTATTGTACCCACATCCATGCTCATGTCGATTGTCTATCGTCCACTTTTTTTCTGGGTGTAACCATATCGATTAGCATTCTAATTTATATACTAACTGTGCGAATTTTGACGCCAATGGGCATTCACGAGTCAAGTAAACGGGCCAACTAACCAACTAACCAACTTCAATTGCAATTGCAACTGCCAAGTCCAATATCAAGAGCAAGACCAAATCCAACACCAACTCCAAGTGCCATTGCCCAGTTGACATAGACATATTTTTTGTACACACACTGCAAACAATAAAAAATATGAAATAATAAATGAACTTCTCAAATTGTCCACTCCCACAACATTCCCATATCGAAAGCGATTTCCACTCGCTCAAGCAAAAGTTGACTTGATTGTTTTTGCTTAGGTTTGGATTAGATTAAGTTTGAGTTGATGAGGATAATTTAGAATTGGGTCAGTTGATCTTTGTCTTTCCAATCTCAGTCCGTTGAGTCAACGAACAAAAAGTTGCAAAGAATTCAGAAAATTCAGATAAGTTTCCTGAGAAGTTGTTAAATGCATTTTCCCACAGCTTCTTGTTTCTCTCTTAAGTTAATATTGCTTTAAGTTATTTTTTAATCGTTCACGCTGTCGGATTAAGTATAGAAATGTGACATGTTAAAGAACTTTCTGAATAACATTAATTACACATTTTTATTGGGATTCAAATTAGCATTTCAAAACTATTCATTTTTTAATAAAATATGCTTTCTGTCAGCTACCTAAAGGCATGTTGTGGCTGACTTTGTGGAAGTTTTAGACACAATTTTGATATGTCGTTGAATCACTCTTTGTTTATAACAAATACACATTATTTGTAAACTCAAATAATTCAATCAATATATTTATTTAAAGTTCAATTGGGTTGAATTTAAGTTTATTGCAAAGCATTTATTGCATACAATTTTATTTATTTTTTCTTTTTGGCCACAACTCTGGCAAAGTTTACAGCTGACTTGGCTGACTATTGCTGGTTCCGTTTGTGGGTCTTTGATATGGGTGCAGCTTTTCGAAACTGAACTGGCCAGTTTAGTAAGTGTAGATATTACATACACAAGCACACACACACACACACACACACACACACCCAAACACACACACATACAGGTCTGAGTGTGCTGGTTTCTAGATAACAACGACCTTTACATTCGAGATGTGTTAAGCACTTTTACTTTTCTTTACTAAGCCGAGTATCAGTTACATAAGTCAGAATCGACAGCAAAAGCAGCAACTAATAAAAAGTAGTTTGTCTGGCTGTCAAAGATAACAACAAAAAATGTATACAAAATTAAGAAGAAATGCGTCAGAGGCAGCCAGCCAAGAAAGACTAGAAGTAGCAGCTCAAAGACACGACGAGTACACTCCGCGAAAAACTCTAAGCTAAAGCGAGCTGGAATTTCTACGAATACCATTCGAGAAATATAAGTTTCATTCGAGTTTTGTACATGTATAAAATTCTCCAGTTTTTTTTTTTTGCAAAAGAATTTACATAACTATTAGTTTTGTGGTTCTCTGTTGGCTAATTAATGAGCCAAGTTTGGCGCTGTTTGTTTTTTTTGGCCAAGAAACTTTCATTTTTAATGAGCTGAATTTTGGTGGCCATAAGCACACACTCTGCATTGTTTTGCTTTATTTTGTTTTGTTTGGCAGTCAACACACACAAACACACACACACACACACACACACACACACACACACGCACACACACAAATTCCTGGATAATTAAAAGCCATTGAACGCTCTGCGACTCTGGGTAATTATATGGCCTGCGAAGAAGTCTTGATAAGAATTAGAACTGGTTTTGCGTAGCTGGCTAAACTGTTGGTTTTGGCTTATTGCTGGCCAACAATAACTATTTTTAGTAAATTTTGTTAGTTTAGATGCTGGCGATTTTAAGGCTTAATTACACATTTGGCTTGGCGGAAATGCCTGCTAATTACTTAGAGGCTCTAATTAAATTAAAACTCTTTGCATAAAGGGTGCTATAAAATCAAGCTAGAGGCTAATGTGTGCCTCTAGCTGAAGACTTTTGGCCACAAAACAGACAATACACACACCAAACACACACACACACACGTAGCACAGGCAAGCCAGCTTCAATGACATGCCAATTGTTGTGGCTATCAAAAATATTTGTCATTAATTATAAATATGTTGAAATCGCTAGAAATAACTTAGCATGTTGGCCAGGTATTATTGGGCTTGCTGCTGCAACTTGTTGCGACTTGTTGCCATCTACCATCCCGCCTCAACCCCTCTCAACCCCTCGAATACCACAGCACTCCGCCAGACAAGTTCAATGATTCTACTGCCAATCCGTGACTCAAATCGCAACTATTGAAATAAAATTAGCTGCAAATGTTCAAATATTTTTTTTTCTATATGTCTGTGATTTTTTTTGTATCTTTTTGCATGCCTCGCTTCGAGTGTGAAATGCACCTTGACATTTGAGAGTACCGTCTTCGTCTTCGTCTTCTTCTTCTGTGCCTTTTACCATATTTTTACCGATCGCAATACATTTGTCTTGGCCTGGCTAATGCCAGCCAATAACTTTGGTAAATGATGCATCATTTATGCAACTTATTTCTGTACACTTGAGCAGCGCAGTCAACAAACATAACAAAAGACACCTAACAAACATTTTTACGTTCTTCTGCCTCAGTGATTATTCATTCGATTTATGGCTGGTCTCTCAATTTATATACTCTTGACGTTTTTATACCCTGTGTAAAGTGTTAAATGTGTCATAAAATTGTGCAAATAAAGTTGAAAATGACTTGCAGGTATTGGCGATACCATAAAGTTGAAATATATACATAAATGGCTGATTATCGTTTCTCGATGTCCGTCTGAATACAAAATGAGAATATGTCGATCTTTAAAATTGTAACTAAAATGTATTTCAAACCAATCGTGTAAATTGTCTATAGAAAACTTTTGCCTATATAAATTTGACTTTCCATTTTCCTTCCGGAGTGTAAATAGTTTACATAACTACACGGTTTCAATGGCTGAAGCTGATTTTATGAGCTTGTGTATCCAATTTTCCAAAATTCCGTTGAAAACTAGTGTGAAAATTGCCTTCATGTTTAGGACAAGAGTTGATTGGCTTTTCCAGTGAAAATCGTTGAACCTCAGACAGCAGTCAAGTTAGGCTTTTAATATAAATGATGTTAACTGTAATCTAGCTACAGGGTATCTCTTAAGCATCGCACATTTGTCTTTCTTTTGGGATGAACGCACTACTTAATTGATGGCTTCTGGTTTTTTTAATTACAGAGATAAAAGTCACACCGAACCAAAACTGAACCACATCACTGAAAAGCGAGGAACAAAGAGGCAGAGACTAAGAAGTGACCCTGGAGTATTTGTGGCACTTTCAGCATGATTCAACTGCAGATAAGATCAGCGGCCAAATGAATCACTTCACCTGACGCAAAGAAAGTGAGCTTCATTAAGAAGTCGAAGTCGAAGTCGAAGTTGAGTAACAAGACTCACAAATCGAAAGCACTTGTTTCAAATTGCTGAAAACTAAAGTGGAGCCTTTGTCAAAGTGGATGATAATACTGGACAGAATTAAGAACGGCATGGCACACTTTTGCTGGTATCACAAATTGGTATTTCTGCTGTTGGTAAGTTAACTTTTCACTTAAAAAAAAAACTATATTTAAATTACTATTGAATAGATGCAAATTTAGTTGTGGCTATTCAAAAACTTATTAGCAAGAACTTCAAGCACAATCTGACAGTCAAATTGCTACTCAAGCAAAAGGTCACAAGTTCAAATCACGCAGTGGCAAGTCTTATGCATCATTTTGAGGCTGTTTGACAACATGCGAAATTGTGCTAAGCATAAAGCAAGTCAAAACACGCAATTACTCATTTGCATTTTAAGCGATCTTAAAGCTTATTCTCATGCTGATTTATGCAGACACTTTTAATTATACCCTGAACCAATTAAAAATGGATATAATAAAGTTGGGCACACAGGAGGAAGCATCGGCATCGAAAAAGTCGAGTCTACTTAGCCATATCCGTCTGTCTGTCTGAATGAACTACTCGACCTCAGAGTCTATAAAAGCTAGAAACATTAAATTTGGAATATAAGTACTCGCAAACCAAACCCAAACTAAGTTCATTTCATTTTGTTGGTAACTGCCTCCATTATGCAAAGATCGATTTCCGATAGCAATAAAAAAATTCTAAAGATTATTGTTATTGTTGATCGATAAATTTTGGAAGAGAAACACAGATTTTGTTAGATTAAAGCCTGTTTTCATTTTGAAAAAACTAAGATCAGATAAGTATTTAAAAGTTGTCGAGCTATCTCGACTATTGCCTACTTGTTTTCTGTGCTGATGACAAGCCAGAAATTCAATTAAAGAAATAAACATATTTTTTTGTTTATTTTTTTTTTGGTGGCATTGCTGATTGACATTTAAGCTTATAAAAATAAATTTAAATATTTACCCTGAGATTTATTCAAACTAATTTGGCCTCTCAATCAATAAATTAGTAAAGATAATTTTGAATATTTTCCCTGACAATCAATTGAACTAATTTGACAGCTTACATGAAATATTTAACAGGCTGTGCCATAAATATATTTCACATTTCATCAACTGTATGTAAACTATAATAACTGCTGCTCCGATTTTCTACAACTCTTCTATAATTAATTACTGTACATCCTTAATTTGTCGGAAAAAACATATATAGTATGTAGTACAAAAATGTGCAGAATTCAACTAGCTTTTGTTGGCTTCATGTTTGTATTGTCGACATTGAACTTTAGATAGATGGATGATGTTATGCGAGTTGTCTGACTTTGCGGAATGATTTATTACGCATGGGAATTTCTGTTTATGCGGGAGCACATACATATATTTCTATACTATATATGTATGTACATATAGTTAGTAAAGCGCAGCAAATCGATTGGTATTGGCCAACCCTTGAGTTAACGTGACTAACACACAGTCCCCTTTGCAATGCCCATTAAGCCAGCTCATAAAATTGCAGTTAAATTTCAAGTTGTAGTTGCAACCACATAAATATACTCAATACTATGATCAATTCGTTCATTTCGTTCAATCGTTCACTTGGCCAATATGTGAAATAAATGGATTAATTGCTCTGCGGGGTAATTGTGTCGGCATATTGCCTGTGTGTGTGTGTGTGTGTGTGTTATTGGCCCAAATCATCATCATCATCCACAATGCTGGCGAGTGCATTTTTCTCTTATGGTTTTTTTTTTATTATTATTAATTTGTGCTCAGTTGGTTAATGCTAATGTGTTGTTGAGACTGCATTGGACTGGATACGGGCAATAGGCAATAGCAACAGTAATAGACACAAAAGCGCCAGCTGACTGTGATGAATGTATAACGAACTAAAGTTGGCTAAAATCAACTTAACAGCCGCAAAAGCCACGTTAAATAATTGCACGCGATTTGCGAGCGGTTATGCGAAACTCAAAACTTTAAATGAAAAACTAAATAAAAAACTTTAAAAAAATACTGAAAAAAACTGAGAAACTGAAAAACTGAGAAACGGCAGTTGCCGTCGATGACGCTTGCAATTTGCAAATTATGCGCAGCGGGCGGGACTTTGATTGAGGACGGGCGACTGCATGTGCTGAGAGGGGGCAGCGGGGGGGACATCGCGTGGTGCAGCAACATTCTAAAGTCAACGTCAGCTTTTCTTTCAAATATAATGAGTGTGTGTCTGAGTGCAGTATATCTGGACTGGTATGCATATGACGATTAGCAGAACTACAACAGAAACCAGCAGAAACGGTTATTGACAAGATCACGAATATTTCATACCCTTACAGATTGATATATACATATATATATTTACATATACATAATGTCAAGATATAGATATAATATTCAAATATAAAAGAGTCCAACAAAAACAATGATCAGCCCAAAAATGATTAAACTTTGGTAGTTTGAAAAGTGAATAATTAAACAAACATTTAATCAAGTTGAGAATTTTTCGAAGATTTACGATTTGTTTAGACAAACAAAAACGAGGTCTATTTTATGTGTTATTCATATTCCTGTACTTCCGACATTTTTTATCATTTGGCTAAAGTGCTAAAAACACAAAATAAATCGTGTCTGTATCCGGTCCATTCTAATAATCCGATTTCACTATGCCCAATCCTAAGCCTCACATTCACATACCTAAAGTTTCGCGATTCCATTATGAGCCTCAATTGTCGTTAACGTTTCGAATAAAACTGCTGAGATTGGATTATTTTGATTTGTCTCTGCGAAATGTATACAAAAATAAACAGTAAAAATATAAGACCGGCTATAACTATTCCTATGCAAATAACCCAATAATCAAGAAACTAATTTAAATAATAAAAAGAATGTTGTGTAAATAAAAGTGGATGCTGGAATTGGGGTATTTGACTCAACCAGGAAATGTTTTTGAGCTTAAAGTAAAATAAATATAGATCTGAAAATAATGTGTAAAATATTAAAGTCTCTTTACTCCCTGCCTTACGACAACTCCGAAAATAAAATGATCACTCTTCATTAATTTATAATTAAATTCAATTTACAATTGAAAAATAAACAATTATCTCGAGTCGAAGGCCTAGGTTAGTTAATGCTAAGTCATAATTTTTTAATAAATAAAAAATAATTAAAGTCATTTTCAATGGGTTACATATTTAATGATAAACATGGGAATACCTCTGAGAGTGTGTAATAAAATATAGAATAGTGTGGCAGTGAGGAGTGTTGCTGCTTGCTGTTGCTGTTGCTCGTTGAATGGTGTGTAATTAATAAATGTGTGTTATTACGACAGAGGCAGGGAGGGCGAGAGCGGGAGCGAGAGGGAGACTGAGCAAAATTATAACTGCAAATGGTGGCATTGAGCGCCCTATAATGGAGGGGGGAGGGGGCCGAAGATCGATGCTTTTGATAATGACAAGTCATATGGCGGCCATATTGTGATGCCAGTTGCAAGTGCCGGGTTGCAAGTTACCGATAGGCAATTGCAACATAAAGCAAAGCACAGCTGAGAAGGCAGCGGGTGGTGGCTGCAATTAAACAATGGCCCCTTGGCAACACAAATCGCGGCTGACACATTCACATTGGGGCAACAACAGTTGCTGTTGCTACTGCAGCAGTTGCTGCTGCTGCGACTGCTGCTGCTGCGACTGCTCCGACTGCTGCTGCTGCTGCTCCTTTCAACGCTGCAACGCCCACAACAAAATGCTGTGGGCCACAAGAGTTGCAACCATTACACAGACACACACACACACACACAACAAATATTCGAGCAGGCCATTTCTTGTTTTTGTTTTTGTTTTCGTTGACCAGCCGAATTTGATAAAAAGAAACTTGTCCATTATTATAGCCTGGCAACTTTTTCCGCGTTTCTATGCAAATCTTTGAGCGCACTGTGTGTGGCCAGTTCGTGGCTTGAGTCATTTGTTTTTATGCAATCGAATTCCGTCTTTTGTTTTTGGTCACATCAATCATGAGGAGACGCCTAATTGATTAGCTCAACTTTTTAGTGTGCAATCAAAACTTAACACAAATTGAAATTGAAAGCGAAACGCAATTGAATTTGAGTCAAAAAATACCACAAGTAAGAAGAAGACGAAGCAGATTAAGGCGAGCAGCATAATAAAATGCCAGAGCTCTTAAAAGAACTCGTTCACATTTGTATACCCTGTAGCCAGTAATAATAATGGGTAGGCTGGTTAAGCTGAAGTTGTGCAAAACAATGTATCAGGCGGTGAAAATCAGCTCCATTCTCATATAATTTCTTCTTCTTGAAAAAAAAAACTCTAAGTTAAAGTAAGCATTTTCAGAAGGTACTCGTATATATATTTTTCCTCCTTTGGCCAATTACCGATAAGAATGTAAGGAGCATCGATTGCAATACAAGCCACAATTATAGATATGTAAGCTTCCAGTCTATCTTTCTACGAGTATATATGTATATTTACCTAACGATTAATATCAATGACTTGGTCAAAGGGTAACTACAATTCGAGCAATCATCCGATTAGATCATTCATTTGTGGATGCTCGTGGCTAATTAAATTTGAAGTTTCTGAAGCGGCACTTGAAAGGCAATTGATCTGGACTGGAGTACACTGAGAGTGTTCATTAAGGCGTGATTATTGCTTAATTGTTCGATGGATAACGACAACAGGTCTTTGATTTCGCTAAGGCGGATATATCCAAATGAGTTCCACCCGACAGCAGCAGCAGCAGCAGAACTTGTTAAAAACGTTTAGAATTTCAAAAGGCCAATTTGAGTGCTCATTTTGATTAGTCGCGCAAAAAAAAAAAATGTATTTAGAAAAGAAAAGAAGTGTATTTGACACTTCCGCTAAGTTGACAGCCGTGAAAATTGTCAACGCTGTTGTGAAAGGCGCAAACAATCGAATGATAAATGAATAGATAATAAAAAGGCGGGCGATAAACGATAAACTGTGAACGTTTGCCAGCTAAGTGCAAAAGAATGTCTAACAGGATTAGCATTCACAGTGTTGATAAATCAATCAAGATTAAGCCATAATAATTGCTCCGGCTATTTTTGGCTGCCAAACGCAGTTTTTCATTCATTAAACAACGCGGCAGAGGTGGTGGCACTGGCCACTCGGTTCAAGTAACTTGCCACAATGGAAAGGAATGTCGCAACGACAACAAGTTGTCTTTCTAGCATTTTAGAACGTACATATCACAGCAGGGGGGTAACCAAATATTATGTGACACTATATTTATATATAGTATTTTTTTTGATAGCCCTTCTGGGTGCATTGTTCTAAGCGTGGTCGCATTGTTATTAACTTGGCTTGCGATTTGTGTGTCAATGTTAAATGCTCAGCTGGGCAGTTACTTCTGCAATTTTAGACATAAAAGGCAAGGCGAGCCGGCTCACTGGTGACTAACACGCCGACTGTTAACTTGGCTATAAGTAAGTGGCTAACTGGGTAACTGGCCAGTCGCCCATTTTGCTGCCTTTGCCTGCGCCTGCGCCAGCGCCTTACTCTGTAATTTTAGCATATGTGCGAAGGTGTTTTTGTTGCTGCCAACAATTGTTAGATTGAATCGCTTAAATATGATCTACAAATGTTAAAGCTTAAAACAATAACAACAACAGCAACAAAAATAGCGACAGGCGACAGTCGCCAAGCAATCAGCGCCCACTCAACTCCAATTGTTGTTTTAGTTGTTATTGTTGTTGTTGTTGTTGTTGCACATCGCTGCGCTGTCAAGCTGTTTGCATTTATGCTCGAAAAGCTGCCGGATGTTGTTGTTGCTGCTGTCGCCTATTTATTTTATATACATATACCATTTTTTCTATATAATAATTATGCTATTATATTATAAATTGCTCTGAATGCAGACAAAAAATATATATGTATAAATGTATATTGAAATTATTCATTATTTTTTATTGCTTTTTTCAATTTCAATTTACGCCTTTCCATTCGCTTTGGTTTTCGTTTTTCGTGTTTTTTTTTTTAAGTTTATTATCTATAGAAGTGTTTTATGTGATTTATCTCGATTACAATTAGTAATGCTGATTTTGCAAAATGCAATAAATATATTGTTTTTTTTTTTTGTTTGCCAATCTGTGCAGGGCAAGTTCGTGTCCTAAGTCTTTTGTTTTTTTTTTGTTTCGAGGCGTTTCGAGTTAAAGAGGGGCGTTACTTTAGCTTAGCATTGATTTGATTTATGCCTAGCACACATTGAAAGCTCAGTGAATAGGGAAGGTCAATGCTAGATTGGTTAATGTGTTCAGAAATTGAATAATTATGGGCTAATAACTAGCGATTTGCATATCTGCCGCAACTTTATTCTTAATCCTTCGCAACCAGTTTTACTGGTTGCCATCATTTTTCGGAATGAAAGTCTATTTTTAGTCACACTCTGAAGATGAGTCAGGCCACTTTTATTATTAGCTATCAAAAGACTGCACTGCTCTTAATGCATTCAGCGAATGAATTAACTTGAGAGCATTTTGCGAATGAAAGTGATTTTGATCTGATGATGTCGGAATAAGCTTAAGATGATATTCTGTGATGATAAATTACTTAAACGTATTTTGCAATAATACACTTAAGAGCTAGAGTACTAGCGGCAAAGGAACTTCAAGATAGATATCGAGATATTTTTCATAATTTAAATAAACATAGAGTTTAATGTATTCAGCAGCAGTATCTGCCACTTAGCACCCACTTCAACATAACAACATTTGTCAGTTAATTATGACACTGACAAGGTTCGAAACATGCAACACACTCCACAAGAGGCACAAGCCGCACATCAAAAGCAGCCGCTGCATTCCACTGATGTCTTAATAGACCCAATACAATATTATTCAAATGTCATTTAGTTAACTGCCGAGCATGAGTTATGCATATCGAGAACTGCCATGAAGATAATGCTGCGAAATCGAATAATGATTCAATTCCGCAAATTCAATAAAATAGATATGCGCTGGGATAAACTGTACACTCAGAGAAAGAATATACTCAGTTAAGTGGACCCGTTCTTAAAATCTGAAAGTGTTTAGAATGGGGATCGAATTTTCTTATTCAAGTTGCTTTTTTGAAATACTTAAAATACTGAATGTAACATTGTTTCGGGATAACTTAAGATTTGAATCTTGAAAAACATTGATTGTAAGATCGGAGAACAAAATGACAATTGTATACCGATTTGTACTCGAATTTAGAACAGCGTTTTTCGCTGAGTGTACTTGCATTGAAAATGCATTATTTGTTACATTTGCATAAAAATCGCATTGAGGATTAATATTTGCAAGGCATTTGACACGAACACAAAACTTAATCATTTCCATTCTGTACACTTCAGATGTTGTGCTGCAACTTTACGCGGCCAGCCCCAGTTCCTGCCCCTGCCCCCGCACCCGCTCGACAGAGTGAGCTCATTGCGGGCAATGAGTTTCTCAAACTGTTCCTGGACCATGACGAACAACAGCGCAGCCTGCACAGCGATGAGGAATACGATCTGGTTCGACCCGGTTCCGGTCGAGCACGCAGTCTGGAGCACAAGACCCGTTACCGCAATGCGAACGGACAACAGCAGATGGATGCGGAGGAGGGCAAACAGGTGGTCAAGCTGGTCACAACGGGCAGCAAAATTGTCTTCCTTGAGGATGCGCCCAGATCGGCCACAAAGCCCAAGGCCAGCGATGAGGTCAAGGTTGTGGCAGTTAGCGTCAGTTCATCCAGTCGGCGTGGCAATCGCATTAGTCGCACCCAGCCACCGGTTTTTCAGAGCATAGCTCATCGAAGCAGTGCACCGAGTGCAGCTGGTCGAGATTTCGTCAATCGATCGCACAAAAGTGAACTCTCCATTGAGGAGACAGAGCCACGCCTCGCTGCCGATACAATGGATGGAGTGGATAGTGATTCCGTGAATAGTGCCTCGAACATACAAAATGTATTGGCTGCGCCACTGCTTGCCGCAGCTGCCTCCAGTCGCTCCAGCTCAGTGGCGCCTCGTCGAGCTGCCGGTACAGTCGGAGCTGCAACACCAACGACAACTTCATCATCAACTGCGAACAACACTCATGAGAGCGATGACAAATTGCTGCCATTCCAGACGGTCATCTATCACGACACCAAGTCTGGCCATGGCCCACAGTCAAGATCAATATCGTACAGTTCCATATCACAGAATGTGGACGACTGGCATCCATCGTCCGCGGATGACATCCTAGCCGAGGCACAACGCAACGTGAGCGATAGTTTAAAGCCCATGGCTCGCATTGCGTCGGAGCCCTCGAAATTCTATTCGATACCATCGAAAATGTACAGTGTGCCCTCGAAATATTACTCGGAGCCGGCAAAGGTCTACTCGGAGCCAGCGAAAATGTATGGCCAGGTGGAGAAGGTGTATTCGGAGCCATCGAAAGTCTATGGGCAACCCTCGAAATTTTATTCGGAGCCAGCGAAAGTTTACTCGCAGCCCGCTAAGGTTTATGGTGAGCCAGCAAAGACCTACTGGCCAACTGGCACTGGTTTTGGACACAGTCCGCTCAGCACGACCAGTTCACCCACAACAACAACAACAAAAGCAACAACGGGTGCAATTGTGGCAGCAACAACAGCAGCAGCAGCAACAACTGTGCCACCGGGCGCTGCCCCAAGCACCTTTTTGCCCTCGCGTCGACCAGCAATTGTGTCGCGGATTGCATTCGGTGAGGCTCAAACCACAACAACAACAGCAGCAACAACAGCAGCAGCAGCAACAACAACAAAAACAACAAGCAGATCCATGGCAACCCAAACAGCAACAACCAGCAAGCCAAGCACTTGGCAGCAACATTATCACAACGCTCATCATCATCGCTTGCAACAACAACAGCAGCAACATCAACAGCAACAACAGCAACAGCAGCAACAACAACAGCGTCGCGTACTCTTCAATTTGGATAAATTACCTTATGATTTATTGAATGCACCGCAGCCAATTTTATCAAAGAGTCCGAGTCCAAGCGACTACCAGCAACATCATCATCATCGTCCATGTTGGGAGCAACAACAACAGCAGCAACAACAACGTCAGCATTCATCACTGTCGCTTCAACATTCTATTCAAAATGCCAAAGGATTGCCCAACAACCGAGGTGAGTCTTTGCCCAAAAATACACACAAATTACACTGTACTACAAAGTAGTAGGCCTTTGCGCCTTGGCAAACAACACTCTTTAAGTGGGCGTGTCTCAAATTATGAAGCTCTAATTGCAGACCCTGCAATTTAACCCAATCCATCAGACTGGCACAGTGCACTGCAATTAGTTAGAGAAGAGGCAGCGCACACTTCACTTATCACGAACTTATCGAATGCTTCTCGCTTGGCATCTCTAATTAAAGGCAACTCAACTCTGGCTACAACTTTGTAGTTGGCAGTCCATACTTGAACTTATCAAATGCTTCTCGCTTGCTGTCACATTTAGTGGGAATCTGTAATTAACTTAACTTAACTCTAACTTAACTTAAATTTAACCGAAAAAGTGGGAAAACTAATTTTGAACTCATCCTATGCTTCTCGCTGCTGTCAAATCAATGCGATTTTGCTTGAACTTAAAGTGTAAATCTTTAATTAAGAGAAGCTTCAACTTTCATTATCTTCAATTTATGAATTGCTTGCAGATCTTGCAGTTTTAAAATTCATTATCTATTATTTGAGAGCTGTTGCTTTCTACTGCACAATCTTTGAGATATAATTATATATTAAACTAATTAAAGCTGACCTAAATCGTAAATTACTGCAATTAAATTGTAAATCTTTAATTTAAGACAACAGCTGAGAGTAATTTTAATTTTCTTCATCTTTAATTTATTAAGTGATGCTTTCTATTGACTTACTTACTAATCCTGACCTATTTAAATAAAACTTAACTCTAGCTTCAAATCTGCTGAAAAGTTGGCAGTCTAATCTTGAACTCTTCAAATGCTTCCCGCTTGCTGTCAAATCAAATTGGTTTGAGTTGGACTTAAATTCTAAATCTGAAATTAAAGATAGTTAGTAAAATTCGCTTCTTGTTGCTGGCAGATCTTGTTCGATTGAATCGCTCATTAAACTAACTAATCCTGAGGTAATCAAACGGACCTTTCTCTTTTTCTTTCTCTTTCTGTCTGTGCCCCCATTAAATGGGCTTTGGGTTGGATTTAAGGGCAAGCTGGTTTACGTCTGGATTGAGGTCTGCAGTACAGTGTAATAAGCACAGACAATGCGTACTTAACTTGGCTAATCTTCCAACTTATCATAGGCTACTCTCAGCCAGAGATTTTAGTTGCATTCAAGTTATGAAACCTTAAATGCAATGTTGAAAATAATTCTACACTTTTAAAAATCACCATATTTTTGGAATTTAGTCTTTATTATTTTTAATAATTTGTTTCTTATATATGTAAATTATTTCTAGAAACAATGAAATGAAATGAAAACAACGAAAATTTTTTTAAAATTCAGTGTGATTTTTTCCTTAGTGTATATTGCAAATTTTACTTTGTAACTGAAAGACAAACATAGCATAGACAACGCACTCACAACTTAAAATAATCTTGAACTTATCAAATACCTCTCTCTCTCTCTCTTTCTGTTCTCTCTTCTCTCTTGTAACAGATCTAGTCAAGTGTGTTTCCAAATTTGCACACCACCAACAACAGCAACAACAACAGCAACAGCAACAACAACAGCATCAACATCATCATCATGGATCGCCCG
This sequence comes from Drosophila paracracens, assembly GCA_035044025.1. Classification (NCBI taxonomy): domain Eukaryota; kingdom Metazoa; phylum Arthropoda; class Insecta; order Diptera; family Drosophilidae; genus Drosophila; species Drosophila paracracens. The sequence continues at coordinate 5,974,595 of JAWNMN010000435.1, read as the reverse complement.
CAACAGCATCCGGCAATAGCGCCTATTCATACAGTTCCAGCTCGAGCAGCTCATCATCCTCATCCTCTGCTGCTGCTGCGGCTGCTGCTGCTGTTGGTGGTAGCGCCACCTCCTCAGCCATATTGCCACACTTTACAACTGAACGCGCCGAGCTATATACACCGACCCCCGAGCAGAATTACGAAATTGAGGAGTCCGTTAGTGTGATGACAAACGGACGAGCCCATGGACTGCAGCAGCAACAGGGTGTTGGTGCAGCAGCAGCAGCAATGGTCACAGCAACAACACCATCCAGTCCAGCAACTACAACAACCGCAGCAACAATTGCAACTGCAACGGCAACAGCAACAACAATGCAACGTGGTCGCAATCGTGGCATAGACCGGGGACGTGGTTCGGTGGTTTACAACGCCAACGAAAATGCCAACGACTATGATGATGATGATGATGATGAAGATGGTCGTGGTGGCTCTGCTGCCGCTGCTGCTGCTGCTACGGATGAGTCAGATGAAGAGGATAAGGTCGCCTATGTGGTGGAGGGACGCAACTATCGCAAATATCGCGTGGAGGAGAAGACCGATGACGGGTTCATCGTTGGCGAATATGGCGTTGTCGATCACAACGATGGCAATTTGAGTGGAGTGCGTTACACAGCCGATTCGACCATTGATCGCAGTTTGATACAAAAGGCGTTGTTGGCATTTCTAAAGCTCAAGTAGTTGCAGTTGCCCAGTTGCAGAGTCACCAGCTGGCCCCAAGACAGAGCTGGCCCAGCTGCAGCTTGCCCCAGCTGCTTGCCACACTGCAGCTGCAGCGGCAAACAATTTATTTCATACACACATGTGATCCAAGTCGTATTGTAGGTAGCCTAGCTTAAATTAAATATTAACTAGCCTTCATTCCATTGCAAAACTTCACAAATGACACCAGCTGAAAACTGGCATTGCTCCAAAGGATTAATCATTCGAGAATGCATAAATATATTCTGAGCAGGTGAAGCGATGTTTGTTTTGTTTAGTGCTTTCAGAGAAACTGTCAACTCAAACTGATATCGTCTTCCCGTAATTAATCGCACAACCTGTGCCGACATGCTGAAAGACTTACTTTACCTTATGGGACTAGTCGAGCTGAAAACCTGAAGTGACATCTTCTGACAGCTATGCACTTTCAGCAGTTTGTCATCGGAAAGCGGATGGCAACACTCGCCGGAAGATTGAATGCATCCTTCATTTGCTTGCATAGTATTATTAAAGTTCCAAGCTTTTTGTAGAAGCTTTCGCAAGCTTCTATTTAACAGTTGATTAACATTTGAAAGGCAATTTTAGTTTTCAGCTAATGTCATTTGGAGTTGAGTTGAGTTGAGTACTCATAGTTAGATTGTCCACCCACGTCCACAAAACAATATCTGTCCTACTTTAATCCTAATCTGTGTGTGTGTGTGTGTGTGTATTGTGTGTGTCTGTGTAAACGAATTTGTTTTAATGTTTAGTTAATGTTTTAATTAATTTATTGTAGTTGTTGGTATTGTAATTTACTATATAAACTAATTTAAATGATACACTTAACTGAAATGAGCCGCAAAATTTTTACCTAGCAACTTGCCATAATTTACTCTTACAAGCAAACTTGGCCAAGTTAAATCCATATTTTTGTTTTTCTTTTGGCCCAAAAGCACGTAAGCACCATAAATGCATAAAATCCTATCCTAATTAGATACTAAGTGAACTTGTAATGTGAATATAAACAACAACAACGACAACAACAACAAAAAAATGAGAAATCGAGTAAATTAATAATAAAAATACTAAACTGAAAACTAGTTGCAGTAATAAATGGATGGGGCACAACTGAGAAAAGGCAAACTGGCTAAAAGGTAACCCAATGTAAATAGCCACTTAAAATTGATTAAAAACATGTCAGCTAGGGGGCCCATCTGGTAACTGACACTCACGACAATATCAATAAACTTTAATTGATATCAACAAGTGGCACAAAAGGATGCACAAGCAGCAGCAACGACAACAACAATGAGAATAAAAATGTGATTGTGGAGACAGCGAAATGCGGAAACAGGAGAACAAAAGTCTGTCTGAGTCGGAGTCTGAGTCTGAGTCGAAACTTTTGTAGCATTTGTGGCATTGTCGTGGAGAGAGACATTTGGTCAATTAAGGGCCACAAAATGTGCTCGTTAACTGATCTATAATGATGATGGTATTGGGGATCATAATGATGTTGCTGGTAATAAATGCAGGGCAGCAGAGGATCTCCTCAGCTGAAACTGTAAAAATAAAATCTGAAGGTCGCCTCGAACGACCTTGCTTGCGGTCGGAGCATATTTGGCGTCTGCGTGTCGTCATTTGGTTTTTATTGCAACTGAATGGGGAATGGGGCATGGGGATTGGACCATTGGGAATTGGGTACTGCCACAAAACAAAAGTTTCCACCACTGATTGCATGCGCTAAGCGAAGCGATGGGCTATTTATAAATAAGTATAGCCCAAGTGGAACTGAAGACCAGCTTTGGTATGTCATCTTATCGCTGGCCAGCAATCAGAGGCACCCCATGCCCCAGCAATATCTCTCAGCGTGTGTCAGTGTGCGTGTGAAATACTGCTGGGCCCATAAGCTTGGCCAAAAGAGAATGTGCCGCATTCAGATCTTAATGCAAAAATACCCGGCCCGACACTGAAACGAAGGCAGAACTCGGAGGAGTTAAAATGGTGTTGCTGATGCTGTGGCAAATGTTGTTGCTGGGGCAGATGCTGTTCCAGTTGCCGTGCCCTCTGCGGTCAGCTGCCTGATGGACATCTAGAAAGGAACTGGTTATAGTTATATACCGTTGCAGCTACACTTGCAGAAATAATTAGCATATTTCTTATCAAGCTTAAATTTTCCAGACCAGAATAAATTTTTAAAATCATAATTCGGTGTAATTTAAAAATGATGGACACATTAAAAGGAACTGGTTACATTAACATCTTGTTGCAGCTACACTTGCAGAAATAATTTGAGAGTTTCATTTTTAAATCAAGTATGAAATGTTGTCAAGCTCTGAATTTTCTAGAGCATAAAAATATTATAAATATTAATCAATCAATTGAAAGCCTATAAAATATTATTTGTAATATTAATCCTTAAGTTTAAATAGTCAACTTTAATCTAGAATTTTAATTAATTTAAATTGACAAATGATATTAATGTGAATATTGAACTTGATTCAAGAAATTTCTTTAAAATTTATGTGGCATAAAGAGAATATTTTGAAATCAAAATGTTTAAGAACATTCGCTTTAAATATGCAAAAAAGACGAAGGAAATTCTACAGCTGCTATACTCGCTGCTATTCTCTCAGTGCACAATCCGAAAAGTGGCAATTACTGTGTCGGTTGCCCTCCTACTTCTGCTGCTTGGCAAGCAAAACAGTTCTCTACTGCATAAAATAATTTACAGAACAGTGCCTTTGAGGTGTCTGTGGCATGATGAACGTTGAGCGAACACGTTCGCCTCGGGTCAGGAATATACTATAAATATATATATATATATATATGTCTGTACTACTATCTCGTAGGTATCTAGTGGGGATCTCTGTGTGTGTGTGTTGGGGCGTGCGGCAGTGCGTGTTGACCATAAATTTGAAAACTACACGATTGTTTTGTGGCTGCCACAAGTTGACAGGTTGAACGACGCCCGCACGTCCTTTTTAGTCTCTTTTTAATACGGTGGGCGTGGCGCGTGGATTGCCATTCTGACAGCTTTTCCTTGGCTTTATTAAACTCCATGCAGCTTCAGGTTCAGTTTCAGCTGCATCTTCAACTTCACCTGCATTTTGCCTTGAGTTCTTAACAAAAGTTGCATTTGTAATCTGTTCCTTGTGCAAGTGTCCTGATTGCCTCTGAGTTTCTTAACTGCATTTTTATTCATTTTTATTCATTTTTATTCATTTTTATTCATTTTGCATCATTTATGAGCACTTTTATTCAATGCACCAGTCTTTTCGCATGATCGATCGTGCTGTGGATATTAATGACATGACATTATAATTGACCGATTTGTCATTATAATTAGTGAACATGCGCTGCAGGCGTGCAACCGTGTTTTATTCTAGCCAACTATAGCCATAAAGCGGGTTCAATAATTTATGTATATGCCCGGCGACTATTTATAGAAAGGATGATGCGATGATGCATTGATGGCGGGATACAATTTTAAAGTAACAACAACAATTTTAATAAAAATGTTTTTTAATAAGCTTTCAAAATATTTAAAAAAAATACTGCTTCAAACATATGAGTAATTGTATGAGATAAATGTTATAAGAGTGATAAGCAAATAACAATATTATTTTATGACTGTCTCAACTTTAAAACTATATATATGACTATATCTAATTTGTAAGCGACAACGTACATAAGTAATAAAATAATAATGACTTTTATAAGTGATTCTCTACAGACGAATAAGTAATGCTCGAGGTATCTCGATACATAATTTCCTTAATACTAACTAGTACCATTATTGTACATGTACTTTTTATCTGAGACTTATGAAACTTAAAAATTTAATCATTTTAAGCGCTCGTTCCTGCTTGAACAGTAACAGTAGTAGATCTACCGCCATCTATTGTTAGTTAGCGAAACTTTTCATATTTTAATGTTGTACCTGAAGTTATGCAATACATTTTTATTATATTTTACGCACGTTAGTCAATGGCTGTCAAACTTTTTTGTTGTTGAGAGAACCGTCAACATTTTTGAAAATTGTCTTTAATTTATTGTCTCTAGTTTTTAAGTTTTGGTTATTACTTATTATTATTAATTTATTAATCCCAGTGCAAGAAGCTTGAATCTTAAAAATTATGCACTGGTTACAAGAAATTTAAATAAAATGTAAAATATACTTGAATTGCCATAGCTTATGGATTTATGATTGCATATATTCATTGAAAAATTAATTTCTCTCTTTATATGACAATACAAAATATTAAAAACCTTAAAATTATTTTAAGATAGTAACAAGATTCAACTTTTTCCCTTATTTAACATTCTTCAATTTGCTGACATTTTTTCTTTACTACTAAGATTCCAGATATTTTATGGAAATATGTTCTGAAAATTTCCTCCTCCATTATTGATATTTATGGTTAATTTGAACAATAATGAGAGACTCGTTGGCACCAGTTAATCCCTGTAAAATCCACAATCGCATTAGCAGCTCTCCATTCTTCACTTTCCGAGGAAGAAGAGGCAACGCACTTAAATCGAACCGGAAATGCCAACTAAAATAACCAAAAGTCATGAATCAAGCAAAAAGTTAATTCAAGAAAAAATATCTCAAGTCGCAACACGGGACACATAAGTAAACAACAAAAAAATCACCAAAATAATGCAAATCATTGCATTGAGCACTCGAATATAAGTGGAGCACAACTAATTGTGGACAGAGTGAGAGAGAGAGACTCAGAGAGAGACAGACAGAGAGAGAGAGAGTGAGCAATTAGCAGGAAATATATTTAAGACTCAACACTTTACTAATCTGCAAGTGTCAAGCGGTGGAAGCCTGCCGCCAGGAGACAATCACAATGCTGGCAAAAGGAGTTGACGCAGGCAGACCGCCAGACTGACAGACGGACAGGGCGAGGGTTGGTTGAAGTGTGCGTTCCAAGTAACAAAAAAAAAAGGAGAGAAGAGTAGAGAAGTTCGTAGCACCAGCATCGAGAATTCACTTGAACTGCCGCAAAGGGGTTGACTCAGACAGGGGAGAGGAATGATTATAATGATGTTGATGATGACAACAGGTCCTTGGCTCTTAACAATGTGTGTGTGAGTGTGTGTGTGTGTATCTCTTGAGCTATGCTTTTGTGTGTGCTACCTTTTTTCGCATAATGAAATATAAGTACCCCCAAAAGACGTTGGATATCAAAGGACATTTGATCGGGCATGCAACATGCGCTCATTGTCAGTCATCATTCTACATTCTACATCTTCTTCTTATTGTTGTTGTTGTTGTTGTTGTTGTTGTTGTTGTTGTCATTTGTGTTAAGCGTTTTCTCTCGTATTTATGCCAAAGATTACATGTTGATCTCGCATATCTTTCATCTTGACGCTAAATTGGAGCCGAGTCCTTCCCACGTCGCTGTCATTCGATACTGCGACCGAGCTGCGAATTGTACAAATTTCAAATCAAAATGCCGTCAGTCAGTCAGAACAGCAGTTGAGCAGCGAAAGTCATGACAGTGCATTAATTAAACTCAACTAAAAACTAGACAAATAAATTATTAATTCATTCATTCACAGAGTGTTGGATGCGAATAGATCTTAACTCAAATGTAGATAAGGCTGTTGACAAGTTTTTCTGTGCTTCTTTGGTAGTCCTAGCATATTGCGGTCTATTGTGCCCACGCCTGATGTTCAATTGCTGATAAGCCATGCCCAGAGTTCAGCCATTCATCGACATCAGGCAGTTAGCGCTCTTGATGAGGGTCTCATCTCATCATAATTGAAAAAAGACAGATCTTCTTTCTTAGCCACGCCGAAGATAACATACCCTTACATTTCTTTTTGTTATTAATGAAAATGAAACCTAATAACAGATATCTGAATCCAACTTTCTAGATTTCTAGTTTTTAGTTAAGTTATGTATTACTCTACCTTTCGATCGATAGTTCTTAAGTCAGTTTTATAATATAGTGATCCGATTCTCACATGTGTACCATCTGCAACAAAGAAAGTTCTATTATTATTATTGTTATATTAGTTCATGACAACAACTGACAACTGAGAGTCGATCTGTTGGCAATCGAAAGTTTATATAATTAGATATATTCTTCAGTTCATTACAACCTTCATAATAAAATAACATTACTCTCTGGCAAGGGTATAAGCAATATATTGCGCATGCAGTCTCCAATTCCAACGATTGTTCAAGATTTGATCGCTGCTCCCTAGAAATGGAAATCGAAGCGAAAACCCTTTCTTTTTTTTCTTTTTTTGCCAACCTGTATATTCAACCAATTTCTTTCTTCTCTCATATTTTTACGCTGAAAAGAACATTTCGTGGAAGTTAATTCTTATATCAAATATTTTTGCTATTTATTCAAAAACTCAAACTAGACCTCAACGTGGTCTTTTTGTTTGATAACGTGGAACATCTCCCGCATGATTAAACCACTTGTCTTTCAACCCCATTTGAGTTCGATTTAATAGTCCCTTTGCCTTTTTTTGGGGCCTGCTCGAGTGTGGAATCAATTGTTATATTGAGTTGGCAGTTAGCAGTTTGAGATTAGCGCATCAGGTGCCGTAACTTTATTGTCTAGGATAATGTGCCTTGAATTGCTTTTCGTTTCATGTATTCAATTTCAATCAGCCATGTATCCTTGAGTGGAAGCTTACATTGGCATTGGCGTTGGCATTGGCATTGGCCTTCCCACGGCCACATTAGTGTTTCTCATGATGATGTGCATCAAAAGAGTGATCTGAGGGTTGTGAGGTTAATGGTCTAACTCAAATAGAGTGCGTTGAACTCGACTTGCTGCGATCTGCTCAATTATTACAATTTCAGTTTGAACAAGTACTGGAATTAAGCATAATTGTATTACTTAAATTGTTGGATATATCAATGTATAAAATAAGTTATGAAAGATAATTTTATTATAGATTTGTTAATCAAACTTAATTAAATATATATTTATATAAAAAGAATTTTATTTATTATTTAAACAGTCCTGAATTATAAGAATGGTAACTTTCAGCATAAATTGATTAGTTAAATTAAATGTTATAACAAAGTACAAAATAAGTTAGTAATAAAAAACCTATTATCGATTTGGTAATCCACATTCTTTATAGGGATATATTAGGTATATTTAACTAGTTTGGTAGATTTCAGCATAAGTTAATTTGATACATTTAATTCTATTGCAAAGTACAAAAAATTAATCAAATTTCCTTAAACAAATCAAGTTTGTATACATTTAGAATGTCCAACTTTAGCTGGCTAAGAGATAGATTATTTATATTGCAAAGCAGCTCTCTAAATCTGCGAACTAAGGTGTGTCTTTTTTCATGATTTTGAATTACCTTTTGTGTATCTGAATAACAATGGAAGCTGTCGACTTCCTGCTTTAGCAACTATTGTTTGTAATGCTAATCAAATCAAAGCAAGTTACCGCTTATAATTCCAACTATCTGGATGGAGGATCTTCAGAACGCTCTTAAAAACCAAACACAAACTGCTTTTTGCGACACTTTTCGAAAGAATACTAAAATAAGTAGATGTCTATCGAAGTCGGGGCAAGTGAAAACACAAACACATTTGGCTAAGAGTGCTTGCAGGAAATGTGTAAAATGTGTAAAATGTGCAAAATGTGTCGTTAATCGTTAGATGAAATCGGAAACTCCTTCTTGGAGTGCGGAGCAGGCGTGAGAAATGCAACGCAATGGAAACTACTTCTATCGATTATCGTAGGCTGAAAATCAAAACTAATCTCTGGATGACATAATCTTTTGGGCTTAGCACATGCAAACGACTTAGCCAGGACGATGAGAGACGAGAACAGGACATCCTACTTACGGCCAACAACAAGAGAGTAGAAATAAAAATAAAAACAAAAAAAAACACATTCAATTCTAAAAAAGGCAAACAAAAAGTCCTTAAGTTATGTTGTGCGTCATTTTTTGTTTTTGGCTGGCAAATGGAGGGTAAACAAAAGGAGCTGCAGAGCGACCAGCAAGAGAGCAGGACGACGAGAGCTACACAAAAGGGACTGGCACTTATGCAAACCTCCAAGAACCAAGAAGACCAAAAGCAGAGCCAGATCCAGAAGCAGAACCATAACCAGAACCAGGACACAACAATCAACAATTGAAATGGAAGCAGCGACTTCATCACTTGTTTCCTCTGCTCCTGTTGCATAAATTGCGAGCATTCAAATGCCAAATGAAAAAGGAGACGCTCGAATATCAGGTTAACCAGAAGCTGAGATGATGATGCTCCTATATATCATCTTGGAGGTGTGTCCCATTGTTTCCTCACGCTTCCTCTCTCACTGCAGCCATATGAAACTCAACTCAGCGGATACCTTTGCTCTATATATTTATATACACATATATATATGTATATATATATTCATATATATGTACATTATTTTGCACGTGCAGCTCTGGGAACAGAGTCCGGGCTGTCCCTGTTTGTCAAGCCCGACAAAAGTTGCTCAACTTTCGGCTCCTACTTTACGCAATTTTGGGTTCGACATTTGAGCACTTTAATTTCATGTTTTCATTTATTGTTCAGCTGATTTCTCAAGATCAGATTGCTTATCTCACATTTATCTTCGCCCTATTTCCTCGCTATCCTCGCCCTGATTCAATTTATTGCGCTTTTTCTGTAGCTGTGTGTACCTTTTCATACCTCTAATAGTTTACTTCCTGGGTTCCATCCAGCCAACAAGGAGCTCAGCAACTCGGCTCCTTGGCCATTTTGACGTGATTTCTGAGTCGCTTCCTGTTGATGTCGCTTTGGCTTTTGTCTTCCCTTTTTTTTGGTTTTTTGGCGGGGACTTGTCTGTTTGTCCTCTTTGGATTGACATGCTTTTTGCTTTTATGAACTTTGCTGTATTTGTTGTTGTAGTTGCATTAATTTATCTTTCTCGTTCTCGAGCGGAAGCTGATCGCAACGGTTTTTCATTTCCGCACATTGGATGCATATTTCACGCATATTTAACATTAAATTTACATAATATGAGCGCCAAAAATATATAAATATAATGACGATTTGTATTCAACAAAACCATCTTTGCCCGCCAAAATGCAGAAAAGAAAAAAACGCTGGCAAAAGATCGCATTTCGACTTTTGTGTCGAACTTGGGCACTTTTTCTAAAATCCTGAAAGTCTTATTATTGTTAAGAAATTTATTTATATTTATGTACAGACAGACGGATTATTGTTTTTAATTAAATGTTATAAGATCCACAAAAAGACACATCAGTTAAGAGCAATTAAAAATAAAGTTTAAAATTAAAAATGATTAGGATCTATCCATCTGTTTCGCATAAACTTTTGGAAAGCGTCTTAATAGCTACTAAAATGGTTAAATAAATAATTAAATTTTCAAGTTAAGTTTGTGTTTGACAGTCCTAATAAAATTCATCAAACAAATATTGCGATTTATATTTCTTACCTTTAATAGAATGTGAAAGCCATATTTAGGGCACGCAATCTGTTTCTAAGATATCCTTCTAAGACTAAAGCGCAAAAATAGCAATTAAATTTTAAACTTTTACATTTGTTTGACAACCCTCACAAAACTAAGCAAAAAGGATTGGGATTTCTGTCTCTTATCTTAAGTGAAAAGCGAAAACAAATATTAAGTTTACGCTGTCCGTTTTATAGACATTCGTTTGAGGCTTTGAAAACAAAAACGGTGATCTACTTAAATACACTGCAAGCAAATACGTGCACAATGATTTTGGTTGAGCCATAAACCGAACACAAAACATTCACCTAATGACATTTCGGGACTTTCCCATCAAAAGTCTGGCGCGATTCATAATGATGGTTAAGGGTGATAAATGTTGGTGAGGACGCTGGCTGAGGACGATGGGTGAGGGAACAGCCGGTGATCCTTTTAACGCTGCTCAATGAACGTTGGCAACTTTTTGGCCATAAAACACAAAAAATTACATATTTAAATGAAGGAAATTTCCCAAAATGCTTTTAACCCTTTTCTGTTCGGCCGAAGTGTCATTAGGACTGTGGCGTCCTCAGACGCCTGACAACAATGTCGTATATATATATATATGTATATACCCATATAGTAGCACCGATTTGTTGCTTTGCTTTATGAGCTTTAACCCTTTCGCTGGCGATTCATAAAAATGCAGCGAAAGTGCCAATGAGCATCATAAAAAGGGAAATTCGCTACCTGCTCTTCTATTCTCTGGCATTCTTCGAAGACAAAAAGGTGCTAACTACGATTTCTCAATATCAATATGATAATTAGCCTTAGACAGGCGACTGTGCCTGGTTTGTGCCCCTCTCCGATACCTAAGACTAAGGCAGTTGTGACACCCTCTCAATCCTTTCGCTTTTCCTCTGCCACCATCAACCAGCAACCCACCTTAGCAATTTTGCTAAAAAGTCAGATGCTCTGCGCGAATTTCCCAGAATCAGTTCTATTCACTTTTTTCCACTCTGACCTTGAATGGGGTGTGTACGTCTTGGCTTACCTGCCAATTTACCTGCTGCCTGTTTAAAGTCTTGTGGTGGATTTAGAGCTAATCCGCGGGGATTAGGCGCTCAACCGGCGTTACGATCTTTCATTAAGTAATGGAGCTGTGCTTAACTTGAATGAAAGTCGCACCCGGCGTTTTCCCTGCACTTTATATAAGGTAACATAAAAAATAAATAAAAAAAATTAAGGCAGATATTGGCAAGGAGCTATGATTTTTCGGATCTCCTACAGGCTTAAGTTCCTTTAAATGAAATTAAATTGAAGGTGGGTCTATGTTTTATTAAAGCTTTATCTTTATGTTTTTGATCAACATTTACTTAATAAATGAAAACATGACTACTTAATGAGTAGTGGAACTTTAGTAGTTATTGAATGATGTGGGAAACTGTTGCAAGCAAGAGCAGCTGACAGCTGCATGCAGCATCAATTCAATCAAATTGTGTACAAATTATGCATGAGTTCCCACGATAAAGAACACGCTAGTTGCTTCAGTCACATCGCATCAGATCACTCCAACTGACCGATGGTTAGTTGAAACAAAAAAAAAAACCATACATGAAATGTCATCGTCATCTGGTTTAGTAGAGCATCGTAATCAACACGGTGCTCGCTCCCTAGCCGGTAGGCTAATGATCTGCAACATTGCAGGAATATATGGGAATATATAGGAAAATATAGGAATAACATCACACACGCAAGCAAATTCCCATGCTGCACACCTGAGTGTGACTGGGTAGGGGAGGGAAGGGGAGTAGAGGGTGTTCAATCTAACAAGCAGACAACCAGCCAAAACTACCCTCAGCATCAGAGGGGTTGGCATTCTAATTAGACCCTTTTTGATGTTGCTGTGTTGCTGCTATCATCGCTGAGCATTTTATTGATCAAGTTACGCATCCGTAATATGAATCGAAAATATATAATTGCTCATTTTAAGTGACTGTCATCTATCAACTCATTTGCATTTGCATTTGAATTCTCTGTTTCGGATTCTGTTTCTGTTTCCCACAGCAGGAGAGACGGATCGAAGGACCCCTCGGTGTTTGAGTTTAAATCGCACCAGACTTACGGGATCTTGCTTAACATTATTAAGTACAACATTTTTCGCTTGAATTTTGTAAATCTCTTTTATTGCGTTTTTGCCTCTGCGAAAAGCTTGCTTTAAATTATTTGCCCTTGGATGATCTTGAGACCTGGAACCTGGTCTAATCTGCTTAAGCGGCACACGATTAGGCTCCTGCCTTAGTTAAGCGTGCGCAGCGATTAAAGTTGAATGCCACTTGAATTTAATTTGAGCTGTGCTCGGCAAAAAGGCATGCGCTAAGCTGGCTTAGCCAGGGGTGGACGAGGGTTGGGCGAGGTTGCAAAAGGTAGCGGGTGTTGCAGTTACCACAAAGTGCTTTTGATATTGTTCTTCAATCAATCGAATCGCGTCTCTAAGCACAATTGCATCATAAAAGTTCATTTGTCGCAAGAGAGAGAGATGAATGAAAGAAACAAAACAATTACAATAAAAGCAACCCTCTCAGCAAGAACCACCCTTTGCTCGGTAGTGCTCAGAGACAACAGACAAATTGCAGCCACAGGTACTTCACACAAATCATAAAGCGCCATAAAAGCAACCAGCCAACTGCCAGGAGTTCTCTCTCTCTCTCAGAGAGAGAAAGAGAAAATGTGTGTGAGAGTGAGAGAGGGCAGGTAGTCGCTCTTTAAACGGAAAAATACTATAAAAGAGCCGCTCGCTCAGAGGCCAAAAGTTGAGAATGACGGCTGCTCAATGAATTTTCGCAATGGCAGCCGCTGCCTGAAGGATCAGAGAGAAGAAAAAAATCGCTGCCAGCGGCACTCTCGTTAGACTCTGTCTCAGTGTGTGTGTGTGAGTGAGTGGGCAATAGCTGTGCAACCCTGTCTGTGGCAACAACGAACCAATAAACGCGCCCGGCCAGTCTACCTGGGGGTGATCGACTGTTCGTTCGACTGAATGGCACAACGGATGGACTATTAAAACAGGAGCTGGGTGGTGAGCAGACAACACAATCATCCGTGATCTCAACGAGTCCACTTCGCTCGTCCTCGTCCTCGTCCTCGACAACGACGTCGTGTAGTGCTCTAACTAAAACAAATATCTCATATATCAAAAACTGAAAAAGAAAGCAATTTGGTTTTTGAAAATTGCGCAAAGTGCAAAGCAAAGTGTTTTCGTGTGTGTGCTTCCTAATTGTGCCTATTAAATCGCCAAAATTACGCCACACATCGGTATGCAATCGTCGGAGGGTTCGCCAGATATGATGGATCAAAAATACAACAGCGTGCGGCTGTCGCCAGCGGCATCAAGTAAGTATTCGAGTTTAAGTCGGAATTAAAATTAAAAAATATTTCAAATCAGTTATTAAATCTTCTTCAGTCTTTGCAAGCTCATCAAGTCAATTGTTATTTTATTTGTGAATTAAGTATGCTTTTTCAAAGAATCAATTAAAGAAATCATAAATTGTCAAGCAGTATTTTCAATCAATCAAAAAATAGCTTTAAAATCTATCTGAAATCCCCGACAAAAACTAATTATATGTTTTTTCTTGGTGTGCTTCCAGGTCGTATACTGTACCATGTGCCGTGCAAGGTGTGCCGGGACCACAGTTCCGGCAAGCATTACGGCATCTATGCCTGCGATGGCTGTGCGGGTTTCTTCAAGCGCAGCATTCGCCGATCCCGCCAATATGTGTGCAAATCCCAGAAACAGGGACTCTGCGTTGTGGACAAAACACATCGGAATCAGTGCCGGGCGTGTCGATTGCGCAAGTGCTTTGAGGTGGGCATGAACAAGGATGCAGTGCAGCATGAGCGAGGACCACGCAACTCGACGCTGCGCAGACACATGGCCATGTACAAGGATGCCATGCTGGGCGCTGAGATGCCGCAGATACCGCCAGAACTTCTCATGGGCACGGTGGCATTGAATGGTTTCCCCGGCCTGCCAATGCCCATGCCAGGACATCAACGTGGTCCTCATCATCCGCATCTGCCCGGCTTTCCCGGAGCGCCAACTGGTGCTGCCGTCTTGGACCTGTCGGTGCCACGTGTGCCCCATCATCCGGTGCATCAGGGTCATCATGGTTTCTTCTCGCCCAGCGCCGCCTACATGAATGCCCTGGCCACACGTGCCCTGCCACCCACGCCCCCACTGATGGCTGCGGAGCATATCAAGGAGACGGCAGCGGAGCATCTGTTCAAGAACGTAAATTGGATTAAGAGTGTGCGTGCTTTCACTGAGTTGCCCATGCCTGATCAACTGCTGCTGTTGGAGGAGTCCTGGAAGGAGTTCTTCATACTGGCCATGTCCCAGTATCTGATGCCGATGAACTTTGCCCAGTTGCTGTTCGTCTATGAGGCGGAGAATGCCAATCGCGAGATTGTTGCCATTGTCAGCCGTGAGGTGCACGCTTTCCAGGATGTCCTCAATCAGTTGTGTCACTTGAATATCGACACCACGGAATACGAGTGCTTGCGTGCCATTTCACTCTTCCGCAAATCTCCACCAGCGGCCAGTTCCACTGAGGATCTGGCGAACAGCTCCATTTTGACGGGCAGTGGCAGTCCGAACTCGAGTGCCTCGGCGGAGTCAAGGGGTCTGATGGAGTCCAGCAAGGTGGCCGGCATGCATAATGATGCAAGGAATGCACTCCACAATTATATTTCGAGAACGCATCCAAATCAACCGTTGCGTTTCCAAACGCTGCTCGGCGTCGTTTCGCTGATGCACAAAGTGTCCAGCTTCACCATCGAGGAGCTGTTCTTCCGCAAGACCATCGGCGATATAACCATTGTCCGTCTCATATCCGACATGTACAGTCAGCGTAAGATTTGAGCATCGATTTGCCGTCGGCGAAAATAAAGTCGTGCACTTGAAGTGCCTTCGTAGTGCTGGAAACTGTGATATCATCTGGAATTGGAGGTAGAGTTGACATTACACATTGGACAATATTCAACAGTGAAAGCTTAAAAACCACAAATCTCTCGGAGCTGAGCCTTAAAATACATAGTGTATTCGTAATACGTATCATCTATCCACAACGTGATTCAAATTGCATTCAGAAAAGGAAAGTTGAAACTTTTTCTTTGTTGTCTAGCTCTAAGTTGCATAGCCCATAAATGAATTAGTTCTAAGTTCTGCATATTATATATGTTTAATGAAATTAGCATAAAAACATTACACGAAAACACACACATACTCAAATAAAGATATAGCTAAAGCTCAACAAAATAAAACTCTGCGTTAATTATTCAATGGGAAGCTTTACTTTTGGATTAATTTCGATTGTCACAAAATTTTTACAAAATGTTCCCTCAAATATTCAAACATATTTTGATAACTGAAATATTTTATTCGTATGTTTGAAAATGTTTTGTTGTTTAAGCTAAAGTGCAATGCATTACTTTAGCTAGATATCAAATCTAACCTTTAACCAGGAACTTGTGACTGCTCCCTAAATTTCATCGTTTACTAATTGCGATTTTATCAAATACGCATTATTTAGGATCTTATGCCAGACTATATAGCTAACGATGATTTTTTTATATTATTTATTTTTATAGGCACTTTGCTTTTATTAGCAAATATGACTCCATTCTTTTGATTACGACATAAAGTAAATGTTCATTTTTTCTGCCTTGAGGTGCATAAGATCAGATAATATTCATAGATAATATTTAAGCACACACTTTAGCTATGGATGATGTTTCTGATCAACAAAAAAAAAGCACTGCTTACATAACTATTTTCACAGATTTATTGAGATTATATTTGGCCATCAAATAGTTAAAAGATATCACATAAATATAACTCGTCGAATGTTTGTTAAAAAAAATACAAATTTTTAAAAAGACTTGAATCTCTCTTTATAATAATATATAACAAAATGATATGTTGTATTAATAACTCAAATTTAATAATCAAATTTATATATTTCAAATTAAAAACCTTTTAATCGTGTGCGACCTATTTAGGAGCTAGCAATCAGATGTGAGGCACAATTGCAGTGGACGCAAAGCTAGTCCAAAATGCATTATGTAAATCCTTCGAACAAAAGAATCTAATGCATTTGGCATTGAAATCAAACAAATTAAAATTAGCATAGTATTTCCGCATCAGCAAACCAAAGTCGGGATTAATTTGAAATGGCAGTTGTCCGACTGAAAATTGGGTACAAAATGGCGGCGCCCATAGAAGACGCCGGATGCAGTTGATTCAGAGTCTCCCTTTTGAATTCTGATGTGACTCACAACAGAATTCAAAAAGTTAAAAAGCAAAAATTCACTTTTAGATGACTTTGACGAACGGCGTTGGATCGTTGAATCGTTGTAGAGTAGCAACTGCGTCCTGCGCCCTGACAGACAATAACAATTGAATCCTTTCCATCACAATGGCAAATGGAAGTTGTAGTTGTAGTTGTAGTCGAAGTATCCTTTTGGCAAGGCTGAACAAACAAGGTGAGTTCGAATAAAAACAGTTGCCAATTGTCGGCAAAATTGTTGAAATTGCGTTGGCCAAAGTAAATAGAAACGTTGAGTGCATATATAGACACACATCTACACTCAGAAAAAATAGACATGAATTAATGAATCGCCCTGAAAACTGAAAAGTGAAAATATAAGAAAAAATCATATAGATTAGAAAGGCTTGCCATAAATTGGTTTTTTATTTATTTTTTTTTAGAAATATTTATTTATATTTATTAAGAAAATTACTGAAAAATCCTACTTTCTGAATGGCGCCAAAAGCATGGTGAATTTCGAAAATTCGATGTGAATTTTTATCTGAGTGTAGATAGATATATATAAAAGTGTATATGTATTTATGCCACTGACACACATCCATGGCCCGGAGCATGGTGCCGAAAACCTACCCTAACACCGTAGCACCCATTGGGCTCAATGCTTGCGGGGATTTAGAATTAAATATGCTTCGTTGCCGCTGCCATTTCGACTTTGGCAAGGTCCAGGACTCAACTCAACTCGACTCGACTCGACTCGGCTTGGATGCTGCTGCTGTTGTTGTTACTCTTGTTGTTGTTGTTGTTGCTGCTGTTGAATCCGGCACAAATTTTGTTGTCTCTGAGGGCACAAAGCGTTTCTGCTGCTGCTGGGTTGTTGAGCCCTTTTAAGTCCTAATGGCCCTTTATTATCTGCCTTTAGACTTTTAATAGACTCAGAGGCGACGCTGATGCTCTCTGCGAGTGTGTGTGTATGTGTGTGTGTGTGTGTGTGTGTGTGTCTATGCAATTGTGGTTGTTGTTGGTTTAATCCTCATCATTCTGTCATCAGTGACGTTTTTCTGCACATTGTTGGCTTTGCCTTTGTTTAGGTCTTAATTTGTAGTTTTCCCTTTTTTGGCATTTGCAATAAAAAATAATAAATAAAAAATAGATTTCTCACTTTTTGATTTGTGGAGCGAGCCCAAAACTGAGCCTTGTCTAAGCAAAGGACTAACTTGTGCCCGTGCAAGCTTTTGTGGATCAAGCAAAGCCACTTGAACTGCTTTAAATCAGCACAAGTATGAGCTGAAGGTGGGTGTGTGGGTGGGTGGCTTAAGCCACAAACTGTTCAGCTCAAGTGGGTTCAAGTTGCCTGCTGTTAGCTGGAACTGTGGCCAGAAGCTGGCTTGGATTTTCGGTAACACTTTTAATTCATAGATTTTCGTTGATTAAGTAATCCGCGTCCTCAATGAAGGGCGCAGGACGATTAACGCAATTTCAAGCAAGCGGTTGCAGTTGCAGTTGCAGATTGTGCCTAGACCTTGGGCAGGTGTGGACAATTCGCATAGCAGGTTTGCAACATGGCTTAAAGTAGCCGGAGACAGGTCGTAGTCTGCGTTGTGCTTGGTTAGCGAATTACCTAAATAAAACAAAAAAATATGCGTATGCAAATAGATTTTAATGGGCTGGATTACCCTTTTGCTAAATGCCCAAATCCTGACCGGGCGGTCTACTCGGCACGTCGAGTTTGTGGACCACTGGTTCTTGGCCATTGTTTTCAAATATAATGTGAATGTCTCTAAGCCAAAATATTAAACATCCGTTTGATCCGCAGCAGCAGCAGCAGCAGTAGAAGCCGCAAGCTGCAAATCCGGCTTCCGTTTGTCGCATTGTTGTACCTGAAGTCAGGACAGTACACACAGGACACACAGGACTCTCGTCTGACCGAGAAGAACGCCCGGGCGAAAGTCAAAGCGGGCCGAGCGGCGTTGTTTTTGTAAATTGAGTAGCTCGATTTATCGCCAGATCAATTTTCTATATCTGCCGCCACAGATAAGCGACTGAACAGAGACAGAGACAGAGGCAGATAGTGTCCATCTGCACTCTTCTGTAAGCATTCTAATTGTTATGTGGCTTACAGGACTAGATAAACTAAGCCTGCTGCCTGCCTGCGCAGCCTTGGCCAGCTTAACTTACTTTAGTGGGCAAATGGGCAGTTATTCTGTGGAAAATTCGATTTGCCAGACACAAAATGTTAAACGCATTGTTCTTCAATGCTTAGCTCAATAATTTGACATTTGGCCATATCTAATGATGCTCATTAGGCAAACTAGTTTAATCACAGTCTGATTCTGGTTTTAGTTGGCTTCTCCAATGCTTGCAATATTACTCTTCATTTTATTTTTCTCATTGTAAATATAAATTTAGTTATTCATTTTTAATTTCAGAAAATATATAAACTTAAATATTGGGTACTATTTTTAGTCCACATCAAATAAAAAAGTAAATAAAAAAGGCAGCTGCTCAGATTGAGAGACAGGGCTAGGGAGATCAGAGATTCCCAGAGGTTAGTTGACAATTAAAATCAGCGAAGCGTCTGCTAATTGAAAGTACTTGTCCCACATTGTCCCATCCTAGCGTCTTAAGTACTTGATGCCCAGAGTCTAAGTCTACTTAAATCTTATTTTTTATTGTTGCAATCTGCGTGCAGAGGAGAGAGGAGCACAATGCGGCAGCCGAGGGCAACTGATGAGTGGACCTCCTGGAGGTGAGAAAAATATTGAGTTCAATGAACAATGGCAAACCTCAAGAGAGAGATTTGAAGAGCAACTTGCGTTTAACCTCAAGAAAGTTGCGATTGCCCGCATATTATTTTATTATTTTCGAAGATCCTTTGTGGTGGATTCGCTTGAATTTTGATATATTGACAGGCTGACAAGTGTTATGCGATCAGAGAGGACACATTTTTTTTACACGGGACTGTCGTGGATTATTACAATCGAAAGCTGGACCACCAGGACGACAGAGCGTTGTGTGTGTTCTCTGAGTACTCCAGCCTTCTGTGATAGGGGCCAAGTATGTGGGAAACTTTGGGTAGTCCTTGCTGCAGGAAGCTGCTGCCTCGAGGCACAGCCGATGACGTCGCTGCCTAATTGAATTTGTTGCCTTTCGCATTTGATGTTGTCTTTAGCACAACAAAGCCGAGCTGGCCTCGAGGCAGATAGTTCGTTAGGGTTACACACAAAAAATCTGTCTGTATGTATGGAGGCAACAACCAAACAAATACTCATCCTCAAAATGGCGTCGCAGCTGCTTGGCAATACTGATTATAGGGCCAGCTACTTGCAACAAGCTATCATTTAGGGCACACACATTTAATTAAGCTGTCACACGAAGCTCCCGTCAAGCACCCACGCATTGGGTTGGAAAAGTTTGAAACTTTTGGACTTCCGGTCAATGAAGCAGGTGCAGGTCATCATCATCATCAGGTGCATGCCGCATCCCTGAATAGAGCCATTATCATGCAACACGCAAGCTGTCCCATCCATCCAGCGGATGTCCTGGGAAGTTGACCGACAACGGTAAAAAGTGAAAAGCAGTCGCGTCATCATCATAAACTCCGAGCTTCGCGCTCTACACTCTGAAAAAAAAATCGCTCACCTTTTGGCCGGGGGGTGGGTGGAGGGGGGAACGTCATCGACGACATCAAGAAGGCCATATGTCAAAATAGCGAGCCACCGAGCCACCCCAGGTCGTAACGGTAATTTGCCTCAAAGAGCGCACCAATGCAACCCTGCGTGCTGCATTCCACAACAGAGCCAAGTGCATTACAAATATTGCAGGGAGTTAGGATTGGGTTGGGATGGGAGGGGGTAAGGAGTGGGTAACGCTTGCCCCACTTGAGAATGTAACAAATCGACTTTGACAAAAGCGGG
Source organism: Drosophila paracracens (assembly GCA_035044025.1). Taxonomy (NCBI): domain Eukaryota; kingdom Metazoa; phylum Arthropoda; class Insecta; order Diptera; family Drosophilidae; genus Drosophila; species Drosophila paracracens. The sequence continues at coordinate 5,954,187 of JAWNMN010000435.1, read as the reverse complement.
CTGGGAAAACCGAGATTGCCGTGCCCCGTTGCCACTTCAGTTGGCCAGCTAAAGTGGCCACTTCTCACTCACACAGAGAAAACCAACTCGAGACACGAAGCAATACAGAAATTGTGTATTAGTTTTGCATTTGCGCTCCCAGGATATAGACAGAGAGAGAGAGAATATGCTAAAACAAAAGGGGTTGCATATATACATATGTATATATTATTTGGGTTATTGGCAAACCCAATTTGGAGAACTTTTGTTTTGCTGAACGACGCGAGTAAGCCACAAAGGATCAACAAGGCTCGAGAATTATTTTGTAGAGCCAGCAAGCGAGCCACTTGGCAGAAGCTGCTGTTCACAAATTAATTTCCAATGCGAGGCAACTTTGTTTCCAACTCTCAAGTGTGGCCACATTGGTAATGCAACCAGGGCGACAAAAATATAAAAATATATATACATATGTATGCAACATTTGAAGTGCAACAAAGTTGGCAATTCGAATTCGCAATCATTTCACCTTTGAGCCCACAAAAATAACGCCAGCTGTCAGCTATGCGGCAACAACAAAATCAACTTCAATTTTTATGATTATGTATAACACGCACACGCACACACACACTCACTTGCACACACATAACACTCTATTTTATATTTAGTTTTTTTTTATCGAAGCCATTTTGTCAAATAAAAGGGATTTGTGGAATAATCCGCAAATGGGACTCACAAAACTGTCAGCGAGTCCTGCGGCTTTGGTGACAAACACTAAAAGATACTTGCTCTCTCACTCTTTCACCTCTTACTCTCCCTCTCTCTCTTGCTAACTGCCTGATAAGGTAAGGCGCCTGATTTCTGACATTGCAATTGACAAGAGCCGAAACAACAGCTGGTTAACTGACTGCCTTCGACAATGACAGTAAATAATAATAATATATAAAAAAAATAAAAAAAACAAACGCTTCCTATTTGCACAAGCATAGAGATTAGAGAGGGAGTGAGAGAGAGTGAGAGAGAGAGCGTGACAGAGATAGAGAGAGCACAATTTAAGCGCTTACATGGGAACTAATTTCTGAAGTGCTCTCAAACACTTCATAAAGCACTGTGTTTATTTGCATCAGTTTGCGGCAAGCGCGCGACAACCCGCTGCGGGGATTAGCCGCACAGCAAATATGGCGACACTCACAAAAAAACTACAAAGGATGAACTATTTTGTGGATTGACGAACATCAGATACTCTTGCCGAATAAACCCAGAGAGCTGTTAAACAAATTTATATAAAAAATGAATAGAGAATATGTGCAAAATATTGTCAATGTTTTATTGTCAATATATTTGTTAAAAAAAAACTTTGAAAGAAAACAATTTTTGTACCTTCAATCAGATCATTATACCATTATTTCATCGATTTTTTACCTAGATGTGTACTTAACTTCAAAATCTCAAAAAAACAACTACTTATTTGATTATAAAAATTAAATAAATTAAATTATAAAAAGTTCAACTTCAGCTCCTCATTTGCTAAGAACTGAGTATTTAAATGTATTTAACTCCTGTTTATCCTGTATATACATTTTTCAGTTTAATATAATATATTTAATAGTTTGAATTGAGATGCATATAAGTGCATGCATATAGTTTGATTAATATCTTGGAGATATAGCATAGATTATATTTCATTATATTGTTTTTAGATTTGTTTCTCTATTCCAAAAAGTTAATAATACCAAAATAAATATATATTCACTTAGTTCGAACTTCGTTCAAAAATTACTTTTCTCATTTGTTACATATTTCATGACTTCATTCAAATACCCTTTCTGAGAGTATTAGAACTCAAACTCCAGCTGAAACTCGTATCTAACGGATCGCGTTAGGTGGCACTGACTTGGCGTGGCTTGTCAGCTTCATGTGGGCTGTTGTCCTGTCGTCCTTGCTGCTGCTGCTGCTGACACACATCTATTGCTTTTTGGGGTGGCAATTAAATGTAAACAAGGATGCGCCGGATGAGGATTTTGGGATGCGCGTGCTGCGCGCTGAGCTGCTTAAAAAAGTAACTGTGACCCGTCACTGTTTACCATACGGATAACACTTGAGAGCCGTTGACAAAGTTGTCAAAAGTGCCGCTGCCAAAAAATATTACATAAGCAGCAGAAATGCGCTGCTGAAAATTAACAAATTGCTACACACAGAATAATTTCTTGCTAACAACAAATAATAATTCAATAAATAATAATAAATTAAACGACTTCAACAATGCATTTATTTTATCTAAAATGGATTTCACTCACTATTTTCTTTACTTGAATTAAGAATATTTTACTAACTTCAGCTTGCTTTTTCTCTGTGTACTTCTGCTGGTTCTCTCTGCTCCTGTAGCGCACTGAACTGTTGACTAGCATTGAACTCAAAAAAAGAAAGAAGAGAAAACTCTGAAAATGCTTTGTGCGTTGGCTCGTTTAATTTTAATGAGTGGCTGTCTGGCTGACTGTCGGACTGGTGGAATCGTCTGCCTTGATGAGCTAGCTGCTCGCTGACCCTGCGCAACTGTTTCAGCTTTGGACGGGTTTTGCAACCGTCTATATGCTTTTAGGGGTGGCTCTCTTGCGGTACCCCCTCTGTGCCTCTATGCCTCACCCCGCGATTTGTCATCGGGCTATGTAAATTGTCACATTATTGTCATAATTCTCAGGTCTGGGCAAAATGGGGAAATCATAAACACGAAAATGCTTGTGACATAATTTGTGCTTTTGTTGTGGTTAATTGCCAGTTGGCCTATTTATGGGGCGTGAGATTAACAACCTCACAACAATGGCACTAACTGCTCTAAGCACTTATATATCAATTGAAATATTTTTACGAGAAACTAGATCAGCATTAAATTCATTTTACATAACTGGTAACAACTAATATGAAGCAATTTTGTATATAAGTATGTAAGTGTATCAATACACAATCAAACATATATCTTGGTAGTTTTTATAGGATACTATTCTCAGCCATATTAATCATCTGGAGTATTTTATTTTTATTTATTTACTTATTTAAAGTGGAAAAAATGGAAATAATAATTATTAAATGAAAAATAAATAACTAAAAAAAAAAAAAGAAATAAAAAACACATTTATTGCAAGGATTAGGAAAACGTAGAAAAATGTAAAAAAAAGAAGCAAAAATTGTTAAACATTAGTAGCTTAATGATAAATAAAGTAAAAGGTTGAAAAGGCAGATAAAGAGTGGTAGAGAAAATAAAGAAGAGATCGCCAATACTCCAAGCGTGCGGAGTTAGATATATTACCACAATTAAGCAAGCTAATAAAAACTAAGAAACAGATATATAGAGAGAAGAGAAAGAGAGAGAGAGAGAGAGAGAGTTGCACGCAAGGCTCTCTAGCTTCTCAAACATTGTTAGAAATCTCAGCCAATTAACTCGAACTCAATGAACTGTAAAATCGCGCAATGCAAAAGCCGCTGGGCGAACTGCAACTGCAACTGAAAGTCGTGGAAATCAGCTACCATATCATCCTGACAAGTATCTGGGATACGTCTCTCTTTGGTGTGTGCTCGCCAAGCCGTAATAATTGAAACCAATTAGTTTCGAAAAACCTTTTAATTGTGTGTGTGCGTGTGTGTGTGTGTCTGTTTTCAATGTCCGTCGGAGCATGTGTAAATATTTTCATAGCCAGCAGAAAACCGGGAGTACAAAGTACAAAGCACCGAGAAGAATTGAAAATGGAAACAGGCAACATGTGAAAACATGGCAATGACCAAAATAATCCAGCTCATAAAAGAAGAGAACACAAATTGAATGCACTTTCAGTGGAAAACTATGGAAAACCTGAAAGAAATTGCCAAATAATTGCAGGCGGCTACAAAAACTGGCAACAGAAGAATGCAAAAGAAAAGCGAGGCATAAAGACAAAAAATCAACCGCAGTCTTTTGTTTTGGCAAAGTAGAAAGGAAAACTGTTGCCAACTGTCGATGGGCTGTCAAAACTGATGTCGATTGAGCCAAGAGCTGTCTTTGAACTGAAACTGTTAGCCAACATTGCACAGGCTCAGGAAATATTAACGGCATTTAATGCAGGCAGCTACTTTTTCTCCTCTTCATTGTTATTTTTATTTACTTTTTGATTTTATGTCAGTTGCAGTTAATTGGCCCGTATTTCTTTGGCATTTGTTGTCAGTCAGGCTAAGGCTCAGTAAACAAATTTAGCCTCTTTCTGTTTGACCCAAGATTGCGACATTTTCACATGTAATCAGGATGTGATTAGGCCTAAGCGAAGTCTTTAAGAAATCTCGAAATAAAGGCCTTGTACACGGTCCACCTTTGCTCCAAATTCCATTGGCCATAATTACAATTGGACATACCTACAATTTGACGAAATATTTTGAATACAATTCAATTGGATACGGTTTGATTTTGATTTCGAAATCTGTTTTTTGCTAATGCCACTTTAAACGAAATCAATGAGCAGCTACGCTCCGCATGCTAATTATGATTGGCATATCATTACCGCAAACAGACCGAGCCAAAAACCACCGCAACAAGTATTTGGCTAATTAAGCAGCCGTCAGTTGAAGTTGCCGCCGGACACTAATCACCTGTGAAAAAGGTTGAGGTGCCTAGACAAAACATGAAAGAGGTACACTCGAAAAAATGAATGAGTTTCGGTACTCAATATAAGTTCAAGCGCGGTTGAAATATCGACAAGGTCAAAAAAAACTAGGCCAACAAAATAAGTTCTGATTTCGATAAAGTTTTAGTTAACAAAATTCATTCAATATTTTTGTTCTAGTTAATTTCTTTTTCTAAAGCAGTTGCATTTTTAACAAATGTTAAGATATTTCTGGAATCAAAAACCTAATTAATAGGAATAATAACAAATAAATCACAGTGAAAAAAACAATATAAAAAAAATTCTTATTTCAAAAATGTTTTTGGTTAATCAAAATCAATGATTTTGAATTTTACACTATTATTTATGCGTTTGATTCTAAATCGAAAAGAGAGACAGAAATTCGCCACATTTTGTACCTCAATTTGGTACAACATTTTTCTCTGAGTGTACCTAAGTGCTGACGAGTGGCCCCACTCGAAATGATCGAAATAAACACTTGAGTTGAGCTAAGGTCCAAAAAAGGTATCAAATCGATTACACCTGAGCAATTGGATGATGTTGATTTATTGACGTGTCATTCAACGCTGACAATGTTGAGTGGAGCGGAACTTGAACTGGAACTGGAACTGCAATTGAAATTGGAACTGCCGTCAACTTTTTTTTTGTCTATTTGTCGTTCTGACTTGTTTGTCTTTTCTTCGCTTTGTGCCTTGATGTTGTTATTGCCCTGTCAAATTCTTGCACTCTGACTCGCCACAGCAGGTCCGGTATAAACACACACAAACACACACACGCACATACAGCTTGACCAACCCAGCACAATGGTGTACAATTACCCACATTTATTGGCCATTTGTCGCCGCATTTGCTGTTCACTGTTTACTGTTCAAAGTTGCTGCAATTAATAGTTCACTTGTTGGCATGTCACACACAGCCAGCTGAGAGCTGAGAGCTGACATTGAAAATGTGATTATATTCAACATGACATGGAAATTATGACAACTTTGTGTCATACCCTGTATCCATAAATTATGCCCAGTTGCGTATCATAAAGTTGCGAAAATGTTTGTAATAAAAAGTAAATAAATAACTATTATCTCAGGCACACCTCAGATTTCATACGCTCTTAGACCAGAGTTCATTTGCTGCCATCTAAATTTTGGCTTAAACATGAAATTATTATTATAATGTCATTATACGTTTTTAACAAATTTAAAATATTATATACATATATTCAATATATACGTAATGGATGCGGAGACGACTTATTCAATTCAAATAGATAACGAAACAATAATGTTGTGAAACGCTTACGTTATTTACCCAAAGATTATTATTTGAGAGTATCCACGAAGCAGAGCTTGAATGCATATACAAATATATATATATACAAACTATATTCAACTAATCCCAATTTCGGCCAGGCCATTGGGCTAGTTTGTTTGAGAAATGTGCGTGCTTCCCTTTATGCTTGTTTTGAGGCGTCAAGCTGGCTTTACAAAATTTAATTTTTCTATTTCGAAAAATTCTTCAATTAAAATAACAAATTTGTATTAAAAGAATGAGTGTTTTCTAAAATATTGTTTTCTTAGAAATGTTAAGACTCCGTATTCTGATACTTCTGCTTGAACATTTCTTGATAATATTTAAAGTTGCAATTCAAAATACTTTAGCATCTTTAATTTGATAGCAGTGGCTGATATAAAACAGATTTAAGAGACGTTCTACTCTGTACTTATCCAGTGTACATATAGACAGCTATATATTGAACATACATATTATTTACAGGGTATTTTTCTAGTCTTCTCATGCCTCACAAATTGTTACTTGATATGTTTAATCAAAGTTTGTCAAGCGGAGTTAATTAATGTGTAAACTGCTTTCAATTAATGAGTCACTTGGCCAACTTGGCAACTGGCGTCAATGCAACACACTTCAATACTCATTTTCCCGCTGCTGACCTTCAGTGGGCTTATGCGATGATCGTTTGATTTTTATCCAAAATTAGAGGAAAATAAACTCACATGTCATTCAATTATTTTGATAGTTGCTGGCGTGCAGAAATAAAAACCAAATTGAGCTCAAGACGTTAGCCAGTAATTATGTTAAGCGGTTTATGCATTTAATTTGCTAATACTTCAGCTTGTGCTAGTTAATCTTAATCTTCGGCTCGATCAGCACTGAGAATGCTCCACCGGGTTCAATGCACGTGGCCAGGCCACTCAAGGTTGCCAATTTGGACAACTTTCGAATGGCAATCAAGGCCAAAAGGATCATTGGGCTTGTGGAATGCAGATTTAACTGCACTCTGACGTCAACTTAACTTCCAGTTTTTCCGCAACTGGCTGCCAGCAAAATGCGGAAGTCTGCAATGCAAAAAAAAAAACAAAAAAAAAGAAGGAAAAAAAACCGCTACGCATGCGCCAGTTAAACTCGTTTCGATTTGTTAGCCCGGCCCAGAGGCACGCACTTGGCTCGCAACGCAATGCAACACGTTATTGACCTTGATTTTGTGTGTGTGTGTGCAACTAGAATGGGTGAGCTGGTTGCAGAGTGGCTGCAAACTGGTCCAGTGACACTAAGAGCCCCATTAATACCTGACGCCAATTACAATGACGACAAGCCAAGACAAAAGCAACAAAAACAATGTTAACAGCATTTCAAAATGAAATGGAAAATGGAAATCCAATTGCAAAACTAACTGAAATTTGTGGCAGATGCGCATTTAGAAGGAAACCGGCTCGCTATTAACGCGTAATTATTTATCCTGCTCAAATTACAACAAATTATCGAAAACTGTCTGACTTTTGAGGAAATCGCTGGCTGGGTCAGCCTCTTAGCTATCAAATCACCATCTCTGCTTGTGAATCCTCTGCGAATCCTGTGATTCACTGGGGCTCATCTCTGCCCCTTACTCTATAGATGTCTGCTCTCGTATCGTATTACTCTCGACGCTCTCAACAAGTTTAGCGAGTTTCAGTTTTGACTTCTGAGCGATCGCTTGGCGTTGATAAGCGTTTTGCATTCAATTTCTGCTCAAGCAAATCGAGCTCCGAGCAGAATAGATTGTTAACCTTCCAGCGTATGGACGTATGTCCCAAATATATATATGTGTGTGTGTATATGTGTCTATGTGTGTGTGTGTTTGTGTGTGTGTAAGTGTGCACAATGCGAAAGAGTCGACATCAGCGTTGACTCGCTCGATTTTCCAACAACGCTCGACTGCATCTTAAATTACAAATAATCGCAATTGTCTGCGTTTTTAGCTAGTACACTCGAAGAAAAATGCTGTTTGAAATCCAACAATATCACTGGCATAGACTTTCTAGTGCTGTGTTGTTTACATATTAAAGACATTTCGATTTAAAAATATTCTTGATTAAGTCATTTCAAAATCGACCGTTAACTTTTCTTAAGAACTGAAATTCTTTAAGCAATTTCAAAATATTCATTCTAGTATTTTTGTGCCTTAAGCTAAAATTCTTGAGTTAAGCTGATTAAGTTTATTGGGATAACAGGATTGATTCAATTCTGACTATTCAGAAATAAGCAACTAGGAAAATTTTTCAACTTCTTTAATTCTTTAATCAATTGCCAAAATCTCTTTACAAGCACTTTTCGGCTTATAATATGTGTAAAAATTCCACTTCTTCATTTTAACAGAAAATATTTCTCATAAACTGAATTAGTTTAATGTTAGATTGATGTAGAATTAACATGACAATTTCAGTACTTAGAATAAGAACGAAATAACTTGCATCAAGCTATTAAGCTTTAAAATGTTTAATGGAGTATAATCATACTTAACTACTGCTTAATACTTTCTGCATCGACTGGATTTGAGTACTAAATGTTCTACTTTTTGTTTTGAGTGTAGGCTTTGGTTTTGAATTTGGGACTTGTGTTCGGGTGGTGGCAGCAGCTGAAATAATTGAGAGACAACGCAAAATTAAGAGATGATATGTGCTGCTATTGTTGTTGTTGCTGTTGCTGTTGTTGTTGTTGCCGCTGATGTTGTATGTTTTGCATGCAATTTGTACAAAATGGATAGTCAGATAGGGCAAGCAGGCAGGCAGACAGGCAGGAAGGCAGGCAGTCAGTCAGCAACCCCTCAACCTCAACCCTCATTATCATTGTGATTAACTCGCCAGAAGTGAAAGCAACAAAATAAAAGCCTTGCCGCCGTTGCACAATAAAAACAACAAAGCTGCGAATTTTTCTAAAAATCGAAAATCGTGTCTGCGCCTTTGGGTGGCAATATCGTCAACAGCATCAGCAACGAGGCAAACGCCTCGAAATCAAAAAGGCAGCTCAACGAAACGTTGCAATCGTTTTGATCGAGCTGGCCAAACAACCCTCCCAATTTAAAGGTATATATATACAAATATATATATATTTATACATGTATATGCTGCACCCTCTAAGCTAATCCAAATGAACAGAAAAAACTCTGAGGCGATTCCTTGCCAGTTTCTGGCCTTCATCAACGCCATTTGCTGTTGCTGTTGTTGTTTGTCAACTGATTTAATTTCCTGGCTGTTGCCACTTTCAGGGAGTGCGTTGGCCCGCCTGCTGTGAGAGGGCGTGCACTGTTTGCTGGTCACACTAATGACAATATAGCACAACAACAACAACAACAGCAACAACTATAAAAAGGGCAAAATTGTGGTGTGTAAATTGAACTGTTTCTACTTGAAATTTGTACTCGACCACATGCGGCTGCTTAGTGCCGGCCAAATGATTAAGGCTCATATGCAAAACACACACCACACACACGGTCTCATTAAATATGAAAAATACGTTTTTCCGATCTAGTAATTAACGCTAAGTACTACATACAACACTCACACACACAATACATAAACGTGTCGGCAGCAAAAAAATAAGAAATAAAAAAAAACAACTCAACACCAGTTCATAAATTATGCAAATGCTAGCGTGGGTGGGCAAATGCAACATGCAACAAAAAAAAAAAAAATCAAAATCAAATGCAACAATAACAGCAACTACAACAACAACTGCAGCCAGCTGTTGGCCATAAAGAAAAAACGCTCAAACAATGCCTTTTACTGACGGCATTTCAAACAACCAATAAATTATTGAAGCCAAGCGCCAAAGTCAAACAAGTCAAAGACATTGCGTCAACAACAACCACAGCAACGATAATAACAACAATTGCAACAACAACTACAACAATTACAACAATCGTAAATATCTTACGGACAATTCAGAACTGTTGCCAAGCGTTGTTTGACCACACCATGAATACACAGCTTGCACAAAAAGTCCAAGCTCGTGATATAAATCAGCATTTGCAGCTTTGTTAATGCCTATTTATAATACTTAACAAACCTGCAACAACAGCAATAACAACAGCAACCACAACATGAGCAACAACATAAGCAATAACTGAGCAACACCCGCGCTTTTATTGGTTGCAATGGGCAAATTTCTTAATCTCAATCCGATTCAAAGCAGCGCCAGCATTTTGCAAATATTATTACGACGATTCTGCAATTTGAATACCCTAACAGGAAATCAATATACATGAATCTTAGCTTAAAGTTGCTACAGTTAAATTATTATTTTTTGTCATAAGTCATAAGAATAATTGATAACAACAACTCAAAATAAGAGCAATAAATTTTAATCGTTTCATAAAGTTGGTAAAATAAAAGAATAATAACTGAAATCAGCATTTGAGTATGTTAAGACTTCTAATAGATTATTGCCAGATTTGACTAGATAACAATCCTGTTACAAATCAATATCAATATATATGAATTAGTCTGGTAATCTACAATTAGTATACAATATACGAATCGTAAAGGTTCTTAGTCAGAAGAAAGGTTAAACATTGTTGTTAAAATAGTGCTCCAAATAGCATTTTAGCTTGTAATGGAATATTCCTAGATCTGTATTTAGGTATATAGTAATATATTATTTTTGCATACATATGATATGTATTTAATATTAAATTACGAAGGACACTTAACAAGTTGGAGCTATTACTTACTAATATTATTTCGGTTGAGGTTTTAGACTTCTTAAGGTTTGGACTATGAATTAGTTTTATGTAAAATAACTTGAAATAAAATAGTTAGGTGTAGCACAACAGCAAGTGCATATAATCATCCGCATATGCAGACATTAATTCACCATCGATTTATTTTGAGTATTTCTTGCAGTCTTGTACTTTTGATTTGGTTGCTGATTGCCAATTTAATTTGGCCAAATAAGAAATGATTGCCACAAAATTGCAACATGCGGCGAGATGAACAACGCGCAAGGATATTGATAATATCAAAAAATGGCCAACAGGTTGAGTTGATATAGTTTATGCTTAATGCCCGACTTGGGGGGCACTTCAACTTAAATGTAAAAATAATTAAAAAATAGCTTAGCTGCATAGCATAGAAAGCAAAAGTAGACGATAAAAAGCGAAAGAGCGCAAAACTGGTAAAACAGCTCTTGCCACAACAACAACAACAACAGCAGCAACAACAGCAGTAGCAACAACAAAGTTGACTTATTGGAGCACTTAGCTCAATTCTTGTTATTGTTACTGTTAACACACACACACACACACATACATAATGGAGCTACCGCCTAGGCGAGCCATGAGTTGCTGTCTCTGCGAGTCGTTCCAAGGTTTTCCCAGCTAGCTGGCTGGCTATATAAGCTTGGGCGGCAACATTGCGGAAGGCAGTTCACTTACAAAACCCATAGCCGTCACTCTGCCAACTCCAAACTCCTTGTTAACGGACAATATATACACACATATATTGTATATAAAACACGTAAAGGCGCCGCATCGCGTGTGATTCTCCCAAAAATCCCGATTATCGTGCAGTTTACGTTGTAGCTTTTTCAAGGATAAACCCAAATAACAAAAATGTTTCGCTTTGTGAGTTCATATATCTGATTGTGTGCATGTGTGTGTGTGCGTGTGTGCATGTGTGTGTACAGGTGTGCTAATTGTTATATCTTTTAGCTCGCATTAACCACACTCGTCAGTCTGGCTGTGGGCCAGAACTATCATCAGGATCCCAAGACGGCGGCCATTATCAGTGAGCAGCGTTATTTGTCTGGCGATGGTAAATTTGGTGCTGCCTACACACAGGAGGATGGCATCAATTTCAAAGAGGAAACCGACTCGGATGGCACACGCCATGGCAGCTACAGCTATGTGGATCCATCGGGCCAGCGTCGCACCATCTCCTACACAGCGGGCAAGAATGGGTAAGTCAGCGAGATCGTTTATTAATTTAATTATAATTCCAATTTAATTTAAATTTAATTGTAATTTAATTGTAATTTTGTATTTCCATTGCAACAGCTTCCAGGCGTCGGGTGATCATTTGCCAGTGGCACCACCCGCACCACCACAACCCGTGCCCACTTCGGGCTATCAGCCACAGCAGCAGTACCAGCCCCAGCAGCAATACCACCAGGCTCCACAGGCACCACAGTCCTCATTCCGCAGCAACGACTATGGCGATGATGGTTCCTACGATACTCGCTACAATGATCCCTCCTTCGGTCAGAACCAGCAGTCGTATCAACAGCCCGCTCCTCAGCAACAGTATCGTCCGGCACCGGCGCCAGTACAGCCCTCCTATCAGCCAGCACCACAGCAAACTTATCACCAGCCCGCTCCTCAGCAGCAGCAGTATCAGCAGCCACAGCAGAATTATTACACAACCACACCGAATCCTCATCGCTTTTCGCCACCTGGCAAGCTCTCGTTGAATCGTACTCCGGACGGTTTCACCTACTCCTTCAACAAGGTCTAAGCGCTGGAGAGAGAATCACATAGATTGAGCTCCTTTCTAATTGTAATCTTATGTAATCTTTCATTTATTCACGCTACCCCACTACAGCTCCTATGTTTCTGTATCTCTCTCTCTCTCCCTCATTCTATCAGTCTATTTCTACTTTGTCTGTCCTTATGTTTTCTGATACCTATCCAGTTCTTAACTTCATCAAAACTCTTTTGTGATATGTCCAAGAAAGAAAATGAATTGAAAAACTCCCAGCAGTTTTTGTTTGTAATTTAGAATACTCCTCCTCAATACTCAATACTGTTTAAAAAACAAAACAGAAACCAAGAAAAACACATCCCAATTCCACTGTCCTAATAAATTTGTAAGTGTGTGCGGTCGAAGAAGACGTTAAAGAGAATTCAACAAAATGTTTTAATAACTAAACGGGGGCAACGGGACGTATAAGCAATATAAGTATTGTATATATTGTATGATAAACAGATGTATTTACCATTTTCTAGACTCTTAAGCAATACATATATATTCTGACGAGCTGCCAGAATTAATTATTTTTATTTAAATTCTCAATTTTCTTTATTTAATAACAAGTTTTTTTTTTCTTGGGCGTGTGGCGTTTGCATGTAATTTAATTTTAACCAGATTTATCTCCAACACCTTGCCCGGTAAACGCCCCCATGGACATTACACAACAGACTTTCATTGTATATATATATATATATGTATATATATATATATGTATCAGCGATACAATGTGAAACAAGTTTTTGGGCTGTGGCTCGGTTCGATTCTATGCAACAAACAAGGAAAGACTTCAAAACGAGTTTCAATATGTGCAAATTGTGCAAAAGAAAAAAAAATATAGGAAAAATACACTGAATTCCAATTGAAAATGAAATCAAGTACCTCCCTCAAAGCCCCCGCGTCAGTCCCTCCCCAAGAACCGGCAATCTATCCATCTAACTATCGGTGGGCATGTGGACTTGAGTCTATATTTAGATATATAATACCACGTACGATATGTAAACTAAGCCATACCCACTTTAAATTCATAGCTACAAATATGTGAATATTATACCAGGCCAATCCTTTTCCTATCCACATTTGATTACAGGTTCTTATCCACATATTAAGACACCAATTAGTATTTGATTCAGTTGGGCTTAGTCTATTTAATGATAGACCATATTCATATGTTAATGCTTAGGCAATCACAATTATATGAGTGCAAACATATGTATGTACAGTCGCCCACAGCGAAAAGCGGGCAAAGTCAAGTACATAATGTAATTGCCTGCCATAAGCAAAATAGGCTACTTTTTTACATAATCCTACCTAGCAGGTGGGGAAACCCCAGTGTATTGGGGTCATATATTAATTTAGGTGGTCAATATATGTACCTACCACAGGTCTTTGGAATTTTTGAAAAATAATGAATGATTAGCTTATGGCAGGCAATTACATTATGTACTTGACTTTGCCCGCTTTTCGCTGTGGGCCACTGTATATATGTATATAAGGTGTGAGAAAATCCATCGAGTAATAAAATGGTCCAAAGAAGAGAAGGGAATATGAAAGGTGCAATATAAATATTGAGAATTTGCATTTTATAAACCGCAACTGTATGATTCAATGGATTCAAATTATGATGTAAATATATGTACACAATAAAAACCATATAGAACCTTGCAGTTCTTAGGCACGCCTCAGATTAAATACGCTTACTGAACGGAGTTTACAATTGCATTATAAATTTTATAAGCTGACCAATAATAACAATCATTAGTATTTAGAGATATATGAATACCTTTCCACATCGACGGGCTCATTAAATATGAGTTCTTATAATAAGCAACTAACTCAGATAATTGCATACCAATTGCAACTTTATTTGCCATTCGATTAGACAGGCTTCAGTTGTTTTATTGTAATTCGTTAATTATGCGCCAATATTTTGAGCTATTTACTCAATTACACGCCTCATCGGTTTCCCTTGTAGCCCGCTTGTTGCTCAAGCTCAACAGGCGTTGAGTGCAGCCCCAAGCTTACTTTTCTTTTCTGTTCGCGGGCATTCTTTGGCTCTCGACTCTCGACTGTTGGGCTTGGATTTCGATTTGCTTTCAAGGTCAGTTTTGTTGTTGTCGCTGCGAATCGAAGTCTGCTAAAACTACGAGTATATTTCTGTTGAAATTGTTAAGTCAATTAAGAAAATCAATTATGCTTTGTATTGCTTTTTTTGCAGCTACCTTTTTGCTGTCGATGTTGTGGCAATAAAATAGTCGCTTGCTCAACACAATTTGCGAAAGAGGTAAAAGCCAAGAATTTGTTACGGCCACTTTGGGATAATCTTGGGTGATTGAGTAGTCCGCATTGACAACAGGTGTCCGGTTTTCGCATAAGGTTATCTTTATGACTTGAATCATTAAACTCGTAAGATTTATAAAGTCATATTTTTGGTGTGGGTGTTTTTTTAATAAACATAAAGCGGATTTTTGGGTGTGTTGAACCCATTTAAATATGGAGACTCTAAATTTAAGCGTTAATAAAGGTGCATTATACAAATTGTGTGAATTACAGAAAATCATTGAAAATCGGGGTAAGTTTTCCACATTTTCATACATATACATATACATAATATACATATAAGCGCCATCTAGCGCGGGCAAGCCATTGGGCGAGCAGCAGTGCAGACAGTCGTGGCAATAGATGGCGCTTTGAAATATAGCGTTGCCACTAAATAGCAAAGACAACAACCATAAAGACAACATTTTAAAAATGAAAATCATTTAAGGGAGCAAAAGTTTTGAAATCATAGATTAGAGAAATAAAAAAAACAAAAACAAAAGAAAAATAAATATTATAATCATTTACCGACAACTAAATCAAGGAAACCCATTTAAAAAAAAGTAACCTTTTCTCCACCAAGAAAAAACAGCTAATTTTCCAATTTGCAATTTACATAAGAAAAAACCAGCTGGGTTAAATATAAAGTCAAAGGCTCACTATATTTACAGAACTATAATAAAAGTCTATACACACAATAAAATACATATTTAAATTAGTAAAGAATCTAAGACTAACTCCATCAGATATTCATATTCACAATCTCAAACATTGATAACCAGAGCAGATCTATACTTTCGCTTCGGTTTGAGAAGATGTTTGGATTTTGGGGCACGTTTCAGTTCGACGCCGGGTGGACGTCTGTGCGGTCGACTGCCTTTGATTGAATGCAACGGGGAACGCTCCCCACTGAAATTGTTGTTGTTGTTGTGTAACGGACCCGGTCCCGAGAAGTTGGGCGGAAATGTCTCAAAGTCCTCGAGATCCAGATCAGGTCGCTGCTCATGCGAATTGGATTTGAGATACTTTTGTAGCTTGGGATTGTTGAGCAGCTGCAGCTTGATGGCCTCGTCGAGCAGCTTCTGCTGATCCTCGAGGAAAGCCTCAACCTGTTTCTTGGACGCCACGCTCTTGTAGCGATCATGATTCTTTGGTCGCACCTGTGGTACCTCATAGTCATCGTGATCCGTCTCGAATACCCGGTAATCGTGTGAAGCAGCTGTCGACTTGGGCGGTGGCACCAAATGGAACGGATCTGCATCGGACTCATAATGGGCCTGCACCCACTTGGAGCGCTTGGCTGGTGGCTGCTCCTCCACAGAGTGTATATCCGAGGCGAAACCTGAATGCCCGCTGCCCTTGTAGGGTGCAACAGCAGCATATTTGTGCTGCTTGTTGTATGACGAACCAGAGTTGAGTTTCTTGGGGACCGTTATGGGATGTTGGACGCGGATCTGCGTGCCAATCGTATACTCGCGACTATCCTGTGCCGCCTCACCAGAATATTCGCCCGAATAGCGCTCGCTGGAATAGTCATCCTCCTCCTGAAAAAAAGTATGATTAAAACATGATTTACTTAGTTTAAGGTAGTCGGATTTAAGGGAAGTCTTCCGTTGACTGACCGATGTGTATGGCCTGTAGTGCGTTTTCTTCAGACTTTTCTTTTTCACATCGCGTCGCTTGCTCTCATTGGTCTGCAGATCCCAGCGATAACTGGGCGGTCCATGAGGCGCAGTCAGCAGACGCACGGGACCAGGTGGCCCCGCCGAGTTGTAGTAATTCCGACGATAGAAGGATCGAGGCGATCTCATGCCGTACGTAAACGAACTCAGCAGCAGCACTGCAGTCAATATCTATAAATACATATGCAATAGATATGAAGTGGAAGTGGCTTTGAAAATATTTCAATGTTTCAATAAAAAAACGTTTAATCATACTATACGTATAGTAAAGCATCAAAAGTGGTTCCATTTATATTTTCAAAACAATTTTATATTTTTATAATCTAAATTAATAGCAGTGTCTATATAGAGATCTGCTAAGCTGTCTTGAGAAAATTTTGAGAAGTTACTAATCAAGTTTTCTAAAAGTAATTTTTTTTAATTTTTATTTGCTAACCAAAATACTTTGACCAAATTCACTTGTAACAAATGGGTTAAGAAAAATTATTTGAGCCAACTTGTCCAGATTTTTTTGAACTTCAAATGCTTCTCGTCAGTCCGAAATTAATTTCGTGGACTGTGAAGATTTTCAAAGGATGTCAAACTCACAAGCTTATAATTAAAACTTATGGACATTTTAAACACTATCTGAGATAGCTGCCATACAAACTATTGATTGAAATTTCAGTTTTTATTTCTTAGTAATTTTCAAAAAATCTTAAAGGCACTGAACTCAAGTTCACTAGATATATCAACTGAAATCCTCAACAACAACTCAAGTGATAAATAAATAAATTAATTTTCCTTACATTCCAGCACAGACGCATTTTGTGTGGAGTTTTGTTTTGGAGCTAACACTTAAACTTCACTCGCCGAGATTTAGTTGATATTTCTTTTTTGAGTATGGGATTGAAAATACTGTTAAGTCTGGTGCTGCACGTCTTGAGCAGCCGCGTGGCCTTCACGAAACTGAAAGTTGAAGCAATGGACGCAACGGTTTTATGCCAACTTCCTTCCTAGTTTAACGGGCCAGAAAGCAAAACGCTGGCGCAACAACATGTTTTGCAAGCTGCCACAAGACGACAACTGTGGCCAACAAGACGAGCGCAAGCGATTCAAATCTGCGAAGCTGCCTCTCAACTGGCTCCATCTGAAACTATTGCTGGTGCTGCAATTGTCAGCTGGACCACTCACAACAGCAACAACAGCAACAACAGCAGCAGTAGTGGCATCATTTGCATTTGGCAGTAGGAAATGGAGCACAAGACATAAATAAAATGTTTTTTATGGCCGTGTAATAACTGCAAACATTACCATTTATTTAGTTTTTTGTGTGAGTGCACAGCGAGAAAAGCAATTAAGTAATTCACACTCTAATCACAAAATGATTGTCTGTGAAGATTAAAGTGTATTTAAGCTTAAAATAAGTTAATCTGTTATTGATTCAATTTAAATTTGCTTGGCCATTAGTACAGAGAGAGAGAGAGAGAGAGAGAGAGAGACAGACAAGTAAATCGATATTCTTTTAAGATTGT
The DNA here is from genome assembly GCA_035044025.1 of Drosophila paracracens. NCBI lineage: Eukaryota > Metazoa > Arthropoda > Insecta > Diptera > Drosophilidae > Drosophila > Drosophila paracracens. Next base: position 5,936,260 of record JAWNMN010000435.1, on the reverse strand, counting down.
AGCGTGCTTCAAGTGAGCTTAACATAACTAGGAATAGCAAATGAATTCTTGACTTAAGCTTAAATGTACTTCGATAAAGAATTCCATTAACTCATTTAATAAACTCACTCAAGCACTGCTAATATTAAAGTAATTAATGCAAATATTTTACGAATTCACGTCGGATTGTTTTCAGTTTTCAAATTTTCTACAAAACCAACAAATGCATTCTGCAATTAATTTAATATTTGTCCTTCTCGTATAAATAATTATTTATAAATTGCACAATTTTCGGTCTATATAATTCTTTTTTCCAAAGTGTGGTGGCGTGTCATATTATTATATATTTTTTATAATTTCTATAACTAAACAAATAGATTGTGCAATTCATTTAATATGTTCACTTCTCGAATAAATTATTCTTAATGGATTATTTTATTCTGTCTTATTGTTAATCAACATCTAATTAACTTAATTTAAACTTGCTTGATTTGATTTTGATTATAAATATACTTGAATCAAGATCTCATTTACTTGTTTTCAGATCGCTGATAGCTTTGCCCTGCTAATATTATTATTATTAAGTAATTATTGAAAATATTATAAAATTTTATATTTATCTTTGCTATGCTTTCATTTATTATAAATATTATTTTTATTATTATTATTGTTATTTAAATTAAAAAATAAAATTCAGCATTTAATTTAAGATACTCCATTCTTGAGTTGAGTAATGCAACATGCACATTGTTTTCTGTATGTGTACTTATTGTTTTCTCACTGTTTACAAACGTGTCTTATTAGCTGGGCCAAAACAAACAAACACAGAGGCAGAGGCAGTCTTTATCCAGCTGTTAGATCTCTTGGCTGTTTGGCTTTCGTTAACTGGTTTGAAGATGTTGCTGCTGCCAACGCTGCGTGTTACTCAATATAAAAGTAGCTGTTTCCACTTGCACTTTTTTCTTTTTTTGTTTGGCCTGAAGTTCAGGTTCAGCTGTTGCCAGGAAATTGTGGCGTTACACGTCTTGGCCTTTTGGTTGGACTACTTTCTAGCATGGACAGGATGCAACAGGCAACAGGCAGCAGGCAGCAGGCACAACGCAACAATGCACAATGCGGAAGTCCTGCCTTGTCTTGACTTGTCGTGTTTGGCGTCGTGGTAGGTGGAAGTTGAAAATTGGAATTGAAAATTCAATTGACTGGCCAACCAATGTACAATTGCGTAACATTTCATCTAGCGCCATTTGAAACTCTTTTCCTTTATCCGCTTATCCTGCTAGTTTGCTTTTCATATTTTTAGTTGTTTTAAACACTTAAGCGTATGCCCCTAATTAAATGGATGCAGCTTAATGGCAACTTGATTGCTGCATTTGCTGTTGCAAGCACAATTATCCAATTTTCAGCGATTGAGTGGCAGTTGGCTTGATTCAACATTTCCCCAACCAATTTCCCAGGCAAGGTCAAGTTTAAGTTCAAGGCGCGTGACAATTGTAGAAAACAACTTTTCATAATTTCTGTTTTCCTAGTGCAACATCAACTCTCTCAGCTGAGCCAGAGTTTGAGCCTGGCTCTGAGCTGGTTTGAGTTCCGTTTTCAACACCACAAATTGAGTCAACGGTTGTTGGAGAAATGAAAATGAAAATGTAAATGTTCAGGTGAAAGGCTTTTTTTAATGCCCACCTCTGGCAATCCCTGACTGCCTTTGGCAGCTCAACATTAAGGTGCCTTTTAATCTCAGCCATAAATTTAACAATTATGCATTAAAATTAATTTTATTATTTAGCTGGCAATTTATTTATTGTTAGTCGTTTTTTATTATCCAATTATGTTTATTTGGCATAAGCTTGTAAATTTGCAAGCACAAAAAAAAAAACCAATTTCTACAAGCTCAAATGGAGCGCAATACAAATTTGTTTTTTATGAATATTGTCAATTCCCTTTATTTTCCCAGTCAAATCTCTGTGAAAGCGTATTTGCGTGCATCAAAGTAATCTTTTGGAGCCATAACATGCATGTGTGTCGACATAACAATAAACTAACTTAACTTACGTGTAAATTTATAAGAAATTTTTCACACTTTCCAATAAATATACTTCACAACTTTTTGTGTTGCAATTGGATTACATTTTTCAAAAGTCTTCTTTGAAAAAGTCTTGCAATTATTTCAAAAATAATATTTTCATAGAAGCCAAGTGGAGAGAATTCAAAGCAAAAATTTAAATAAATTGATTAAAATATAGCATTTTAATACGATATGTATGTAAGCTGAAACAGTTCTTGATTAGATATTTAAATTCTATCTTCGCTTGAGATTTACATGGAATTAAATCTCCGATCTTAATATATGTAAATACCAAAACTCAGCTAATTAAAGATTGCCTTAGTTGATAAAACAAAGATTAATTAAGTTTTAGACGAGATATTTAGCGATATATCTAATCTTCTAGATTACTAATGTTATCTATCAGAAATATTCAATTTCATTATTTCATATCATGAGTAGCTATATTTATATTTATACGGAATATATCTAAAACGTTTTTTCATTTGTCCACAACTTAAGAGTCACTAAACTAAAGTTTCCCCTCAACAACAACATCAAAATCATTTTTCATGAAAACGTATTAAATATTAATCCATTCTTAACTAATTATTATTTTATTAGCTATATAACTTAGCCCCACAAATACATTCTGAATCATCACCAACAGCCGAGTCTATAAGGCAATGCATATCTAAACAAAAATATACAAATAAATATTTGTGTACAATATTTATGCCTCACAATTATATTTTCAATCCTAATATTTTTATGGAACTTATTTAAATTGGAATACGACTTATAATTTGTTAGCTTGGATTTATATATTTGTAAATCATATTTATCTCTGACATTTATAATTGGTTGAGCAAATTATTTGTGTGCTTGTGCCAAGAAACCATCACCGAAATGAAGCGAATTTGTAAACCGGAACAGTTTTATCCACAGATATACATACGTTATTATAGCTTAAGAGATTTATTGCCAAACAAGCTAATTGACTTGAAATAGCTACCCAATGAATAAGTTGAAACAAATGTTACGATGTAGCCACAGTGTTTGATTAGCATTTTTATTAATCTTTTTCTTTTTGCTCACTTAAATGACTAAATTAATACATTTCGAATGCCCAATAAGATTGAATAACAACCAGCATCTGAACAACAATAGTATATAGCAATTAAATTGGGCAAGATCATTAGCACTATGAATAATATTTATTCCGCTAAGTTGGCGGTGCTTTTTTCTTCTTATTTTTGCAATTTTGATGTGGGTGAAGTCAGATAATCGACGAAGCTCTTAAGTTGTCGCTGCCGACGTCGCAGTCGCTGTCGCAGTCGACGTCGCATTAGCAGCAGCAGCAGCTGATGCATGCAATTAACTCGACACGACGGCAACTCAATGGATTGCATTCATTAAACACAAATATCAAATATCACCATGTACACTCAGAGAAAAAGTAGAGCGAATTGTTGTCAAGAGTATAACGAAATTCTTGATAAAAGTACCATTTTTTTGTAAGCCCGATTTTATCATTGGTCAAACTATTTTGGAATACTTTGAGTACAATTGTTATCATTTTAAAACTGTCTTAAATAAATAACTGAATTATTTGAAGTAAGTATACAACTTTTCTTTTATAAAGTAAGAGAAGTATTTAAAGTAAGAGAAATTGTGTTAGGTTAGCAAGATATTCCTTTAAATAATAACTGGTTTATTTGAAGTAAGATTACTTCTTTTCTCTTTTTTAATTATTTAAAGTAAGCGATGAAGTAAGATTCTCAATTTAAGTACTTGGGCGTGTTCTTAAATCAATTAATGTCGGCTCAAAAAAAAGCTAATTCAGCTTGAATCACGAAGTTCTTAAACTTATTATTTCTTCCTTTGGACCGATTTAAAATCAAGAATTATGCGTATTTATTTAAGAAGGTTTAAAGTCGATTTATGTATGAAATTTGAAGAAGATTTTTTGTGCTTTCATTTGTTCATTTTGAAATGAAAATAATGCATAATTCTTTATAAATATTTATAACCGATTTGATCTTGAAATTTGAAGTTGAAAACTTTACAAATTGTCGTCAGTTTGCACTTGAATTTAGCACCACACTTTTTCGGCGAGTGTACGTTGTGTGTGTTTTTGTTGCTATCTCAGTCTGGCAAGCCGACGCTGACGCGCTGCCCGGCCGAGCTGCGACGCGCCAGTGACGACGTCGACTGCGCAGCAGCGGCACCCACATCGACAACCAAAGCGTCGCCGTTGAAGCAGAGACTGCTGCGCAGGTGTTTGCGTGGGTCAGAAAGAGACAGCGACGACGCCTCCGCACCAGCAGCGTCAACAATTGCTGCTGTTGTTGTTGATGTTGCTCGTGTGTCATCAAAATTGTGCTGAGCTCTCATTGTTCTCATCGTTGTCTCCGGCAACATTTTTGGCAAGACTTTCCGTGTGGCCCCGTTGCTATGATTGTTGTTGTTGTTGCTGTATTCGCTATAATTATTGTGACTTTTTTTATTATAGTTATTTAATGATTTTATATTGCGACCAGTTTCCTCATATGGAGCTGTCTGTTGCTGTTGTTGGTGTTGGTGTTGTTGCTGTTGGCCACTTCCTGTGCGCATATTTGGTTGCAACTGGCTCGGTTGGCGCTCGTCTGGCTCATAGTAGGCATACTCGGCTGCCTCCTCGTTGTAGGTGACATGCTTTGGACTCCGCACTCGCAACACACGCATGCCGTTCTCCACATAATCCACGTGGACATCATCCACATCCTCAATCAGTGGCTGCTTGAGTATTTTCTTTGGCACAGCTCGTCTGATCGGTTCATATTGCTCCCGTTGCCATTTCAGGCCATCGTTGAGGGGCTTCTTGGTGACCAGTGGCGGCAACTGTTGCTCACGTTCCACGCTCAAGTGACGCACATTGTGCTTCACCTGCAACTTGGGACTGTTCTTGGAGTTGAGTTCCATTTCACGTTTGTTGTTCATGTCCATTTTGGGACGTCTTGTGTTGTTCTGCGTTGGCTTGCCTTCATTGCTGTTGACGTAATCATAGAATTGTATTGTGGAGCTGTAGGCTTGTTTACGTTTCGCCGCACTCGGATCGATCTCATCGACATCTTTGATGGGCGGCAGTGGGCGTGGCACGGTGTAAACATCTGTCAACTTGGGCGTCACTTCGCGTCGCCTGTGGCTCGGCAAACGGGAGCGATTGTTGCTGCTGCTGCTGCTGCTGCCCTGGCTGGGCTGCAGATTATCGTAAAATTGAATCGAGGACTTGGCGAATTCCTTGTGGAACATTTGACGCGTATCCACATCGGGCGTTGAGGCATCCGTCTGAAACGAGTTCACCCGCTGCACTTGCCCCACACGTGGTCGCTCCGTCTCCAGTTGCAGGCTGTTCCTCCGCTTCACGCGGGTCTCCAAGGCGCTGTCGACTTGGGTGTCGTCGGGCCAGAAGAAATGCGACTCTTGACGATTGCGCCCATTGCCGCATTGACGGTCCACCATTTTGGGCGGCAGCCCCGTATAAAATTTGCCATTGATCATGTTGCCGAGCTGCCTGCGAACGCTATGAACCACAAATGCCAACTGAAAAGTGTTGTAAACAGAACCCAAGTTTGGCTCCCTCGACTCAGTTCAGTTCAGGCCGTAGGCGTTCAACTTGACGGCGATGCTGGCGTTGCTGCTCGGCTCAACTAATTTGCAATTCTTGCAAAAACAACATAAAAATCAAAAAGCAACAACGACGAACACACATTTCAAGTCAATTCAATTTATTAGCGACTGCGCTGCCAACTGCACTCGGAAAAAAAGTTCGCGCTTCATTTTAGAAATTAAAATTAACCTCAAAACTATCAAGTTTTTCATTTTGTTAGAAAAAATGTCTATATATATAAATAAAATTTTCTAAAAATTGGAAAAGCTTGCAGTCAATCCACAACCTCAAAATATATACATATACATATTAATTTTATAAACTATCTATAACTTTTGTTGTTGTGAAATCTTAAAATAGTTATGTACAATAAGCAACGAAAAAAAAAAAATACTTTGAAAATTTAAAATATTTTTTCAAAATTTCTGCTTTAAAAAACGAAAAGCCTGGTTTTAGAAACATACCTGCTAAATGATTAGGTGAGTTACCTTGGCGAATTACCAAAACATGGGTCGACTTTTTCTAAGTGTGCGACGGCGACTGCAACGACGAGTTTCCGTTTAAGGTCAACTTGCCGCATTTTTCATTAAAAAAAAAATACAAACGAAAAGTTGTTTTTCGTTGACCAAAATGTTTACGCTTATAATTTGAAGTCTGCGAAACGACAACTTGTCTTCACAATTAAGCCAAAAAAAAGTCGACTCTAAAAGTGGCGCAATTCTGTTTGGTTTTCTTTTGGTCGAGAACAGCTGCCAATTATTGTCTGCTAAAAATGGGAGTAATGTGTTAGATTTGGCATTGCTTCTAACTGACAATAAGTTTCTGTATGTCAGCAGTTGGCTAAAATGATTGAATGATAAGTGGCGCAACAAACCTGATGACTTAGCTAAATTTGTGAAAAAATCGAATTTCTGATGTGGAATTTTCGGTCTTTAAATAGTTCGTTTTTAAAATGAGCTAAGGAAGCTCTTCAGAAATCATTAACAATGAGTTGTGATTAGCGGCGCTGTCAACTTTCGTGCAATAAAGAAGCTAATTTAATGTGGAAATTATGTAATGAAAAAATTAAAAAAAAACAAGTTGAAATTATATAGTCGAAAAAGCTCGACTAGAATATTCCCTGCATCCAGCAGCTAAACTTGCAGTAGGTAACACAGATAAAAAGTCGTCGTTTTTCCAATTAAATATGTACATATATTCGATTCGATCTAACAAATTTGTCAGCTATAGTTTCAGGTTCTCTCTCTTTTTTGAAGTTCGAACCAGAGGCTACCAACCTTTCGACTCTGCCCCAACTATCGATATAATCGGCCCCGCCGCAACAACTAGTTTCGTTATCGAAACACAACTCGCATATCGAAACACAACTCGTATTACTCGAATAAGGTTCGAATAAACTTATAATTCACAAGCGGTTTAAGCTCAAATCGAGGGACTTGGAGGCACGCACCTCCATTGTGCTACTGCTAGGATATCGGACGATTGCTGAATGTAAGTAACGCTTGTCTCTTTTTTTATTTTTATTTTTTTTATTTTTTTTTTATATTTCTTATATTTATTTATTTTATTTATTTATTTAATTTATTTTAACAACAGCTCAAATCGGAGGAGTCGCTGCTGCACCTGCAGCGAAGTATTGCAGAGCTGACGGCAATTTGGAGCTGGCCAAATTCTTTGTGGAGCTGCATGCGTTGATGAGCGGCCTGGACGAGCCCGACGACGATGCAATGTGGAGCTGTGTGTCGCTGCTGCAGCACTGCATCCGCAACTTGGAGGCACGCACCGCCATTGTGCAACAATATTGTTTTGTGCCATGTTCAGCTATGGTCACTATTGCTAGGATATCGGACGATTGCTGAATGTAAGTAACGCTTCTCTCCACCTCCTCCTCAATTCCATTCACGAACGAACGTTTTCCCTTTGCAGCAAATTGAGGCACGCCATGAGATTGATGAAGCTAGTGAGGATTCGAGAGAGCGTCAGCAGTTCTGCTTGGAGCTCACTTTCAAGCTTATCACACATGGGGAAGAACTGTCGCGACAGCTTGGCGAGTAGCTTGCGCCCAACCGATTTGTTGCAGCAAAAAAGAAAGAAGTTAGCTGCCGCCAAGCTGATCGCACACGAACCTCCCCGCGCCAACGTCTTCAAGTTGGACAACAGCGCCGAACGCAGCAAGACGAAGCCCGTCCATGTGACGGCCATTCTAAAATTAGATTTCCTTCCAAAAGCGAAGAGTCGCATCCTATTCAAATTACCGGACAATTTTTTCGATGAGATGCTCGCCGCACCGCTTGCATTGCTGCAACAAATGCTCAGCGAGCAGACGTTAGATGCCGCCGAAGTGAAGAAGTCAACCTGGACAAGTGCTGCGCCCTGCTCGATCTGCCCCAGCTGCAACACTCCCTCGCCCCCGCCATGCTCAGCGGGGACGAGCAACTGGTCGCCGCCATGCTCCAAATAACACAATTCAAACAGTTTCCCAAGTCAGCCGTTGCAAGGGTAAGCTGCTCATCTATATCTATCTATTAATGAGTAGGCAAAAGGCATATATGTATATATTATTCCTGATCAACATCAAAAGTCTGTCTGTCTGTCTGATCAACTTGCTTTCTGATAACTACGCCAGTTTTGCGACTATCGATACAAATCGATTGTTAAGTTAAGTTACTTTTTAGACAATCCTTGGTATCCATATGGGATCACTACATTTATCTCTTATCTTTTACGCTTGCAGTACGTGTCCAAAATAAGCAACAATACAATTGCCACAATTTGAGCGCCATCCTGAAGGGTCGTCACAACCTAGACTCTAATTTGCAGCAAATGCAACATCACGGAGAAGGTGCGCACCATTGAGGAGCGCATTGTGGAGCTGGCCAAACGCGGCGTCTGTCCGCTGAGCACTTGGTTACCTTTGCAACGGCTCCCTCGGGAAACTGGGAATTTGGAGCACGGCGGCTATTAGTTGCTCGTCCCCGCTGAGCATTGCGCGGGCGAAGGTGTATTGCATGTGCGGCGGATCGAGCAGGGCGCAGCACTTGTCCAAATTGACGCTTTTGGCGATGCTGGCAAAAGACGACCTTCAGCAATGCAAGCTTTGTGGCTAGTATCTCATCGAAAAAATTGTCCGGTAATTTGAATAGGACGTGACTCTTCGCTTTCGGAAGCAGGCAGAACAGCAATTTCAGGACTGCCGTGACGTGGACGGGCTTCGTCTCGCTGCACTCGGCGCTGTTGTCCAACTTGAAGACGTTGGCGCGGGGAGGTTCGTGTGCGATCAGCTTGGCGGCAGCTAACTGCTTTCTTTTTTGCTGCAACAAATCGGACTCCAGATTATACAGGCTGCGCATGATTGGGCGCAAGCTACTCGCCAAGCTGTCGCGATAGTTCCTCCACATGCGTGATAAGCTTGAAAGTGAGCTCCAAGCAGAACTGCTGACGCTCTCTCGAATCCTCACTAGCTTCATCAATCTCGTGGCGTGCCTCAATTTGCTGCAAAGGAAAAACGTTCGATCGTTTTCTTAATGATAATTATTGAAAGGTTATAAAATATTGTTTGTAATAACAGAATTTAAATAATAATAAAAATAAAAAAAATACAAACATAATTGCTGATGCTGTTGGAGTTGCTGCTGCTGGCGTTGCTGCGAGTATTTCTGCTGATGCTGAGCGTTCTCTCGATGCTCAGGGTGACGCTGCTGCTGTGACAGTTGCCCAAGTTGCTGAAGGAGCTGAGGAGCCGTTTGCAGCCTGGCGGCATCAGCATATGAAAATTGTGCATTGCGTATAGGAGCCGGGCTTCTTGAACTGAACAGTTGATCGTATTTTATATCTTAAAGCATTCATTTCCTAAGCGTGAAATGCCAAGCATTGAAGTTGAATTTGACCGGCGAGCATTGTGTGATAAGCAAATGCCGAATCAATGCAATAGTTGCCCAACCACAGTTCAAGCAAAGCTGGCTTGTTTGCTCATTGACCGGGCCTAACAGGGCTGTATTGCATCCGCATCCGCATCAGCTGTCGGTTCAATTAACAACAACGACTGAGCTCGACTACGAAATAACCGTTTTGATTAACAAAATTAATCTTTCTTATCCGATGAAAACAAATGTCATTAAAATTGTGTTTTTTATTGCTATCGCAAAACGGGTGTAGTTTTTGATTATATATAGAATAAAATTGATCTGCTTGTGGAAGACTAAAGTTTATGTTCCAAATTTAAAGTGGATATATCTGATGAACTCTCAGATCGTCTTAATTATACGAACAAACAGACAGACAGGAGTAGATCGACTCGCCTTTTGAGACTGATGAAGAATGTGTATAATTTCTAGGGACAGAGCTGGTTACACAGTTGTGCACAATTTCATGAAACTTTCTTCCAATTTTTTAAGGGGTGCTAGTTATAAAAAGCAGTACAGACAACTCCAATTAGATATTTCCCATTTTCATTATTTGGTATCTAGATAAATTTTGTAGCTTTTCTATTTCAAGTGTATATTTATGCCACAATTTGTTAGTAACCCTGCTTGCCACAAACAATTCGACAAAGCCAACTTAAAATTGTTTAATTTTATTGTATTTAATATATATATATTTTCAATCATTTTCACATTGTTGCTGTAGTATTTTCTCTTTGCTGTTGTTGTTGTTGTTTGGAATGTGAGTATCATTGACGGACTCTACTGAACTAATTACACACTTAGGTATTTTTAATATTTGTTTTTCGATTTTTTTGTTTTAGTTTTCGTTTTGGTTTTTCTTTAAGACATACATATTGTATTGCTGTTTGCATAATTATAAACAATTGATTTAAACGCGTACTATTTCACACAAATACATTCATGCACATCGAGATTGTAGCTCATATCTAACTTAAAGTGGAATGACCTCAAAAGTGTTTTGGAAAATTCATGAAAAATAATATCTCAGTTTTATGGCTGGGTATTATTTCTGTTTGTTGTTGCTGTTGTTGTTGTTGTTTAGTAAATTTGTAATGGATATGTAAAATGACTTAGACTAAATAGTTAAATGGTGTTTACATTTTTTGGTATTTTCTTTTTCGTATATCATTCACATAAACATTATTTTGTAAGTATTGCGTAGTTATGGTGACTTTTTTTCATTTCTTTTCTCTTCTTTTAAAAACAAATCATTTAAGAAACGATTTGATGTATTTCAATTCAATTCAATTCAATTCAATTCAAGAAGAAGCATTTCATGCAAAAACTATTTGAAAACTTCTCTACTATTCACTTTTATCTTTTATCATACAGTTAAACATACACTTAAGCGAGTACTCTTAAATTAAGTAATATATTTTTTTGTTTTTTAAAAACTTTATTTACAATTTGTATTTATTGCTGCTTGCAAAGTAGTCAGACGCATCCTGAGGCGACACAATTTTCGTTGGCCCAACTTAATTGGCCAACCTGGCCTTTCTCCACAAAACGCCAAATGCCAGTTATGAGTTGCAACATTATCCAGCTGCAACATTGTGCACTTATTGCTGCTGCTGCTGCTGCTGCGGCTGCTGTTGTTGCGGGGGCAGCATTGGCGACATGACAATGATGTTGGCTGTTGCTGTCTGTCCATAGTCCAGTGGCTTTTGCATTGCATCCGTCGAATCTGGCGCTCGGGTGATTACACAATACTGGTTGCCATTGTAGGTGACAATGGGCATGGTATTGCTGCCGCCGGCAGCATCGATGCCAGCAACATTAATGTTGCCCGCGTGCAATCCAGCGCTGAGCTGTGCCTGCATGTAACTAGCTGCCGTCGGTGAATTGGCAATGATGTGCGAAACGGGCACGGACACCTAAAAATCGGGGTAGTAAGAGGGGGGAGTTGAAAGGGTTTGATAAACACACAAATTCAGTTCAGAGTGAAAGTGACAAATATTTTGTTGTTGGTTGTCTGTTGTTGTTTGCTGTTGTTTGTTGCATGCTGATGGCGTGTGCTGTTGTTGTTGGTTGTTGTAGTTGTTGTTGGTTGTTGGTTGTTGTTGTTGTTGTTGTTAATAGTTAGTTACTTCGTGTCCCTGATGATTGCCGCTGTTGTTGCTGTTGCTATTGTTGCTGCTATTATTATTATTGTACATAGGCGCGCTGGTCTGTTGCTGTTGCTGTTGCTGCTGCAGCTGCTGTTGTTGTTGTTGGTGGTGCTTTCTGGCTGCTTTCTTGCCGCCAGCAACATGTTGCTGCTGCTGTGGCGGCTGCTGCTGATGGCTGGCATTGAGTATCATCTGATTTTGTATGATTATCTTCTGGCTGTTGCTGTTGTTGAGTATTTGATTTTGGTTAGCATCAATTTGATAGCCGCGATTGTTGCTGCTGCTGTTGCTCTTAGCGATGACGGCTGCTGTTTTTGTGGACTCTACGACTAACCGTTCCTGTTGTCAATACTAGAAAATGCCCAAGGAGACGGACAGAGAGACAGAGATACAGAGTTTAGAGTCACAGTCCGCTTGAGTCAATAGCAATTCGCCATTCGCCTCGGTGGGCTCAACCGACATTTGCTCACCTCCAGATGACTCTTGGCATGAATGGACCACTCGTCCCGGCTCGAGAACATCCTTCCGCACAGCTCGCACGTCCACGACAACTGTTGCTGGTGGTGCGGTATTATGATGCCCGGTATCGCTGTCGGCGCCCCCTGCGCCGATTGCACAATGATATTCTGGGCCGCAACCTGAACAGCCTGCTGTTGCAGCTGCAACTCCAGACTCTGTTTGTTATCCTCTGGCGGCGGATCTGGTTGCTCCTTCTTCTTGACCATGTTATTGAGTCGCTTCCCAAGCGGCGCTATGTTTGTCGGCGTCACATGCTTGAACTTGTTCATATGGATGACCAGCTTGTCCCGCCGGGCGAACGCCTTGTTGCAAACCTGCAATGGGATTAGAGATTGGGAGGGGGCACCTGTTAGTCATGGATGTCATGGAGCGATGGCCATTTGCCGTGTCAGTTTCGAGGGCTGTTTATACTTCACAAATATAGGGCTTCTCGCCGGTGTGGATGCGCATGTGAATCGTTAGTTTATCCTTGCGCGCCAGTCCTTTGCCGCACACGGTGCACTCGAATGCTTTATTGGTGGCTGATCATAGAGAGAGAGGGATTTAGTTGGGATTAGTATTTAGAATGGTTTATTTAATTGCCTTAATGAGCCATTGGTTAGTCAGCAACCATAACAAAAGACTCCAAGCCCCCTAAAGTTACTGCTGTAGAAGATGACTTTGAAGAATAAAAGTGAGAAGAATCATTTCTAGAACACTTCTACTGCTGCTTCTTCTTCTCCGAAATCCCTTCCTTTTTGTATTTATATTTATTTAAGATTAAGCATTTATCAAAATATTCTACACTTCGCAGGGAATCGTCCTTGGTTATCTGTCCAGGGAAGACAGACTAAGTGTCAGGAGGGAGGCGTAGATTTCCGCGCAAATCGTCTAGCCTAACTTAACCTAGTATTTATAAAATATTAATTAGTTATACTCTGCCACTAAAGGTATTAGGGCGTATTGGCTTTATGTAATGTACGATATACTGTCTCTCCCTACGTCTGAATGCAACTTTTCACGACACCCTAGCATCCTAGCTGTTTGTCAGCTGCTATTGGTCATGGGTAGCAGTGTATTTGGCAGTCGGTTCTCGCTTGTTTTCACTTGGGCTGGCTACTCACACTTTGAGGGGTTGGTTTTGCGTACGCCGGATGAAGCCTGCTGCACCTGTTGCAGCGCCTTGAGGCGACTCGCGGGATGCATGGAGCCACCCTCCACATAGGGTTCGGTGAAAGGTATCAGATTCGGCTTGGGTATATTGTAGGTGAGTTGCTCCGCCGCCGACCAGGTGCCCAGGCTTTGAAGGACCCGCACGCCCCCCTCGAAGCCCATGCCATCGTCGGGCACGGTGAAAGTGCTCTCACCCGCTGCACCACCCGCCGCACCACCCGCCGAACTGGAGGAACTGATCTGTGGCACTTTAATGGTGGCCGCATAATGTTGTTGCTGTTGTTGCTGCTGCTGCTGTTGCTGCTGCTGCTGTTGCTGCTGTTGTTGTTGCTGTTGCTGTTGTTGCTGCTGCTGTTGCTGCTGCTGTTGTTGCTGTTGTTGTTGCTGTTGCTGCTGTTGCATGCTGCCATTCTGGTTGGCGGTGGGTGAGTTCTGTTGCTGCTGCTTGAACTGGATGGCTGCCTGGGCCATTTGCTGCTGCACCGCCATGTGGGCCTCCAGATATGCGTTCTTCTGCGCCACCGTCATCTTGTCCATGTTAACGGTGCCGTCCTGTAACCCAAACTGGCAATGAAACACTTGACTCAAAACACCACCAGGCCCATTTCCCACTTCGTTTCGTTCTCTTTGCCACCCCTAAACAAAAAAAGGCGCGCGCAAGTTTGTTGCGAAATTTTGCCAACCACCCAAAAAAAAAACAAAAAAAAAAAAAAAGCAGGGAAAAATAAAATAAAAAAATGAATGAGAAAAAAATACTTTGCCTGCCCTTACGCAAAAATTTGCGACTTGAGCTTTTGCTCGGGCGGATTTTCAATGCTGCCCCTGTTCCCGACTGTGTGTGTGTGTGTGTGTGTGTATGCCGGCCTGGGTCTGAGACTCTTCCGTGTCTGCCTCTGAATTTATTTTAAGCGCGCCACTTGATTTAAACCACAAACATTTTTTTGCATTTGCTGCAAAACTTTGCAGCCAATTTTTCACACAACTATCTTTTTTTTGTTGGTTGCAAAACTTTTTGCCACAACGCGCACTTTATTGACATTTTCATTGCCTGCGTTTTTTTTCTTATAGTTTTCGCTTTTCTTTTGCTCGCTTTTTTTTTTTTGCAATGTTGCCTTTGCTTTTGTGCTTACCACAATTGAAAATCAATAAAAAACGGCCGCCGTTGAATATTTGCGTTAACGAATTTCTTGTTGCTTTTCTTTCCTTATTTTTATATTTTCTTGGCTTTGCACTTATTGGGTTGCAGAATTGGAAAACGGAATTATTCTATATGCGAGTTGTATTTTAGTTATTGCTACTTCCTCGAGTCAAAGCCCAGCGCCTTTTGTTTGTGTATGTATTGCGAAACTGATTTCGAGTCGGACTCGACTCTGTCTCAGTTGCCGTCGCCGTCGCTGTCGCAGTTGCAGTCGGCGTCGACGATGACGTCGAGCACAGTTTGAGTAATTATTTGTTATTCTTGAACGAGGAAAAAGGAACAGGACTCAGTGGCAGGGGCAGACAGATACTAAAGCACCGCTGCTGCTGCTGCTGCTGCTGCTGCTGCTGGCTGAACTTGAGTCTCGAAGGCGGAAGCGTAGCCAACAATCAAATCTATTGCATACCACTCGGCGTTCTAGCCGAGAGCTTTTCCCTCTCTCTCTCTCTCTCTGTCTCGCGCTTACTCTCTCCCACTCGCTCTCTCACTCACTCACTCTCGCTCTCTCACTCTCTCAGAGTCACTTGGTGGTGGTTAGCTGGCTGAAACAATCCGGAATTGAAACCAAACTGTAACTTTGACAATGGCAATCGTAAAGGCCGCTTATCACCAGCAGTAGCAGCAGCAGCCAGTTCAGTGCCCTCTCTTCTCCCCTCACACCTCAACCCTACCCTCTCCTCTCGCCGTTCGCCTCTCGCCTCACCTGAAAGTCAATGGTGGCGCGAACGTTGCGCATTGAGGCAGCATAATTACGTAGCAAATGCTCGTTCCGCAGACAAATCCGACGCCATTCGTACAGGTGCTCCAACCGGTCGAGGCACACTTCACAGATGTGCTTGGGCAGGTAATCGTCCTTGGTTATCTGACAGGACAGTAAGGATAACAAAAAAGATAGTTAAGCGGCTGTTTTTGATAGAATGAATCAGATTGCTATCCATTCAAAACTGGAATCTTTACCATCAATTGAGATTAAAAAAAAAATTGCTAAACATATTTAATAATGAACTTTAATATTATTATATTAAAATATATACTTAATATTAATATAAAAATATTCTACATTTGACAGATATGCTTTGGCAGATATTCTTCCTTGGTTACCGAACAAGACAGTTTAGATATGGCAGACTAATATGATAATATGATATGATAGGATGGAACAGATTGTAATCTATCCTAAAACTGGAATCTGTATTTAATAAACCATTTTAAAATTGTTTTTTTTTTAATTCATACAGCTGCGGTCAAAATAATAGAAATGCACACTTTTTGGAAAAAGTTCAAAAATAAATTAGTCAAGTAAAGTTAATTAAAAAATGTTGCAAATTTTATTTAAACACAAGCAACCAATACTGAAGATAAGCAAACATGAAAAGTTGGCCTAATTATAAAAATTATGAGCAAAAAAATTAATTAATTACTTAAGTTTCAAATATTGCATTCTAAGCCGAAGATTACAAATCCTTGTCAAATTGCCATAATTTAAATTTAATTAAAAATTTAAAAAACAAATTCAAGTGTTGGAAGCATAATAACATGCCTAGCTGATGAGTGACGATATCTTGTTCTATAAGAATATAGACTATATATAAGAATATAATTATGGAGTCTTTCAATGCATTACAAAACTTCCCAACAAAAATTTGAATTTCCTCTACAGCAACCAGCTTACTTTTCGCCAGAGACAAACATATTTTATTCTGTTAAAAAAACTGTGGCTTGTCTTCCTTTGGGAATAGAGAATACACACACACACACACACAATGCACACACACACAATGCACACACACACTTACATTCGCCTGGAGCAGAGTGCGCAGTTTGTAGAGCAATTGTCGGTGCTCGGCCTCCTTCTTAAAGATGTGCAACTTGCCGGGGCCTTGATGAATGGCGCACAATCGACACAGTTCAGCAAAGTTGCTAAAGTTTAGTGCCACATTCGCGGCATCGTTGTGCCCCTCCACCTCCTCCACCGCCTCCTCCTGCTGCAGGTACATGTTGCTGCCATGTGTTGCGCCTGCATTGTCAAGGATGTGTTGCTGTTGCTGTTGCTGCTGTTGTTGTTGCTGCTGCTGCTGCAGTTCGTGTGTTGCTGCTGTGTGCTGTATGTGCGATAATTGTTGATTGCTGTTGCTCAACATCACGAGTTCTTAGCGTGTTTTCAGTTTTTTCCTATTTGCTCAAAATGTTGCTGCTTTGTGTTATTGTTGCTGCTGCTGTTGCTCGTACACATCGGGTGCAATTAGTTGTAGTTGTCTTCATGCCTACGCTTAGAGAAAAAATTAGAGAAATTTGTACAAATGAAAAGAGTAAAAATAAAAATGTTCCACATATATAATTATTTCAAAAGTGATCCGATTATAAATCAAAATTCATATTTACTCGTTTGGGTATAATAAAAAAATGAAGCCTGCTTAATATGAATTGCAACCCAGCTGCACTTGAATTAAAAACCACCTTTTTCTCTGAGTGTAGCTGTATGCACCTGCACACTCATAATCCGTGCACCCACCTGATTGATGGTTCGGGAAAAATCGATGCAATTGCACTTGAATTCGAAAACCCACCAATAATTGCTGGCAATCAAAAGGCAATTGCTGCCAATCAATAATTGGATTTGTGTTTTGGCCATATTTTTGTTTGTAAGCCAACTAAAATTGACACACATAGAGCCAAAAAAAACACACACACACACACATCCGACATTAAAAAAACACACAAATGCAGCACAGAAAGTGATTAATTTTTATGTCTATTTTTTATTGGACACCAAAAAAAAAAACAGAATAAAAACAAGAGCCATATGTAGCTCAACTTACGCTGTGGCAGAAATACTGGCGCGAACTGTGAGCGCTTTTGTTGCAACGTTCTCGTCCTCGTCCTCGTCCTGTCTCTGTTCCTGTTCCTGTTGCACTTGCCATTTTCCATTTTTTTTATTTTGCTTCTGTTGCCAGTGAGTGTGAGTGAGAATAAATGTGTGTCAGTTGCGTGTGAAAAGTGCAGGCTGTTTGCCACATGGCGCAGTGCGCATTGTTTGGGGGCAGCAATGTGGGTGAATTTGGGGGCCAGTGGGTGTAAAGTGGGGCAAATTGTTTGGCTTGTGTTTGCTGGCCTTCTTTCTGTACACCACAAATTTCTAATTTATTTTTTTAGCCAAAGCATAAAAAGTGTGAGTTTGAGCAACAGGTGCAAATTAATCCGCTGCCTGAGCAGGTGGTGCCTCCTCAGCAGGAGTTAGAGCAGGAGGAGCTTCCTCAGCAGCAGCTGGACCTGCCTCCTCAGCAGCAGCTGGAGCTGCCTCCTCAGCAGCAGCTGGAGCTGCCTCCTCAGCAGCAGCTGGAGCAGCCTCCTCAGTAGCAGCAAGAGGTGAAGCTTCCTCAGCAGCAGCTTTAGCAGCCTCTTCAGCAGCAGCTTCCTCAGCAACGGCAGCTGCTTCTTCGGGAGGAGGAGGAGGAGCAGGAGTTGCCTCTTCAGCAGCTGGCTCTGCCTCAACTGGCGGAGGAGGAGTTGCTGCCTCTTCAGCTGCTGCATCATCGGCAACTGAAACCTGTCTCACAATCTTTGCCGTTGGCGGCGCACACGTTGAGTACGTGGAGCTCTCCTTTTCCTGCTCCAACTCGTCCTCGTCGACAAGGAACAAATCGAATTCTTTGGACGACTGCTGCTGCTCCTCCTCGGGCTCAACTTCCTCATAGACAATGATCTCCTTCCAGATGATCTCCTCGTCGAGGCAGACGGGCTCGTCACTTTGCGGCTCCAGGCGCTTATTCAGATCCACCTCGGAGACGATGGGTTCGGTGTGATCGAAGCCGCCACAGGTGACACACGACGACGTGGTCAGCAGCAGCGATGAGTGCGGCGTGGTGCTCGACAGCATCGAACTGCTGCTGACCGACTTCTCCTTGGGCTTGGCATCCTTCGCAGGTGATCGATAAGTCATCAGCGTCTGCTGCGATCTTTCCTGCGTGTGCAGGTCGGGTGCCAGCTGGCACTGATTGCTGATCTGTGGCACGAGGGGATTGCGGCGCATCAGATAGTCCGCCACACGCACTTTCCAATCCTCCTGGCTGCAGTCAACGTTCTGCAATATATCGTAGATTTCGCCAAGCAGCGGCTTAATCATCGGACGATTACAAAACCGATTCGCATCAAAGATTTCAATGGGCTCGTGGATATCTATAAATAAATAACTGCGAATATCAGAGTAACGGTATTTTATATATACATATATATATTTCTATATCTATATATTATATATATATATATCCCCCCCCCTTACTTACAGTTGGGAAAGATATAGATAATCTCGCGAGCGACGCTATCGGGATGCTTGGTGACATGCACATTGCGCTCCAGTTCTGAGGAGTTGCCACTGCGAGGCAACACCAAGTTAACTATTGAGTTCGGTATCAGTTGCAACTACAACTTACAAGTAGCAAATCATAGTGTTGAGCAGTTCCTTCACGGCATTCTCCTTGCTCAGTATGAATGCCTCCGAGATGCCCTTCGACAGCAAGATGACCTCCAGCATGAATCCCTTCTCATCCGCGTAGTCAGCATAGAATTCGGCTGCCAGCTCCGGCGAAAAGTTCAGCCTTCGATTGCCCTCAATCTGGAAGCCGCAAGACAAAAGCTGCAGCAGCACTGGACGACGCTTGTGCAAATAGTCCGGCTTGATGATGAGCAGCGTATCCTCAAACATGGCCATATCATTGATATATATATATTCGATATCTGCTATCGTTCAAATAATTCCAAAAGTTATCGTTTTCGTTTATTTTTTTATGATTTATTTTTCAGATTTAATTCTCGTTTTCATGTTTTACACTTTTTGTCTTAAGCTACGCACACACATTTAAAATTATTTCTTTAGTCGAATTTGAAATAGTTTCCTCAGCCTGTTTTGGTTTTTTCCAAGTGTTTATACACTGACAAAAACCAAATGGCTTCAGTTTTACAATTTCGAGTTTGAATCAATTTTCTCCGCCTGTTTTAGTTAGTACAAAGTTTATATAAGGTTGCATGCTTTTGCTTAATATCTTTATACACTGACAAAAAAAAAATAACCAAACCAAACAGTTTCAGTTTCGGTTTCGCTCTCATTTTAACTATCACCAACAATTCACATACAAAACAAAAGTTAATAAAGGTGCAGAACAATAGTAAGTAAGTTGTTTCGATAATTTACAGTCAATGGTTTATAGAATGCAAACAGATAAGTAAAGATATATATATATATGTAATTATATAGTTATACGTATAAATCGTGGCGCCTCCACTCTGCGACACATCACAAGCAACATCTTAAGCTGCAATTAAGAAATAATAAACTGGTTAAATATCGATTCAATTTAACTATAGCCTGTGGCACAACTCACCAGAAATTCTGGCAAAGGCCAGCGCTGACTTCTCGCTATCGAAGCATTTGCCAATCTCGGCGCAGACGTGCGATTGATCGACGTAGGGACGCTCCGCCAGATGCATGATGCTGATGCCATAAATCGAGATCATTTCCGAGCACTACAAAAATAGAAAATGCACACAACATTAGCAAATTGCCCAATGATAAAGTGAGAAAGCTTCGAAATACTCTGCTAACAATCAAGAACTGTAGCTTTAAAATTGAGGGATGTATGTATATCGATTATCGATGTCATCGATTTTCTAGCGTCCTAGTGGACGCAACACACCAATTTGAACACTATCTCTGGCTTTACGAGTGTCGGAAACAGCAAGACAGCATTATGGACATGGCACATAACCAATATGCCCCAATAACTTCGTTAGCAGAGTATAACAAAAACAAGTTAAGCTAAAATTGTGGCTTACAATATTGTAGTACTTGGCTGGCAAGTTCTCGCAGGCGTGTCCAATCATGTCCTGCCTGGTGAGCTGATCATGCTGCTTCTGCGAGCGGAAGAATGGCAACAGGGCTTGGGAGACGCCGTGGCAGACGCCGCACTCGATGACCTCATCGGAGACGACCGAACTGAAGCAGAGCTGCAACTTCTGGCACACCTCCTTGGGCGGCACCTTGCTCAGCAGACTGAATATCGCAGTCGCATAGCCGTCCACAAAGCTGTCGCATTGTTTGCGTATTGTGGCCGGCAGATGATTGCAGACATTGCGTATCGCCTTCTTGATCTCATCCTGTTCGGTTTTGTTCTTCAGCTCCGCCTCCAGCCTGGTCATCACAAACTCGCACAGCACACAAGTGGGCGGCTCCTCCACCGAGCTAGATGACTCCAGACGTGCCAGTTTATCGTCCTCCTGCGGATTGGCAGGCACAACCACGTCGTACAGGAGCGCCTCATCTATGGCAACTGGGTGGGAGGTAATAGATAAATTGTTACTATTATTATTAAATTTAAAAATTATAAAAAATTATATATAATGATTGAGAATTTGCATATTTTGGAGTAGCACAACTCTTATCATTATATATATTTATGTAGAGATAAATTTTACTTACGATCCTCCTGCTCGCCGGCGCCGAACAGGCACGCGCCCAGCTCGGTGCAGATCAGTTTTGGTGACATTTGCTTGAGAAACAGATCGGCAATTTGATCGCCATGTTTATCGATGAACAGATGGCACTTGTGGGCCAAAGGCTTTCTCAACTTATCGCAGGAGTGCGCCAGGGCATCCTTGATCTCCGCCTTGGTTGTGTGCTTGCCAATCCTCTTCTCCACCTGCTTGACGACCTCCTCGCAGAGCAGGCAATTGGGACTGGCGTTGAAATCCTTGTCAAAGTTAAAGTCAATGGGCACCTCCTCGTTGCTGGAAAAGATCTCATTCTCATTCTCGTCGCTGCTCTCCGACAGACTCAAGCCCATATCGTCCAAATAGTTTTTGGTCTTGGGACACAGTTTGAGTTGGACACAGATCTCCTCCGGCTTGAAGTCAGTGATGAGCATATCGATCAGCTCGTTCGAATAGGTGTCGATAAAATCTACGCATTCGCTGCGCAGCTTGTTGGGCAGATGCGAGCAGAGATTGCCGAGGACACGCTTAATGTTATCCTTGGACTTGTTATCGCGTATCTTGATCTGTGCCTGCTCCACGGCAAACAGACAAAGCGGACACGTTGGCTTATCCTGCTCATCGCTGGGGCTGCTGTTGTGCACCGTTGTCTCCGGCTGGAATACCTCAATGTCCTCGCTCAAGTCCAGATCGCGGGGGCACATTTGCATCATGGGACAAACGCTGCGTGGATTCAAGCCTTGAATAAGCAACGCAATCACTGCATCGCCGTACATCTCGACAAAGTTGCGACACTGAGACGCCACACCGTGTGGCATCTTGGTGCAAATGTTCTCCACAGCGTGCTTAATCTCATCATCTGTCGCTGGCGTTGCAAGTGTCTCCTGGATAAAATGCAGCAAATATTCACACAAGGTGCACAGCGAACCCCCGCTAACCAGCTGGATAGGATTTGTGGCGCCCATCAGCGTATCAATGGGCAACTGCATGTCCAGAATCTGCTGCTGACTAAACTTCGGCTCATTGGCGCCCAATTTCTTGATGCTGACTTGGACTTCAGCTGGTGCCACAGCAGGCACGAGTGGCACAATGGGTGCATCATAGTTCACAGTGTTGCCCTTGGGGCAGACGCCGATGAGGAAACAGGTGCCATTCGCATCCAGATTGTTGACTAGCGTGCTGTAGATGACATGGTAATACTGATCCACAATGCTGATGCATTCGTCCTTAAAGCCACGCGACTGTTTGCAGAATCCTTCGAGCACCTGCTTGAACTCGGTCTCCGTTGTATTGGCCACGAGTACATCACGCAAATGTTTCACCAGCTGTTCGCACAGAGCACAGGGAATATCGTCGTCGACACCGTCGAAGGTGGTAAGTGCCTCGGTCTCCTCCTTGGGATCATCCTCGTGCTGATGATAGCGTGCTGCACAAACACCCGATAAGTGGCACAATCCATTCGTTTGCAAATGCTGCTCGAGATGCTCGTACAAATCATTGAAATAGGTCAACACCAGGCTAGCGCAAGCATCCGAGAAACTGGACATGGTGCCGCAGACGTGCAACAACTGCTCCACCATACTGTCCCGATTCGTTGACTCGAATTTCTGTTGCATGAGGCGTGCGAGCAGATTGCAATTGCCACACGACAGTTGCTTCAAGTCGATCTCCTTCTTCTTCTCCTGCTTCTTGGCCTCAACGCCACTTTCCATATCGACATGCTCTGCCTTCAGTGTGCCATCGAGTGCATCCTGATAGGCCTGCCTCAGCAGCTCATCGATGCGGGCGCTGTTGCACAAACCGGCCACGGAGCAAACTTGCTGCAATTTCACATTTAAATATTAACATTTATAAATATATAAAATTATTATTATTCATCGCAACTGTATATATAATTTATTCATTATCCATTACTCACATCGGGATTCATTTGGGAGGAGAGCGCCTCGATCAGTTCGGGTATAAAGTTGTCGGCAACTGTGATGCATTCCTTTTGGACCAGCTTAATTGGGATCAGTTTGCAGGAGCCCTCGAAGACCTCCTTCAGCTCCTCCTCGGTTTCGTTGCTGCGCAGCTGATCGCGTGCCTGATTCACCATATCCTTGCATATCTTGCAAATTGAATCATCATCCACAGGCACAATTCGCTTCTCCCACACGGTCTGACTGCAATGACGCGTCGCTCGACATTCCTTCGAATTGCTGCAAATGGAAATGCATCAATTTAATGGGTTAGCATTATGATGCACAACGGATCAGCAATGTATATGTTCGTAGAAAGCAACCTTATACAAAACTGTTCCACAATTAAGCTTAGCAGTGAAAAGTGAAGCCAAATCTGGCAGCTTTATATTTTACAAAATGTTTACTTTGCGATATATGTATATGATATGTTTACTTTGTGATCTAGTCGAGAGATCTGGATTAGCAGATGATACCATGAACCAAGGGTGTACCCAGGAAATATATATTGTGTAAAAATATGAAGTATTCAATATGGACTGTTCAATAAAATATATTTTTTGATTATCAAAATCTGTTTTACAGTTGTGCCCCTAATATGTCTGCGTATATTATATATATAGGCTATATCTTTACCATTCTGTCCTTGATTGCTATCGGTTACATTGCATATCTGAAAACGGGTGCAGTGATCGATAAGGTAAAGTCAAATTTAATCTTTAATCTTAAACGAATCACACAAAGCAATATTTGGCGGATCGATTAGGAATTTTTTGAAAGATGTGAAACGCACTTCACAAAGGCAAAATCCGCATCAGTTTGGGGAATACTTCTTTTCAAAATAATTAACTAAAAATGAATTGGATTTTGTAAAGGCATTTGACCATTTGGCTCAACGCTACCTGAAATTCTTTCTTGTGGTTTTAAATAAATAAATAAGTCAATATATATATATATGTACATACATAATATATGAGAACTTAGATTTCAAATTTGTCTACAGCCCTAAAGACTCAAGCCTTAGCCAAATATGGCTAAATCGACTCGAGTTTTTCTGCTGATTAAGAATATATATGCATATACATTCCAAGATACTTCCTGCTGCCTTTGGCATTCTTCGTCACAGCCTTAAGCCAATTTTGAATGGGCTTAAAAATGCCGCGCAAACAAATGCATCAAATGACCCGCATTCACAATCGTCATTCTCCAAAGTCAGCAAAGATCGAAGTCCAAATGAAGCATTGAACGAAGCCACGAGCTAGTTGAATGCACCCGCAGACAAATATTAATATATACTTATATATACCATATATACACCATGTATAGCATGTATGGCATGTATAAATAACTCTGGGTACATATTAAATTTAAGAATCAATGGACATTATGTTTTGCTGCCCTTGTCAGCATTTCGACAATTTCAACCAAAAAACATTACGGATTTCAGTCGGCTCAATTTCCGTTTAGGGGAGCAAAAGAGGAGGGTGAAGTGCTAATTTTTATCAAGCAAGCAGCAAAATTGTGTAAACATACAGTGGCGAACAAAATATTAGCACCACTCTCTCAAGAAATTACTTTGAAGGTGTCCTTTTTCAATTTTAATTTAATTGCAAGAAGACTCTTAATACAGAAAGTGAGATATTTAAATTTAATTAACATTAAAGAAAATCGAAATCACAATTTTTTAAAATGCAATTATTATTATGAAAATTACAAATAAATTTCTGCTGCTCTTATTCAAAACATTTGAAAAAATATCAAAAACTAATGGTTTGATTTTTTAGAATTCAAGAAGAAAAATAATGGCGAAATGGTGCTATTGTTTCGTTCGCAACTGTATATATATACAAGCTGATACTTGCTACAGTTACAGTTAAGCACAAACAAATGTCACTTCGTATTTGGTATACTATGTGTATACAAATATGGATAAACAACTTTTTTCGTTTGAAAAAAGAATGTTTATTTGGAATGGCGACGTTTATTTTAACTGGAAACTGAGGACAAAGAAGAGTTAGCACAGATTACGTTCATTATCAAATCAATAAATAAACAAAAGAAAATGTATACGATAAGCCAAAGTTAAATGCATTTCGAAAACTGTGTTTATATTTTATAAATTTAGAGCAGAGACAGTTTCGTTTTCTTATCAGTATCAGTCGACATAAACGAATAGAAATTTAAGAAAATAAATTCAAATATTAATTAGATTAGAAATAAAAATAAAAAATATTTTATTGATTTATATTTTTATATAATTAAAATGTCAACTAATAAGCAATGCAGTCAGTGGCGTGTTTTTTTGTTGTTAGTAAACGTATTATAAATAGTGTACAACAAATTTTGTTTTTCCTCGCAGTGCTGGGCAACAAAATAGATCCATTTAGCAATATATATTGAAAAAAATGGCATTACAAACAGAAGTTTGTGAGCAACAATTGTATTTCTGGAATTTCTTAGATTTTGCAAGTTTCTTTGCTGATAAAGCAAATGCAAAAAAACATTTACAGTAATGTTGTGGCTGTGGTCAATGACGAATGCTAAGCTTAAGTTTAGATATATGAGACGAATGAGAAACAAAGATGATAAACAAACCGATTAGTCATCGGCATATTTTGCTGCCGATGCGTGTGTGTTACATATGTAATGAGTTAGTTTAGCTGTAAAGCCATATGGTTAATTTAATTTAAAGCTGAATTGAAACGCATTGGGTGGGAGAGAGACAAAGAGAAGGGTATACAAAACAAGAGAGTTAGACAGAGAGAGAGAGCGATTGCAAAGCTCAGACGAATAACAAGTGTGTAAGAAAATAGAGCAAATGAGCGAAAAGCAGAATTAGAGCAACAATAACTGTAAACCTTAGAACTACAACAACCACACAAAGGTTATCGATGAGCCACAAAACGCCTCAAACGAGCCACAGCTCTTTGCTTTTTGCTGATTGCTTCTTATCAAATAATTCTTCAGCGGTCGACAAGCGACAAACAATGAAGAATGAAATGAAGGAAGAAAACGCAGCAAAGGGGGAGTAGGAAAAACGGCACAAGGGGTTAATAACTGCGTAGTGGCCATTGTTTTATTTTGAGTGCGTTTTTTTCGCTTCGATGACAAAGCGATTTTTCTTCGATTGTATTTTTCTCACCTGAAATTCTCACACCAATATGAAGGGCCCCAGGTGCATTTGCTGCCACCCACAAGCGACTGCTTGCCAGCGACGGGCGTTGAAGAAACGCAAACGGCTTAAAATAAAAATAAATATTTAAAATTAATCATTTGACAAAAACAAATACGCAATTATTCAGTTTTGTGACGTCACAAGCTACTTACCGCAAACAAACAGAGCCAAAATGGCCAAAAGGCCAGCGTTGCGCATTTTGATTGTTAAGCTGACTGCTTTGCAAAGCACTTGTTAATTATTTATTTGTATTAATTCAAGCTGCTCTTTTCTGCAACTGCAAGCTTTGAAATTTTGATGATTAATGACGGAAAACGAAATGAGTTTTTTTGCTTTGCTTTTGTTATTGGTCAATGTGACCAAGCTGCACTTGCACTAGCGATGCGCCATATGCTTATCGATAGGTGTGTGAGAAACCGCAGTGCGATAGTACAGTGTGACAGCAATCGCATTGCGGGAGATTACACTGTTTGATTTATTTCAATTGATATGAGCTTTAAAAAAATAAAACAAAAAATTTTGATTAAATTCTCTAAAACTGTCATGTTACTGACATTTTTAGCTTGCGCACTTTGTACTACTCGTTTATTGAAATTGCATTGTCAATAAGGCTGCCACTAAGCGAAAAAAAGGTGGCTGGCGTTGCCACTCAGTAATTGCTTTATATAGCTTAATCTTAACCAAGTTTTTTGTTGTCTGACCTGGGTTCAAATCTCGGCGACATCAAAAGAAACATTTTTATTTTTATGAATATTTAATTTTTTTATATTTTAAATTAAAGTATTTTTTACAATTTAATAACATTAAGTTGGTACATAAGCTGAGTTTGGACAACAATTAAAATGTTTTGCCCAATTTTGTAACAAACTGTTTTTAATCAGAAGCGGGTTCAAATCTCGACGAGATTAATTTAAAAATAATAATTCTTGTCGTGTTTTTTAGAATTTGTAATTTTTAACCTATTTGTTTAAATACTCCTTAACTGTAATAACTGGTATTTAATTATTCATCATCAAAATGTATATATTAATATAACTATTAAATTTAATTTGAGTCTTGCCCTTGGTCTATAAAGCTGTCAAATGGGTTTTTCATTAATCGGATACTCAATAGATATTCTTATGGTTCTTGAGTGCCTGAGAAAACTATTATTAAAATGTTCTTGAAGTTTTTTTCAACGGAGCTCAAACACATGATAAATATTCAATTTTAATTATTGCTGACTAATTATTGATTGATGTTGATGTAAGCAAAAAAAAATTATCTGAAAAAAAGATCTAAATGCGAGATTTATTCTATTTTTGTTTATTATTGTGTCTTGGGAAAATGAATTTAATTAAATACAAACAAATTGCTGCTGCTGAGATTTGAAATTTTACTGCACATTTTGTTAAACAAAATATTTTGTGTGTGAAAAAGTCGAAAGAATTTTAGTTTTTTCTTACAAAAGGCATTCTCAGATTGAATTGCAGCTGCAACAAGCTGAAAGTCGAGGTCAACAAAAATGCCAAATGCAGCGCCGATATAACCAATATAAATATATATCGTATATATATATATATATAAATGTCATTAAATGGGCATAATGTGTGTCAAGCCAGCGAAGGAAACTTGAAGCTAGAAACAAGTCTTGTTTCTGTCTTGGCCAAGGTGGTTGGCTATTAGCCGTGGTATTTGGTTCTTTACCACATTTAATTGCCAATTTTGCTCAAACTGCACTTGACACTGACAATTTAGCCACAAACTAAATAATTGCGAAGCCTTTTAAGAACTCTTCAACTCTCTGGTTTTGTTTTGTGTATTTTTTCTTGATTCAAGTTCAGCTTTAATTCAAGTTCATTTGTAACGAGACAATTTTCACTTGGTTTCATACAAATTTGATATCATCTTTGGTTCACACGCTGCGCAAACAATTACCAAAGAGTTGTTGGGATTTCAAATTGTTTTTTTTTTTTTTTGTCGAGTTAATTCACTTTTTAATATACCCTTTCCGATTTGAGTATATTAACATGTTCGTTGATTGTGCCACGTTTCTGATTTGATATAGCATAAATATTATTTGTATTTATTTAATATTGTTTATAAATAGTCCACAATATTAGTGTTTTTTATTTAATTCATTTCGAGAAAAGGCTTTTTTCTAAAATCTGAATTTTTCTTGTTCTTTAATTAATTTCATAAATGAACCTTTGTAAGAGCATGCAAACTTCGTCAACCTTTATATTCTTTTCCCTTTAGTTGATTATGAGTTTTGTTTTTTAGATGCTTCGCTGTTTGACATACTTACATGAAGAGTGAAAGAGAGAGAGAGAGAGAGAGAGAGAGGGGGAGTGGAGATAGGTAGATATGGAGAGAGATTGTAGGCTAGTTGTAGGGCTAATTACGTGTGTAATTACGAAGACGGTGAAACCTAAAAGTGCGTCACATAAATACACTCGACCATCTCAGAAATGGCCAAATTGCTTTTAACTGCCACACAACGTAAAACTTGAGCAACTTCCTCTCTTTTTCCGCTGCCAAAGCTAACTGCAACTTGAACTGTGAGGGGGAGGGGTAAAGTCATTAGCTATATGATTCTATGAGCCCAAGATCAGCGTAAACGGAAATGCGGAAACCAACTTGACCTTTTATCGTGCTTGCGGTTCTCTGGCGAATGGCGCGCATAAAACAAAAGTTGAGTCAATCAACTCAAAGCGAAGCAATTTGTTCGATATTTTTATGTGCGAGTCAAATTATTGTTGGATTGTTAATGGTAATAAACAAAGCAACGGAACTCGAAATGCACCAATGGCCAAAAAACTAGAAACAAACACTTCTTCCGCTTCAGCAGCAGCGCAAGCAGAAGATCAAGTTCAAGTATCAATTTTAAAGAAGCTGAAAATCAAACTCAAACTGGAAGAAGAGTTGCGCATGTAAATCGACGAATTGAGCCGGTTTTCGTCAGCGTATCTCATGCTGCTCTGCCTTAAGCCAGTTAGCTTTGACCCAGTGAACCAAGCAAGCGCTATATGCTTGACCGGTCACGTTCATCTTTTCGCATGCGCCACTAACACACTGCGAATAATGATTAGCGCGAGATTTACGCTGACATTTATTATTGAATTCGGGACGGCGCGAACGCCATTCCCGGCTACCAAAAATTACACGCACGAGTTATTCACATTAGGAATAATCGCAGAGGTCAACTCAGCCGTAAGTGCAATGGCCAAGCCTCGCTCCGGAGGAACCGCCTTCGTGATCACGGTTAACCTCTACGCCAGGTAAGTATGCTTTCCGCAGCTCTGCAAGGGACACTACTACCCTGGCTTGCTAGAACCGATTGGGAATTACAGTAAGCAACGCAAGGACAACTATTACAGAGCAGGCTATGTGTAATTTTGGTTTAAGGGTGGATCTGTAGAAGTTGACTGTTTACTGTTAACATTTTATAGTTTGCTTTTTCTGTTTACTGTTCGCTTTATACATACAGAACGGGCTATATATGTGTGTGTGTGTGTGTGTAATGTAATAAGAATGCTTGTAAGTGTTCATGGGATACAAAAATAACAAAAACTATCTCTCTCTCTCTCTCTCTCACTCTCACTCTCATTATCAGCAAACTCAAATGTTTGCCTGCTGCTAAAACCAGCACACACACACACAGCACTCTCACACATACAAATATGCTGCTGTTGCTGCGCCCGTTTTGCTTGCTATAAAAATACTTTGGTATGCTTGCGCGTTATAATTCTCAAACGGTTCTAGCACAGCTGGATAGGAGTACCAGTTCTCGAGCTGAGCAAAGCATACTTACCTGGCGTAGAGGTTAACCGTGATCACGAAGGCGGTTCCTCCGGAGCGAGGCTTGGCCATTGCACTTACGGCTGAGTTGACCTCTGCGATTATTCCTAATGTGAATAACTCGTGCGTGTAATTTTTGGTAGCCGGGAATGGCGTTCGCGCCGTCCCGAATTTATAAATAAATTTCAAATCTTATATTAATGTCTTCAACCGGTTTGAATGCTGTTTGATAGCATTTGCATGTGACTGAATGACCGTTATTGTATTGGTTGGCATTTTATTAGTTTAAATCTGTTGAACTTGAAATCACTTTTTTCGCTTTTCACCTTTAGCTGTGGCTACAAATTGGTGGTCAAGGAAATAAATGTGTTAATAATTTATGGATTCGGTTTGACTGCATTTATTATGCTTAGTCTAAAAAATATACACAAAAATTAGTATGTAGTAAAAATCTTTAATTATTTTTGACTCTGTATATTCATAGAAAAAGCCATTACAAATAATATATTATGTCTTCTTGTGGTTATATTATTTTGATGTTAAAGTATTTTAATTAATGTTTTCCTGAAGGATTGTAGAAATATAAATTTGAAGTTGAAAATTTTTGAATTAATATTGTCCTTTCACAGCTCTTCAATTGTGGAGATTGTACTAAGGTTAAATGATGTTAGGTTTAAATTTGATTAACTTATGTTAGTTCCATTCCAGAATGAAGTGCTTCAATAATGATTCTTTTATGTATTCTTCCATTAACATTTTCCATTTTGGAACAAAAAGTTCTTCAATATTGAATTTCTTACAGTTTTTATTTTTAAATATTTTTCAGCGAACAAACTTGATCTTTATTTGGATTCTAAGAACGGGAAAGCCTTCGGCGGAATTTGGGTTCTTTTTCGGGTACTCATAGACAAAGACAAAACCAAAATCGTTTATGAAGGCAATCGACTTATCGAGAATCGAATACGATTTGGTCTGTGGTCAATGTTATTCATAGAGACGAAAACGTAGATCAAAATGTAAGCGATAATAATATGGCTAAGGATTGGAAGGGGAAGTGGTGTATTCCGAGTGACTTGCAAATATCTTCCATGGCTTTTTATTGGAGAAGCTGTTAATTTGACTCTAATAGTAGAACGATTCAGTTGTTATTTCCTAGCCAAATGTAGACAAAGAGGCGAAGACGTGATGGAATAATTACGTGATTTTTGTTTCTATTTTTCTTCTTTATTGTTTCGGGAAGTGAACATAAAACGGCGAACATATAAAGTTAAATGATTGGAGATGATTTAAGTTGGCAAGGGCAACCAAAAAATGGCATAATATGGGAGCAAAGCTACAGGTAAAATATATTTATAATTTCTCCTCGTTTTTGTTTTATTTTTGTTCTGTCTAGAAAGTAATTTGCAATCGAAATTTATGCACGAAACATGTTTGATTTTTAGTTAATGCCAAAGGTTCTGTTGAACTCCCAATAAAAAGCTGAATAATTAAGTAGGCAATATATTTCAAAGTAACTCAACAGGAGAGGTTTTTAAGCTCATCTTTCGATGAGAATGGGTGTGAGTGTGTGTGTGAATGCGTGTGTGTGTGTGAATGCGCGTGTTGAACAGGTTCTATTCAAAAATAATTTAAAATTAGCAGATTAAATTAGATGCTTTTAGACTATTTTTTTTTTAAATCATTAACACTTTGTCTAAGGTAGTCATGAAGGAGACTATTCAACATTTCAAATGTCGTCTGGCTTTAAGGGCTTCAAAAAGCATTGGTTTTGGCATCAGAATACCATTATAAAATATCCAAAAAACCGTTTAGCTGATGATTTCATTTTAAATACTCACATCCAACCAGATCTGAATTTAATATATTCTATACCTTAAAATATTTACAAGGTTACGATTACGTCTCCAAGTTGAAAGTCCAATCGAATAACATTTAATTTGTAAAGAACTTAAGCTGGGGGCACCAACATGACTTGCTTGGCAAACCAAACAAAAAGAATTTGATGATATCAAATTGATATTAAATTTCAAGTGGAACCAGTTTTACATTAATTTTTTGATTTACGTTTCCCGTTATCTGTTTCTCTTGACCATGGTCCGGTAATTATCAGGAATGTTTAGCACCGAAGTGTCAATAATTCTCATCTCAGATTCGCATTCTAATTGCAGGCGTCGTGTATTAAAATCATTTAATATCTGGCAAATAATAAAAATAAATATATATTTATATATAATTTGTTGAAAAGATGGCTGGCTGAGTTGTGTTGAAACGACTTGTGGCGAATTTTGAAATTCTGACCACTCAAATTAAACGCTCTACATTTCGGGGGCACTTGTGGCAGCGGACATGACGTGAGCAAAGTTTCTTCAAATCGCACTCATATCATAACACTTTGCATTGCCACCGAGGCAACGTCTCTCAATCAAGAATCGAGCCCAAAACACCTGCTAATTGGATGCAAAGCAATCATTTTTGAGGGGCGGCCCAAAAGAAACCGTCAAGAAATTCGCCATAAAGGTAAGTGCACATTGGTTTTTTTACAAGGGCAGCTATCTATCAAAGCCAAAAAGCAATCATAAAAGCAAAAATTAGTGATCAACATACACTGAAAGAAATAACTTAGAATAGGAGATAACCTGAGCCCTGCTTCGTTAAATTGTTGGTTAATAAAATCATTGTTTCTTATCCAAACTTAATTAAACTTTTAATATCAATCGTATAAAATATAATATGTGAGGATGTAATATATATAAATTTGAATATAGATTTGAAGTTAAGAAAAATATGTTTTTCCTCGACTTTCCGGATCGATTTTCTGGCATGCCGTACTTCATACTTATTTTCTATTATTTAAAATATATTTTCGATTTGGAATTTATTTAGTTTAAATGGCAGACTTGAATGAAAAAATGTATTCTTTTTGGGAATAAGCAATACTTGAATACATGAATACTTCATGCTTACTTTTTTATTAGAAGATAAAAAGAAATATTTTTTGCACTCACAAAAGTTGTTCCAAACTGAATACTTTATTGTGCTTTCTGGTGAACTTTATAAAAGATGAAATTAGTTACATAATTAATAGCTGTAAGCAGCCCTTAATTAAAAAAGTAATCAGTTGGGTTTTGAAAAAAATGTTTGCTACGCCACAAAAAATTCATATATAATAAATATATTATTTATAAGTCCAAAAGGACGCACGAGCCTTGAGAAATGTATTAAGCATCACGAGTACACATTTCAGTTTTGGTTTCTCTAAGTGTAGTTCTACTGCCACAAATAGAAGCAGCAATGCGCCGACTCATGTTGAACACAAAACACATTCGTTGGCTGCTGCTACTACTAATAAGAGTTCTGCTACTACTAAACTGATGCTCGAATAGTAGTAGATTTTCTGCTGCCTTTTGTCAGAGCCACACAGCGTATACGCGATCGCTTGGCTTCATCTCCGACTCACACACACACACACAGAGAGAGAGAGAGATAGTTGCAAAGATTTCGAAGCGTTAGCCGAGCGAGCCGAAAGCGAAAAAGCCGAAACGTTAACCGAAAATTTTTTAGCACTTCTTTTTAAATTTTTATGCAAACTCAAACTTTTTGTTAGTTGTGTGTCGGAGTTCGCGGCGAAGAGAGTCCGAATTCGAGCGTAGCTACAAAAGTGCAACGAATCCCGGCCGGATCTCGATAAGGATTAAGAAATCGAATCAAATATTTACGCGTGTTTTGACAAAAAGGATATGCGAGCAAAGACCAACGTTGGTCAAGTGTAAGACAAGACAAGACAAAAAAAAAGATGTCCTCGAAAGTAGTCGGTTCACTGATGGCCGAGAGCATTTTCCTCTCGAAAGCCACTCAAGTTATATCCGGTTATTCGCCGCTTACCATTTTCCTGTTGGCCACAATCGCGATTTTCCTCGTGGTCTACAATAAGAGACGCGCACGTTGGGTGAAATATCTGGAGAAGATACCAGGACCAAAAGCGCTACCCTTTCTGGGCAATGCCATCGAAATGAATGTGGATCACGATGGTGAGTGCAGTGATTGATTGCGATTGATTGCGAGTGATTGATGTGATTGTGCACCTTCTACAAGTACATAGATCTTGACCCTGAGTCAGCGTATTTCACTGCTCCAAATCAGACCAATCTTATTAAAAAGTCAAACACCTGTAGTAAATAATGCTTGACTTTACGTCGTCTGAGGTGTTAATTGCTCAAACCAAACAGAGATTCAACGATCTGCATTTCATGGATCGATTTTATTGATTCATCTCTTTGAGGTATTACCTCTTATTTAACTTTCCATTGCTCTCAGTTCTGCAGCTTTTTTAAAGAAATGTGATAAGAAAAGATTTAAATATAATTGTGCAACTTTTTGACTAAAGCCAGTCTATAAAAAGTGCTAATAGATATATATTGATGATGTTTAGATAAAACTGGTGTGAAATTGGCTTGACTTTGACGTGAACAGATTTATTTGCGTGTGATGTCACTTGTCTGTGATACACATAGAATTTAATTAGCAAAAAATAAAAATAAAAATAAATGAAAAAATATGCGTTACTAATTAGTAAATTATATTTGAAGCTTGTAAAAAAAAAACAACTAATAATATCAAACAACAAATAGAATTGTTTATTAATTAGAAAAGTGTTGCTAAAGTCTTTTCACGAATACAAATGCAATTCAAATTTGCAACATGACCTTCAACACATTGTCATAAGTGGAAATAAACATAAATAACCATAAATAAAATGAATCACATTATAATTTGTTTTTTATTTTTTGCTTTTTATTATTTTGCGCTTGTGCCAAATCTGAACTTGATGGTGGTCAAACAGCTGAAACCAACTTTCGCCCTCAACCAAAATAAGCATCATAATAAAAGGGCCTTTTTTTGGTTAATTTTTGGCTAAATAGCGAAATGAAATTGACTTTACAACAATATTGAGCAAATTAATAGAAGAACTGAAGCACAAAAAAACAGAAGTTGGTCCATAAACCGTTAAATAACACGCAACAACGAGAAGTTGTAAAAAACGGTTGTAAAAAAGACCCAAAGGTCGGGTTTTCGTCTTCGTCTTGGTCTTCGTCTTGGTCTTGATCTTGGTCTTGATCTTGATCTTGATCTTGAATCTTGAAAATGAAAATCAAAGCGCCAACAAAGCTGGGGCCTAGAAAAGAGCCAAGACTTGAAAACTTGAAAACATTCAATGGATTTTGGAATGATTAATTTACAAGCCAATCGAACAGTTCCGCACACCAATTAACACACACACAAACAAGCAGAATCAAACACTTGTATCTTGTATCTTGTATCTTTTTTTTGAATGCGGAAACACAGCTGGCAACACAGATACACAGATACATAAATTAATGGATAAAAGCCAGAAAACAATTTGTGCTGCAGCAGTTTTTAGTCGGCCAAGTTCAATTTGAGCTGCTAATCGAGTAGGAAATCATCAATTTGATTCACTCTTGCAAACCCATTCCAAATTTCAATTTCATAATAATTTTTGAGGTAATCTTTTTCATTTTTTGTTGCTCGTCTATTTTTTGTCTTGTTCTTTGTTCTTTGTCTGCAGAAAGAAGTCGTTTTTCTGGCTAGATGAGTTTTTTATGTTTTTTTTGTTGGCATCTCTCAAGCCGTTTGCGATTGTCGGAAGTCGATTTTTATTTTGTTTGGCTTCGGGGCTGAAATCTCAGTTGTCAATCAGTTTTTGGCAGCAGGTTTAATTTTTTAATTTAGTTTTTATGCGCTCGAATAAATCTCATTTTCTAATGCATTCTAATTGCGATTGATCGCAACTGACATTGATGAAGCAAACAAATATTTATTCTTGCTTTTAAGAACATTTAAAACAAGTAAAAATGAACTAGATGGGAGTGCCTCACTAGGAGATACCCTGTGGACGGCAGTTCAATGGATAGGCTTGCTTGCTCTATATGAAGATACGATTAATAATATGTCCATATCGTTATCTATATCTTGATCTATTTATATTTCTTTATTTATATCTATATCTGTTTCTATATCTTTAATTACATCCATATCTATTTATATATCTATACCTCTATATATCTAAGAGAACATATATAAATAATATGCGGACAAATTTAGAGACGATCATGTCTAAATCGAGTATACTTTTGATGCTAGTCGAGAATATATATAGTTTATGTATGCAGAGTTGCTTCTCTCTGTTACACAATTTAGCACAACTTCATTATACCCTGTTCTCAGGGTATTTAAATATATAATCAAGAACAAGACAATTAATCAATAAACATTCTTAAAGTCGAAATCAATGTCGAATGCCCCATTCAATGCTGCAAGTTCTTTGCTAACAAATTTATGCAGATATGCAAATTATACGCTTGATACAAGAAATATTAATTATATGCTGATGGTTTTTTGTTATTGTTTTTGTTTTTTAATTTTGTTTTTTATTTGATTTGGCGGTCGCGCTGATGTGTCTGCAGTTTAGTTCAAGGCAATCGAGGAGCTTGTTGCTTGCAATTTGTGGACTCTGAGTGTGCCGATTAGGCATAAGTCAGCGAACAAGAGCCACTTGAATTAACTCGAGCTGCTGACTTGAGAATAAATCAAGTAGCATCCAATGGGGCAGCCATGATGTGGCAACAAATTTGTTTGTGTCTGGCGGCAAGGTCAATGGAGGCGGGCCCAAGTGCCACATGATTTTTCAATCATAATTTTCTATAAGCTGCCAAAGACTAAGCAACAAAGTGTTCAACTTGTGCATGGCTCAAGGCCAGCGTCGTCGGTTTTCAATTGGAGCCAAGAACTTTTGGCAGTCAGTGTCGACAACTCGTCTGGGTCTCTCGACTCTGATTCTGACTCTGTGCGACTCGAGTCTCCATCTCAGTCCGAGTCTCTGGTTGTGGGTGCTTGCGGCTTGGCATTGAAAGTCAGCTAGATTGACTTCAACATTAACATTCAGCAATCACATTAATGCTAGCGCCAATTCATTAATGATTTCCACGATACTCTTTCTTGTGGGGTATTTTACTTTTGCCACTACCTTTTGTAATTTTGAGTTTGAGTCTTATAGCAAATAAATGAAATTAAATTAAAATTTAAAACAAATTCTTTTTAAATAGAAGAAAAATTCAATACGGAATACACTATAAAAAATTAAATTTATAATGTAAATTAAATAAGATTAAAAATAAAATCTAATATTTACTCTTTTTAAGTTTATATTAAACAAGAATAACTATAAATTAGTTAAGATATAAAATCATGCCACAATCTGAGCACTTGCCAGTAAGGGTATTCAATCTTCGTCACTCTGGACTTAAGCCAAAACTTCTTCTTTAATGTGCCACAAATTGCGCCGCAATCAATGCGGCACAATGACAAATTGTTGCAAGATATAAAACGGCACATAAATTATCTCAAGTTGTTAACGCAATTTAAAAGCAGCCCAAAAAAATAATCTGCTGTTGCTAGTTTTTTTTTTCAAGTTTTGTCAACACGCTGGTCAGCAACAAACACAGCAACAACAGCAGCAGCAACAGCAACAAACACAGCAACAACAGCAACAACAGC
Source organism: Drosophila paracracens (assembly GCA_035044025.1). Taxonomy (NCBI): domain Eukaryota; kingdom Metazoa; phylum Arthropoda; class Insecta; order Diptera; family Drosophilidae; genus Drosophila; species Drosophila paracracens. The sequence continues at coordinate 5,898,696 of JAWNMN010000435.1, read as the reverse complement.
AACAACAACAATAAAAATTCACAGACCAATTTGAAATGCGAAAATTATAATGAATAGTATCTGGAGGAGCCGGTAAAGATATTTGAAATGCGTTTTGTTTTGTCTCATTTGGTTTGTGCTTGGTTCAGTTGTGTGTTGTTTGTGTCTTTTTATTGTTATTATTTTTTTGCAAGTCGCAAATTTTGATTGTTACCTTTTAAACATGCAAACTTCCGACCAATCGGCTGGTCAACAAGAGCCAGCAAGAAGCAGCAGCGAGACTCACACCGTCTACTGAGGGGGGTGGTGTCGGGGAGGGGGGGATGCACAACAACTGACTAATTTTGGGTGTTGCTTTATTTTGTACAATTCGTGTTGATGGTTGAGTTTTTTTCCATTTTTTCTTTTTTAGAGTGGGTTACATAAAATCATTATTAGATATCTCGCAAAAGACCAAGTCCAAGTATGTAAACATGTGTGTGTGTGCGTGTGTGTGTGTGTGTCATAATTTTAATTAATGCAACAAAATGACAAAGCCAACAGAGCGTATGAGCAACGTGCGACATCTCAGCTACATTCAGTAAACATATGTAATTTGTATTTGAGTGTAACCAAAAATTCACCAAACTACAACAACAAATAAGCCAAGAAGCCTATTTATGTTTGCCGACGTGTTAAATAAGTGTAACATATTAAAAATTAACACAACACTTTTACATGACGACGGCCTTGATTATTTTTTCACACACACACACATATGTATCGTTAATTTAGTGTGTCTATTTCTATAATTCAGTGTCGCAAACAATTTTCACACGTGAACCGACTTTCAGCTGGAAACAACTTGCACTGCATAAAACGAGTAGGAAAGCTCCAGCAAAGAGTGCTAGACTGAGAGATGCTCTGTCTTAAATTTAACTAAAACAAAAAATACATATTTTTATTATTATTATATCACCAAATTGTACAAATTTAGTTTTATTAACAAATTATTTTCTAAAATTTTCAATGTACCAGAAAATGGGGTCATTTTTAATTTTTCATATTATTCCTACTTGGCTCTCGACTTAATAACATATATAAAAATCCAAATATTATTATTTATTATAAATATTATTATTGTTAATAAAATCTATAAAAATCTAAATATAATTATTTATTACATTACTACACGAATTTCTACAAACTTGTTTTGGTTATCATTCTATTTGTTGAACTTTTTACTTGGTACAAAAAATGGCATATTTTTAATGTTTTGTATTTTGACTTTTTGCTTGTCGACAATATAAATAAATAAATAAAAGATAAATATTATTGTTATTAGTATTTAACAATAGCTTGCTTCAACACTTTCTACAAATTTATTTTGCCTGACAGTATATCAAAATTGGACTTGAAGAAAGTTTGATCAACGCTTTCAATACTTACCCATGGGAAACTTGAGAGATGTACTGACGATCATTATTGGGCATAGATAATGGACAATATTATAATTTCTCTCCTTGCATACTTTGCTCAATTTGTCATAAATATCTAGTATTTATTTTTAGCATTATTATGTTAACTTCAACAAAGCTTTTGTGGTACAAAGTTCTTCGACATCGAACTGGTAGTCAAACAATGCTCAGCAACACACACCAAAATTGACTTTGTCGTTGTTTTTTTTGCTACTTAATATTCATATGTGGTTAATCGCTTGTTAGTTGCCAGTCAGCCAGTCAGCCAGTCTAACACTTGAGAACTATTCAGAACTGGTTATATTAATTCATTTCTAAATATTCTTATGGTTATTTTTGCAGAGTTATTCAATCGTTCAGTTGGTATGCAAAAACTATGGGGCACGCGCATTGGCATGAATCGCATCTGGCAGGGAACATCGCCACGTGTTCTACTCTTCGAGCCCGAAACTGTCGAGGTAAGTAGAAAGAGGAGAGATATAGAGAGAGAGAGAGGAATAGAGTTTATAGCAAGGTTTACTTTGCAGCCCATACTGAACAGTCAGAAGTTTGTGAACAAGAGCCATGACTATGACTACCTGCATCCCTGGCTGGGCACTGGACTCCTCACCAGCACCGATCGCAAATGGCACTCGCGCAGAAAGGTGAGCTTATCATGATATATATGGCATATAGCTGAAGCTTACCTTTAATTAGTAGTTCACTATCGATGCAGGGTTCATCTGAAAAGGTTTATCAGAAGACAAAGTTGGCATTACTCACATAAATACTCGGCGCTTATTTTCGACAAGTCATTAACTTTTAAAGCTCATAAAACACAACTATAAATTAAGACCCTCTTCCGAACTTATACATTTTTGGAAAACAACGATTTACAGCATTCAAAAATGAGTTTAACAAACTCAACAACATAATCGGAAATGCCGAGAAACCCTCCATTAGCAAGAAACACAATTATTCATTGCGACCTTAACATTAATTATATGTATGCAAATTATATCATAATATTAAAATAAAAAATAAATTAAAATTTGCAAACACCTATGTTCAACTTCACTATAGAAATATATAATAATAATAAAATTTACCCATAATTTACTAAGCATGCTTCCAAGCTCAAGTTTTTCACCTAACATCAACTTTAAACTTAGCTTTAAGGAATATATTTTGAGATTTATTGCTTATTTTATTTTAATCGGAAATAAATACATATTTATTTAAAAAATATACCAACTATTTACCATATATGCTTATAAACCATTTTTACAGATCTTGACGCCCGCATTTCATTTCAAGATTTTGGATGATTTTATAGATGTATTCAACGAGCAGAGCGTCGTCTTGGCCGGCAAATTGAATGCCGAGCTGGGCAGCGAGGCGTTCAACATCTTTCCCTACGTCACACTCTGCACTCTGGACATTGTTTGCGGTGAGTGTCAATGTTACACATTATAGATGTACATATTAATAGTCACATATATATATACATATATTCATGTATGTCATATCAAATAACCGGTTGCCTTAATTGCATCACAGAAACTGCCATGGGTCGCAAAATCTATGCACAAAGCAACAGCGAATCTGAGTACGTCAAAGCCGTCTATGGGTAAGTTAAAGATGCCAAAAAAATAAATATACTAAATAGAAATAATAATAGAAATAATAATAATAATAATAATAATAGTAATAATACTTGAGACCGGAACTAGAATTCAATTGTGCCAACTTATATGGCAATCAAGAATTTGTAATAATATCGAGAGCTGTCAGCGCAACTGGCAGTGGGTGGATTGGGTGAAAAACTTTCCCACACACGCCCACATTTCGTGTGTGTGTGTGTGTGTGTGCTTGTGTGTGTGTCTATATTTGGGGTGTTCTCTGCTCAAGCGCAAAATATGCTAGATTAAGATGTCAATGGATGCTGCTGCTGCTGCTGTTGCTTCACTCGCTGATAACATGCCTCATAAAGCACACAGATACTCGACACACAGACAGACAAAGGGACAGACAGACAGACAGACAGATAGTGTAAACACTTGACTAACTTTCAATTTAATGCAACACTTTCATTTTCCCTACCCTTCGAACAGCATTGGCTCCATTGTTCAGAGTCGTCAGTCAAAGATCTGGCTGCAGAGCGATTTGGTTTTCCGCTTCACCGAGGATTACAAGGCGCATCAGAGTTACATTAAAACGCTCCATGGCTTCTCCAACATGGTGATTCGTGAACGCAAATCTGAGCTCGCTGACAACAACAATAACAACAATAATGGCGAGATGCCCGATGCTTACGATGATCTCGGCAAGAAGAAGCGTTTGGCTTTCCTCGATCTGCTCATCGATGCCTCCAAAGAGGGCACCGTTTTATCCAATGTACGTAACTGTCCCATTCTAATTAGTATCTTAAACTAACTATATATTTATTCAAAATAGATTTAAGTACACTCAGCAAAATCATAGCCCTGAATTTTACAAAATTTACACTATTTTAATGCCAAAGATAACTGATCTTGGTATTCAGAAAGCATTTTTCTAAAAACCAGGATTTTTTCAGAATTTTCTGAAATTATGTAAAACTAAAAGATTTTCTCTGTGTGTGTTTGACCAGAGCTTTCAAGAAACTAAATATTTGAATATAATTTATTTTCAACAGGAGGATATACGCGAGGAGGTGGATACATTTATGTTTGAGGGACACGACACGACGTCAGCTGCCATTTCGTGGACTCTATTCCTACTTGGAGCAAACCCAGAATATCAGGAGCGCGTTTACGAGGAGCTGGAGTCCATTTTCGGCGATGATTCCGAAACACCTGCAACCATGAAGAATCTGCTTGATATGCGTTATTTGGAATGCTGCATCAAGGATGCCCTCCGACTGTTTCCCAGTGTGCCAATGATGGCGCGCATGGTGGGTGAGGATGTGACCATCGGTAAGTGATACTAGATTGGTTGCCTTTAGATGGATTAACAATCCCCTCTTCAATATCAGCTGGCAAACTTGTGCCCGCTGGCACTCAGGCGATTATCATGACTTATTCGCTGCATCGCAATCCGCGAATCTTTCCCAAGCCGGAGCAATTCAATCCGGATAATTTCCTGCCCGAGAACTGTGCCGGACGTCATCCGTTTGCCTATATACCCTTCAGTGCTGGTCCACGTAATTGCATTGGACAGAAGTTTGCCATACTGGAGGAGAAGGCTGTCATTTCCATGGTGTTGCGTAAATTTAAAATTGAGTCTGTCGATCGCCGGGAGGATTTGACGCTCTTGGGCGAACTGATTCTGCGTCCCAAGGACGGACTCAGAGTGAAGATTACGCCACGCCATTGAGCAGGAGCCTCCGTTGAATAGATCCAAAGTATTTAACTTGTAAATATTTAGTTATAGTCGAATCTTAAGTAAATGGATATGCTAAATTAGCAGATAACCCTTAAACCTCTGTGGAATATACATATACATATATCTTTATACATATATATATATATTTATATATATATATGGAAAACCTGCAACTCAGTGAACCAATATTGTTTAGTTTGTAATGCTATGATTAATAAAAAAATTTGATTTATAACAAACAAAAATTTACATTTTCATCGTATTTTAACTGATTTTATTTATTTATTATATTTACTAATTTTTTATGCAGTATTCAGTCAATTTATAACAGATTAAGTAATGAATGCAATTAGCCTACAACAATAAACAATTAGCTTTATTAAAAACCGATGAAGTCAGATTAATTTTATCAGATTAAGACGCACTGTACCTACTGTTAAATAGCTATTTCTGGTTTTTGGCATTTATTTATTTATTTATTTCAATTAATTTTCAATTTATTATTTTATGGTTAAGCTTAGTTTTTTTATTTATTTTTTATGGTGTGTTCATATTGCACTTCATCTTCACAGCGTAGCTTGACTAAATACAGATGAAATCATGGGATTTTTCTCTACCCAATTCTGTACCTAAATAGCTAATTCACATTGTCTCCGAGATGAAATGTACCAAAAGTACACATTGTGCACAACATCGTTTCACATGTCTAGCTTAGACACCAACCAAAATGAAGCAGATCAGCCATTGCACACACCAGACGCTCCGCGATGCAATAGATGGCGCCACTAGTACGTTTATAGCATACACCATGCTAATTAGAATTTGCTGAAGTTTAACTGCTCTGCACACGAAACAATAACAAAAGACACCTTTGGAAAAATGAAAATGTACAATCAACAAGTCATCAACGAAATGGCGCCATGTGGCCACGGACGGGTGTGTGTGTGTGTATTTGTTGCTGCTGCTTGTGGCCCGTTTCCTTTTCGCAATTGGAGCGGCGCCAGGGCTTAAAAGCAACTTAAGTGCGCTTAGGCTGTGTAATGCACAAATAAATGCGAGCATGGAAAGAGGAGTCGGGGAGCTGGTATATATATATATCTAAATGGATATTATGGGCATATGTGGAGCGAAGTCGAAGGCGGGAACATGAGCGTTAAATAACTCCTAGATAACTAGATCGATAGGTTACCCAGAGACAGATAAGCAGACAGAGCTGGAGGAAGCGGGGCAGGAGTCGTGGCAGCAGCAGCGACGAATAGGCAAACAATCAATTAGAATGGAAAAATCTTTGCTAAATATTAATAATCCACACAAACGCAAAAGGGTCTTAAAAACTAATTCCACCCCAGCCAGACAAGCAAAAAAAAAAACCTTATTTATAATAGAAAAATGCGTCGATGGAAAAATGGCGAATTTTTTGCTTATACAAAATAAAGTGAAGTGAAGGAAATGCACTCGATTCAACTAAAATGTGCACGGAACTCGACCATGGTCAGCGTATGGGAATCGAATCAGTCAGCAGTCGGCAATTGCTGTATTGAATCATAAATTGTCATAAATCGATTGCCAATTGCAACTGCATTGTTGCAGTTGTTGCCGTTGCCGTTGCCATTGCCGTTGCCGTTGCAGTTGTTTTATTTTCATTTACGAGTTTACAATATCAGCGATGATTATTTATTTTAGCTTAATGACGGGTTTAAAAAGCAATCGATCAATTTTGGTTTGATTGCCATCGAGTTGAGTGTGTCCAGCAAACCAGCCAGCCAAATGTGTCACATTCCTCTAACCAGGAGTCGGGCATTTGAGCATATGCCACATTTACGTGTCTAGTTACCACAAATTTGTATGCTTGGCTTGCCTCAGCAACTACTGCAGGTACGCATTGTGTTTGCAATTGAAAATAGATATAAAGAAAACAGACGCGCCCAAAATGGCAAAACAGCTAAATCTTTCCGTTCCCATTTTCAAAGCGGATATTTTTGTGGTGCTCCAATTTGAGGCAGTCTACATTGTAAGAAATGGATAAAGCAACTCCATTGTTGATGCTGATCAAGAATATATTTGATTTATGGGATCGGCAATAATTTTACTCAACTTCATTAAAATTGTTTCCCTAATTTCGATCGGTTGATTTTAATGTGCAAAGAGAAATTGGCTACACTCAGAAAAAAGCCATCTAAAATATATGTAAATTTGAAACAACAAAAAAGAACAAGAAAATTTAACTTAATTTGCATACATTTTAGAATGCAGACTGAAATTAAGAAATGAAATACCCAGCTTGTGGAAATACATTTCTGACTTAGGTAAGTTAACCTTGCCATTTTTTTTCTGAGTGTAAGCACTTATGCACTCTGCAGCTTCAGCTACAAATGCTGACATGAGCATATGCTTTCTCTGCTACCAAAATGCGCAACACAATCAATGTCTGTTTCATAGGCGGACTAGGAACTCCCAGCACACGCCGCCAGACAATCGGACAGACAGACAGACAGACAATCAGGCAGGCAAAAGAGCAGAAGTAATTATGCATTGTCAACGAACGTCACTTAAACGGATTGCGCCTGGCACATCAAAACAAATTGCACTCCCCTGTGTATAACACACATACACACACACACATACACACACGCACACGCACAAATCTGATTAGAAAAACATTTACAAAACGCAAATCGCAAGTTAGCACCAAGAGAGAATGGGATGGTAGATGCTACACTCAGAAAAAACACCCTAAATTAGAAAGTGATTCTTCTTTTTCTAAAAATACAAAAAAAAAGACTTAAAATTAGAAAATTATAAAAATTAGCACTAAATTATAGAAATACACTATCTGAATAATGTGGAGAATTTCTGAAATTCAAAGCAATTTTTTCTATTTTGTAGTTGTTTTTTGAGTGTAGATAGAAGAAGCCATCCCCTTTTTGGCAAAGCATTTGATGTGTGAACTTTGGCACAGGAGGCGAGGAGCGAACCGGGCGCCAAGAACAGGACTAATTTGATTGACGTTGACGTCACAAAATGTGGGAACAAAGCCGCACAGAAAAATTGGATGGGAAAGAGCGAGTGAAAGTGGCTTTGGCAGTGGCTTCTTTTTTCCTGTTGCTGTGCAGGTAGCCAAACAGGAGGCAGACAACAAGCAGAGGCAAGAGGCAGCAAAGAGCAGCCGGTGTAGGAAATGATATCCAAACAAACTCAATTTGGTTGGCTGCCAGCGCGTTTGATAGATTAGCAGCGAGAACGAAAGAGGCGCGATGTCGACACGTGGCCAAAACACAGGACAAGGAGCAGGAGCAGGAGCAAGAACGATAGCAGGACTCGAAGCAGGACTCGTTGCGGGGCGTGCGCAGATTCCATTTTGCCATTTGACGCATACAAAATTGATTTGGCCGAGGCACAAGCAAAATATTTGCCTCCATTAAACAGCTGGTGTGTGATATGTGTCTGCTGAATGAGCACGGACAGAGGACACGTGCCGCCTTGCAGTTGCACTTGCCACACACACAGAGACACGTGACATCCCGGCAAATTAAACAAGCAAACGGAAAAGGAAAAAAGTAGTCGAAGAAAAAGTTTAACAATGCAGAAAATTGAAAAACAATCAGAACGCAACCACAGCAACTGAGGACGGAGGGCTGAGGGCTGAGGGCTGCTGTGCAAAGTTAAGTGCTGGCATCCTGTGTGGCATGCCTCACATCCTGTGGGGCAGCTCTGTTCCAGTGCCTGGGCTTGTTTGCTCAGAGCGCGCGTTTCAATTCGTGTCGCTTTATTTGGCCATAATTAGCTTAATGCGCGACGCAAACAGAGCAGGACATACATGTTGCCCAGGACACAGTTCGATGGATGCCACAGTTGCTGCTGCTGTTGCTGTTACTGCTGCCGTGCGTGTCCTTTTGCTGCCAAATTGCCAGTCCAATGGCAATGCAAACAAACGCCCTGCAAACGTAACAACAACGTCAACAATATTGACACAAAAAATGAGAGAACATATTTTCTGCTGTAAGCGAAGCTTAAATACACTACAAAAAATTAGAGAGAAGCTTGCACCTGATTCCAGACTATGCTCAACATTTCTTACAATCAGATTTGTAGCATTTAAGATGTGAGTGGCAAAATGCGAGCTTGATTTAAGTAAATCGAAATAAATAAACTGATTGCCTTCTTTTTATTTGCCTTTGCGTTAGAGCATAATAAAATAAATAATAAAATAATTAGGTAAAATAAATAAGAAACAAACTTAAAAATTAAAAAGGAATTAATTTATATTTTGCGTGCAGTGTTAAATTGTAATAACTTAAAAAAATAATATTAATTTATTATATTATAATTTTATTTTAAATAGTAAAAATATTAGATACTTTTCTACAAGCCAAATAAATAAGAAACAAATTTAAAAAAATATTTAATTTATATTTTGCCTGTAGCATTAAATTATAATAACTTATAAGAATAATATTAATTTATGGAATTATAATTATATTTTAAAGTAAGCGCTTACCTTACTTGTAATATAAAATGTTTGTCACATTAATATAGTCATACTTTTCATAACATCGATATGATTTGATAAATCATGGCAATGGCACGAAATATTTGGGGCGTATTTCTAAAATTAGCAACAAACTTTGCGAATATTGTCCATTATTTGAAAATGCACAGGGGTTTTTCTAGATGCCCAACATTTCGCATACTCAAAGAATGCCTTACATTTCTCGATTCCATTATAAGTCTCCGTTGCAGACATTCAAGAATGTTAGAAATGTTGATAGTGGCATTAGGCTATAAGAAATGTGGCTATAAATCTTACTTTCTGTCATAATTAAAAAAGAGATAACATATGTATATATATATATATTAAATTATAAAGAAATAATTTTATTTGAATTTGAAAAAATCATTTTCACTTTTACTTATTTTCCTTTCTTATTGGTTTAATTTTGACTGGTTTTAGTTAAAAATAAAAAGTTATTTTACATTATTTTAATTATGTGCATATTTTGAGTAATTATTAATTACAAATTATTTATGGATGATTACAATTAATTATTTTGAACCACCGAAGTATTTCGAGTTCCGTCGGGATTCGCCTCAGGCAGTTTTAAACTGCATAATTTTATTGTTTGACAAACAGTTCAACAAATCGCATATACCCCACCAGCAAGCACTACACTTTCAAAAAATCGAAATGCCGTGGGGGAAAAAAGTTAAAATCATGAATCCCTTAAAAGGTTCTTAATCTGTGGCTGCTGTTGCTGAATTTTGTTGCTTCATTTGCACAGTTCGCATTGCCAGTTTGGCTCCCTAACCTGGACATCGACATGAACATGAACATGAACAAGGCGATGGAGATGGAGATGAACAGCCCGTCATTAGTCATCATCCGAGGAGAGTCACCGTCCAAGGTGCGCACCTACGTATCTCTGTCACAAGTTAAAGGCGAACTGTGCTGTGGGAACTAAGCCCACATTTCAATGAAGTGTCCGGCGACTGTCATCGGAATGGGGCATCATCATATGACCGCCAATCAGCTGCCAAATTGATTTGTTGCTCGCAGTGTAAGCAAATGGCAAAATGTTTTTTCTTTCTATTTTCTATTTTGTATTTTGTTACTGACTACTGATTTACCTATATGTATAGTCAGCAGAAATGAAAGTACACTCAGAAAAATAAAACGGAATAGAAATACTACTGATTTGGAAAAAAAAACTTCTTAAGTGAGTATCAATTACTATTTGTTGCCTCAAAAATACTTATTTTTTTAATAGAAATGATTAGTTTCAATTAAAGAACATAAATTCTTGATTGAAGCTAATTTTGATTTATTTAAAATTAACATTAGGATTAATTTGATAACTTTTGCACTTCAAATTAGTGTTAATCGTATTAGATTTAAATTTTAGAACTTGAACACTAATTCAAGCTAACATTGATTTATTTTAAGTTAAAAAAGTAATAAAAAGTAAGTTGATTAGTAAATTATCGACAACTGAATTGTTTCAAAATAAGACCAATCCCGATTCGATTGATTTGAGAACTTGACTGGTATCTAATCAAGTAATAAAGTTCTAGATTAAGGAAATATCTCTTAAAGTGACAGCAATCGTGCTGAACTTAAGCGGAATTATATTGTGGAGTGCCTGAAGAAATTCACAATTTTTGTTATGGTATTTCTGATTATCTCCAGATTTTGACCATTGTCGGACAACAGGCAACATATTTTTTTAAGTGTGCTAGACTGCTGACTGCTGACCCTGCCGGAGCAGCAACAGTTGTGCCCCGAGGCCCTCCTCGAGGCGATGTCAGCGCCTTTTGGGTCATAAATTGAGCAAACACTTTGCTCTGACTGTCGCGTTTGTCGTTTGTCGATTGTCGTTTGTCGATTGCGTGCAATGAATGCATTGCCAGTTTTATGGCACTCTCCACGATAGCGTAGAGGCACTGTTCGAGGGCAAACAAGAGCGCTTTATGACAACAACAACAACAACAACGACAACCAGACTAGCAAGAACAACAGCAACAACAGCAACAACAGCAAAGACAGCGACAACAATGGCAAACAGTGAGTTGCAACTGCAAAATGTATTTGGCGAGCAGCGTTGAAAGCAGCGCAATAAGCAAAATGTAAATAATTTTCCTGGACTGGTTGAGAGAGATACACAGCCACACATACACATATATACACTCAGAAAAAATTGAATTGAATTTGAGAAAATCACTGTGTAAACTAGAAAAAATTATTTTTAAATATAAGAAAACAAATTTGAAAGGCTTGCCAAAATACGAGGTGTGTTCAAAAAGTATCGCGAATTTTGAATTTTCGCGGAGTTATTTTTTATTATTTTGGAAATATTTTCAATTATTTAGAAATGTATTTCATTTAAAAAAAACAATTCTAAAACTTCGAAACAAGCATTGAAGTTTATTTCGCGTATTTTATATAAGAGCCTAGCTGTCCTCCATTTTTTCGACATTTTTGAAATTGAGAAAATAAAAACATTGATTTTCAGAAATATACAATTGGGTGTAATTTTTTTTTTGAGTGCATACACACAGCAAAACAATAACCTGACGCAAATAAAATAATAAATTTTATAGAAAAATTGACAAGCTGGCTTAGCCAACAGCAGCCTGTTGCTGATAAGTGTTAACTGTTTGCCGTTGGCTGTTTGCTGCTAACTGTTAACTGGACTCGAACCAGTTGTGAACAGCACACAGTAGCCAAATTGGTAGCTAGTTAGCCGGCTTAGGCCGGGGGCTGTAAAGTTAAGCACATAATTGCGATATTAAAGACAGCTGACGGTTAAATGTGCCCCGCACTTTCCGCACTCCCCTCACCCAAATTCCCTCTCCCTTTCTCATTTTCAGTGTGTGTGTGTGAGTGTGTGTGTGTGTCTGTTTTTTTCCATTTGAGCTTAGCAATTCTCACGCCCCGTTGTCTGGCCCATTGTTTATGCAAAAATCAAAATGAAAACAATGCGGAGGGAAATGTGGAGGGGAATGTGGGGGGAAATATGGAAAACGTATGTTTTATTTTAAAATAAACATAAAACAACTACAGTTGCCAAGTGCTTGCGCCCATAAGCAGCACCACCAACAACAACAACAACAACGAATTTAAATTGAAATTATTTATTTTTGCATTTTGAAAGCGCCCGCGCGTGTCAAGGATTCTCACGCACACGAGCCAAACCGCTCCAACCACCTACACCACCCACACCACCCATCCCTCCACCACTGTGACAACAAAGCCGCCTGCTTTTGCTTTTATAATTTGAAAATATAAAAATAACAAAGTGCCCAAGTGTCGCATTTATTTCTCACAACTGATTTTCAAATGTCAAAGTACCAGGCAAACCTACCCTCTACCCTCTACCCTCGATCATCTATATATTATTTATAAATACATATTTATTGCGCCTTCATTTTATTGACAGCCTGTCTCTCTCTCCAAACCCCACCAACAAATACAATTTGGTATTGTTGACTCCTTTCTGAGTAACATCAATGCTAAATAAGGAATAAATTAATATATTAATTGAAACTTCAGCAATAGCTTAAGTTCACTTTTATTAACAAAAATGTCTACAAATTTTGAGATTTTTTTCAAAACCATTTTTGAGTAACATCAAATCAAAATATATAAAAATAAAAAACGTATCTCAAATTTACTTTTGATGTCAAAGATTTCTAAGCTATTTGAAAACTATTTTTACTCCAAAGCAGAAAAGAGTCGATTTTTTAGATGTCAAGAATTGCATAAGTTCACTTCAGACTTGTAAAATTTCAAGTTTTGTGTTTTTAGCATGAGTTAAAAATTTGTGTTTTCATCGTGAGTCAATCAATTATTTTCTAGTTTATTTTAATAATCGCTCTATTTGAGAAACTAAAAACACAGTTTTTATGGAAGTTTCTTGAGACCTCCGTATTTCGATTGCTTCCCACGCCTACGTTTGACTAATCCAAAATAAATGCAGAAGTTAACTTCATACATGATCCATAATCCAAAGTTACACACAATTGTAAGCTAAGCAAATATAGAACTCCCCCTCCTCTCCACCTCCCCCTCTTTCTGTCTTCCTCCCTCTCCACAACCCTGTCGTGAGAAATCGAAGGAAAATTCTAACACCTGCCCAACCAGAAATGTATATGATTAAGAAATCTTCATATATATATTATTTTTATATGGGGGTATATTTGTACATGTATTTGTTTAGACACACATACACACACCACACACTACACACACTTGCATAAGTGTTTGGAGAAGGAGACAGAGACCACCTTGCGCTGAGTTTGCCACATGGAAAATGGCGTTTTGATCTGGCCAAAGCCCAAGAGGCTTACCCAGTTGAACCACTGGACTAAGTCACTCGAATATTTCTCACGTTCCGCGACATCGAGCATAGGGAACTGGAAACTGTAAATAGACATGAGTACACAGAGAAAAAACAACTTTAACTTAGAATATATTATCGATTCAAGTACACAACTTGTACAATTCAAAAGCGACCAAATTTGTCTGAAGCCAACAAAAATTTTTAAAATAAGTCAGTTAATTGAATGAACAGCATTGAATGAAGTTTATCATTACATTTACATTTAAATTCTTGGATTAAAGTACATCAATTAATATTTTACATACTACAATGTAAATTTCTTGAAAATACACTTGCAATTTTGGGTTTTAGACAGCCTTTTTATAGATGTCATGGCAACAGTTGGTCAGCTGCATATACTTTACTGCCCATTTAGATATGGGCACAGACAGCTTGTCTGTCTGTCTGTCAGCTTGTCTGTCTGTCAGCTGTTATATCTCGTTTTTCTCCGTGTAGAGGCGTATGATATTGGATGTTAGAGTGACGATTGGGTAAACATACAAACGCATATATTCATTCATAGTCAGAGTCCAAGTCTTAGTCAGTTTTTTGGTTGTGGTTGTGATTGTGATTGTGTCTGTGTCGCGGCTGCTGCTGTCTTTTTTTTTTTGGTTTTTTTTTTTTGTGGTCGCTATAAATCATAAGCAAACATTTTGATATTGTAATCCCCATTTTAATTCGAGCGCATAAAAAGCCGAAAATCAAACTTTTCGACATTGGGCGGCGGCGTCTCTGATGTGCGGAGCTGCAGCTACTGTTTTTCTGCTACCTACCAAAAATTGATGGATTACTCATAGCCGCAGTCCCCACACTCCACCCACTGCTCCTCCCTCCCCTGAAGCTACCCACTCAAGCACAACCAATTCCATTTGGCCTGATAAGTGATAACAAACTCACATATGCTTCTTTTCTTTGTTTTTTTTTTTGCTGCTGCTGATGATGATGAATATTATTGTTAACTAAATGCAAACCTTTGTTGTTGTTATTGTTATTGTTATTATTATTATTGTTGTTGTTGTTGTTGTTGTTTGCTTGATTTATTAATTAATTATTTACAAACGGAAACTGCGACAGAGGACGACGCTCAACCAAACACGTACAAACAACTACTCTGTAAATGTTTATCGGAATCGATATAGAAATTGAAAATAGCCTAGATAAGTATCGCCGATATATATTATATATATATATATATATAAGCACTGAGTTTTAGATGTGTCAGCCAATGGCTGAGATCATTTTGGACGCATTATTTTTTGTTGTGCTTGGCGGCAACTGTTGAAAGTGTTTTTTTAACTTTTCCTCTTTGCGCGCTTTGTTTGATGTCCGCTTCTTTTTTTTGGGTTTTGGCTTGTGGGTGGTTGAGTGGTTGGGTGGTTAAGTGGGCGGGTGGTTGTGTGGCTGGTTGAGTCGCTGGTTGGTTGACTAAGTCAGCTTTGAAGTGATGCCGCCAATGTTGAGCAATGGCTGCAAATGTAAGCCTGGGTGTTAGCCATATATTTGAATACGTCACTTAATTGATTACAGATTATGATTATATTCAATTTAATACAATATATAAAAAATCGATTATTCAAAAATGATTTTATTTATTTTAATTTAAATAGATATATTGATCCGCCTACTGAAAGAAATAAGATATAAAATATTGTTGGATATTATCTGAGAAGTTCAAAACCACAAACGTCATAAATAAATGTGTGTATATTTGATGGTTCAATCAATTTAATTCAGGGGTTATTGAAATTAGATATTTATATAATCTAGCTTAATATTTTGCTTCTTATTCAGAATGCTAATTTTGCTTTAGCTCTTAAGCCTTTTGACTTAGCCATAAAATTAGAACCATAGAAACCATTATCTCTAGTTTCCTCAACAACTTAACTACAATTATAATTCATGCAGCAATACCAGTTGCACATTTCGAGTAAATACTCAGAGACTCAGGAGGACAAGCCCCGCTTAGATTACTTAAATTCGAATAGCTTAAGTGTGAATGCCACTAATTATATGCGCCACAAGTTGGAAACATCAATATTTCCATTTCACTTCGGCTTCAACCCCCCTTTTGGCTGGCAGTGGCAACTCTCCAGTCTCAGATTGCCTAACACAAAACAAGCCCAAACAGCTGTTCGCAGCAAATCCCAACCTGGGAACGCACCATGCACCACTCGCCACCGACAAGGAAATGCAACAGCCCAAAAAATTAAAAAAAAAATAATTTAAGAAATCAAGGAGAGGGGCAAGAAAAACGCATTCTGAGCCTGGGGAAATAGCTGCGCACAAATGCGAGACCTTTGCGCATGTTGGGCACGGCCTCAGCCACGCCCCCTACGCGCAGTGCTCGCTGTGGGCGTCAACCAAAAGAGTAACGAGTAACGAGAGCGCAGCCAATCGGAGAGGGCCACACTTCTGAGCGAGTGAATGGCTGGAGATAAGGTGGCAGAGAATGTGTGTGCTCTGTGTGTGCGTGAGAAGATGATGTGGTATAGGTGTGCGTGTGTGTGTGTGTGTTGCGACTACAAAGGATACAGCAGCAGGCAGGCAGGCACGCAGGCAGGCAGCATCACAAATGGAAATTTCACACACACCACGTGCCGCGCATAAATTGGCCAACAATCGATGTAACTTTTGGCCAGCCGATTGTGCCGAGAGTTGCGCTACCAGAAGGAAATGTCATCATACATTTTCACACAGGTCCTCTGTGTTTTTCTTTTTTTTTTTGCTTGCGATGTGTGTGTGTATGTGAGTGTCGCTTAATTTGTTTGGACCGCTGTCCTCCCTGCCTACCCGCCACACAGCCCCCGTTGCCACTGATCCTGTGCTGCACTCACAAAAAATAACCGACTTGAATTTTAGAAAATCGCCAAGATCAATTCTAAAACTGATCGCTGTGGCTATAAATCAGACTTGGCATTTTTTAATTTGATTGCGGATTTTCTACAAATTTCAAAAAATATGTCTTCTTTCCAAGGAGTTGTTTTCTAATCCTTATTATTTTATTCGATTTTTGTCATTTATTTCAGTATTAAACATTAAACATTTACATAGGATATACAAATTTATAAAAAATAAATTTGATTGGACGACTTACGATTTTATGAGGATTCGACCTGAGAATCCGAGATGAATGATTTCCCATTGAGCTATTCCACTCTAAAGCAGACCATATATAAAATGTAATAGGAAAAATCGAATCGAGGAAGCAAACTTTGATTAAAATTTTTGATAATTTGACAACGAATTTATTCTCAAAATGAGGGTTTGCATTTCTACTTTTTGGAAACGCATTTCCTAATAAAGGTAAATATTTCTAAAAACTAAAAAAAGTAACTTATTTTTGAAGATCATCAATTTATGACGAGCTTTTCTATTTATTAGAATAAATATTTCTGAAGAAAAGAAAAGCTATTTTGCAGCGCGATTTTCATTTTCGATAAATTTTCAATAAATCAGATCGACTTGTTTTTTCTGAGTGTGTTTCTGTCCCTTTGCTTTGTTGTCTTTATATTTTTTCCTCTGGTTCTGCTTCTGGCTCTGCTTGCTGCTGGTCCTTGGTTGCGTCCGGCATATGGATGCGACATCATGACACCGGGGACTTTGTTACAAGTACTTTACGGTAATGGAGGATTTTCGCTTGAGCATCCCTCTAACAAAAATTAATTTAAATCGATATGCTGCCCGCAACAGCGAAACGTGTCTGCCACACTGCCACAACTGCCACTCTGCCACAGCTGCTTGCTGCAGCAACCCCACACTGGTTGCTGCCTCTTGGCTTGTTATTAATTAGTACAGCAATTTGGTTTTGCTGCCGCATTGTTTGATTGAACTGCAGAGCAAAAGAAAATCGCATTTGCAGCGATTTTTTAGCTGCCACCAATGTCAACAAGGACATGCCACACACAAGCACAAGCAGCTGCCACATGTGTGTGTGTGTGAGGGTGTGTGTGGGTGTGTGTGATTGCGTAGTATAGTTTATTGACTGCTTGTGGGAAGTGCTTTGGGCGAGATCTCTAAAGAATGTAAGGCTTTTATTCTGGCCAGCCAAAGCCGTTCGCAAATCCTGAAAATTGACTTTGGTTGGCAGGCAGCGGGCAGGAAATCAATGCCGCCATTTTGTGAAAGAGTTGCCCCTCGTCAGCAGGCAGCTGGGAGCGGGGCAACTCTCTACAACTCGGCTGCCGCTGCTGCTGCTGCTTCACATCTTTGTCGCGTATCTCTCATAAGGCATACAAAATTAGTTCATCGCAGCCATAAGACTTACTTAGGGGGAATAGGGACAATGTAGGAGGGTATATATATATAGAGGGGGCGGGGGGAGGGGGATGCGACATCTTTAGTTCAGCTCCCTACGCACCATCGTATTTCATTTCGTCATGTTTCGGGATTAGGCCGGATTAGTTTGGCGACTGAGCAATGGCTCTGAACTTTGCAACGACTGCTCTGAACTTTTTTGGTAGTTGCTTAAAAAGGGAAATGTGCGACAACAACAACAACAACAACAAGGGCGCGGACGTGGTGTGTGTGTGTGTGTTAGGTGTAGATTTGTGGCACTTTTGGCCGCCTTCAAATGCTTTGCATATGAATTTTGTGTGTGCGTGCAACTTCACGATTGCCGTGCATTAAGTTCTCTTATTGTCCGCTCATTGCAAAGGATTCGTGTACATGAAAATACATATTTCACGGCGGGCACTTGACACATGAAACATTACAATAACTGCAGTAAGTGCTATAATACATTATGCATTTATATTTAGAAACATTACTTTTATTTGATTTACCTGGAGATGGGTATAAATTATACATTTCCATAACTTTGACAAGCAGCACAGATTATTTAGGCAATGCTTTTTTTGTCATTGTTAGTTATCAAGATTAATTTATATTTATAAAATAAAGTGCATATTTTATACAACTCTGTTAATAATTTATTAGTTTAACAATAAGCTAATGCTATTAATCTGTAAGCTTGTTTAATTTTTAATGTGCTACTCTAAAATATGCCATAACTTTGTCCAAAACTGAACCGATTTTCAAAAGCAGACCATTGTTTGTCTTCAATATATACAAATAGTGAAGATTTTTACAACTATTAAAATAAATATAATGGTGTGAATCATTAAAATTAATTTTTTTTTAAATTATAATTTCTACATCGAAGACCCAAATTCCTGTACAAATTCTAGCCCACAAAATCCACTTAAGCACGGTTAGAACTTCGTCAAAACTGAAACTATTTTCAAGTTAATTTTCGTTCATGAAAATTAATACATGGTTAATTTATAAACAGTTATTTAAATCAAGTTTTTATTAACAACTTAATGCTAATGCAATTCATCTTGAAACAAGTTTAATAACCCTACTTTACTACTACTACTACTTTTCCCACTTTAAGCCAAGACTAGATATTTTTATTTATTATATTTTCATATTTTATGCAACTGGATGCAACTGTTGCTTAATGATTAGTGTTTAATAGGCAGATGAGAGAAGCTTGAAACTAGTTTTCAATAGAGTAGTAAACTGAAATATTTTTTGTTCCACCCAAATCCAAACCACAAACCGAGCCTAAGGTTGAGATACGTCTTCGAATTTTAAGTTGATTCAGTGTCTACATTTTGGTTTGGAATAAGGAAATAAAATATTCTTCTTATATAAATTGGTGGACAATATTTTTCCCATTACCAGGTATCATGAGTAAATACTTAGTTCACTTTTTACACATAGTTGGAACTTGGTACACTTTGTGCACATAGTTCATGGCACGTAGACCTCAGTGCCAAAAGGGCGGCCATTTTGTCAAAGGCATTCCAATGAGGTCTGATAACAAACTGTGTGTGTGTGTTGGTGTATGTGTGTGTGTATGTGCGTGTGTTAGTTAAAGCCCCTTTTGCGCATTGGTCGATATCGGTAAAGTCGAAAGTCTAATTTTGTTTTTGCTCTCGCTCTCTTATAATTGAAATGTGCCTGGGTAAATCCCAAGGCACAGTTGTTTGTCCCCCCCAAAAATAGATATCATGTCATCAATGGAAATGCTGCCGTTGTCTTTGCCGTTGCCCCATTTGTCCTGCATTGATTAAAGATGATAAAGTGGGATTTTTGGATGGGTCAAATGTGACGCAAATGTAATTACAGCAAAATCAACCCAAACATAAGTATAACAGCCCCACAACCACTCCCCCTTTTCCAAATTCCATTTAACCCCTTTATCATCATAAAACAGAAGTCAGATTTGCAAGATTTGACAGGTGTTATTCACAGAGGGGGATGGCAATGTCCTTCAGTTTGAGCCCTGTAACCACAGAAGGCATTTTCCATATCATTGCCTCACTATTAATGGCTAATAATACAATGATATTTCTGAAGTATTCTACCAGCTGCTCTCCCTTCCACCCCCCTGTGTCGAGTGCCTTGCTTTGACTTGAACTAATCGAAAGTTGTGCGCCAGTTTTTATATAAGTTCAAAGCTCATTTGCCGCCTGCCAAACTCAAAACAAAGTTGAGTCTGAGTGCTGAAGTGGACATACAATTATTTTGAGAGCGTTTACTTGTACAGATTACAAACTTGCACTTCTATCTGTCCATCTGTCCATATCTGTCTGTCTTCCTGTCTGTCTGCCTGTCTGCCTGTCATTGCTCTAATCTAACTATTAAACTTTTACAACTGCCAACTCAATGGCAAATCGAATGAGTTTATTTTTGTTTCGAATTTGATAAAAACAAGCAGATGCTTCAGATATGTGTAATTTTATTTGCTACATATAAAAAATAACTGAAAAAATTAATAATTACATTTATTGAATGGTTCGAAAGTTAAAATCATGTAGGTCTCAGGTCTGCATTAAATAATAATGAAATAAAGGGATCGACTGACCTTTGATGTGACCATAAAAAATAAATAAATCAATTGCTTAGCACAATAAAATCCATGTTTTAATGCGAAACAAATATTAAGAACTATTACAAACAATTTTCTAATTAATTTTATTATATATAAAAATTGCTGCATGTTTAGTGACCTAGATATTTAAAAGCAGTGATTTCTTTAAATAAATTATGCAAAAAAATAGTCTGACTTTTTTGTTTAGACGTAAGCCCCTTAAAAAAAGATTTTTATAATAGATACTTAGCTGGCGTCGTTCAAAATTTATTGAGTGATTAGCAAAACCAAAAGTATTATTTATATTGTTTAAAAATAACTTACTTCAGCAGCCAATTTAGTAAGCTTTTTAAATATTATTTAATATTATTATTATGTATTATATATATATTTTATAGAAGCATAGTTGAACTCTATTTAATGTTTTCATTTATATTAAAAAGAAATCACTGCTTACTTTTTTATGAAGTGCTAAAGTGCACTAAGAACTAGAGTGCCCAAGATAGACTTGGGGAAATCATAAAACAATAATAAAAATAAATAATATTATATGACAAAAAGAGAAGAACTTGTGCATGCCACACACCTCCCTCCCCCCACACCCCTCTCTAATACACCACTTGAGTCACGCAGCAAAAGAGAAAATAAAAACGCAGGCAGGCAAATGTGAAATAAAAACGAAAATTATGAACTGCACAAAAGCTGTTGTGAATTTTAATAAATTTTGTTTCGTTTGTTGTTTCGGCCAAAAAGAAAAGTATCTCTGCCGGGAGTGAGCAAATCAAACAAGGGCAGGGCATGGAAATGGGGGTAGCTAAGTCAGCAAGGGAGGGAAGAGCACGGCCAGAGCAGAGCACGGGCAGCGGAGTATACGTCAAAAAGAACAGTTATTTATTTATTTGTGCGCAATCGAGAGGCACACCAAGGACTGCGGGGAGGGTCGCAGCAGGGGCATGAGCAGGAGCAGGGGCACGGGCAGGGTTCGGGCATCAGAGTAGGAGTCGCGGAGTAGGAGGAACCATCGCCTCAAGAGCGACAGGCAGGCAACAGACACCAAACACAATGGCGGCTAACGGAGAATAATGGGATAACAAAACGCCCTTGACACCCAGTAAAAAAGACAGCCAGCCCTCAAAAAGTGTGCGAAGCAGAAGCAGTAGCAGAAGTGGAAGGTGGAAGTGGAAGCAGAAGCAGAAGTAGCCTTATTATTATGAACATTGCGGAATCTGACTCGGGCACGTAGCAAAACATAGGTAAAGGGGTCGCAAGGGAAGGAGGAGGGGCAGCACAAAAAGAAGGAGAAGGGGGAGGAGAAGAAGAGCAGGACCTACAAAGTACAAATACAAATCAAACCCTTGAGAACAACAACAACACCAACAACAGCAGCAGCAACAACAAGAAAAGCAGCCCAAATAATAAACACAAGAAACAGCAAAAAAGGAACAAAGGGAGGAGGAAGGAAGGAGGGTGGGTGAAGAGTGCGCGCGCATAAGGGGGAAAGCCAGAAATGTGAAGCCAAAAGAGAAACAGAAACACAGCCGCAGAATGAATATGGAGCAATATGGCGCTCTGTAAACACACACAGTGAGTGGATGAGTGGATGAGTGAGTGAGTGAGAGGGAGTGAGCGAGAGGGAGCGTGAGCAAGCGAGAGAGAGCGAGCGAGAGAGCGAGAGCGAGTGACAGCAAACCGTTTTTATGGGGTGTGTCTTCCTTGTCGTCTGCATGCAACGCTCTCTCGCTCTCGCACAGCTAAGCCCGATGCAGACTCGCCACTCGCTGTGCTTGCTGCTCGCTCGCACTCGCAGCCGGGGGCTGATAAGCGAGAATGAATGTGTGGGAAAAAGCGGTTTTCAGTTGGTAAAATCGAATTCCGTTATTCAGTTGCTGCCGTTTGCCAGTCGTCAACGTCGTCATCAGCGTCGTCGTCGCCGTCGCTGCTTCTGTTTTCGTAGTCGTCGTCGTCGTGCGTTTTTTGGTGGCAAGTATCTACTCGCTGCTTGCTGTTGCATGCAACACCCCTCTACGCACTCGTTGCTGTTGCTATTGCTGCCGTTGCTGCTGCGACATATCCAACAGATACTTTTTGAATAGGTTTTCAATTCAGCCACGTCCTGTTACGGATGCAGACGCGTTGTGTTTCCGTTTGAACAAAAAACAAAAGGAAATTATTTCGATCGACTTCTTTTTTGCCATAGACAACAATAACAACAATAACAACAACAACAACAACAATATTTAGCCTAATTACGCGCTGGATTAAATTATTAAAAGCATTAAAGCCGACGCCGATTTAGAAGCAACACAGCCGGTTTGCCGACAAACGATTCTATCTATCTACATACATACACATGAGTGTGTGTGTGTGTGTGTGTGTCGCGTGCGTGTGTGTGCGGGTCGTGTATGTGTGCCGAGTGTGTGTGAGGAGTCGGCTATAACAGCAACGACGTCGCATTAAAAACATATCCATGAGTTACTTAAAATTAATCACTAACATAATCACTGTGATTTTTATTTGAGCTACGCGTGTGCAACAAAAATAAAAATACCAAATAAAATAAAAAAAACAAAGTGTTGCCAATTTGTGTGCAAACTATGAAAAGCGTTTAAATGTTTAAGCCATAAATAAAAGAAATCTGTTGCAACAACAACAACAATAATAAAACGCTAAACGAATTTCTGGTATCTGTAATTTATCAATAAAATCAACGACAAGTTTTCCCAAAACAAAAAAAAAAATAAGAAAAGATTTATTACCGACGCAGACGACGCAGCCCACGCGACATTTCTGAAATCTTGAGTATTTTCACAATGAATTATCAAATGAATGCAATCTGATTTATTGCCAAGTGCACAACATTTGACCCACATTAAAGTGCCAACAATCATAAAAAAAAACCAACAACCAAAACGAACCGAGTTCAAATCGGAAAAGCAGCCAAAAAACTAATCAAACCAAACTCACCTCTGGTGATCATTTCTAGCCGTCAAATTGACGCCGCTAGCAAGTGGATTAATTTGAATTTCTTTTCCATCAGTTGGAGGTAAGCATAATCAGATTAAAAAGATTCTAGAAAAAGAGAAGCGAAGCAAGAATTTTAATGTTCACAATTAACTACAAGATATAAAAGAAATTATTTAAAGAATTTCTTAAATATGATATAAATTAAGTAGGTCGTAATGTTTTGGATAATATTTAATAGCAAGTGTGGTTAAAAATAAAATAAATTACTTTTGTCATAAAATTTAAGGCAATCAAATAGCGTTATACAATTACCAAGATAAACAAAGGCACAACGAAGTTGAAATACCCTTTAAGAACCTTAAAATATGTAGAGAGAAAAGCAATAATAAGTAAAATAAAGAAGAAACTAAAATACAAATTGCACTCGTAATAAATTATATAGTTGTAATGATACAAAAGATATTTATGATATGCAAATTATATCTTAGATTCTCAAAATAAACACTCAAAAAGGGTTGCCGCAACTTGCGGATTCCAAGAAATTGAATTTATTCAAAATTAGCCAAGCACTTCTAAGTCCAAAGTCAAAAAAGGAAGCATTTTAATTGTTGTCAGTTCAGCGTATTTGTAGAGAATTAGGCCAGGCCCTGTCTGATAAATAAAATAAGAATACGAAAAGCTCCCGAATATGCTTAAAACTAGTCATAAAAGTACTTGTTGAACAAGAGCTTAAATGGGTTTTCAGTATTTTGCTGCACTCTCGCGCCAGACATAAATCAACGCGACTCGAGTCGAGTCGAGTCGAGTCGACTCCTAATCATTAGACCATAAAGTGGAAGTTGCCCGCTAATTGCCATTGACGTCACAACATGAACATTTAGATGCGAATTTTGGGATGGAAAAAACCTAAAACATACTCAAAATAATTTAAATAAATTTATAAAATTAAATAGAAATGCCAACACGTTAAAAACCTTGGCAAAACATAGAAATCTTGGCACCTTTTGGCTAAAACTATTTGCTCCGTACGATAAGGCTCCGAACGGTGAGGGCGAGGGGTTGTAAGGGGGCAGGTATTGCCGAAAAAAAATGGAGAGCAGCAGCAAGAAAAGCTGCGGCAATAAAGTGACATAAAAATAATTTCTGGCATGCCTTTGTCTTAGAGCATCATTATGTAAATAAATTCTTACTTCTGGCACAAAATGACTTGACGAAAAATTAGGCAGCGAAAAAAGCGACAACAGAAATGATATTTATTACCACTGCGGCAAATAAATATGCCACAAATGATGCCCCAACACAATTGACAATATGAGAAAATGCAAAAGTGAAAAAAAGAAGAAAAACACTTTTCATCTGCACATCAAAAGAGACAGAGAGAAAAAATAATAAATGAAGTGTGGTCATAAATAAAGCAAACGTTGCTGTTTAAATCTGTTTAATGTGAAATTATGTTTATTATTGTTATTAAAACAACCGCAAGGCAATTTAATATTACAGCCGCACTAATCCACTGGGGATCAAGTGCAGATCAAGCGGCATTATCAAGTATAAATTTTCAATTTGAGGCCAAATCGAAATCGAAAGTGACAAATCAAATTGAAATTTAATACGAAATTCACAATAATTTAAAACAGGCGCCGCCGTCACAAATAAACACATATTTAAAAAAAAATATTGTTTTTTTCTAGTCGGATTTATGATTGGAAAGTTGAGAGGCTTACGTTTAGTTAGTTTAGTTTATTTCCTATGTTCTGCTTGCGCCGTATAATTTATTAAATTTTTTACAACTATTTATTTAAGTTTCATGTTTTATTTTTTATTGTTTCTTTTTTTTTTTGCTTTTCGAATGCTTTTATTTTTGTTATGATTGAGATTAGATAAGAATTTATTGCAACGAACGCTTTGTTTGGCTTTGGTTGATAGCGCACAAATGTGCCAAATGCGAACGGCGAGCAGCCCGAGAATAGTTGGAAGTAGACATAACCAGCAGTTATGGGCAATTCCATATATATATATATATATGTATTTATATACATATATATAGATTTTTCTATATATATAGGTCGGGCCACAATTAGCAACAGCTAATTGATTTACGAACATTTATGGCTATTTTTGGAAAAGTGTCAGTAGTTTTTTTTTATACACATTTCCTTCTGCGGTTTTTTATTTTAATTTTCTTTAATTTATTACACAGAAGCAGCAGTTAGTGGCATTCCCCCCTCACACTCACACACACCCTTCCCTCCCCCCTTAAAGAGTGGTTGCCAAATTCACTTGGTTACTGCTGTGGCAATAATAATAAAAAGAAGGCACAAGAAAAAAACACAAAATAATTCACAGAAATGTAAATATTGTTACATTGATAAGCAGCAGCTTGTTATCTTTGTCAAGCTCCCACTCTCTCTCTCTCTCTCTCTCTCTCACTATCTATCTTTATGCATGTTGTCCATTAAATGTTTAAAAAGGGCATTTTGATGTTGTGCACAGGTATGTTACAGGCAGACGAAAGCATATTACAATATTACTTGGCAAATTCGTTCTAAAATCTGCATTTAATTTTTTGAGTTTCACTAAATTATCAATCAAATAAGTTGCAGCTTCAAACTTTGCTAAAGTCTGCAAATAAAATCAGACTGAAATTTTGAAAATCGCTATTGTTTTGACGCCAAGGGTAGCTCTACTTATTTATTAAAATACAAGCTTGCTTCATTTAAAAAAACGGAGTTTTTCTTGACTTCATTACAGTTTTGATTTTTATAAAATTTTAGAAAAATAAATCTTGATTTTTATATTTAAATTATTATTAAACAATGAATTATACGCTTCTAAACATATGCAACCATTTTAAATAGCATAATTTCATAAAATTTAAATTGTGAAAAATTAGCGCTGGCAATCTTTCGAAACTTTTATATTCTCTTTTATGATTTAAACAGGTTTTGCTGTGGCTAATATTCTAATGGTACAAAATTTACTGAATATGGTTTTGCTAATTTTTAATTTTTTTGTCAGTTTTTAAGGTGAATTTTTCTTAATGTGGATTTCACTTTTGAGTTTACAGGGTATCTGCTAGGCGAGCTTACTTGGCTGAGACTGTGATAAGCAGTTAGCTAGGTGTAGGAATCTCTTCGTGTCGTGGCCTGTGTTGTCAACTTAAGTCACAAACGTCTTAAACCGGCACCCACAGCGATTTACGATTGCAGGGCATCTGGGATCGCTTCTTTTTTTTGTTTAGCTTGGTATGTATTTAGTTACAAGAGACGCAGACTCGGCGGTGGTGCGAGCCACCACTGATGTGGTATTAACCCCTTTGACGTCTTTGGTGTTAAGTTGCCGTTGTTTCTGGTGTTTGGGTTAAGCTCACTGTTTGCCTCGATGTGATAAAAACAGAAAGAAAAAAAAAGAAATACAAAAATAAAGCGTTGCGCTGCGTTTGCCACAGGTAGCCAACAGATACACAACTATGCATACAGATACATAAAGATAAAGGCAACAGGCGAAAGTAATTGTGATAATAAATACACTCAGAAAAACCATGAGAATGTGTGTTGTGCTCAAATCAAGCTCCAAATGTTGTCAAAGGTACATAATAATTGAAGAGAATCATAATTCATAATCTAAGTAGCCCAAAGACACAAATATGTACACATAGATCAAGCGTTTGAAAAATTGATTTGAATCAGTTTTAAAAGTTATTTCAAGTGCATAACTGCTTTGACTTACAGAGAACGAAATTCTAATTTCCAAAACCTTTTTTGTACATCTAAAGTTAAAAGTAGATATTTAAAATCCATCATGATTCTGACTTCAATTAAACTAAATTGACCTGAATCGGTATTATAATATCTTTATTAAAATCTGATTCGACTTATGCTTGGTAAGCAATTTAAAATTGTAATTTGAGCTTGATTCAAGAATTTTTGTTCAAAAAATGCATTCAAAATGCAGATTCATTTATGAAAATTCACAGTCGAAAAATCGAATTCTTTTTGATGCTATTTAGTCATAATTCAAAGAAATATTAAACATGTATTTCCAGTTTGTTTTTCTTTAAGTGTATTTCACTTTTAATCAACTCGCAATTTTTATTTTATTTTTTTGCAGCATCGCCGCGCGCTTCGCAGCCGCAGCGATCTCTCAGATACAGCCGCAACTTGGATCTGCTTTCGCCACAGTTGGACGATACCGGCCTCAAGACGACGACATTCTTGCAACATTTTAAGGACGTCGTCACGACGAAGTTCAACGGCCGGGATCATCATTTGCCGCCGCTGCATCCGGCGCATCCGGCGCACCACCAACAGACGGCGGGGCTGCACCACCACCATCAGCCGCATCAGGCTGTCGCCCAGAGTTTCTCCACCATTTTTCCAACGTATCTAGGCATGGACCGCGCCGCCGCCGCTGGTGGCTGTGGCATGGTCACCAGCTCCGCGACCGCCTTGGGACCGGGCGGCATTGGTGCCGGCGGTGGCGGTGGCCTCGTCAGTGGTGCCCTCAACGGCTTGGAGGCCATGTCTGCCGAGTCGACGGGCCTCTGTCTGCAGGATCTGGTCAGTGCGGGCACAGCGAACGGTGCCGGCTCGGCTGGTTCGGCGGAAAGTGCCACCACAACGAGCACGGCACTGAGCAGTGGCAGCTCAACGGTAAACGGCGGTGGCAGCAGTGCCTCGGGCGCGGATCATTTGCACAGCCACCACAGTCTGCATGACTCCAGCTCATCGGTCAGCATCTCACCCGCCATCTCGAGCCTGATGCCCATCAGCAGCTTGACTCACTTGCATCACACGGCCGCCGGCCAGGATCTGGTCAACACCTATGCCCAGCATCCGCATCATGGCGTCGTGCCACCACACACACCGAAGCACGAGCCGCTCGAGAAACTCAGAAGTAAGTACCGAATAGAGATGAGTACCACAGATCTACCTATATACATTCAAAACAGTTAAAAGAAAATATTAAAAAAATGTTACCAGAAACAGAAGCTAGAAATTTGTCTTCATGTTATCGAGTCACTCTTTCGATAGACATCGGTTTTCGGAGAACAGTTTTCTTTTTCTCCAAGATTAGAATTCGTAAAAAAAGAGCTCAACTTGAAGTTGTGAATGGACGGAAGGAAATATTTGCTATCCATACAACACAGTTGATTTCATGTCGACAAGTCACTCAATCGATAAAGATCGATTTTGAGCTACAGTTTTGGTTTTCTTCAAGTCTGTCGCATTCCCAAATGTCTTAGATTCAAATATTTAAATATGACAACTTAATGTTATGATTTTAGGGCAAGAAACATTTGCAACTTATGCAACATTATGGTTATTATTTAATATTATCGATGGCTCCTCCATTTAACTACAATCGATAGATTGAAAGAGTGTCTCCATGTCTTTCACACTCACCACTAAATTACTCTTTTTTAAGACATTTTATGGGGCCAGCTGTGGGCATAGCCCTCTGCCAGTCAAGTCAATTTCTTGGCCAATTTGTTCTACAATTTATATGTCTGCAACGATCTGGAATTGGGGTCTACCCCCTCCTCAACCGCACCAAAAAAAAAACTCTCGCTGCGAGCAGCTAACAAATTTACAAGTAATTAATGCGCTCATAATTCACACAAGCGTCGCCGTTATGCGGTGCGTATGCGTGATATTATCTATGCAAGTGTGTGTGTTTGTTTTTGGGTGTGTGTGTGTGTGTGTGTGTTGGTGTTGCATGTTGTTGTTTTGGCTAGCTGCTGTTGCAACAAGTGTCCACATTCACAGCTACACACTGAGTCGCAAATCGAGACTCGCCTTTCATATTCATACTCATCGCATCGCATCGCATCGCAACGCATCTCATCTTTTTTTGGCAACAACTGTCAGCAACAGCTGTCGTCATCTTCAATATTCATTCGTTACAGCCAATCATTCACGCTCTCAATACTTGCTCATTCCATCATTCATGCGATGCTCGTAAATTTCTAAACAATGTGCAAATATTGCCTGCCATCCACTTGTACACTAAGAAAAAAAAGCAATGTGAAATTTAGAAAAACGCCCTAAAATATAAAGAGGAAAAGAAATGATTTTCCAAAAATGCAAACTCTGATCTCTTCAAATACTAATGTTTAATAATAATATATGTGCAAAAATGCTAATATCTCAGCATCTTAACTCTTCAATGTACAACGCACTGAAAATTAGACATAATTTTTCTAAATTTTAAAACAAACCAAAACTGAAATTAAGTTATGCAAACGCTAGTTTTTATAGAAATTCACTTTCTGAATAAGACTTCTAAATTTCTAAAATTCAATTCGAGTTATTTTCTGAGTGTACTCTCATACTGCTTCCACTCCCCTACGAAAAAGCTATCACTTCAGTGACAACATGCACGCCTCATGCATATTCATAATAATCATTGTGTAATCATTAGCGCATAATCTTCATAAAAGCGTAACAAAGGCGAACAACAACAACAACAACAACAACAACTCAAAAAAAAGAAATGTAGAAAAAGAAGTAAACAAATTTGAGTTTTGCTGCGCATGTCACGGCTAATTGAGCACCCTTCTGGCGTAGTGCCGAAGGCAACACTCTTCTCATACCCAGTTCCCAATTCCCAATTGCCCTTTCCCTTTCCCTTGCCAAGAGTCAGGCCCAATTCAGTTTGATGCTGCGAAGGGTCGCTCGATGCCTGAAACTCGATATGTGCATTGTAGTCAAGTGTTTGTTGTTCCGTTTACACTAATTGTTATGGGAATTTGGCTGCGGAAACACATTCGGCCACATTCCTGCCTAGAGGTGTTGCCTGCAAAAGTGTAAAGAATTGGATGATTCAAGTGCTGAAGATGATTGCGCAAGTGCAATTGAAAAAGTCATATTGTCTTTGACAGAAGTGTCAAATTTGACAGTCATTGGTAGTACTTTGAATATAGACACAACATATTTTATAAATATTTGTAAATATAAGTTTGGAGAACTTGGAGTGTCTATCAGAAAATAGAAACATCAGAAATGTTAATAAATTGTCTTAATTGTAAAAAATATATATATATTCAAATTAAATACAGTATTAACTTGTTGGAGATTTTTTTTATATTTATCTATCTACAAATACTGAGTTTGATTTATGGGCTTCAACTTTATCTAACTATCGAGTAAGGGTTAACTAATTCGGTAGAAGTGGACATTATACAACAAGAGAAATGTTTCACACACAATCTTCAACTGAGCTCGACTTGCTTGATTAATTAAAAGCTCAGCTTAGCCTCTAAAACTGACGTTATGCAACACTTCTTCTCCATGTAAATGTATAACTCTGCAAATACCTTCATAATATATTCCTTAAATAAAACACAAATGAGCGCAAATAGCCGAATTTGTTAAACACAATTGAATTATAGACCAAAGCTT
The DNA here is from genome assembly GCA_035044025.1 of Drosophila paracracens. Taxonomy (NCBI): domain Eukaryota; kingdom Metazoa; phylum Arthropoda; class Insecta; order Diptera; family Drosophilidae; genus Drosophila; species Drosophila paracracens. The sequence continues at coordinate 5,867,792 of JAWNMN010000435.1, read as the reverse complement.
AATTTATTCCCCCAAAGTTGACGTTATGCAACACTGCTACTGCTCCATTTAGTGTGAATTTCAATTCGTGCAACTTTTAGTTGTGCTTAAATTTGTATTCCAGCATGGCAGCCACATTTGTCTGCTTCAGCTGAGAGATTTGTTGGCTGTCTCCAAACTCAGAGGCAACCTATGCCCTAAGCAGCTTCTACGCTTACTTCGGGTTAACAGCCCCTGCAAACTTTGCACTCGACAGTCAGAAGAGTTGTGGTGGAGTGGGGGGAGGGGCTGCAGATAGGAGAAGGTGTGCTGGCATTTTAGCCGCAGCTGTCTGGCCATTATTTTATTTGCGTGCCAAAACAATTTAACACAAAAATTGTGCGCATTTAAAATATGCACGAGTGCAGCTATCCTTTGACACACACACACACACAGCAGGACAAACACACACACACAGACAGGCAGATGATGTTGCAGGTGCGGGCCAAAAGGCAACGCGCATGTTGCCAACAAATTTCACTCTGGTTGTTAGTTGTTGTTTTCGTTGTTGTTGTTGTCTTTATTGTTTACGCTCTTGTTTAAATAATGGCCACACAACGTGCTGCTGCTGCTGCTGCTGCTGTTGCTGCTGCTGTTTGCTGGTTGCACATTGCAATTGGATTTTCAATTATTGGCCAATTTAATGGTCTGCCACAGCAGATCCCCGACCAAGCCCCCCTCTTAGCCAAATCAAACCACCTACACAACCATTTGGCTTGTGCTATGAACATTTTAAGTTTTATTTGTATAGGGGAAAATGTTTTTCTATTTTTTTATGATTGCAGTTTTTTATGAGCTACACACACACACACACTCGCACACACCTCTTTGAGTGCGCTTAATAATATATATTTTTGGACGCATTATTTTATGGGTTGTGTGCGTGTTTTTATTTCGAGTTTTGCGCTCAAAGGATTTCAAGTTCACGTACACTAATTTTGTCCGACTGTCAGCTCTCTCTCAGAATTTTAATTTTGTTTTTGCAGCGTGTAAAACAATAAAAAAGTTAATGCTTTTTAATACCAGCGGACTACAACTCTTTAATGTCTCTTTCGGCCTGGCAGCTGGCCATGTTTGTCAGTTGTTGCCCACTACTTGAATTATGTTGTCAGCAGCTGCCAGCGCAACAGCTCAAAGGCTTTGCCTGCTCTATAACATTTACATAACTCTCTACATTGAATGGAATTGAGCCTAATTTTTTGGAAATCACATTTACTAAACTAAGCTAAGTCTTGACACCTTGCAGAGAGAGAAAACTAGCCCTGTATTAGGAATTTCCTGTTAATTCAAGTAAGGAATCAAAGATTGAGTACACAAAAATCTGAAAGCAATAGCTTGAATCAAGCTTGTTGACTGCTTATTGCATTTCTTGATTTAAGATTGTAGTTCTTAGTTTGAGGTTAAAGGTTAACCAAAAATATATTCATAGTTGTTGTAATGCTTTCTTGATTTCAGATTATAGTTCTCAATTTAAGATAAAAGTTTTTATCTATATCAAGAATATATATTCTCAAACTGAGTACGCTTAGTTTTCTTGTCTCTCTATTTCTCATTGCAGTTTGAAGAACGCTTTCTTGTTTTAAGTATGTAGTTCTTAGTTTCAAGTAAAAGTTACCTGTGGAAGAGTTTCTATATTCCTATTTAGATTCCACATTTAGTTTTCGAAATTCATTTGTCTTGAGAACATTTTCATGATTTAAGATTGTGGTTCTTAGTTCAAGGTTAAAGTTACATTAATCTGCATTCGAGCATAAACTATGCATAAATTATGCACTTAAGATTCGCAATAAAGTTTCAAGAATGCATTTTCGTTTTCATCTTTTAGCCCTGCACATTTGTATCTGTGTATGTGCAACTATCATTGTATCTACATAAATAGTTGCGCATGCCCAAAAACGAGATCTTCACTATTTGCCCGAGGCTAACAATGGAACCTCGAGAAAGCACACAACAAACCAAAATCAGAGCAGTTTACATTTTTGGTTGCTATGCAAATAGTATAAAAATTGTGGTTCTTGTTTTTGTTTTTATTATGACCGAGTCCTTTGCGTGTTTGCCAAGTTGTTGTTACAGATACAGATACAGATACAGATACAGATACTACTCGCATAGATATGGTAGAACTATTTGCCTACGACAATATTTGTAGTTTGTAGCGCTTGATAAAATATGAAATTGCCGGCTGTAGTTAAATGTCTGTATCTGTATCTACATATATCTGTATCTATATCTGTAGCAGTATCTGTATCCAAGTGAGTGCGAGAATTTGCTGCTCGACTCTTCTGATGAAATCTTGTTATCTATTGTGCCCTGTGTCTGATACTTCCATTACATTAGTTCCCTCACTTAAATGTGTAACATTTGACTAGGGGTCTTTCTGTCTGTCTGTCTTTCTGTCTGTCTGTCTTCTTGTGTTTTTGTTGCTTGTTTCTTGTTTTACTAGTTGTTTGTTTGGCCAACGCAGGCACTAAGTGTTAATGGCACGTGCAGAGCTCGATGCCTCGAAATGCCAGTCTACACTCAACGAAAAACCACTGCTCAAAAGTCAAATACAGCATTTCTAAAGAAACTCAAGTTAACTTATCAAGTTAGAATGTAGTAGGAGACAGAGCTCGACTAGAAGCTACCCTGAATTCAGTTCTTAAATATATTGGCTATATTGGAATAGTCTGTTCAATATGAAAATGCATTTTGGATAACAAGATCTGTGTTTCTTGACTTCATAACTTCTTCAACTTAAACTTCTCTTTTACCAATTTTTAATTGGTTCAGGCTGAAAGTACACTCTACACACTATTGTCGCCAAGAGTAATAATAAATTTCTAACATTAATGAAACTTTCTAAAATATAGATAAATATAAATTTAGGGCAAGACTTTAAAATTTGTACAATGATTTTTCTTAAATACAGAAATTATAGTTAAAAACAAGAAAGACTAATTTTGAGCCAAGTTTCTTAAATGGCGATGCTTTTTCCGAGTCCAACATTTATGAAATTCGTGCTTGCTTAAATTAGTCATTACATTCCCTTCGAATTAAGCTGAAAAGGAAGCTCTTTAAGGGAACCATTCTCTGGAAAAGATATCTCAACAATTTCCCAAACGAAAATATTAAGCATTATAAATTTGCAAGACTGCTTGCCGCAAAGCGTTTAATAATGGAGCCGTGTCTGTGTGAGGACATGGCTCAGATACAGATACAGAAACACATACATAGATACACATCCTGGTTCGCCGCAAGGATGTGGATGCAGGCTACTTTAAATTCAACGTGTGCCGTGTCTCAAACAATTTCTTTATGAATATAAATACATTTTATCGATTTTTGTTTTTGTTTCTGTTTTTCGTCGCCGCAGCCATTTTGTAATTTGTTGTCGTTTTTCTTAAAGTCGGTTGCACAATTTAAGCGCCCAATTTTCACAAGAGTTCATTTTCATGGCAAATCTCTCTCTGTTTGGCAAAATTGCGCACATATGTCAAAGATACAAAGATCTTCGCTTGCAATGGCAAAACACCCCATAAATTGTGAGAGGTGGGGGGTTGGTTTTTGGTTGACTGGGCCAATGATAATCACCCCCCCACATTGGCAACGCCCACTTTTAGTTTTGGAGTGCAGCAAAAGGACATGGCAAAAACTGCCCATATATCAATCCGGCAAGACATGTGTCTCTATCTCTCTCCCACTCCCACTCCCACTCTCTGCGTCTCTCTCCTCTCTCTTTCTCTTGCTGTCTGGCACTGATTTCGTTTATATAAATTATAATGTCATTATGGCAACCAGCCACACCCCATCCCTCGTTGCCTCCTTAGTATCCACTCTGTATCTGTATCTCCGGCGACCGCAATTACGTCGCAATGGAAAACTTTCGTCGTGGAATGGTTTCTTTTTGCGGAGACTCCGACGTTTTTCGCCACCGTCCGCCTCTTTCTCATTATCCGGCATCGTGCAATTTCGTAAAAATGTCGCATTAGAGATTATCTGTGGAAACAAACACACACACACAGACTGGCTCTGTGTGTGTCCTGTGGCCAAATGACCCAACTGGACATCAACTGGAGCCAAAAATTTGAGCTGACAGTCGAGAAAATTACGGAAAAGGCATTGCAGTGGAAAACTACAACCAAACTGAAGCCAACAACTGAACTGAGCTGAACTGAGCTCAACTGAACAAGCAGCAGCAGGAGCAGCAGCAGCCAACGACAGTTTTTGGGGACCGCTCTTGGTCTTATCCTTATCTGCAGGACGACGGCTAATGAGCTCGACTGCCTGACTCCGCCTGACTCTGCCGGACTTGCTGCTTGTCCGGGAGGGTTGCTTGGATTGCTTTTTGTGGTTTGGGGGGGGCCATGTCAATGTTATTGCAGTGATTTCTATGTGCACACTTAGAAAAAACAACGCCCCCAACTTAAAACTAGAAAGTTTTACTTGCTTTTAGAAATGATTTGTAAATATAAGAAAAACTAGAAAGGATTGCTATAAACTTGATTTCTTTGTGAGTGTAGTGAATTTCTAAAATTCGAGTAGATTTTTTTCTGAGTGTATTTGTGTGTGTGAGAGTTGTAGTTGTCCAGGCCAAGCTCATTATATGGCCATAACGTATGTATGTCCTGCTTGGCCATTGTCATTGTCTGGCAACTGTAAAGGATTAACTTTGTGGATTGTTGTTGCTGTTGTTGTTGTTTTTGTTGTTGCCGACACAAATAGCACATAAAAAATTAAGTTTTTTCTCCTTTACCTAATTTTTACAACATTCTAAGCTAATTTCTTGTTGAGGGAATCTCAGCAGACGGAAACAATGCCAACATATGGCATCAAAATAAATAGAAAAAGAAAACCTGTCGCATATTAACACTTTCTGTGCAGCAAATGTAGCGTGAAATTGGAAAAACGTATACGTATATATATACATATATATATATGTTATCAGAAGCGACCGCAACGTTTAACCCTTTTATAGCCCATGCCCACAGAAACCGAGTGGTTTAATTTTGGAGAACAATGAAAGCAACTAACTTGTCAGAAAAGGGCTAGCCAAAAGGACAATTTCGATTTGGTTTGTGTGTGTTTGTTGTGTATGTGTGTGCGATGTGTGTGTTTGTCTCCGCAGTCCAATCCCAATTCAACTGTCACATTAATCGTTTGTTTTTGGTCACAAAAATGATACAAGCCAACGTTGCTTCGCATTTTTCCTCCTCGTCGATTCTCTGGGTATTTTTATTTTTTTTTGTGTGTCAAAGGACTCGCTGTCGGGGCGTACGTTTTGTCCAGCTTCCCTTGATCCTTTTGTCTGTGCGATTGTTTGTTTGTTTTGGTCTTGGGTCCTTGGTCCTTGGGCTGTGTAGCCCGTAACCGTAAGGCTTGACAGTGCACAGGCAGGATAATTTATAGCTGCCTTTGCCGTGTCGTGTGTCAAAGTTTTCCCAAAAATAAGAAAAAAAATGTTTGTGTGTGTGTGTGTGTGTGTGTGGAAAATGTTTATGAATGAATGCGACAAATGGGCAAATGGTCTATGGCATATATAAAAATCAAAATCATTGCTATGGGCAAACATTTATTTCTCATTTCGTGTGCAGTTTCATATTTGCAGCATGATTAATAGTGTTGCGCCCTTAGTTAGGGGTTGCATATTGACTTTTGTTCCTTTGTTTACTCACGAGTCAGCCAAAAAAAAATATCATATATATATAAATGTATATATGTTGTTTGCTTTGGCAAGAAAAAATGGAGAACAATGTTGAAATTGACGCTGACACTTGTTGTCACACAGCTCTTTGACTTGACATGGCCAAGAAATGTGTGTGTGCTGGGCAACGCCCACTTGCCACTTGGCCACTTGGCCAGCTATTATTTCGATTGACACTTGCCACTCACAGGAGCCTTGAAAAAGCATTGTGGGAACTCTGGCTAAATAACAGCAACAACTGCGACAACAACTGGCGGCAACAACTGCTGTCAACAACTGACGACAACGTTTCCAATTTTCTTCTTTTTTTTTAGAAGAAGAAGAAGAAGAAACCAAAAATCAAATTCAAATTAGTCGTGGAAATTTGTACGAAATATTTAAACAAATAAAAATCGCTGCGGTACGTGCTTTTCTTGGCGTTTTTTAGACCGTGTCGTTAAGAAAATATTTTTACATTTTCCCACTCGTCGCAGGAGGGGTATGGGGGAAGGGGGTCTGGGGGACTACAGATGACGCCGGCGACCCATTTAACGGCACATGCTCAGGTTGAAAATTGGGCACAACATGAAAAACATAGCATCGACTATTAAAAAGCATTTTGGTATTTTGGAGGGGCGGACAATATCATTAAAAAAACAACAAAAAAACACTAGCTAAAAGACGACTGCATCTTGAGTAATCAGAATATATACATATATATACATATATGCTATCTCGATGAATGTGAAAATATAAAAACAAAATATATATAAAATATATCTCAATTATCTTTAACGCAGCCTGAAAAATATTGTATACGAGTTTGCATTTGCCGAATACATTTGTCAAAATATTTATAACACTTTGTTTCGTGTCGAAGCGCATAATTTTGATAAATTATGTAAGGTATAAGAAGTAAATGTTGAAACAATATTTCAAGAATTATTATTGTTTTTGGGATGATGCACATAATTCATACAAATTATAAATTAAAACAAGTAAACATTGAAACAATATTCAAAGAATTATTACATTTGTCTTTGCCTCGACTCACACAATTTATGTAAATTATAAATTATAACAAGTAAACAGTCAAAAAAATATTAGAAAATAAAAGTCAACAAGTTCTTTCAATATCTGATCTGCTGATATGCTTAACATAAGATTATTAAATTTTTGCATTATGCATTCACTGAATTTATTTATTTATTATTTATTTATTTTTTGCCCACCCTTAAAATATTCCCATGTGCAATTTAAGCAAGAATTACTGCCCTAAAAGGGATTTATAGTTTAAGCCGAATAATATTATGTTTTGTGCTCGTCACTGGGCAAAACACCCAGTGGAATATAGCAGCCATAATGACGACTCTGTGATTTGCTAAAAATAGCAATTAATAAGTTGAACTTTGGCGACAATGATAAACATTTTAGGGACATGCATTTTCCACGATCGAGAACGCAAGTGAGAACGTTGCAAGCGGCATAAATTATAGAAAAGAGCGTGTAATTAGGATCTCAGAACTGAGAACTGAGAACTCAGATGCTAATGTCAATGTCACACACACACACACACACAGCAGCAACAACTCGGCGAGCTAATTGTTTTGTGGAGAATGTCGCTGCGGGTGTTGCAAACAGGCAGCCAGGCTGCAGGCACTTTAAAAACCACATAAAACTGACAACATGTGAAAATGCCATAAATTAGACAAGGCAGCGAGCAGCGAGCAAGGAAGTCCATAAGATTTAGGAGTCGTGGCCAGGAAGTCAAGACCCATGGGCCATATGGGCACACACCTCGAAGGTGCCCGGTGCACCCCCACCCCCCGCCCTCTCCCAGAAAAAATATCAATTGCCTGGCCATAAATCTGAAATTGGGGAACATGTCAAAGGCTGAGACTAATTAATATGAAATTCAGCGTGACTAACTGCGGCAATTACAACACAATTATTATGCTGCAGTCCAAACTCATGGCTCATTTAAGCATCACAGATTTATGGGGCAAGTAAAACACATATATCTATTTTTCTGACTAACGCTGACTTTCAAGTCGTAAAGTTTTCATAATTAAGAGGCCAGAGACTCAGCTGAGAAGCCCCAACACTCGTGTCCTTAATCGAGCTAACCAAAAGCCCATTTAAAACAGGTCCAGTTGTGGCCATAAATCCTTTAATGATGCGCCCCTTTTTATGGGCCTTTAAGGAGCCACATCTTGCGCGAACACACCCACACACACACACACACACACACACACACACACTTTAAGTACATTTAAACCTATGTTAAAACATTAATATTTTTGTATATATTTTTTCGTGCCCTTTGCTGGCTTATTCTTTTCAGTTTGGGCCGAAACCGGTGATTTTCGTGATAGTCATAGCTCTATGACCGCCGTAGCAAATAGTTTGGATAGCACACACTTAAATAACTTTCAAACAACATCAACATCCACATTAACAAATCGAAGTCGGGATCGCAAAGATGGTAAGTACAACCTACACCAATAATAATAATAATGCTTTGGGTGCTAATTCAAACTAAATTGAGAAATATTACTGGTTGCTTGATGTTTTTGAAAAATCTAGAGATTTTCAAGCTAAGATTTAAATTAAGCCCTCAACTGTAATTGAATTTTGAGTGGATTATGATCCAATTAACTTTGAGCTTTAACTATTTTGGTGAATCCTGGGAGAAGTTTAAATTGAGCATATGAATCCTTAGATTTAGGTTAAATTTAGTGGATATGATTTTATATTAATCCAAAATCTATATTTCGTGTGAATTATAAACCATTTTTAAATGGAAATGGTTTCTTTGAGTGAAAATGTTTTTATTTGAATCCCAAACCTGAACTCAAGTTATATGTAGACTATAATCGTTTTAGTATGAGCTATTTAACTTATCTGACGAATCTTTAACCAAGTTAGAATTGAGTGCAAATGATTACTCAAATCAATCGACTGATTTTAGGCTTTTGGATTTTGATTTTTGATTTTTGATTTTCGCCTGATTTTGAGTGGAAATAAAATTGGAATTTCTACAAACGTCACACATTTTATAGTCACAATAGCTATTTGATATCGATATGGAAGCAATCGTATAATGTGTGTGTGTGTGTTTGAGTGTGTGTGTGTGTGGCATGGAATAAGCGTGGAAAAGTGAACGAAATGAGTGCTCGTTACTGATTTTATACGGGCGCGTACATTTGATAAGAAACATAATTTATAATAATTTTGTAAAGCATGGCCAATGGGCTGGCGAGTGTTGAGCGGTGTTGGGGATAAGGGCAGGGGGTGGTTGGGGATTGGGGGTTGGGGGTTTGGGGTTTGGGTGGTTGCCACTTCGCCTTTGTCGGCGAAAATTTACTCGCTCGCGTCCGTTTAGTTTTCGATTAGACTACTTTGATTTGCGACATGATGACGACGACACCAAAAAAACTGATATTTCATATTCGAACCTATATTCGAACCCAGTCGCTTAGTTTATTTGATTAAGTTTCGGTGTACCGACAACAACAACAACAAGAACAACAGAGGAAGCATGCCGCCATGATCGATGACATGTTGGGGAACACACATTAACGGGTTGTAAATCTGGTAGCAGCCCACAAAAAAATAATAATAAAAAAAACTAGGCTAGATTCAACGGCGGCGGTTCACGTTTGAAGTTGTGCTTTTTTGGCGTTGTTGCCTGGCGTCATTTGAAGGTTGCATGGCAATTAGTAACGCCGCACACGATCAGGGCGTGAACTGCTCCCCGCCTCCCTGTGCCTTGTTCCCTGCTCCCAGCTGCCTACTGCCAGCTGTGGCCTGCTGCTGAGGTAGCCGCAATAAAGGAAGACTGCTTCAGTTACTTATCAAATGCAAACCACATAAAGATAAAGTAACTGCAACTACAGTCAGAAAAACAATTTAATTACTCGAATACACTAAATACTGTGCAAAACAATGTAACAGTCAGTGGGAAACCTCTCCAACCTCGTAAAGTTTATATGCATCATAAAGATTAATTTATTCTGGCTTCCCGTTTCGCGAATTTCGACACAAATCGATTTGCGATGGTCAAAAGAGAAACTATTGTGAAGATATAGCCTTAGCCTTAGAACAACTGGAATACTTTTATTAGGATCGAATAAGGAGTACAGATTTGAAAGACTTTTTAAAGTAAAGAATTTGTATTTTTGGGGCTTGCAATTTGCCTTCTGCAGTAGATAAAATAAATCAGATGTTAATGGATGCAAGCGTGATGCATTTTACAAATTAATTTTTATGCACTTATAAATTATGAAAAAAAAAATAATAAAATATTCCCTTCCTTATGTTCAGTTTACCTTAAGTCATATTTTATTCCAAGTGCAGTCAGACAGCCATAAAACGAGGCAAACAATTGCAGCAACTGCAAGTTATTCTAAAAGCAAACTTATTTTATTGTATTTGTTTTTGGTTTGTTTTTGTTTTCTTTTCGCAGGCAATCGCAGCGTGAATGAGACCACAATCAAAACGGAGAACATATCAAATTCCGGGCATGATGAGCCGATGACAACCAGCGCCGATGAGCCCAAGAACGATAAGAAGAACAAGCGGCAGAGGCGACAGCGTACACACTTCACCTCCCAGCAGCTGCAGGAGCTGGAGCACACGTTCAGCCGTAATCGCTATCCGGATATGTCGACGCGCGAGGAGATTGCCATGTGGACCAATCTGACCGAGGCCAGAGTTCGGGTAAGCGCACACATGCACTGCAAATTAACTGCTACATAAAACGTAGTCACAAATACTTCAAGTCTGCCGTTGCTTAAACCAAGTGCAGACAACTTGATTCAAGCACGATTTTCTTAAACTTGACTTGCTCCTAGTTCCACTCCCCTAAGTTCCTCTCTGCGTTTTCACTACAAATGAAAAATACCTGCCCAAAACGCAGTCGGAAGTATTTTGAATCTGTCCTCTTCCTAAGCCATGCAATAAATTAAAACTCGATTTGCTTAAGCGCAAAGTACTTGATCAAGCCCGGGCTATATATTTTTCGCTCAGTGTACATTGCATATTAATTACAAAACCACAAATTGTAAACAGTAGCCGCAGTCGTGGCAGGAACAGCAGCAACAGCAGCAGCAGCAAGTGCCACATCAATTTTGTGCGCTGTGTGCAATTATGCGGCAATTACTGCGGCGGTGGCCAAAATGACCGCAATGCAATCGCAGCACGTAGCTGCATACCAGCCACACACACAGAATACACACACACACAATGCAAAATGCCAGTGGCAACTCGTAAATATGTTGGTGGCAACCAACCATTTTCCTCTTTTAGGCCGTTTGAATTCGCGCGGCTTAAACGCGCTGCTGACCAAAAAAAAAAACCAGAAACCCGTCGCCATTTTGTGTGTGTGTAAATTTATGATGCAACGAGGAGGCCTGTGGCTAGTGTTGCAACATCGCCGGCAATGCAGTGGCATAGTTGCCATAAATTGCCGCCTCGATTTGTGGCTAAAAACTTTTGGCGCAGTTTGCAGCGTTTGCCACATTTATGGCCCTCCAGTCGCCTCCAGTGTAAACTGGGCCGAGAATCGTCGCGGAATAGTTGCAAGCTTATCATCAAATTGCCCCGCAGCTGTTTGAACATGCCACGCCAATTGCCACACAACAGCCATTGACAGTCTCAAGCATTTGTAAGATAGTGGCAAGGTGGGTGATATGTGATGAGGGTGTGGGGGGTGGAGTGGTCATTGTTTGTGGTATCGGGGCAACAACAGTTGTAATTGTTTGTAAACGATAGTTGGTAAACAATTGAGCAAAAGTTGTATCCACATAAGTGGCGCCAAGCGGCAAATATGCGTGGCAAATATCTATAGAATATCTATCGGCCGATGATGATACGAGTAGCTAACCAATATCACGCATATCTATTTGCTCTGTCCGTCTGTCTGTCAGTTTGTCTGTCAGTCAAGACAGCGACACGACACGTCCACACATAGATAGACATAGATATGATTGTGGGGCACATTATTAGAGGCACGGTCTCGACTTGACGCCCGATTGATCGATGTGAGCGATCAGCATTTGATGTGCATTCCAAGATATTTTGCACACTCAAAGAAATAATATGCAAGTTTAACAAAGTAAAGATTGATTGTCAAAGCTACAACTTTCTGGACTTCTTCGAATTATATAAAATAAATTAAGCTTTGATTGTAAAAGCCGTAATAAAGCCATAATAATAAAAGATTTAACTGGTCAAAATGAGTAGCAAAGATTTTCAATTGTATTGTAGAATTTGACTAAATTTTAATCAAATGATAGCTACTTTTTCCTCGAGTGCATTAGACGAGTTTGACGTTAATTGAACGAGGAAGGTTAATGATATGGTATCATATAAATGCAATTAGTTGGCATATAAAAAACATCTGCCAGTTTCAACTTTGGGCAGATATAAATGTATAAAAAGTGTTGACAAATTGCTGGCACACAAAAATATATTTCATGGTTTTTCTATGCAAATTTGTTGGTGGCGCATATGCCAAGAATTTTGTATAGTTCAACACTTGACGACAACTATAAAGAAATTAGCTGCGGCAGAGCAGAGAAACAAGTGCCTCGATTGGGGATGGAATGGGAAGGGATGGTGGAATGAGGAATGAGGGATGGGATAAAGGGAAATTATGTCAATCTAAACATGTGTTGCGCTCAATGCATAAAATATTGATACAGTTTGTTTTATGGTCCATTATATATATATGATGATGACACAAAAGGTTTGCGTATTGCTGGAGTTTGACTTTGGGGTGCGAACCCTCCTCCCTGACACTCCAACCCCTACCCCCCAAAAACACACACACACAGATAAAATGCAAAACAATGCGAGGCAATTTGTCAGCAGCATTGTGGCAAACGAGGGTTGTTTAATGAATTAGGAAACCGCACGAGAATTAATGATCATGATCGCGCTGCTTGCGCTGCTTGCGCTGCTTGCGCTGCTCTTCTGAGGGGTTTGGTTAGGGCAAAATAACATTTGACTGCAATAATAGCATAGGCAATAAAATTTATCAAATATACAAAAGGATTACAGCTCGCTCAGCTCACAGCTTACAAACATATATACAAATATATATAAATCTGGGAGGGTTTTAAATTGTCAAAAGAAAAAAAAAATACAAAATGCAGAAAACAGAAAAGTAGAAAAGGAGAAAAGAGCAGCCCCGTCTGGGCAAACAACAGCGTTGCTCTGGCAAAGGGGAGGGTTGGGGGGGCAGAGGCAGGAAATGTTTTTGCTGCTGTTGGTTCTTGGACTGACAGACAGAGAGAGAGGGAGACGCCCCTGATGGCAACTAATCTGAGGATTTACATGCGCCGGCAATTATGGCAATATGTTCGCTTGTCTCTGCTAACCGACTGACTTGCTTTTCTTCTATTATTATTTCTTTTTTTAAATAAATAAACATTACTGAATTGCACTCGCAATTTAATTCAATTAACAGGCCGAAACAAAGCTCGTAAAAACATTTGTTGCTCCACACACAAATCGAATATCCAACTGGGATGTGTGTGTAAAAAGTGCAATCGAAATCTGAACTCGAACTGCTCTTTTTCTCCGTCAGTTTTTTATGGTCAGGTGTTTGCAATGGCCTGGAAACAGACAACAACATTTATCTGTCTATGGGAAAGCCATTACTGTGGCGCCATAAAAAGGAATGGCCATAAAGGTGCCCACAATATGGCCAGTTAAGAGTTGACAGCACTACTTGGCGTAGACAACAGACATAACTTCATTTCAGCTGGTAACTACTTGCTTGAAGTTGAGAAATATTTCACAGAAAGAAAATATTCAGAGTGAAACTATTTAAAGTGTGAAGGAGTACTTAGAAATAGCAGAAGGAAATCTATCAGATTCCATAATGTATTAATATTCCTAATTAGAGCTAGATAATTCCAGTTCTCTTATATGAAATGCAGATCAATTTTACTTATACTTATAGATAACTGTCATCGTTTAAGATAAGAAACAAAAAATTTAAATAAGCTTAGCAAGTATTTAAAAACAAATTTCGCTGAATTCTCCTCAAATTCATACAAAATTCAATTATATAGCTAAAAAGGGGCGGAGCTAGAACGAGCTTTAAAATTGCTTACTTTACTCATGGCATTAGCCGAAAGTTCGCACACAAAAAATGCTTTATAAGCGAATCAATGGGTTAAAGAGAGAAGCGAATAGTGTCAACAGTTGGATGAGCTTTAAGCTTTAAGCTTTTTATGAGATTAATTGTGTTTACCCAGAGCACACTTAATGCGAGGAAACACTTGCGGTTACAAGGCTGATTATAGAATTAAAAAACAGATTATTTTATCATGATTTTTAAACACTTTTTAGAATTTGAAAATAGATGGAAAAATGTGTTATTGGTTGACTGCTCTATGTCTACTTTTTGACCAGTAAAAAATCGAATTTTTTCAGCTATAAAATAATGAAGTTCTGAAGAGTTTTTCGCTCACAGGCAATTGCGTTGCGCCTCGCCTCGAGGCACGTAACGCTTATCAATAAATTGTTTGCAATCAAAAATGTTCACTTCAATTTCAATTTATGCTAGCCAAGCACACTCTCGCCCGGAAGTGAGAACCCTAAGCAACAACAACAACAACAACAAATTAAGCAAATAAAAAACGTATTTAGCTGCAATTTGTGGCCATCAATCAAAATGGCAGCTCTTCACTCAAAACTCGCAGACGCTTAGAAACAAAAAAGAAAATACAAAAAAAAAACGGACCCGTAACTTTTGCCACATGGTCACATTGGGCCACTTTTCCTATACCCGTAATATTTTTTTGTTTTTCGATTTTTTTGAACAACCTTACCTGATGAAGCAGCACCAGCATAAAACATACACCAGGAGATAGGATAGGAGGAGAAAGGAGAAAGCGGAAGGAGAAAGGCGTTGTCATTGCCGCTTTCATCAAAACCAATTAGGATTTTCTGCTTGAGTCAGCGGGTGCTCCGGAGTCTCTCTGCTCGTTGAGTGGAAAATTGCGCTGGTTTTTCACACACACACACTCACATCGGTTTTTTTTTTTAGCTATGCAGACACATCAATTTGCCATCATGCAAACTCTGTCAATTTTTTTTAGGTTGGCCCCAAACTTCAACAACTTGCTAAATGATACGTGAAAATGACAGTTGACGAGATCGATGACGTTAGTTTTCCCAACGATGATGATGATGATGATGATGATGGTGCTGAGCAATGTACCTTGACAAATTGACACATTGCTGCTACTGTTGGGCCATATTGAAATTGGCCAAGACTTTGATTTATGCCCTGTTTGCCGCAACTTTAAAGTTGCCTTTCTCACGCTGACAGTATTTGGGCAGAGTTACACAGCTCAATCTGTGTGTGGCTCATGCGATTTCAATTAACTGGGCGCAACTAATTCGATTAAGGCAATTACCGAGCAAATAAATGCGCATTAAATTGGCCACGAGCCAAACAATAGAAACAAAAACAAACCCAAAACTTTGACTCAGTTGTTAAAGTTCATCTTCGGTTCCCACAAAACAAACAAAACATTTCAAGCAGCCAGTTCAGTTTTAGGCCCAGTTTTTGCATACAAACGCGTGTCCACATTTAGTCACGGACCGGGGCAGGGAATGTTGCACGAGGCACGAGGCAAGGCCCATAAATTGCAACCCCAGTGAATTGTGCGCTGATTTAAGATACAATGTGGCAATGCGGCAACAAGCGCTAAAGCGCATTGCATGAAAGTGCCCAAAATTTGAGCTGGTTTAATTACCTGAACATTGCAACTGCAAATTTACGACTACGACTCTCTCTGCCTGGGAAACAACTAGCTGGAAAAATTTGGAAATTCCATTTTAAGCACAATTTGTTAAGCGTAACTGGAAATCAGGCAGACCTGGGAACAAACTTAACAAGATGTTATAGTTATCTTTGGGATAACTAATTGAATATACTGCTCTTTCACAAAGTAGTACATCTGACATGATGTATATATACATATAGTATTTAAACAATCTCCTGATTAGTCAGATATTATTAGGTTTTTATAAATTTTGTTCAATTTGACTTTGATTAGTGCTAAAGTATCTAGGAAAACTAATCTACTTTAGATGAAAACTTATCTGATAAAATGATAACAAACTGATAAATTATACATTTGATAAAATTTAAGGATTATTTAATGTAGTCTGCTTAAATACTCATAAATCCTAAAACAACGACTTCAATTATGAAAGCTGAAAGTTGATCAGATAAATATAATTTAAATAGCATAAATCCGTCCTGTTGCCACTTGAAAATATTATATATTAAAGTCGCTTGCTGCATTTTTTACCCAAGCTAAAGAATCCTATAAAAAGAAACTCATCAGAAATGGTCGGCGAATGGAAGTCTGCGGAGCGCCTTTGTCATTTGTGGCGTCTGTTCGAAAATCCCAAAACCCAAACCAAAATCCAAACCTCGAGTTCCAGTATCTTGTGTATCTGTATCTGTATCTGTACTTGTGGCTGAGTATCTGTGTATCTGTGTGCGCTGCGCAAAACTTCAGCAATAAATTACAAAGTTGCCATTTTGTTTTTTATCTACTTGCTTGCAGTTCGCTTTTGTTTTTGTGTTCGCTTTATTTTTTATTTATTTTTTTTCTTTTGCTTTCTGTACTTTTTGTTTGCAAAATAATTTTGATTTATTTTTTGTGTGCTCCCCAACTTAAATGCTCTGTATACAGTTGCCGTTGGCTCTTTTTCTTGCTTTTTCTTCTGTTTTTTTTGGGGGGTTGGCACGCCGAGTTTATTTATATAAAGCTCTCCATTAAAAAGGAAAGGCAACACCAACAACAGCCACAACAACAAGAGTAACAGCAAAAAACAGCAACAACAATGGCAGGCAGTATTTATGTATATTTGTATTTATAATTACTGCACATGCGTATTACGTGGCGCCCCCTTTGCGCCAGCCATTGGGGGTTTAACTTGGCTGCGGAGATGAGGTTTGCATTTTGGGGGAGTTTTTCGCACACACCCACACACACACACAGAAACGCTCGCGGGCGACATGCGACAGACGGATACATAAATTTTCAAGTTGGCGGCAATATAATAAATTATGCGGCACGGCGACGCAATAAAAGAAAATGGCTGCCGCAAGCTTTTAAAACTTTAACTAACTTGCCACACAGAGCCATGCCCTCATACACTCGACGAAAAATGCTGTTGCTAAGCGAGAAACAATTCACCACATAAACGGCTGATTCTAAATAAATTTCTAAGCCATTCTCTATTTTAATATTAGTCGAAGATTTTCTACACTTAAAAATATGCTCTATTTGTTTTCTACTCTAAGAATTTGAGTAGAAATATACTCTAGTTGGTTTTAGCTCAGTGTACTCATCCCTTAACTCTTCCTCTCCTCTAAGTGCTAGAAAAATTACTGCTTATGCTTCAAAAGTAATAAAAAAACATTCGCTACTTAAATATTAGTCGCATATTTCCTACCCTATTAATTTGAGTATTTCGCTGAGTGTACTCGTCTTTTAATTGTTCCCCTTCTTTTGCACTCAAATCAAAATTGTGTTGCTATGGCAGATAAAATTCCCAGCAAGTTCTACCAAATGTTATAAATCATTCTTAGCTTTTATATATGTTGACGAATTTCTACCCTAATCATTTGGGTGTGTATCATCGACTATATATATTAATATTCCAAGTATAATGTTCGTAGAATTCTATTAGTTTACTTAAGATTCTTAAGATAAAAGATATAAGATATAAATCATTCTTAGTTTTATTATTAGTTTAGACTCTAATAACTTGATCTTGTGCAAGGAAGTCAAAATTCCCACGGCTTACCTCTTATTCTTAATAGGATTTAATTACAACTCGATTAGAAATGTAGGATTTATCTAAGTGTACTCATCACTCATATACACTCAAAGAAAACTGCTGTTTACTGCATATTCTTCTTTACATCCATATTAGCCATCCTCAATTCTAATAACTTTAGTATACTCCAAACTGTATTCATTTTTCGCTAAGTGTACTCATGCATTGACTATTCCTCTTCCTATCTGCACAGGTTTGGTTCAAGAACCGACGGGCCAAGTGGCGCAAGCGTGAGCGGAATGCAATGAATGCCGCAGTTGCCGCTGCGGACTTCAAGAGTGGATTTGGAACACAGTTCATGCAGCCGTTCGCCGATGATTCGCTGTACTCATCGTATCCGTATAACAACTGGACCAAGGTGCCATCGCCGCTGGGCACCAAGCCCTTCCCGTGGCCCGTCAATCCCTTGGGCTCGATGGTCACCAGCAATCATCACCAGAACTCGGTCAATTGCTTCAACACGGGCGCCAGCGGTGTGGCAGTCAGTATGAATAATTCCATGTTGCCGGGCTCGATGGGCTCGACGCTGACCAATACGAATGTGGGCGTGGGCGGTGCACCATGCCCATATACGACACCCGCCAATCCGTATATGTATCGCACCGCCGCCGAGCCCTGCATGAGCAGCAGCATGTCCTCGAGCATTGCCACGTTGCGCCTCAAAGCGAAACAACATGCCACAGGCTTCAGCAGCCCCTATTCGGCCCCATCGCCAGTGTCGCGCTCCAACTCGGCCGGTTTGTCCGCCTGCCAATATGGCGTGACGGATGTTGTCTGAGAAAACGCTCTCGGTGCGTTGCTTAACCAGCATCAGCACCACTTGCAACATTTCTCCGGCCAGCACAATGGCAATGCCATGCAACAGCATCACAACAACAACAACAATAACAGCAATGGCAACAACAACATGTTGCATAACAACAACAACAGTCTGCTGTTGGACCACAGTGACTTGGGTCTGGGCGGAGGCGGTGGCAACGACGAGGGGGGCGTTTCGGTTGCCCACAACGATGACAACAACAAATCGCCATTGGGCGCCAATGGTTTAATTTCAGCTAGTGCAGCTGGTGGCGCCTCCAGCAACAACGACAACGGCGACGACGTGGATGAGGAGATCATCGATTGAACTAAGTAAATATAAATAAAAAAAAACATATATATATATATATATATAAAAAAAAAAGTATAAAAAAAAACTATATATGAGTACATATATAAATATTTAAATCAAGCCTACTTATAACATAAATAATTAACAATTTGTTATTGTAAAACTGCATAAATCAGCAAAAACCAAAAAAAAATATAAATCACCTAATGCTAAGCGTATTTAAATTAAATTTTAGATGCAGTTAAAGTGGCAAACAGAAGAAGAAAAACAAAAACAAAAACAAACGACAGCAAATACAACTTTTTTGAAGAACAATAATTACATTTATAAAACAAAACAAAACAAAAAAAGATGCAAATACCAAAAAAAAAAAAATGAGGCCGACTTTGTGTGCAGTTTTAATTAGTTGGTATTAAGCGCCCGGCCAGAAAGGCAGCAAAATTAATTACAAATTGATAATTGTGTTTTTAATACATACAAACATATAAATATATATATATACATATATATATATTTTGCATTTCTGCGTTGAGATTAAATGCCAATTATGTTCATTTAAATTATAAAACGAAAAAAAATCAAGACAAAAATAAGAGAAAAAAAATTATAATGTATAATGTTAAGTGTTTTGTACATATAAAGCAAATATTTAGCTATAGGCAGCAAGCTGTATTTATAAGTAAATAGTTCGCTCTTAACTAATTGAACTAATTAGCTATACTAACTAAATAGCAAAAAGAAAAATAATAATAATTGAAATTTTCTGCGCAACAAAAACCAAAACTAAACCAAAAATCTTTACTGTGAGGCGCTTAACTAAAAGATTCAAACAAGAGGGAAAATCGAACTTGGGCAAGCCGAAGATCACATACACTTGCAGAGCGGAGTTACACTATATATAACAACTACAATGTAAATTTAAGAAGCCAACCGATTGTTCCTATACAGTAGTCCGCTTTCTATACTTATTATATTTTTGCTATTGTCCGATTCTGACACACATTCCGACTGCCCCAAAAATATGAATAGATGATGAGTTCTAGCCAGATATCACAAATACTGACAGAGCTTACATAGTTGGCCAAATCTATGGACAGACGGACATTACTAAGGATGCTCCATTTTCGGATTAGACACTTCCCTTCACGAAATTCGGAAACCCTCTGCAAGGGTATAAAAAACTAAAACTCAAACTCCGCCTATAGTTTAAAAAGCCAATTTTTGTTTTGATAGCACATATACCAAATATTAATATATATACATATATATATATATAGTACATAAAATATATGTATTGTATAATGAAAACGTATCAAGATCAAAGTCAAAAAATATATTGTAAACAAAATATATCAAAAACGAAAACAAAACAAAAACCGTAGCAGTTTCTAAGGAGTTGTCTAGTCGTATAAACAACAACAAATAGATGAACAAAATGAGAAAACTACTAAAAACAACAACACATATAAATAAACATAAATATATATATATATCTATATATATATATATATATATATTTAATAATTGTACACTTAATATTACTAGTTATAGAAATTAAATCAAACCAAAAACAAAAAAGTGAAACCAAAAAAGAACAATAAAAATTATGAAAAAAAAATCAAGAATATTTTATTTCGCATTTATGAATAATGAGTTTTTTGTTTTTTTCGAAAAATGCAAAATTAAAAAATCAAGCTGTAATTTATGCGCAGGTTGTTTTTAGCCGCGGACTCTGGAGACGAATGGAGAGTCTTTTACCCTGCGGTTTGTTCTGGTGGCAAGTGTTTAATTTAGCAGCTGAATGGAATGGAGAAGGAGGCGGAAACTGGTGGCAGGATGTGCCATCCATCAATTTATTCATTACAATGAAATTATGTCGAATTTATATGCACCCCACCGACCGACCGACCGACCGACCAACCGACAAAATGACAATCGCCAACCTTCCCCCTTGGCAGAAAATCACCGCACAATAAAAATAATAATAAAAGGACATGCCGCTGCTGCTGCTGCTACTCTTCCTGTTCTATGCAAAATGCCCTGCCCAATGGGGGGTGGTTCCCGGGTATAGAGTACAGGGTGCGGGGCTACAGGGTGCAGAGGGTTCAGGGATCTGTGCTTAGAACACAGGGCTAGGCATCAAATTTGAATTTCATATGCTGGGCTGCCGACGCTTCACTTGCCGCTGATTGAAGCCAGGCTAATAAAGTGGCACGACCCAGAGGGAAGAAAGAAACACCTACCCCAACCCCCAACCCCACCCCCTGCTGCGTTAAGCGTCGTTCAATGCGTAAGAGGGTTGGGGGGTTGGGCCAAGCCATTTGATTTATTTTATTTTCGCATTTCTGCCCGCTGTTAATGTTTTAATAAGATTGATTTTATTGCGGCCGCCTCTCATTCGAGACGTCTCCACGTCAAAGTCAAAGGGTTAATAAGTTGCCAGCCTGCTGTTTAAGAACTTTATTAGTACCCCATTGCCCCTTTGCCCCTTTGCCCCCTTGCCCCTTTCAAAAACGTTAACCCCCCGGCCTCCACCATCAAACTGCAATTGCCATGCACGAAATTAGCAATTAAATTGCTTGAATAAACAGCTAAACGAAGCATGGATAGTCAGGACTAGGGATGAGCAGGGAGCTGGAACTGGAGCTGGGAAGGATGTGGGGAATGTTTTCTAGAAAATAGATGTAGATGTGTGAGGAAAGCATCTGGAAACGTTATCGCATTGCGCCACACAATGAATGACAATGCGTAATTAACTTTTTGGCGTAATTAATGCCAAGTCTAATTATTGTTAATCATGCTCAGCCTGGCACAAGCAGCAATATATATGAGCTTCAATTAAAATCAGCAAACATGCCAACCCAAATACATACATACATGTATATATATATATCACACTTATATATATATATATATGTATTTACAGTGAGTGATATTTGTTTGTGTTCACTTTATGCACATACATAAGTTGATGCTTTCAGTGACACTGACTTAAAGTGGCACTCAAAGAAAATTATATATATCACTTAAAATATTTATTTTAATACTGCATTTTGCGGACAAATAACCTAATTTTGATAATATAATTAATAAATATCTGAATAATGTAATATAATGCAAATATTATATGTTAATACAGCTTTGATATGGTTTTGGATTTTTAAAATCAATGAAGAGCACAAGTATAAGAAGTATACCTATATATATATATATATGTATTCAAAGTTGTGAATTATTTCGTATGATTTTTGACAGATAAACAAATATTATTTCTTACAAATTTTAAGAACAGAAGTTGTATAAGCAAGTTAGAAGTTAGACGAGAGAGCTCGATTAGTAGATGAACTCAACCCAAATACTATGAACTAAAATACGGAGCAGACTAGCTAAGACTAGACTTGTGTTTCTTATCCAAACTTAATGAAATTTTCACAGTTAATCAATAGCATATATATTATATACAAGGCTACTTAGTTATCTGTTATTGCTATGGGTAATCGATTCTTATTGATATTGGGGAAAATGTGCATTTATTGATCAAATTAAATAAACATGTTCTGCAAATGGCATACTAGGGGTTAATAAGACATAATGTTCATTTCATAACTTTGTAAAATTAAATAAAAATGTAGTCTCTGAAATACGCATAAAGAAGGACAAGACTAAATCGACTCTGCCGTTCATGCTGATCAAGAATATATATACTTTCTGAAGTCGGAGATGCTTTCCTCTGCCTATCACATACTTGTCCACAACTTCATTAAATGGCATTAAATGATTTGATCGAATTCTGAAAATGTACATGATGATTAATCTGCATTATCAATTATCAGCTGGTGTCATTGTGACTTATGTATGTATGTACATATAGATAAGTATGTAAATGTTTGTATGTGAGTATGTTCAAGCAAGCAGCGCCATCTTGAAATATTCGTAAGACAAAGACAAGGGAGATAGACACACGCACAACACAAAAGCAACAAAAGCCATTCCATGATTTGCCTGCCAACCTTCCAATTCCGGTTTTTCCCCCTTTCCGCTTCCCTTTTTACTGTTCCAGCAAAAAGGGAGAAGCTGCTCTCAACTTGACTCGACTCGACTCGACTCGTTGTGGCATCATTCTCCATCATTTAGTTTGTCAGTGTGCGGCAGTTTCATCATTATTATTCCTGTTGTTGCATTGTTATTGTTGTTGTTGTTGTTGTTGCTGCTGTTCTGCTTCTTATTTCTGTATTTTGTTTGTTGTTACATGGAATCTCGTCATCGTCATCATCATCATGATTTGTTGTTGTCTTTTTCCTTTGGGTACTTGTCTTTCTTAACTCATTGCGTTGGCAATAAATCTTTGCCACTCTTATCTTGCCACGTACACAGTTGAAGTTACTCCTCCCCCCCCTCCCTCTCCTACACACTATTACTTTGTGTTGAATTTAGGCCTGGTTAAATGTATGGCACCTGCTTAGTCAAGCCATTAGAAAGTTGGCTATCTAATGAGTCGTTGGCTGGCTGACATCGGCAAGCTTGGCCAGCTGCAAATTCAATTTGCAACACTTTTTACGAGCCATTCGGCAGGCAGGCGCAGCTTTAGGGCTCATTAAATGCAAATGAAATATGAGCCAAAAGCCAAAATAATTCGCAACTTATAAACATGGTCGACTCAAGCAAAATAAACAAACCAAACCAAAACAAAAACTCGGAATGCGTCCCAAAGAATTACAAAATGGAACCGGACCTCAACTTGATACACACAGAAAAAATAACACATGAATTTAAATTGAGGTCAAAATCTAGAATCGAGAATTAATGATAATAATAATAATAATAATTAATAATTAATGATATATAAACGTTTTTAATTAAATTTAAAAGTAAAATAATGTTACCAATAAAATGTTTATTTCATTGATTTCATGATTTCTGTTTTATAATTAAAATATAATTAAAATATGTTGCTCGCTCAAGGTCAAAAATTTTGAATTTTTTGTAAAAAAAAAAACATAAAGAGAGAAAAATAAAATTTAAATTGAAAAATAATTAAAAAGAAGAAGAGCTTAATAAGTCTAAGGGTATTAAAATGTAAAATGCTTCAACATTAATTGCAAGCAGTTGGGAAACCTACACAGAAGTGCCAATCAGACCAAAAGCAAGTCTGTTATCTTTCTACTTTTTACTTCCAATTCGCATTTAAGAATTAAGAATTTGTATAATTCATTTCAGATCGTAGAACATTTAATCAAAGTGTGGCAATAATCTGAAACTAAAAATTATATTCTTCGATTAACAAGTTTGTTGAAGTATTAACTTTTATTTCCGTTTTCACTTTTAATGATAAAGAATACTGCACAAGTGCAGCTAAAATCGAATAATTTTCATATGTACAGATAGATAATTCTGTTAATTTTTTTTACATATTTCCACTTTAAAAAAATTATCTATTAGGTAATTTCTCCTTTTTAAGATTTCTTTAAGAAAAATTCATCAAATACAATTTCGAAAGTTTTCCTTTTTTCTTTGTGTGTAAACACATGGTATTGTATATGTTGCCTTTTATGGCACAAAAAGGGCGCACATAAAACACGACACCATTTTGTTGTGTTTATTGTTGTTGCTGTTGTTTTTGCTGTTGTTGTTGGGGCCACTTTATTTATTTCAAATTTACTTTTGGCCATTTTATGTTGGCAAATTTTGACCTAAAAATCATAAAAATTGTAATCAAAATGCAGCAACGCACACAATTTATGACCGAGAGCAGGCAGGCAATATCAGAGAGTAAAGGATAGAGAGAGAGAGAGAGCGTTAGAGTGTGAGAGGGAGAGGGGAACAGGTTCTAATAACGTTCTAAGCGCGAGTCCGGCACGGAAGTTGCAGCAGCTAGAAGAAGCTTGAGGCTCAACGCTTATGGCTTTTTAATGGTGCCGTGTGTCGGTTTTGTGGCAAATAAAATGGCGCACATTAAAAGCATGTTACGAGCCAGTGCCAATAAGAGTGAGAGCGAGAGCGAGAGTGAGTGAGAAAGAGAGAGAGAGAGAGAGAGAAGCGATATTGAGGTCATGCATGGCTGCCGTTGGGTAAATAAAAATCACATAAAAATTGTTTTACGAGTTACAGCGCCAAATGCTCAAGCAAAAGGACTAAGTCAACGAAAATGCAATAAAAATAAAAATAAAGAAAAGCAAACCAAAAAAAATGTGGGGCAGAAATAAAATTGACAATATTGTCATGTGAGCGACAAAAAACGAAAATGAGTATAATTTTAATTTACTTAAAAGGCATAAATAAAAATCAGCACAAAACAACGCAACTCAAACCACAGTGCGTGAGTATCCCATCTCCTTTCCCCCTCACTCTCTCTCACTCTATCTCTCTCCCTCCTGCTGCACGTTGAGTGTGGCGCCAATGATTATTCTGGGTTTTGTCATTTCAATTCGCATTATCCTTTGCACTTATTTTACTACTTTGTGCGCTGCGCTCCCCGTCCCCCCTCTTCCCCCTCTCGCTCCACACTCTGCTTGTCTTACAATTTATACAGATCTAACTGTAACTCTGTGTGTGTGTGTGTGACTGCTGGGGTGTGTTTGCGTAATGGCGTATGTATGTGTGTGTGTCGTTGTCGTCGTCGTCGTCTGCCGAGTAACTCGCATTGTCATTGTGCAAATAAAA
This sequence comes from Drosophila paracracens, assembly GCA_035044025.1. NCBI lineage: Eukaryota > Metazoa > Arthropoda > Insecta > Diptera > Drosophilidae > Drosophila > Drosophila paracracens. Next base: position 5,842,458 of record JAWNMN010000435.1, on the reverse strand, counting down.
TATGTCACGACTCGCCCACTCCAACGCAGCGTGCCTTGGCTCTGCTCTCTCTACCCATACCCTTACCCCTCCCTCGACAATTCTATCTCTCTCTCCCTCCACCCATTTGCTCCTTAACGTAACTGTAACCGAAACACGCCCCCTTGATGTGTGTGTGTGTGTGTTTGTATTTGTGTGTGTCTATCTAACCTTTTGTTGCCCATTGTAGCAGTCATTGTACACCACACACAATGAGCCGCACTATATCTATCCACATACATATATTGCTTAACTGGTTGTTCTTCTCATTGCTGTTGTTGTTGTTGTTGTTGTTGTTGTTACTTTTCCTGTGAAAATCGCTTTTATATAAACTTGAATGAGCGCTGCAAATGTAAATTGGTTAGCCAAAAACTTGCTCATATTTCAGCGCAGCCTTTCTTGCATATGTGTAGATATCGTTGCACAATATTCTTATACCCTAACATTAATATTATAATACAGTTAAAATTTAAAAAACATTTGAAATTAGCAAGAGTTATTAAAATTGACATGGAGACAGCGAAAAGCATATTTTAAAAAATATTTCAAAAAGGTCACCAAATACTAAACAATCGAAAAACATTAAAAAAAAAAATCCATATTGATTCAAGCCTTTTTTTGCCAAAATTAAGAATTTTGAACACAAATTGAGTTTCACAATCGCAAATCTCTTGAGTAACTAAAAAACTAGTTCGAAAATGGGTTGTAAGAATATAAAAAGTAGAGTGAGGGTATTTTTAATCTTTAGCAAATCTTTGTCAAAAGTGATGAGATTTTCTAAAAACCAGTTCTTCCTAATCAAAGCTTGTATTCTATAAAAATGCTAAATTCAAAATTGAAAAATTAATTTTCATTTTAAAATTACCCTCTTTTTATTACTGTTGAGGGCTGATCCGAATTTTCCATTACCAGATACTTGATACTCCTTTTAAAGTTGGCAACGCCATTCTGGCTCGCTTTTAATATTATACCCTATAAAACCTACGTAAGACTACTTTAAAATTTGGGAAAACGATTGCGGTTCGGTGTTTATATTCGATTTATACACTCAAAAAGTCAAACTTGGTGGACTTTCATTTTAATCATGATATGACTTCTAGAATAATACTACATTAAAAATTGTAAGGGATATTTTGAATCAATTCTGATGTTAAAATTGTAACCCGATAAAATCCACTTTCGACGGTTCGAGATTTTCCTCAGCCACAAGTTCCCCGATTTTTAAATACAACAAATAAAAGCGCGACGGACTTTTTTTGAGAGACAAAAAAAATCGGTGTATTTTAAGAAAGATTTGACCCTCTAGAATAATATTACATTTAAAATTTGCAACGCGAATGGGCTTAGAAATTCAAATTACAATGATGTACAAACTACGCTTTTTAGCCACTTAATTATTTAGTGTTTTTTGTTTCCATAATTTGAGTCTATTTGTTGCTTCATTGACTTTTGGCATTGTGTGTGTTCTATCTTCATCATTTTGCACTTTGGTAACAAACATTCGCTTCTCACCTTCCATCCACTAAAACTATACACAAAAGCTAAATCCAAATCCAAATCCATGATTTCAGCTATCCAAATCCTTTTCAAAGCTGCAACCAGGTGAAAAATAACAAAATATGTTTTTTTTATGATTCTTTTGTATTGTACATTTTTATAAAATGTTTTGTGAAAACTGGCACACACACACACACACACTACACATGCATAAATGTATGGGGTAGCTATAAAAGACATTTTCCGCTCGTCTGCTTGTAGGTGTGTCACTGTGTGTGTGTGTGTGTAGAGTGTAGAGTGCTTTTTGGCTAAATGCGAAATCGATTGGAAAACAATTTCCAATTTTTAAAGAATTATCGCCGCCATATTCGCGCGTGCTACACTAAATCACACATAAGCAACCTCTAAATCTGCTCTACCCGAGACACACACACACACCCGCACACACACACACCCGCACACACACACATAACGACTACAAACCTTTTTTGGCGCAGCTTTTCCGTTTTGGCTCGTTTATTTCTTTTTTATTTTCGCCTGCTGCTCAATGGCAATATTTTCCATTTCATTTTCTGCGCGGTTTGGCTTTGACTACATGGCTGACTGCGTCTCTGTGGGTGTGTGCGTGTGTGTGTGTGTGCGCGTTATCTTTACCGCAGCATTACATACCTATCCAATACATACATATATATAGACAGTCGCGAAAAAAATAATAGTACCACTCTCTCACAAGAAATGTTCTCAAAGATATCTTGAAATTTGCAAGTTTAAGGAACTTATTAATATGTTCTTAGAAGTGGAAGAAGCATCTTGAGAAACATCAAGAAAAATCACATTTTTTCATCGTTTTCAGTTACATTTGTTTAAAATTTAAATTAAAAACAAATTCATTTAAGAAAAAACTTTAAAAAAATTAGCGAAAAAAATATTTCTTCAAATTATGACTGTTAATTAAAAATAAATAAACGAGTTCCACAAAGTGGGTGAGTCGTGCTTTTATTTTTTCGCTACCTTTAACACTTTGCTCTTCAATTGAAAAATATGTATATATATGTATATATATATATATATCCAGTTTCAGGTCAAACTATCATTTATAGGGGATTACTAAACCGTATATATTTAAAATCCTTTCATTCGTTGGAAAAAGTGTCTTAGTGGTGCTATTATCTTTTTCGCAACTGTATATATATATATGTTTTTATATTTTTATACGTATGTATATATACTTATATAGAGACAACCCGCAGCCATTTGCTTTTATGTTCCTTTGGGTTATTGCACCTTTGACTTTGAGTTGTTGCGAATTTTCTTTTCTTTTATTTTTATTTTTTTTGGTTGCCACAATTTTTTGTTGTCACCCCAGGAGAAACACCGTTCGCCGCCCCCGTCCCCTCCCCCTTAAGAACGCTAAGTTAGCATTTCACATGTGCCATTTATTGTTATTTCTTTTTAACCAAGCCGCAAGTATTTCCTAATCAGCTTTTAACTACTATGTAATGGGATTCCCGAGACTCAGTCTCTCTCGCTCTCACTCCGTGTGTGTGGGTGTGTGTGTGGGCGTGTGTGGCAGGCAAAGGTGCCAAATCGTAATTTACATGGATTTCGTTGAGATACCCAACGAATTGAATTGAAAGCCAGAGCAAAGCTACCGCTAATGTATTGTAGATTATGCCAAATCCCGCACACAGTTTTTATGCCACACGCATGTGCATTAACATCTCGATTTGATGCCGTTACTTCACCAGCTACTCCAGATACCCACTCACTTCCACTCCCAATCTGTCCTTAGACATTGCTGCTGCTCGGACTACTCCTTGGGCCGAATCGCACATATCTGCTCTGTCGATTCAGTCGCTGCCGCTTCCTCAGACACAGGCGCACCTCAAATGTCAGATTGAGGACGATGAGAGAGACCATGATGAGAGCGAGAATGGCGCCAAAGATGAGCAGGAACCAGTGAAAGTAGCAGGACATGGTCACCGGTCGACTCAGCCAACCCGTCCAGCTGGCAGTGCACTCCTCGGCGATGCAACGACCCATTGCATTCCGTACACAGCCCTTGGCGCAACAACCGTTGGCACTCATCGATCCACAGGTGGTGTTGGTGGTTGCCAGCTCGGTGCAATTCTCGCCGAGCACTGGATTCACCAGCTGACCAAGCAAAACGGCAATCAGCAGAAAGCTCATCATTATGCCACAACCCCAAACTTGCCGCACTTGCTCAGCTTGCTGTGTGGCGCTTCTATTTGTGGATTCCACTCGTCTCGTTTTTGGCTTAGCTGCAGTTCGGTTTTTGGCTCTACTCAATCATCTTCCAATTTTCAAAATGACTCGAAAGAAAAACAAATTTCAAATGTTTGTGTGAAAAAAGAATATTTAAACAAAATTACACTCAGCGCTAGCTGACAACAAATACAAAATTTAGAATGCTTAAGTAGAGCATGCGTAGCAGGCTGGTGGAGAATACACTCCAAAAAAATCCGACATGAATTTGACAAATTTTGCAGCTTCTAAATAAAAAAACAGCTAAACTCTGACAAAGCTGTCAAGAGAATAAAAAATCTTCTTTTTAGACATGCATAGAAAATATTTCTAAGAACTTAGAAGTAAGCAAAATATTTTTTCTCATTTTTAGAAATTTGTAAATTATTTTTTTCTTTACTTTTTATTACTTAAAAAAAAAAAGCTAAGCTTCCGACAATTTTTGAAATATCTGGTCGATTTTTGTTTGTTCTTAGTTGGTTTTCTATTCAATGTCAGTGTCAGTGTCAGATTATTGGATGCCTAATCTTTTGATCAAGTTATTATGTACACACTACATGGAATGAAATAATTTATAATAAATAAATAATGAGAAATTATTTAAATACGCACAACAACTCCTACATCTAGATTAAATATCATTTTCCCACATAAAAAACCATTATTTAAATTCTGATCAAAAAATTATCAATTTGATTTGTTTCTAAGAAAACTTATTGGCCTGTGGCTCATTGTTACGCAGGATCAATGTTTATAAAACTCATGATTCTTGAATACTTCATCGTTCGATTAAAAATGTATGCACCTGTCACCTAGAATGAAATAAATAGTAATATTTAAATAAATAAAACCAATAAAATGATTAAAAGTGTAACTGTTAATTCACAATTAAATCTTGCTTACTTAATAAATAAAATAAAATAATAATAAAAATTACACTTTCAGCACTTTTATTTTTGATCCGATAAACATATAGATAAAGATTTCTGTCTTAATGTTAATGAAACTCATGAGTATTAAATAAATATCTACCACACACATACCTGGCGCTTAAACTTCATTAGTTCTATAATCCGAATCATAAGTATTACAATTCCCCAGCAACGATTCTATTATCATAGTAGCCCCTTAAGCACATTGGTTTTTTTCTCAATTATTGCAATCTTGATTAATATACGAAGTGAACTTCGTCGACTTATAATTCACTATTCTTCATCTCTATTGACCCAGTTTAAATATTTACAGGGTATAATTATGTATGAAATCACAATCTCACAACGCTTAGCTAAATAACCGATCCAGCCCCGGATGTAATAGGAATAAGTACACACAGCACTATATGAAAACCAAATCAACATTACAAAGTGATTTTAATGTAATTCGTGATTTCGCATAATTATGAAGTGAATAATTAAAATGTATATGTGTGTGTGTGTGCGAGTGTGTATGTGTGTGTGTGTGTGTATGCTTAAAACCAAAATGAAAACATGAAAATTTAATGCAGCCCAAACTGTCGATTCTCATGTTTGAGTCTCTGTATCTATGCCAGGTGCATTCAGCAATTATAGCTGGGACTTATGGTTTGTTGTGCATGTGCAACATGCCACAGCAACACAACCCCCACCCACCTGTAAATAACTAATGCGTAAATATTAGCAAATGGCCGAGATGTAGCCATCCTCAACCCAAATTTGTGAAACATATAAATTTGAGTCACATTTGCAAGCTTTGTTGCTGTTGTATTTGTAATAAGCAATCAATTATTATTATTGAATTTAGGCGCGGTTTGTGGCAGGTGTGGCAGGTGTGGCAGGTGTCTGTGGGGCAATCGCTTGGTCAGCGCTACTAATGCGCCTAATGAGAATTTAAGCATTTGCACCCCTTGCCCCTCCCCACCCCCTCTCTGGCAAATGCCTGGATTTGTTAAGCACACACACACGCATAACCCCAATTCTGTACACCCACGAGGTACAGTTGCGTAAACACACACACTTGCACACTCACACACACACCATCACAATTGAGCTCCACATTTAGCATCGGTTTTTGGTTTCAAATTTAACTCGAAAAGTATATAAATCGGCGTTGTATTGGCTTTTGCCTTAATGTGTTGGCGGAGCGGAGATTAAAACAAGTACAGTAGAGCAGAATCAGTATATATCTTGTATATATCTTGTTTAAGCAACAAGCTGTGTCGTTATTAAGAATTTCATTTGACAATAATTGGAATAATAAATAAATAAAGTAAGTCACAAACAAAAGGAAGTATATCCTTAAGTATATACATTCCTAATCAGCATCCCCAGATGAGTCGATTTAGTCTTGTCGATCTGAGAGAGCTTGAGAGTTCAAATTTGGATTACATAATTAATAGAATACCATATGCATATCAATCTTATTTGTATATTATCGAATATCGATATCGTTTCGCGAATATCGATACAATATAAAAGACACAATTATTTCTTCTACATATTACATAGCCAGATAAACTTTGAAATACCTATAAGAATGGCATTAACATCTGATAAGAAATGCAGAATTTTCCTAACCAAAACTAATTTATGTACTATACAAACTAGCAAGTATTTAAAACATTGTTAATGATATTTCCTAGTCGAGATCTCTCGACTATTGCAGTCTTACTTGTTTTTTTTTTGTGTTTTAAGTTAAAGCAAAGATCATTAATATGAAGTGCAGATCATAATAGATACTAACAAAATATAGAAAATACACAAAAGTATTCTTTTATGGCTTGCACCAAATTAAAGTATTCAAAGAAATATATCTAAAATAATAAAGTCATATTTATGAAATCCATAATAAATAATTATATTTAATTAATTATTATTTTAATAGTTTATCCCTATTTATGTGAAATAGAAATACACTTTAGCCTGGAAAGGAGTCCGATCAGTGCTGTTTGTCCCTGGCATGGGTTTAGCTAAGCCGAAATCGCAATCTGAGCTGCGTTAATGATAATTTAATTATTGCCCTGCCATTTGGGGGGCTTAGACGCCTTAGGACATTTTGCACATGGCTGTGGCGCAGTAATTGCAGCGAATCTGCTTTGGGGTCAGTTAGCCAGTTCTGCGGATAGTTGTGTGTGGCAGCGGTGGGAGGGGGACGCGGCAGGTGCAACCCAAAGGGTGTGCTTATTAACTGTTAATTGTGCAAATGAGCGACGGCTTTGCAATCCTCGATGGAGACAGAGAGAGAGAGAGAGAAGGAGAGGGCAGCAGCAGCGAATTGGCAATACAAAATCTGAACAATGCACTTAAAAAACAAAAAGAGAACTTTGGTGCAAAGATCAAGCACATAAGAATATGATAATTCAGTAAACGAAATTCTCATTTTAAAACTATTCTTTTTGTAAATTAAAAAAAGTCGCATCTTAGAAAATGTCCAACAAATATTTGAGCAAGATAATTATGTTACGCACAAAGTGCCCAAATTAATCGTCATCAGTCATTCTAAAATAAAACTATTTCAGCTTGTATATATAATTTTAAACTTTAAATGAAGAACTAGAAAGTTGAGTGCAGAAATTCCTACAATCTATAATTTGTACTTGATTGGAATTCGTTCGTTTTTTGATACTTATTTATATTAATTTATTTTATTTTTTGAGTGTAATTAGCTTAATTCATGGGTTAGGCTGTTGTCACTTTGCGTACACTTCAATAAATATGCAAAAACGTAATTTTCAATTGCCATACATTTTCAAGATAACGCTAAAAATGCGCCGTGACAGTTTTTGCGATATGAACGGGCACAGTACACCGACAAAAAGAGGCAATAAATAAAATATTTAAAAAAACAAGAACAAAAATAAAAAATGAACACACACACACACACACACACAAAATGTGTCAGAGAAATGTCGCAATGCGATCCGCCAGATGCCGATGCGGATATGGATATGGGATATATGAAATCCATATTGAAAATTGATTTAAATTTTTAATAGGCATTTTTTTGTTTCTGTTGTTTTTTGCCTGTTGCAAGAGCAACGCTTTGATAAAAACGCAATGCACGCAACAATCGAAGGCTTATGGAAGGAAAGATATAAAGCGACGGGGCTCTAGTTAAATATGGAAACAATAACGAAATATGCCAAAATGAAATCGGGCAGACGCCACTCTTGCAAGGGCCACATGTGCAATATATGAATATATATATATATATACTATAACTGTATATATGTATGTGCATGTACAATATGTATTGCTCATAGCTCGTAGCTGTCAAATCATATTTTAATCTGCTTTGATTGCTGACTTTTGTGCAAGGGATTTGTGCAACTGCAACTGTTGCAACATCAGCGACTGCCACAATGGAAAAATTGCATTTTATTTTATTTATGCAACAAAATAAAAAACACGGCAAACGCTTGTGTGTGTCTCCATGTGTGTGTGTCTCTGAGTTTTCCATTTGCTTCATGTGTTGCTGTTGTTGTTGTTGCCAAAGTTAAGCAGTAAAATCCAGTTTTTACGAGTACACGAGCTGCTTCATGTAACTCATATGTGTGTGTATAGTGTGCACAACAACAACAACAACAACAGCAAACCAACAAACTCAAACAGGAATTTGTTATTAAAAGATTGCAAAAACTTTGCCAGAGACGAGCCAAGGAAAAAAGAATTCAACGGAAAAATCACGACTTGCAAATGCATAAGAGAAATGTAAATTTGATGTTTGTGTTGTGGAATATGTTAAGGAAAATGAATCGAAAGTGGTCTACAACACAAGTCGTAATAGCAAATATGTTTGAAATTTAATTTAATCGGATTATAAATGCAACAACTATGAAATCATTGAGCAAGAAATATCCATGATCCATGAAATAAGTGTATTCTTTCACTTAGAGTATTCAACAATCTCTAAAATTATGAATTAAAAATAAAATTGACTACATTTGCATATTAAAATTAATTTACAAAAAATAATTTGAATATTAAGTTTCAAAATGCCAATACAAGATATAAAAATTATATAATAATATTTTGCTTAAAATCCAAGTACAACAAAGCAATTTCAGATCATCAAAAAAAATAATCCTTTACTTATGCACATTAGTAAATTGTTATATTATTATTAAATTAATATATTCTTGTTTAAAAATTACATAAAGTAACTAATACAAAATAAATAATAATCTTGACGGCAAAAATTTGACTTTTAACTGCACCTTTCTTGGTTTATGTGTCGTAAAAAAATTGATTAACTAACTAAAACCGTGTGCCGCATAGATGCTTACATAGTTGAGTGTAAAGCAAATACAATGTTTTAGTTTGTCCATCGCTAGCACATCCCCCACCCTCATTCCCACCCCCACCACAAACTCCAACCCCCCAACTCCAACTACAAAGCGAACTGCAAGTTGCCGCCTGGCTTTGGCCAGTGACTTAAATACACATAACCATAGATGGCGCCACTGTGCGATGGGCGATGACGACGACGACGACGCAGCTAGAGATTGTCAACATATTAGCTTCAAATTGCTAAAGTTCTGCGACTTTTGCTGTTGCCTCATTTTCCCTGCCTCACGCACATATCTGGGTGTGCGTGTGTGTGTGTGTGCCGCTGTTTAATGTGCTGTTGCCAACTATTTTAGCCAAAAGCTCACACGGGTTGGCCGCCAAACGTGGGGTCTGCGGGCACCGGGGAAATCGGGTGATTTGCTTGCTCAGCTTAACAGGGCCCAGACCAGTGCCGTTTACCCCGACTTTCCCCCTGCTCCCTGACCCCCCTCGTCCCTGGTTGAGCTACTTTGGTTGGCGTTCGGTTGACATTCGTAAAATCTCAAAATCCCGAAGGTCGTTGCCAGGGATTTTCTCAGATTTTGTTAGATTTAAATGAATTAGTTGCGTGGCCGATTGATTTTTTGACCTTTTTTTCGGCATTCCTAGTTTTTTTTTCTTTTTTTGCTTAGCTACCCAGTGAGTAGGCAAGAATTGCAGCAGTTCTGGCAAACTGCAATGCTAATGCAGTCTGTGTCGCCGTGTTGGCCATAAATGAGTACAAATGCGCCACAAAATTGATGGCTTGCTAAACAAAAAATAATGTTGCCTGTTGGCTAAATGAAAAAAATGTGCACTGCGTTTAGCAAGTAATTAAAATATGAGTCCAGCTCCCAGTTGAAATATGTATATGCGTCGAGTCAACAAAGCGGCCAACACCAGAGTGAAATGAATGCTGATGAGGCTGGACAAGGGGCAGAGAGAGGGGCCGGAGGAGGAGCAGTGGGAGAGGACAGCAAAGGGACACAGGACACGGGACACAGGGCAGGATGGTACAGGCATAGGGCTTAAAATAGCATCAAATTTCATATTCAAAATGGCATTTTACATGTTGAGCATAATTTATAAATGCACGCAGTCCAACAAGAACAACAACAATGTATACAGCAAGGAACAAGCAAAAGTGAATTGCCTAAAAATGATAGAGTAGCAGATACTCTGTACACGGATCTCATATCATCTTCTGCTTTATGGAATAACAAATATAATTACTACATATATAGAACATTAACTAAACTAGAAATTTCATTGCCCTTCTGGATATCTAGCGAGATCAGGAAGAGATTTGGAAAATCGATATTTATCGATATTTGCTATATGCAGAGAAAACTGAAAATACTGGAAATATGGAGGCTCATTTATGTTTCAAGTTATCATCAAGTAAATCTCAAACATATTTCGTATTTAAAAACTTAGTCGTCAAAAACTCAGCTCAGCTCAAGAATATACACTTTAAAAAATCACCATGATATTTAGAAAACCGAAAATTATTGTGTAAAATTACAAAAAAAAAAATTATTTCTTATTATTAGAAACGCTTTTTTCGATTCTTTAAAAATATCAAAATTGTGCTTTTGAAATATACTTTCTTGTTACATACCTTTCTTGTGTCTGAATATACCCGTTCAATTTGGGAAAATTTGAATTGGTTTGCAGGGTATAGCAAGGACATGAAATGTGCTATGCTGCGGCTGCAATATTTTTGAAGCGACATTGTCGACACTCTCTGCCAGCATCGATGGGCAGCCTCCTCATTGTCCTTGTCGCTGTCGTTGTCGTTGTCCATGTCGTTGTCCTTGTCGTTGTCGTTGTCCTTGTCGTTGTCGTTGTCGTTGTGCATGTCGTCGCTGCGGACCAGCAAACAGCAAACAAGCCGCAGTCGCATCATGGCCCCAACCATTTCGGCCCAATACCTGTGCCTCTGGGCCATTTAATGGCCATCGTTGGACCAGGCCAACATGTTGAAAGGATTGCCCAGAGTTATGTACGAGTGTGCCAGTGTGTGTGTGTGTGTGTGTGCGTGTGTGTGTGTCACACACAGTTGATTGGCTGTTATTTTGGGTGCGCGCACTGTTGAAATTTGCATATCAAAAACGCAGGCAGTCAGCAGCAGCCAGGCTGGCCTGGCCTGGCCGGCCAAAGGACTAAAGGACATCCTGGACATGGCGGGCGTCCATTGTTTGTGTGCAGATTGCTGTAATAGCCGGGCCCCACAAAAATGCCCAAATGTCCTGCCCAGTCCTGCAGCGCTGCTCTATGAATTTATGAACATAATATAAATTTATTTTTGCAACTTCTCATGTTTTTGTTTTGGGGATTCCCCTCGCCCCAAAAAGAACACAAAAAATAAAAAAAAATGCTGCATGTGCGCTGCATGCACAAAAGCGCCCTGAAAAATAGTGATCGGCAAGGGGGAACGGGAGGAGGCGTGGCAGCACAACAAAGGGATTGTTTTGTCAGTTTATGGGCGTGTGTACACACGTGTTTTTGTGTTTGCATTCAATGTGCTTTCGAGCACGTTCAAGTTTATTTATGCGTATGCAGAATACTTAATGAAAATTTAAATGTAAAAGTTACTCGTAGATTGCAGCTGCAACTGCAACCGGGATATGTTGCAGCTCAACAAAAAAAAAAGCATATTGTTAAGCGGCAGCAATCAGAGCTGGACATGGGCACAAAACAACTGCAACTACCTCCACTTAAATAAATGAACATTACTCATGCACATCCAACAGCCCCCAAATATTTAACTAAAGTGCTATTTCGGTTATTGCTCAAAAAGTGCTAAAGTTTCCCAAAAACTTAATCTTATTTTTTCCTAAACTTCACTTGTTAAATATCAACTATTTTAATAATAAATAATTATAGTTTCAGAAAGCAAATACTTTGATCCTGAGAACAGTAGTGCTCTGATGGGTAGGCCCAGAAAAAGGTACTGCTTCAGGCGTCGAAGATAGAGGCTATTGGCCAGCAGGCAGTTGTCGGACGGATTCTCAGTTTGATAGACTCACTGGATACACTTCAACCTGAACTTATGCCTGGCAAGGTGTCGATAGAGGGTACAATTCCTAACATAGAACAGGACACCAACCATTCCTCTGAAACCTTGCACAATCTCGAGATTTAACTTGTAGGTCGTTTACCCAAACTGGGTGCAATACTTCCAGTTTTGATTTGGGTATAGTTTTTACATTTTTTTTTAGCTTGGTTTTATACAGGAATTGTTTCTTCCTAAGGATCAGTTGTGACTTCTATCCAAGAAGCCAAGTCATCATCTGCTCTCCAAATTCTGATCACAGCTTTCATTACTTCAGCGGATCTCCTCCTATCTTGACAAGGTTTATAATGTAAAGTTTATTTTTATCAATTATCAATAACAAGAATAATAATGTCGATTCCTGGTAATTACTATCCTCGTGGAAATTACTAACTATCGATCTAGTTGAAGTTTGTTGAGTGGTTGAATAGCTCAACTTCTCCGTCAGTTGAATAAATAAGTTTTCATAATTCATTTTCATTTTAAAATATTGCAATTCGAAATGCATTCAAAAGGATTTCTCAATCGTCTTCTCCTGCCCATTTAAAGCAAACAAATAATATATAAATATATGTAAGCATTGAGTATATATATATACATATATTTGTATATATATATAATGGGATATCAGAACTGTGCTATTAAGCTGGGCCACAGAGCCTCTGAGTCCAGTTGGAGCCTTATTATGCAAATGCAAAGATGCCTTGGGACACATTTTGCTACTCCTTTTAATGCGAATCCCTTCCCGCACCCCTATAAGCTCTAGAAAAGGATGGGATGAGGGAGGAGGAGGAGAGGAGGGGGGTCTTCCTTAAATGCAGAACCATTCGATTTAGATGCAAATTCGTCATATAGCCGGGCATTATGCGTCTGTCCAAAGGAAAGCAATAAAAAAAAATGCTAAAAAACTGACCAGCGAATTGAAATTTTAACCTTTGCGTATTTTTATAGCCCTTGTAGGGAGGGTATTACGGTATTGTCGTGCAGTGTGTAACGCATTGAAGCCGACTTTTATGACTATATAAAGTAATCAGAATTCAAAAATATACTCATTATTCCTTAATTTAAATTTAAATATTACGTTTTATTTTGAATTAGATAAATAAAATAAAATACAGATAAATAAATAAATAAATATATTTTCCTCATCACTCAGGTACATCCATCCATCTAACTAACTAACTAATTGAACTCTCTCAGTTTTGAAGCTAACTTAATGAAACTTTAAATATCTTCGATTTTCAACGGCACTTATTATGTATATTTGAATTTTCCAGATCAAGCCACTATATCTTATAGCTCAGTTGTAAAATGTGCTCTTAAGTGAAAATCATTTTTCTTTACCAAAATATGCTAACCAAACTCGATGGATGCTGCTGTGATATTCATCCAACATATAGCTCCAATAGGGTTCTCGTGTTATGCATAATGTAAAATGTTTTATTTCGTACTTTTAGAATCTTTTTGTTTAGCAAAAAGTTTAATAAAACAAGTTCCTAATTCCGTACTCGCCTCCGCCCCACCCACTTAAGCACAAAATGTAAATAACTCAAAAATCCAATTGCCATAAATAAAAGCAGCTTGCTGAAAAATAAAACTTTTCTTGGCTCAATGATGGCAGCGGGGGGGAGGGGAGCTGGTGGAGAGCGGCAGGGTGGGGGCGGGGGAAGGGTTGTCTCGTAACTCCATCAAATGATGTACAACTTAACACATTTGCTGTATAAATCTTGTTCTCGCAACTCGAGTTATTCAAAAATCGCTTCTAAATTGGCTACAATGTGTTTTGTTGTTGTTTTGTGGCATGTTTTTTGTTTTGCAGTTTTTTGTGCAGCTCTCGATTTGTGTGTAGATTTTGTGCACATTTATCTTGGGGCAGCTTATGGGAAAAGTTATGAAATATGCGCCACAAGCATCGCACAAATTGTCTAGGGCCATGATTTTTTTTTTTTTGCTTTTATTTTGAAGGTGGGGTGTTGCAAGAGGAGAGTGGGCTTGGGGCAAGGGACTCATGTGGCAAGTGGAAAGACTGTGGCACTGCAAAACAGTTGTGGTGCCCTTGCCCCCATGCCACAGCCACAGCAAATCGTCGGAAAATCTGTTTTTTATGACTGGTCACAGTCATTCAGAATCACACTCACATTCACACTCACACTCACACTCACATTAACACTCACATTCACACTCACATTGGCATTCACATTGTCGTAGTGACGTGCAAATGTACTTCACAAGCAGTTTTTCACTCTTTCGAGTCAAGTGGAACTTGCCAAACTTCTAACGATGGATTTAAGCCAAAGTCTTCAATCTATTGAAATCAAACTGAAGTTGGCTATTACTATTACCTGAAACTACATATATCGATTGGATGTAAACTTTATTTGGTTTTATTTTATTTCCTTTTGGCAGACATTATCAATCTTAATGCAATCTATTATTAGCCAGAACAAGCACTTACAATTGCCAAGAATCTAAGTCCCTTTATATAAGGCTCTTCACTTTTAATTAGAGATTAAATTGGGAATCACAGCCGGATCTGATCAGCCTGACTTGTAACTAACTAAACTAATTAATTAATTAACGTACAAATTTAAACTTTTATTTAAATAATTGGTGTCCAATACAAAAATGTGTATATTACATGTCGCAATTATACAAACCATCCATAAAAACTATACTCTTAGAACCATCTTCCCAATAATGTCGGGGCTATAGAGAACTGTACGTAGAGGCAGCGTGGCTGATATTAAAACTGATCAACGAATTATAAAACGATTGGGAATTATCCTTACTTAACACTAACCAACTAACCCAATTTTAGAGAGCATGCCTCCGTAACATTCCTTCGACCTCCAAAAAACCTCGATCATTCTCCTTTTTATCCCCTTTCTTTCTCTTCTCTTTTGAGCTTTTGAGCTCGCGAACTCTCCCTCTCTTTTTTTTTAAGTTCGAACCTGAGGCTACCAACCTTTCGACTCTGCCCCAACTATCGATATGATCGGCCCCGCAGCAACAACTAGTTTCGTTATCGAAGCACAACTCACATATCGAAATACACTCGTATTACTCGAATAAGGTTCGAATAAACTTATAATTCACAAGCGGTTTAAGCTCAAATCGATAGACTACGAGGCACGCACCTCCATTGTGCTACTGCCAGGATGTCGGACTGCTGAACGTAAGTAACGCTTGTCTCTTTTTTTTATTTTTTTTAAATATTTTTTTTTTCATATTATTTATTTAATTTATTTATTTTATTTTATTTTAACAACAGCTCAAATCGGAGGACTCGCTGCTGCACCTGCAGCGAAGTATTGCAGAGCTGACGGCAATTTGGAGCTGGCCAAATTCTTTGTGGAGCTGCATGCGTTGATGAGCGGCCTGGACGATGCCGACGGCGATGCAATGTGGAGCTGTGTGTCGCTGCTGCAGCACTGCATCCGCAACTTGGAGGCACGCACCGCCATTGTGCAACAATATTGTTTTGTGCCATGTTCAGCTATGGTCACTATTGCTAGGATATCGGACGATTGCTGAATGTAAGTAACGCTTCTCTCCACCTCCTCCTCAATTCCATTCACGAACGAACGTTTTCCCTTTGCAGCAAATTGAGGCACGCCACGAGATTGATGAAGCTAGTGAGGATTCGAGAGAGCGTCAGCAGTTCTGCTTGGAGCTCACTTTCAAGCTTATCACGCATGTGGAGGCACTGTCGCGACAGCTTGGCGAGTAGCTTGCGCCCAATCGTGCGCAGCCTGGATGATCTAATCTGGAATCCGATTTGTGCGGCGTGGATGCCATCAATTTATTATCCTCGCTGCTGCAACGTGGTAAGCAGTCACCTGTCGCCAAGCTGATCGCACACGAACCTCCCAACGCCAACGTCCTCAAGTTGGACAACAGCGGGCATCGCAGCGAAACCGAGCCCGTCCAAGTGACGGCCATACTTAAATTGGTGTTCTGCCTCCTTCCGAAAGCGAAGCTTCACATACAAATTATCCGAGGCTTTTTTCGATGAGATGCTAGCCATAACACTTGCATTGCTGCCCCAAATGCTCAGCGAGCAGACGCTAGATGCCGCCGAAGTGAAGAAGTCCGTCTGTTGCCTGCTGCTGCTCAACTTTGCAGCATCGCTAAAAATGTCAACCTGGACAAGTGCTGCGCCCTGCTCGATCTGCCCCAGCTGCAATACTCCCTCGCCCCCGCCATGCTCAGCGGGGACGAGCAACTGGTCGCCGCCATGCTCCAAATAACACAATTCAAACAGTTTCCCAAGGCAGCCGTTGCAAGGGTTAGCTGCTCATCTATATCTATCCATTAATGAGTAGGCAAAAGGCAAATATGTATATATTATTGCTGATCAACATCAAAAGTCTGTCTGTCTGTCTGATCAACTTGCTTTCTGATAACTACGCCAGTTTTGCGACTATCGATACAAATCGATTGTTAAGTTAAGTTACTTTTTAGACAATCCTTGGTATCCATATGGGATCACTACATTTATCTCTTATCTTTTACGCTTGCAGTACGTGTCCAAAATAAGCAACAATACAATTGCCACAATTTGAGCGCCATCCTGAAGGGTCGTCACAACCTAGACTCTAATTTGCAGCAAATGCAACATCACGGAGAAGGTGCGCACCATTGAGGAGCGCATTGTGGAGCTGGCCAAACGCGGCGTCTGTCCGCTGAGCATTTGGTTACCTTTGCAACGGCTCCCTCGGGAAACTGGGAATTTGGAGCACGACGGCTATTAGTTGCTCGTCCCCGCTGAGCATTGCGCGGGCGAAGGTGTATTGCATGTGCGGCGGATCGAGCAGGGCGCAGCACTTGTCCAAATTGACGCTTTTGGCGATGCTGGCAAAAGACGACCTTCAGCAATGCAAGCGTTGTGGCTAGTATCTCATCGAAAAAATTGTCCGGTAATTTGAATAGGATGTGACTCTTCGCTTTCGGAAGCAGGCAGAACAGCAATTTCAGGACTGCCGTGACGTGGACGGGCTTCGTCTCGCTGCACTCGGCGCTGTTGTCCAACTTGAAGACGTTGGCTTTGGGAGGTTCGTGTGCGATCAGCTTGGCGGCAGCCAACTGCTTATTTTGTTGCTGCAACAAATCGGATTCCAGATTATACAGGCTGCGCACGATTGGGCGCAAGCTACTCGCCAAGCTGTCGCGACAGTTCCTCCACAAGCGTGATAAGCTTGAAAGTGAGCTGCAAGCAGGACTGCTTATGCTCTCTCGAATCCTCACTTTCTTCATCGATCTCGTGGCGTGCCTCAATTTGCTGCAAAGGAAAAACGTTCGATCGTGAATGGAATTGGAGGAAACGCAGGAGGAGGAGGAGGTGGAGAGACAAGCGTTACTTTTTTTCTTTTTTTTAATGATAATTATTGAAAGGTTATAAAATATTGTTTGTAATAAAAGAATTTAAATAATAAAATAAATAAATAAAAATACAAACATAATTGCTGATGCTGTTGGAGTTGCTGCTGCTGGCGTTGCTGCGAATATTCTGCTGATGCTGAGCGTTCTCTCGATGCCTAACCATCTGGCGAACTTTATGTCGTCGCGTTTTGCTTGACCACTATTGCTCAGGAACTCGGGGAGCATCTTGTTGAGGCGGCAAAGGTTGTTGTTGCTGCTGCTGCGGGTGCTGGCGGTGCTGAGGTTGTGGCTGTTGACGCTGCTGCTGAAGGGGATGCTGCTGCTCAGGGTGACGCTGCTGCTGTGACAGTTGCCCAAGTTGCTGAAGGAGCTGAGGAGCCGTTTGCAGCCTGGCGGCATCAGCATATGAAAATTGTGCATTGCGTATAGGAGCCGGGCTTCTTGAATTGAACAGTATTTTATATCTTGCTTATATATCTGCTTGTGGAAGACTAAAGTTTATGTTCCAAATTTAAAGTGGATATATCTGATGAACTCTCAGATCGTCTTAATTATACGAACAAACAGACAGACATGAGTAGATCGACTCGCCTTTTGAGACTGATGAAGAATATGTATAGTTTCTAGAGACAGAGCTGGTTACACAGTTGTGCACAAATTCATTAAACTTTCTTCCAATTTTTTAAGGGATGCTAGTTATAAAAAGCAGTACAGACAACTCCAATTAGATATTTCCCATTTTCATTATTTGGTATCTAGATAACAAATGTTTTGGCAATTTGATGATAGTTCAACTGCAAACCAAAAGCAACAAAAGAAACAAATTCTTTTAAATATCTTTTTATTTATATTTTTTTCTTATGTAGCAATTTTATTTAACATTGATCAACCTATTGAAAGGTATAAAATATTGTTTTGTAGAAGGCATAATTAAAACCAGTGAATTTAAATTATATAACAAAAACTTTTAACTGGTTTTAACATATTAAAATATTACATAACATCAAATATAACATTTGTTGCACAATAACGTTACAATTAATGTCCAACTGTCCAGAGGGCGCTGTGCCCCAAAATTGAATCCCATATATCCATGTGGGCACGATGATGTTCCTGTACACCAGCAGCTTGTTGCTCAGGCTGAGTTTGCTGGATGACTTCAGCAACCAGATGAGTTTCGCCCTCCTGGATCTACACGCTGCTGCGGTGATCTGTATGTGTTTGCGCCAGGTAAGTTTCCTTACTGCCCAGATACATACCCAGGTAGCGAACATGGTTCCCCTGAGGTATAACCGTGTTGTTTCATTATTCATTTCATAATTTTAGAAGATTATGCAATTAAATATTGACGGTCATGGTTACAGCATTGGTTTGTCATGAGTACTTCCGAGCATGACTCACGTTTTATCTAAGTATTTATCTAGGTTCTTTTTCGTGAAATTTAGCGAAAATTAGATAAGGTGGAGAATTCGCTGGTGATAAACAAAATTGCCTCACACACACTCACACTATGTGTGTGTGTGTGTTAAAATTAAATAAAATAAAATTAAATGCATATAAAATTAGGTTAATGCCAAAAGAGAAAAAAGGCAGAAAAAAAAGAGATTTCAGCAGCCCCTTTTATTTTATTGTTATGTAGATGAGGCAGAGCTGTGCGACAATGTCCTGCAGCATGAACGCACTTGCCACACGCACCCAGCCACATACGAATTACCCCACACCATCCCTTCGCCTTGGGTCGAAGAACATGCGACTTAAACAGGACTTATGGTTATCTGCGCATTTTATGGATATTGCGCTCAACTGGCAAGCGTTTTTGGCCTGCTTTCCAATGTGCCACATGCCCCACTCTCACTCTCACTCTACCTCTCTCTCTCTCTCTCTCTCTCTGTGTGTGTCTAGGTCTCACTCACTCCTAGGCAAGCACAGAATAAATGAAGTTACTCGCCGTCAGCCATATGTTTGCTAAATGTTCTATGTAAATGCTAAGAAAGCACTTTAATTTCAAAGCCATCGACACTCAGAAAAATAAGGCAGCAATTGCTACGCAAATCAAGTTCAATTTTATTAAAATCGAAATTCTTAATTCAAGAATAGAATACTATCGACTCAAGTCTGATATTATCGTCAAGTAAAACTTAATTTTAAATCAATAATTTATATTCACAAATTAAAATCTTTAAATAAATTAATTCCAAGTACAAAACTGGTTTTCATAAAAATTCGAAGTTAATCCACTGATGTCAATAAAGATATAGAGTGTATAATCAATTTGTGATGTCAGCAATTTTATTTATTTTTTTATTTTTATTTATTTGTATTTACTTGAAGGTGAAAAAAAATGCTGAAAAATATTCAACTTGGCATTTTTTCAAACAATTTTATTTAAAATTAGAGAAAAATAAAGAATTTGCAACTTGTGCTTGTTTTGTTTAAGTGTAGGAACTGCTGCCTGCTGGCAAGGACATTAATTTAATGGCGCAAGTGAAATGAAAGTGAAAAGAATCACAGACGCACACACCCCTTCCCCTTCCCCCTCTCTTTCTCTTTCTCTCTCTCTCTCTCCTTTCTCCTGCTCTCTCCCGCTTCCTCAACTCAAATTGAGCTGGTTTATTTTTGGGAAGGGGGGTTTGTAGCAAAAACCAATTAAAAGCGCATAAAATGCAGCGACAAAGTCAAATTATGAACTGCAACTGCAACTGCAACTGTAGAATGCAACAAGAGAAATGTTTCCCAAAATAGTTGCAACAGCAGCAACGCCTCGCTAGAGTTAAGCCTAGTTAAGCCCGTGTGCATGCTACATGCTGCATGCTGCATGCTGAATGCTGAATGCTGTATGTTGCACTCGGGGCATGCAACAAAGCATACAAACCAAAAACTGCTCCAGCGCCCAGCGACAAACGTCGCGCCATTTGTCGCTCCCTAACTAAGCCCACTTAAGACCCTAAAAAACAGCAGCAACATCAGCAGCAGCAGCAGCAGCAACAGAAATGAGTGGAGTCGACTCGAGTTGAGGCAAGTTGAGTAGAGCGGCTGTTCGATTTGACTTATGGGTTCATTTGCTTAACTGTCAGTCCAGGCGGCCAGCTATTTATGGCACTGGCTGCGAAACTCACATTTAGATTCCGATTCAGATTCAGATCGAGGCGTTTATCTGTTTACAGTGATCGCTCCGATATTACGATATTAACATATGTATATATATATGTATATATATAAGTAGTGAGTGCTCTAAAATCGAGTCAGCTCTACTAGCAGCTACCCCGAACACCTCAGCTTAACTTTTGCCCTTAACCCAAATTCCCATAAAGATTTGATTTATTTCCCACAATTCTTAAAAATACATTGAAATCAAGTCAATCAAGTTTCCATATATTGAACATATCTTGTATATATCGAAATAACTCGATTTAAGCAATGTTCAGCTGTCAAGTACTTCGCATATTTAAATATGTCTATTGCTGGCTTCAGACTAATTTATTTTTTTCTCTATTCAAGATACTCCAAATACATTTGGAATATATTTTATATGCACAAATATATTTTCGTGCCTCAGGTAAATATTTGTTTTCTCTATTCAAATATATTTTGAATACCGTCAAGATTTGTCTACCGGGTTGTAAGAAAAATAAATATTAAATCAATTTTGATTAACAAAAAAATCTGATCTTCATTCCAGAAAAGCAGGAGCATCTACCGAAAAAATTATCTAAACTTCATCTGCCTAAGGTTTAGGCTAATTTATATTCCCAATTGGCTATCTCTAGCTTACATTATCTCTTCAATAGTCTTCTTCATGCAGATGTATTAAATCGAGTCGTCTGCTAATGCTGATCAGGAATCTATATACTTTATGGAGTGTGAGCTGCTTTCTTCTGCCCGTTTTGCACAATTTTATTAAAAAAATAATAATAAATAACAAATAAATATTTTAATAAATGAAACAAATATTAATTAATAATTTTTGGAATCACTTTTTGTGTTTTAATGTGCGAGTGTTTACTGTACCACAATAAACTATCGAAAACAGCAACTGCAAATGCACTTGAAGTTCCTGTGTCTGCTCCCCGATCAAGTGTAATTTGGCAGGTTGTGCCACTTTCCCCACTCCCCACTCCCATGCCCCATCCCCAAAAGGGAGCTGAATGCCCCCATTCTAATTGAGAGCAATTTCACGCTGTGGCAGGCAACGCGTGTCGCTCGATTGTTTCAACGAAAATATGATCCAAATGAGAAGAGGAAATTTTTTGTAAATTTTTCAATTTTTTCGTTGTACAATTGAAGCATGACGGCAAGCAAATTGCCTCGTGAGCTGCCTCATTACGTCACTGAGTTGTGGTGCGCGGCATGCAACATAATTAGATGTGAAAGTGGCTGTGGATGTGGATGCCCCGTGCTGCTGCTGCTGTTGCTGCTGTTGCTGGTGTCTGTTGCTGTCTCTAAGCAGGGGGATTAAGGATGCTGCCAGAGAGGCAGCTGAAGCAGTATTCAAATTGTATCCGTCTATTTTGTTGTCGGGGGTTGCTCATATTTGTTGTCTTGGCGCACGCCTTAAGCAAAAACAAATATTGTATATTATATATAGTTATAAACTGAGGAGTAAAAAAATGTGTTCTAAGCTGGAACTACGCCTCAGTGAAATGGAACCTGAGCTGGAGGTGCAGATAAGTGACTTCAATCTGTACAAGAAATATAAATCGGAAGTTCTTAAAGCAGCTGTGAGTCCTTCTTCGATATATTTAATTATAATTATATATTCATTTATCTGAACCAACTTATTGCTATTATTGGGAAGACTCTGCACTGAGAACTAGCAGATCTATTGCGCCCGCTTCAGTGGTTCCTTCTAAAAGGCAGAATTATTTTCTCTTAATTCCAGCATCACTTTTTCTAAAATTGATTTCTTTCCGAATTATGCAAATGATTTTTCCAGAAATAGTCATTCTTGCCTCTGCTTTTTAGAACTTTATTTCTTACAGTGCAAAAAATTACAATTTCAATTTGATTCACCCATTATGATTTTATTTCTAAAATCTTCATTTTATGGAGAGTTTTTCAGTTTATGGATTCTCCATTAATAATACTTCTTCCAGGAATGCAAGAATCTTTGCCGAGTTGAGAGTCTTTAACATATTTCTCTGGTATGCCAAATATTTTCTATCTGAGGTGGCACATTTTGCTATGATGCTCGGAGGACTTGCCTTCTTGGTCGCCAATTACGCAGATTTGGCTTTTGATTATGCCAAATTTGGTTTGGTGACTTCTTAGTCTATAATGTGCTGTCAAGAGACTGAGTATTCAAGTGAGTATTCAAAGTAATTCCAAGTCTATTTTTAGCCATATCATTTGCTTAAATCATTTTTGATTATCGCTGCCCAAGAGAAATTTGGCTTATCTGCTTACAGACTCTGCCTTTTTCTTTGTTTTCCAATTCGAATTCCGCTTGTTAGTTAAAATACATTCCAAATACTCAAAATTTAGAATCAATATCATCTCTTGTATGACTCGATTGCCTCAATATCTGGCAAATCTTTAAACCTTTCGCAAAAATCTCAAGTGGCTGCCATTTAAAATGCCATTCGCCATTTTGTTGCTCCTCCAACTCCAGCAACTGCTGCTGCTGCTGCTGCTGCTTGAACAATAACAAAACTTCCCCAATGAGAACATTGTGCTTCCCCCAATTGAGCCCCAACCCCCAATTACTCCCCCAAAAATTGAGCACACTCCCACACACCCCTTTAATTATGATTCAGTGCACACAAACTTTTGTTGCGTGCCTTACGCTTTGTGCTTTGTTGTCCTTGTTGCTGTTGTTGCTATTGTTGCTATTGTTGCTGTTGTTGTTGTTGTTGCTGTTGTTGTCCTTTTGTGCTAACTTTTCAATTCCTAATTATAATTAGAGAATCGGTTGTGTTCATAAATATTAAAAAGGGTCGCTACTCCTACTTACATATATACATACATATATATATATAAATGTGTGTGTGTGTTTGTGTACATGCTACATAAATAGCACCCACAGTGCTTCACTTGCCTCTGTTGTTGTTGTTGTTGTTGTTACTCGACTGCTGGCAGCGACATTGCATGAATAATTAACTCAAGTCCTTAAGGGCAACCACGGCCCCCTTCCACAACCATAACTGGGAGCCCCCATTTGCCATGCGCCATCTTGTTTGGCAAACACAGCAACAGTAACAACAACAACAACAACAACAACCACATCCACAACAGCAACAATGATTCACAAGATGTGCGGCGGCGACATGTCATGAATTTACTTATGAACATTTGCATTTTTAATGTAATTTGTGCGATGCGCTTGAGTTCGATGTATTCAAATTCTTCCAACTAGCTGTAACTACGTCTAGCTTTGCTTAAAAGTATTTCCAAAGACAGTTAAGTAATTGTTTGGGCGTTTTAAAGTTGAGTTTTTCAAATCTTAATCCCAGCTTTCGAAATGTAACGTTTTAAAGTTTGAAATATTAGCTTTGATCAGTTCCTCTCAAACTTTGATGTTTAAGCAGGTGCACAAGCCGTGTATTTTTACAATTTAGTAAGTGCACAAGCCATGACATTTTTCGTTAAATTTAGTATGACAGTTGAGGCACAAACCTATACTGTAATACTCAGACTAGTACATGACCAGGTCTAGTGAAGACTCTAACCATTTGATTTTCGTTAAGTGAGTAAAGTATCCGAGACACGAACCCAATCATTTGCATATTGTATCACAGTTAAGACACAATCCTTTAAAAAGCAGGCATCGTTGAGAATTTTGAAACCTTGCTGTTTTCGATAAGTGCAGAAAGTGCAGAAGCAAACCAATTTAGTGATTTCACGAACCTCAACATCAGAATTCGAGTTGCATGGTACAATTTGAAATTCTGAAACTGTTGCTCGAATTGAAATAAACAATGAGAATTAAAACCAATTTTTACCGATTATTTTAATAACTTTTGTACTTTTATTAAATTGCGTTAATAAATTGTAAGTATCTATGTGTATAAAATAGTATTAACCAGATTCAAAATTCTTCATGGCCATAAAATTAATAACAGCTTCTGAAATTCACTCGATTGGCGTGATAAGTAGACTAACAGAAAACCCTAAAATACACACCTGTTGGTCTTTTTCTTTTGTATGTGTGTCTATATGTACATAAATTAACAATATTTCGCAACAGCTACAACTAAATATTAGTTAAATCTTAGTGCAACTAGGCTATTTACAATTTCACAACTAGCGTCTGTTTTGGGCCTTTAGGCCAACAGTGGCGCACTGCAACCGTTGTTCAAGCGGTACTCGGCGTAGACGATGCCCGTGTTGTGCCAGTGATAAAAGGCGGCCACAATGATCAGATGCCACCAATTGTGGGAGTGGCCCACAAAATCCACTTTGCCCGTAAGCCAACGCTCGGGTATCTTGCCCGCATAGAAAACGAACGCGATCAAGCACAGCAAATACATGACAACAATCCGTGGCACCATCAAACCGACCAGCTCATTCTCCAGTCCACCCATCGCAATTGCCCAGTGGCCCAACGGCAAAACGCCATAGGCTGACCAAAGCAGCAGCACAGCCACCTTGCCATTCATCGACACATTCAACTGAGGTATTTGCACAGCGATGGCCAAGCCGAACATGCCCAGCGCAATTGTAGAGTACAGAGTACGCAGAAACTACAAAAATCAAAACATATATAGTAAGATAAAAGTTCAAGATACAGTTTAAACTCTCATCAAGCACATTCAGAAAAAGTCGAACTGAGTATAACCCGGCTTAAGTCCGAGTGTAATCACATACCGTATGACACCAGAAGGCATAGTACATGCCACTAATGTAGATGGCAACCAAGGACAAGGATATGCCGAGGAAGTCGACCGACAGGAATAGCTCATAGTGCTCCTCGGATCGGCAGGAGAATATATGATATATGGCCGACATCAGCATACAGAGGCAGAAGCACACAAGCAGGCAGACCACAAGCACCTGATCAGTGAATTCGGCATGTTGGCGCAGAAAGTGAAAATCAAATATGGTCAGGCCAATGAAGAGTATGCAGCCAGCCAGATGACTCCAGATGTTGATCTGGGAAATATAGATACATATAGATGTGTTCTAAACATTTGTATATAAAACTCATTCGATGCTGCTTACCGTTTCGTTGGTCCACCAAAAAATGCTCTGCAGGCACAGTTTGTTGGAGAGGAATGTGCGATAGCCGCGACGAATATACGGATTGAACTTCAAATGGTTGGGCGCCTATGATAAAAAGATAAAAAGATAAAAAGATAGAGTATAAGCAAAAGTCAACAAAAGTCGTTTTTTAAGGCATTACATGGCCAGGCCAAACACCGAATGCATTTCGAATGAGCAGCATTGAAAATTGTTAGCAAAAAACAAGAGAAAAATACAAAAAAAAAAAAAAAACAGATTGCAGACAAAGCCAGAAAGAAACCTTTGCCATTTTGGCCACGTGCCACAATCGAAATCGAAATGGCCAAAGTTTCAGTTACGCAAATAACGCAAATTAATTAAATACTCAATTGTTATTGCCATCTTAATGTGGCTTCTGCAGCCTTTGTCAATATGGCTTAGGTCATTTTAAATAGGTTAAACCAAAATATATATTTTATATTTTCCACATTTGAAATCTGTTTTTTGGGTTACAATTTTAAGTTAAATATAAACTATAGATGAAATCTTAAATTAACAAACGGTATTTATATTCGATAACTTAAAAAGTGTAAAGGAATTGATGGAGTCTTCAAGAATATATATGGATTGTTTCTTAACAAGAAGAGTCTCCTTGGAAGACCCTTGAAAGATAAAGAATTAAATATGCGGATAGAGCTCAAATCAAACTTAAGGATTTATAAGACTAAATTTTAGATTAAAAAACAATATCAATATGCTAATAATATTTACAATAATAGTAACACTATATATAATCTATTGAGTTTAATTCCTTGAATCACACATATCTTATTCCATTTTTTATAATATACATAATGTTATATAACATATTATATATATATTATTTATTATTTATTATTTATTATTTATTATTTATTATTTATTATTTATTATTTATTATTTATTATTTATTATTTATTATTTATTATTTATTATTGATTATTTATTATTTATTATTTATTATATATTTATTATTTATGTATTTATGTATGTAGAATAATAATTATATAGAAATTCTTTACAAATCGGCACCCCTAACGAAAATCTAGCCTCTTGCTGGCTACGCCTTTGGTAAGAGCACATTCACTTATGCATACATATATGTATGTGCATGTGTGTGAGAGTGAGGGTGTGTCTAAGTGTATATGTATGTGTGCTCATGTGAGGATAAAATATTCTTCCGTATTTCTCATTTGATCTTGATACAATATTTACAGCTGATCACCATGGTAAGGCATATACACAACTGAGTAGAAAAATAAAAAATTAAAATTGTGATATTACACAACTTTAGGTAATCGATTTTTATCGAAAGCAGTTATCGATGAATTTAAATCAATTTGTTATATTCCAAATTTGAAGTCTGCTGCATCCATTGGCTCTTAGATCGTCTTATTCATAAAGACGGGCAGACGGACATATGCACATGGTTAAATGGAATCTGATCTTAATGCTGATCAAGAATATATATTTGATCATATTTATCATATCATATTCATATCATGTTCAAGTATTTTGCTCAAGAGAACCAATATACCGATTAAGTATACACAGTATATATTTATATATTGGCCCGATCTCTCAGTTTGAAGAGCAGTACTTTGTGTTCAGTTGGGCGGGTTTTTCTCTTTCTTTTCTCTTTTGTTATTGTTGTTGTTGTTGTTGTTGGTTTTGGTTAATAATAAAAGCGACCTTGATTTAGTTCGTGGCGACCGTTGTTGTTATTTGTGTTATTTTATTGTTGTTGTTGTTGTTGTTATATTGTTGGCTGTGTCGCTTTCGTGCCTATTTGTATTACGGCCCATTTGGCAATAGTTGCCACGTTTTGCATTTTTCGGCGTTTTGGGCATTTACAACACGCACTCGCCAACGATTTATGCACACATCAAAACTAAACAACTAAAAGATACATTTGTATCTGAGCAGCAACTATGTGTGTGGCCAGCAGCATTGACAATACAACACAAAATGAGGAGAGAGAAATAAAATGGTTTTTGCTCGACTCTTGGCCTTTTTTGATTAACGGGCGTTGGAGGGCGTGGCCAACAGCAAAACATAAATTGTTAGTTTGCCAAAAAAAAAACTAAATAAAAAAAATTACACAAATTGCGCTCAATTAAAAACGGCGACAATTGGCGTTGAAATTGAACGCAAAGTTTGAAATATTGATATTTATGCATAAATAGATATATATGAATCTATATAGATATAAAATATATAAAATAAATATTAATTTATATTATATTATATCTGGAAATGCTCGTAATGAAATAAAAAAAATTGCCAAAACATGTTAAAATTTTTAGTTCAAGAATATTTCTACTCACATCATCAAAGTTGCAGAGCCATTGAAATTTGGAGAGTTTATCATCAAAATCAGGGCCATGTCCCAGCACATTGGGCTCCTCGTTAGCCGGAAACTGATGCGAGGCGTCCGTAGTTGGTTCCGTAGTTAGTTGACCATCGAGCTAAAAAACAAAAAAAAAATAAAGAGTAAAGTATTTGAAAAAATATATTTCAAGTTATCGACTGGCTAGCAACGGTTCAAAGTTAAAACTAAAAATCATTTGCATTTTTTCCACTTTACTTCCGCAGTTTAACTAGCACAAGTTGGTTTTTTACATTGGCTGCATTGATAGCCAATTCTAATGCTATTTATGGCTGTCTGTAAGTATCGAATAAACGAAAAACAATAACAAAAACAACTTGGGGGCTTGACTTTAATTTGTTTATCCAGTTTCTAATGCATAATAGCAAAAACAATAACAACAACAATTATCAGATTACAACTGCCACTCTATACGCGTGTGCGAGTGTCTGTGTGTGTGTGTATGTGAATGCTTTTCCCTGTTGGTGTGGGTGTGTCTGTGTTTACTCCAACAGGTTTGATGACGTTTTGTTTACATTTGCACGATTCGGTTTTTGTTGCATTCTTGAAACGCTTTTGGAAAGCTTTTATGCACTTGCTGTTGTTTATTGTTATTTTTATTGCTAATGCGTAAGTTGAGCGCCTGTAAAGCTGTTGAGATTTACAGCCAATGAGAAACGTTAGTGCACACTGCTTTCAGACCAAACGAATAAATGCTGAAATTAATAGTACTTTACTAACGAAATCGAAATTATATATATAAATTTCATTTAATAATTAATAATTAAATATATATATAAAATTTAATTTAATTAATGTATTGCTAAAATGTTCAACTTTAACTTTTGACTAATGTGTTGCAATAACATTTTGTGACGGGTGTATTTTTGATTTTCTCAGGTAAACAAAAGCGTAAGAGCAGCCAGCGAGCAGCTGACCGAGCAGCTACGCAAAAGTGCAATTATCAAATATTTAACAAGATGCAACGCAAAAAAAATAACAATAGAAAAAACATTGCGAAACCGAAAATAAAAACTTAAAATCGTTGCATTATAGGGCATTATTGACTGGGGTTAAATAGAGAACAAAAATGGCAAGTCATCGATCAACAGGATGTGCCATCAAATTACACATTGATGCAAATACATAGTTTCGTAACAGTTTTACACTAGTTGAATATTTTTAGTTTTTTTTTGACTATTTTTTCTTACATTTTTCTTTTTGTTGGTGCGGCCGTTACTTTTCAATTCTTGTGTGGTTGTTGTTGTTGTGGTTGTTACAACTGTGGTTTCCATATTCAAATATTAATTTTGAATATGATCACAATTGCTTAAGCACTTGTTTTATGTTGGGATATCAAAATTTGTATTGTGTTTGGAAACACTTAAGTTTCGCAACTGTCAAAATTTCAATTAGATAATTGACACTTTTTGAAACTGGCAACTTTTCAGCAACTGCTTCGTTGAAAAACTTGATCGAAACTAAAATCAAAACTAAAACGAATGCCAATTTTTAGCCAACCAAAAGCGTCAGACGAAAGCTCTCAGCTAAGAGAGAGAGGGCGCCAGAGAGTGTCCGAGATAAAAAAAGCTCAAACTGAGCAACTCTTCGCATTGAGAGAGAAAACTAAGCGCGAATTTCATTCAGCCGGCTTTGGCTTTCATTTCAGTTGTGCAAGCTTTTTTTTTTTTGTTGATCGAAGCCATAACCAGCCTCCCAAATTATATAACAGCAAAAACAACAAACACATGTGCCCAACGCTGAGAACTGCATCAAAAATTGCAACAGTGTCGAATTGTTTAAGGCAACACCAACAAAAGTAAAATTCAAAACGGAAAAACCGAAACCAGTTTCAAGTTCGAATCGGCAGCTGAACTTCAGGAATTCCGCGTGAGTGGAACTTTCGCAATGCCCTCAAGACATACAAATACACATAAGCACACTGAGAGAAAATTACGACTTACAGATAATAAAGTTCAACTGATCTCAGTTTTTTTTTTAAGATTCGTTTTAGTTACTGTCACGCTTAACAATATTTTAGTTATAAATCTATTTAATTCAATAAAAATAAATTTTGTAACCAATTTATGATTTTAATTTTCATTAATTTTATATTATATATATATACTCAATTAACTATAAGAATGCACGCATTTCTTGAAGTATTAATTACTTGCTTCAAGAATTCTTTCACTTAATTTAAGCTCGTTTAAGCCTCTCTCGAAGTACATTTCTAGCAGTTTTTGGCTTTTGCAGACAACAAAAATTCTTCAAATTTTGCACACCAAAAATCGATTTTGAAATAAGATTCGTAAACTGAAACTCTACCTTTTTTTCTCTCTCTGTATATATGAATTTAATTTGTTGTTGGTAAATACACAAAAGCTTACATAATGGCAACAACAACCACAAATACAAGCCACGAACTAGACAACAAACCATAGTAGTAATAATAATAATAATAAAAAGCAGCTCATTTGACCTTGACTTCATTTGCAAGCTCAAGTTGTACAGTTCAGTTTTATCTCTTCGTTAAGCTCTCTCCCTCCCCTCTTTCTTCTTGAGCGTTTCGCTTTGATGCCAATTCGCAATTTGCTGGCACGTGCTGATCAGATTGAATCAGATCAGATTCTGATCAGACATGATTTACTTCCATCAGCTGTGCTTTACTCCTCTTCTTCTTCTCCACTTACCCAGCAGCTGTTATCAGCATCTTCCTTTCCCACTAGTCGCTGGCGATTGTAGCTCAATTCACAGTCGGCGAGAATTTGGGCTGCCGCCAGACTCTCATGCGGACGTGGACTCATCTTTATGGAAAGCTAAGCGAACACAATCCAAAAAAGATTAAATAAAATATACACATAAATATTTATGAACGGCAGCATTTTGCATTTTGTTTCTTTATCACATTATTCATTTTTTATTCATTGCTTATTATATTATTTTTTTATTTCCTTCCTTCTTCGTATTTTTTATATTTAATTTCTCAGAAAAAATAGCAAATTACTCAACAAAATGTATGCAAACATTAAAAAAATTAATTAATTGTTATTACTATCGAATGACTACTATACTTGATATTAGTTCTCTAAAACTGGCTTGGATACCGGCTGCTTTACCGATTCCATGTCCCCTCCCCTCACCCTCCACCACACGCTCCATCACCGTCATCATTTGCAAAAGAGTGCGAAAATCGAAGCCGGCGTCAAAAAACGTTGTAGAGATGCTAACTGAATCTAAAAAGGGGGCTGACCAGTATGAAGAAAGAGTTGGGGAGGGAATGGAGTCAGTTGAAATGGAGACAGTTGAAAAATACGCTTTAAATTATTTCCGAGCTGTTTTGCACTTTTGTCAAAGTTCAAATAGCAAAATAGCTCAAATGTTCTACGTTAATCGAGAGAAATACATTTTATTAAAATTGTTGTTGCCTTCACAATTGCCACACGTGCGATATAAAATTTCTCCTCATTTGTTGGAAGAATCTCTTCGTTTGCATAACCAAAATCTTAATTTAGAAATTCTTAAGCGTGTATCTCTCGCACGTGCGACTATTCACAATTTGTAACAGTTCATTTTTTATACACTTTAATTGATTTTGATTTGATGTGTAATTGTTATACATATATAGTTATATATATATATATACATATATTCTGATGTTAACATACTCAATGTTCTGGCGAACGAACGAAGATTTCACTCGGGCGAAATCTCACTCGCGACACAGCTAAAAGTCAACTGAAGACTGCAGCAGGCAACGTCAATTGGGGCAACAGGCAACTCGCCAAAAATAAAATAAAAATAAAAAAAGATTGGACCCTCAAAAACTTAACACTCGTAGAAAGCGACAAAAGCAGAGAGAGAGAGAGAGAGAGCTGCGCAAAAAAAGAGCGACCGACCAGAAGAGAGCGCGAGCAAAGCAAAGAGAGAGAGAGACAGAGCGATCGAGCGAGAGTAACAGCAGCAAAAAAAAAGCACAACTGCGCTCGTTCGATACCCAGCAGCGAACTAGTGAATGTCCACTTACATTACCGAATGCATTCCTTATAGATTAATTAGTAATGCTATTGTATGGACAGTTTTATGCGGCAATTTCTAATTACATAAATATTTTTTTCAGAAAGGTTTTCATATTTTTCAATACGGAAAGATTAAGTGAAGATTACGAATGATATTTATAACAGCCGTAACAACGACAACAACAGGAAAAAGCACAACTGCGCTTGATCGTTGGTTGGCAGTGTGAACAGAGAACAGAGAGCGGCTAGCAGAGAGAGCCGCGCGCACATTTCACATTTCCTTATTTCGTTCAGCTGAAAGCAGTAGACAAAAGAGCGCGATACGGCGTGACGTCACAATTAGAATTTATTCTATTCTATTCTATTCTCTCCTATTCTATATACCAATCAGCTTATGCAAAAACTTTCCGTCTGTTGGAATACATATGTATATAATGTACTATGCTGATTACTTCAAAACTTTCACAGGCATTTTATTTTTTTATTTTATTTGCTGAATGCTTAAGTGTTGGATTTTTTTGCAAATATAATTAAAATGTAACTTAAATCGATGGGTTAATAATTATTTTTTTATATTTCGTTCAGAATTCGAAAGTATTCCAGTTTTATTTGTTTCAGAACGCATTCTGAAGAAAATTTATATAAATATTACACACAATATATACAAAAATAAAAAATTCCCAATTTGTTGCCTAGTTTAATATACAACATATATGTAAATAGTGACGTAACGCCAAAAGAGATGATAAAAGTGCCATCTTACCTTAATTGTGAAACCGCTGAAAAATGCAGACGCCAAAAAAAAGCTTTACATAAAAGTTTGGCGCATACGACGCAGCTACGTCATCGGCGTCGTCAACGACGGCTTTGGCGCATATTTGTAGCTGTTTATTAATTGGGTCTTCGAATTGATTAAATGTTTATTTAACATGCTGTGCCTGTTACCAGCTTCTGGAAACGCACACGATTCATGTACGTGTGTGTTAAGTGGAACTTGCTCTTTCTTTCTGTCACTTCTTGATACGATATTCGCCACGATGCGAATATCGTCTGCCCTTCACATTGGCCGATTTTGCGTATTCCGCTTTCACCGCTGCAGCTGTTGCTCAATTCTCATGGCCCTTCTTCTTCTGCTTCTTCTTCTTACATAGAAAATGTATTTATGTAAATGTATTTTGGCTAATGGGGAACTGAGTACAGCTAATTCAAAGAAACAAATTCAAATGTAAACAATATGTAAAATTAAGTGCAATACTTGCCTTGAGCAACTTTTGAAATAACATCCGCGTTTACTAAAACAGATCTCTATAAAATTGCTTGTATTTCCTAATATTTAGAAGAGGAAAGCGGTAGCTAAAAATATTATTATTGTTTTTTAAGATTTTCGTTTGGTTGTCTCAAAAACATTATGCCAAAAGTATTTTTAAATAAACAATCGATACTTATCGATACAATCGAAAGTTAAAGGCTTGGTAATCGTATACTGACCAAGACAATCGAAAATTAGATATTTAATAATCGAATTGAGGTAATCTATAAACCGATAATCATCGATATAAAGGGAAATTAAAAACGTAATAGCCGAGTTGAGGTAATCGATCAATTATCAATTATCGAAAATTGGTTAATTATCGAATGGAGATAAGCTCTTCATCGATACTTACGATACATTCGAAAATCTCATCGATTTACTGATCACATTTGGCAAAACATTTAAGTATATGGTTATACTTATATATATATATATATATATATATATATATATGTATAAACCATACAAAACTGTGCTTTTTATAAACAACTTGTTTGCTGTTGCAGATAACTTAACAGAACTCAGCATTAATTGCAAGAACTTATCAGTCTAATTGGGCAATCCTATACACATATCTCTTTTTTTAATCAGAAATTTGTTGAGCTTTGAAATATGATGGCTAAAATAAAAAGAGCAGGTCCACAATTATATAAGAGAGCAGGCAACACATTTTAAGCAAATCTAAATAAAACTCATTTCTATAACGGTTTTTTCTTTTTCTTTAAAGAGAGAATCAAATTGGAACTGAAACTGTTAACCGAAAATAACCGCACTGTTAAACAGAACTGTTAACCAAAATTAACCGATTCCGCGGCAGGAAATTAAACAGGAACGGTTAATCCAAATTAACCGATTGAAGCTGAGAACTGCGAGAAAACATCAAAGGGAACCGGAAACGTTAACCGAATAAAACTCAGTTATGATCATCCCCCAATTGCCTGACATGAACCGGTAGCGTTAACCGCTTGCAGCTCAGAGCTTGAACCTTTAACTAATTCTCTACAGGAACCGTAAATGTTAACGAAAGCAGAACCGATTTTCGATTCTGTTTAACTTCCTTCTTATGAAACAAGGACTTAAAATCTGTCAAAATCTAAGCTAGAATTAATGTTCCTACAAATTCCAAAAGCTCAACCCATTTTCTTCCTCTTCTTCTGGTTTGCCCTACAAAAACCAAAAAATCATTTTTTATTTTTATGCATTTTTTTTTAGAGTTTTTTGTTGTTGAGTTATAAATGAAAAGCGAGGGAAACTCGCTTTGTATAGTTTTGAACGCAGTATTTCATTTCACTTTTTGTTAATTATAAATGTAATAATAAGTGGGAAGCTGAGAAGAGGGCGGGGGCGTGGCATAATTCGCGTTTCGACAGAGAAAATTGAATTTTTGTAATTTTTATTTTTCCGGTTCATTTTTAAATATAATATAATAATAATAATAATTTTTCCAGCTGTTCTTTATTTGTAGTTGTTGTTTGTATTTTTTTTGTTTAAACTTATTATGTGTTGTGTGTGTGTGTGTGTTTTGTGTGTGTGTGTGTCGTGTTGTGTGTATTGTGTGTGTGTGTGTGTTTTGTTGTGGGATGCTGTGTTGTTGTTTAGCTCTCGCTTTAAATGTTTTTATGCTTACATAATGTGTTTGTTTTTTGCTTTTCTTTCTTTTTTCTGGTTTCAGTTGAATTATTATTAAATTATTTTTTGCTCATCCTTCTTCTTCTTCTTCATACACAGGCCTCAAATAAAAAAACTTGATGCCAATTTTTGACAGTTGCTGTTAATGTTAATGTTAATGTTACTGCTGCTGTTGTTGTTGCTGTTACTTTTGCTGCTGCTGTTATTGCTGTTGCTGTTGTTGTTGTTGTTGTTGGTACGTTGCCTCCGTTCCACTCGTGGCTGCAGCAGCTCCATTTGCTGATATTGTTGTTGTTGTCGTTCGAATTGGGAGCTGATGTTGTTGTAACTATTGTTAAATGTTAGCTTTGCTGTTGTTGCTTCTGTTGTTGAACTTAACATGGCTGTTAATTTTGTTGATGTTACTTTTACTGTTGCTGTTGCTAATTTTGTTGGTGTTGGACTGTAATTGTTGCTGTTGTTGTTGTTGTTGTTGTTGTTGCTGCAATCTGGAACGCATCACATAGCATACTTTCTAGTCCATTCCCGTGCCAGCTCATTATATTTTTCCCGATCGGTCTTATATATTCTGGCAATCTCTGGAACAAGCGGATCATCTGGATTGGGATCACAGAGTAGAGAGCAAATTGATAATAAGACTGAAAAACAGAAATAGAAAATAGATTAGCTATAGTAATATATATATGGATGACATTTATTTGAATTTACCTTTTGAAATAGTTAATGCTGGCGACCACTGAGATCTTAATATATCGAGGCAAATCGATCCATTGCTGTTAATGTTTGGATGGTATATGCGTGTTGTAAAGGCCACTTTTGGCGGCTTAAAGGGATAGTCTGTTGGAAAATGTATAGTTAAGAAAAATACACCTCCTTGGTAAGGGCTGTCCGGCTGTAAATAGTCCATAAAATATGTATACACAGTTAATACAAATATTAAAAAAAAATCACATTTATAGAGCAAGTAAAGTCTGGGCTTACGTTGGATAAGTTCAAGGCGAGTCACTCAAGAACAAATTCTATTTTTGCTCGGTTTGAAATAAATCTTGATAGTGATTATGAAGTACATATACATATACATATGTTCCATAATATCTATTAAATCAGAAATGGTACCCCCTTCTTTATGTGATACATATGATACATATGGAAAAATCTAAAGAATGTGTATGGAATATGTATAGCATTTGCCAGGTATAGGTTATACAGTATATATTTTATTCAACAGATATATATACCTTTGTTGCAGACAAAAATTAAATATAAACTGGAAAACTCTTGAACATATGGTATATTTATAGCATTTGTAAGATTCCCTACGAAGTGCATATATTACAGACAGAACTAATAACTTTGGAAAAAGTAAGAATGATCTTGGAATACATATGACCTTTAACAGATTTACCCTATGGTATTCGACAGATACCGTTATAGCCGACAGGTGGCATAAAGGTATTATTACAGACGCAACAATGATTTGAAGCTAAATTCGGAAAATACCAAATTCTGAGCAAAGTAGCTTTCTGGCAGCTTAAAGTATCGCCAGCCAACACTGGGATTGAAGTTAAAATTTTTACATTTATCTACGTAGCCTCATAGGAACACCGAAACCAAAAACTGAGTCTGAACCAGTTGCGATCCTTTTGAAGTTAGGTAATCGAGTATCGATACCTGGTCGGCATAAAATGGTATTGACACGCAGCAGTTCAACCCAAGGTTAATAATCCCTGCCATTTCGCACACACTCGTTGTACTCGAGTCGCTGAACTTATCCAACAACAACAAATATTAATGTCCAGTGTGGGATAACAACGCAAAAAAAGACAGCTGTTCTTACCGGGCCCATTATTGTAGCTTGCCAGTGAAATACTGTAAATAAAATGAGAGAAAAATTGTTATTAATATATATAGTTACATCTGGGTATTAATTATTTGGTAGTTTATGAATTATTGCAGATTGGCCACATATAATGCGCCTGCAGGGAATACTTTAACTTAAGAAAAATCAGAGAAAAAAACAAAAATGCATTGAGAGCGCCGCTCTCTGCTTCTTTCGTTGCACGCTCTTTCGTCGCGGCTGCTTTTTCTTCTCCCATGGCTCTCGATTACTCCACTGCAGACTCAACTCAATTTGGCTCGCCCCAAAGCGCCCTCTGCCGGCCTGCCCTCTCCGAGTGTGCACGAAAAGAACAAAAACAAACAACAATTGCAAAAGA
The DNA here is from genome assembly GCA_035044025.1 of Drosophila paracracens. Lineage (NCBI taxonomy): Eukaryota > Metazoa > Arthropoda > Insecta > Diptera > Drosophilidae > Drosophila > Drosophila paracracens. Next base: position 5,805,216 of record JAWNMN010000435.1, on the reverse strand, counting down.
GCCTTGGCACCGACTCTTGGCAGCGACGCCGCAGCTGACGTTGTCGTCGTTGACAGCAGGCAGCAAGCAGTAGTACCACCATTTGCCTAGCATGCCATCTCGCTTGTGCACGTTATGCGTACGACACATTCTGTTAGCTCTGTTCGCTCACGCTCAATGTCACCAAAGCAAACACACACAAAGGCACATACAAGCAGCAGCACCAGCAGCAGCAGCAGAGCTCTTTTTGGGGCTGAGAACTGGGCCGTGCACAGCTGCTGCTCCGAGCGAAGGAAGAGAGAGGGAGGGAGCAGCTTACGCTCTATGCTTATGCGGATGTGTGTGTGTCTGTATAGTACAATTACTGTAATTTCATTTATAGCAGAACAGAAGTTTTTAGAAGCCACACAAAAAATAAGAAAAGAAAAAAGTGACTCCGACTGAATGAGCTTTTTTTTTTAGCTTATCGGCAATAAATTGTGGGAGGGTTACTGAGTTTTAATTGCAAATCGAAATGTAGTTATATATATTTGTAAATATAATTTATATTTAGTTTCTTTGTTTGGTAGCCACGTAATGCCTTCCTGTGTGTGTGTGTGTGTGTAAACTTCATGCACAGCTGATAAGCACTAAAATCGTTCGTATGATAAGAAAAAAGGCATGCACAAAAAAAAATACAGCGGAAACTGATAAAAATGAATACACAGACAGACAAACACACTCACTCACACATTTATATTTATATGTATCTATAACAGAGAATAGGTTATCTCATTATCTGCGCTGTATATGCTAATTATTCTCTGATTACGTTATGTGGAGCAAAATTCTTAATGCGGCTTTAATTTGATTTGTATTTGTATCAATATGATAAGCAGCGAGAAGGAGAACGCGCAGAGAACAAAGAGGACGACGAAAATTTTCTAACGATCGTCTTTCTTTTTCCAATTTGTAATATTTGTATGTGCATAAGACAAAGAAAATATATGAAATTTACTATATAAATACTACTAAATAAGTGTATGGGGAAAGCAAATAAATTACTCTTTTCAGAAATCTATTATTTATTATACTGTATACAAAAAATAATATCTCAGGTACAACAAAATAGTATCATATACGAAGGAGAAAATATACTGTTACATTTTTCCAACGTAGTCATATCTACTTAAGTAGATAATAGACTATTATATTGAAAGTGTTTTTTGGTTTCATCTACTCTCTAATAGCTACTAATGCTATTATTTTCATTTATTTTTCTAACAATATATAGACATGAAATAGCGATCGAACGAACTTTATGATTAATGCGATTTGTAATCGATTCCATTGCAATTGCACTTTATAAAAATATTATCATTGAATTTCTTCAATGAATAATTGTTTCTTATCTAATCTTTTCTTGACTCGCAATTTTAACGTCAGCTGATCGTAAATATAATGGATATATAATATATAAATGAAGTCTACTAACCCAATAACCTATTTAATAATTTCAACAAAGAAATCTTCCTCATTCATTCATGCATGGAATTGCAAATGTATTTCTTGGAAATGAAAAGAAAAAAAAAAAAACTTCCAACGTAATATTTAAATGTCGATCTGTGTGGTGTTTTATCGATTTGCACTTTTCGATGTCATCGATTGCTTATTACTCACAAGTGTGCCCAAAACAGAAACAAAAAACATTAAAAACAACAACTTCAATTGCACGATTTCACTTTTCAGTGACGTCATTTAGGTGACCTCCATAGCAAAAAGCAAAGCTGGCTTAAAAAGCACACTGCTGACCCATGTGTGTGTGTGTGTGATTAACAGTTAAATGAAAACATGCTAACGCGTAATTGAAGTTTTTGCAACTTTGTTGAGCGTGCCCCACAAATTGAGTCGACAAGGATTACAACAAAAATGACCTTGATAATGGAAAAATTAATGTAATATTTCAAGAAAAACCAATGCAATATTTAAAAAAAGAAAAAAATTAATTTTTAACCAAAAAAAAACCTATTAATTTAATTACATATATTTCTAGACATCAACGCTATCGAAAAATTCAATTAACGTAATTTTCCAATAAAGCCAATAGATGATAAGGAAAGTAATTTGCAGACAAATTTCCATTACTGGAAAACTTCCATTTTCCAAATGCTCATGTGCAAAAGTGCCGAGTCATGTTACTGCAAGGCAAAGCAGCAGATCAAAAGCTAAATGAGATGTGTCTGCTCTATTTATAGAAAGTTCTGCGAGAGAGAGCAGGGAGAAAGAAAGAGTGAGAACAGAGGGGAGAGGGAGGGCGCATTAATCGTGTCGTCGCACAGTTACATAATGCAAAAAAGCAGCTGATAAGAAGAAGCAGAAGATCGATGAAATGGTTAATGAGCTGATGTGGGAGAGAGAGAGGGGTGGCGTGTGTTTATGTAAACGTTGTACTCACAATCATCTCCAACTGGTCCAGCTGAACATTGTGCAGGTGGATCTCTGCCCAGATCTTGCAGTTCCTATAAATATAAAAACATAAATTAGTTATAATTATTATTATTTTTATTGTTATCAACTATTATTTTTGTTATTATAATTTGTATTATATTTTTATGATTAAAAAAAACATTTTCACAAAAAGTCAACAAAAGGTTCTTTCGCTTCTTGCTCTTTTTATATTTATATTATATATATATATTTATATATGATTTTATTTAATTTAATTTGGACAACAGAAATATGAAAATTTCGTAATTCGCATATAAAAAAAAAGAAGGCAGCAAATGCGAATGACGCGAAAATCAAGTTCGTTGGCCCGAACCAGAAGCCAGCAGCAGCAGCAGAAGGCGCGCACACACACACATATACATACATACATATGAAATCTCATTCTCCCTCACCCTTCCTCCCTCTCCTCTTCTCTTACAGCCGCACGCACACAGCTGAGCGGCTGCTGTTATTCCCCCTCCTCCCACTCCCCCTATGGCTGTGCGATGCTCCAACCCCAACAGCAGCACAGCTGCCAGCCAGCCAGCCAACATGGGCAACAAAATAGGTGTAAAGTAAACCGGCGAAAAACAGAGAACAAAAACTTAAAAAAAAGATGAGCTCGATGCGGGAAGAGGAACAAACAGTGTTGCCAGAAATATAAATCACCAACCAAAACGAAATTGATGGAAAAAGCTAAAAACAAAATGATACATATATATAGCATAGCAAAATATTAAATAACTGACTAATGCTTTATAACTAGAAATTTGGATCCATCGCTTTGTATATTTTATTTTATTTCTTTACTAATAGAGAACAAATTAAAAAAAAACAATAAACTCAATGTGAAGTGTTGCCAGAAAGATAAATGGTCAAGCAAAAAGAAATTGCTGGAAAATGACTAATAATTTTAAGCTAGACATTTTTGCTTATTCAATTTATTTTATTTAATGACTAATTAAAATTTTGATAATTTCAGCTTTTAAAGCAGTTAAGAACTTTTTGGCTAGCATTTCAAGTATTCTCTCAAGGCTGAAACTATTTTATTTTATTTAGATTAACTGACTGAAAGAAGTATTTCATAATATTTGTCAACAATTTAGCTTTAAAAAAAAGTTCACATATTCAACTCTGCTCTCAATGCTAAAACTAGCCAAAAATGGCAACACTGGTTTTGCGGAAGCTAGCAAAACGAGAGCCTTGACACAAAATATACTAAAGACGGGAGGGGCGCGGAGTGGAATTTGCAAGAGCAGCTCAGTAAAGCAGAGAGCAAGAAAAACGGCTGACTGGCAACGCTCTTTGTTGTTGCACTGCGCTTAAGAAGAACAGAGGACAAAGAAGCAGAACAAGCCCCCCAAAAATTACTACACTCAAATACAAAAAATAACTTAAAAAACAATTCATTTTACCGTCGCGCGTCAAACAAAAGTAAGAAACATACGAAATACGATTTATGCGCAACGCATTTCAAAAATAGCTTATTTTTTTGCTCTCTTTTTTTCGTTTTTTCTTGTGTGCCACATGCCACGCACTTTCAGACTTTTGTACCTGTTGAGCGAAAAAGTATATAATTACAAGAACATAAAATTGCTACATAGAAAAAAATCGCCAAGTTCGAGGGGAGACTCTTCTCTCTCGCTCTCTTTGTATACAATGCGGTTGTCGTCGTCGTCTCGCCGACGGCATGACTCATGCAAAGAAGAAAAAGACAAAGACAAGTGAAGTGATAGCGTTCGTTTCGCTTTAAATTTCAAATAAAAACAAACTAACGGTCGTTTAGCACACAACGCATACAAACAAACACAAGCCACGATCAGCGCGAGCGAATTGAGCGCAGAACAAGAGAGAGCGAGAGAAAGAGCAGGCCCGGCTCAAGCATCTTCATTTCTTTCTTTGATTGAATTTCTATAACGGCAACAACAACAAAGCGATGCCTTGGCCTGACGGAGCAAGAGAGTCAGAAGAGGGGTGGGGGCTAACCAAAACAGTTGCTTGCTAATTGTGTTTTGCTGAAAGGTGGACGAAAAGAGAACGAAGATAATTACATAAAATAAAGAAAAGTAAAAATTATTATTAATTCATATGGCAATAAACATGTGCTTCCTTAATTTCCACTAAAAGCATTTCGTTTTCATTTCACGAATTGAACGTGAAAAGTTTATTATAAGGAAAAAATTCAATGGCCATGACGCTGCTGCTGCTGCTCAGCTAGCGCCGCAGTCAGCATCGACGAGACAGTCAGCAGACCCTCACATACAAAACACAAGCATGTATATAAAAATATTTGCCTGTGTGTTTGCGTGTGCTGGCATTTTTTTAAAACATCATTTACATATTTTACTCATACATTATTTAAAAGTAAATTATGGTAGATTATATTTTTTTTTATTTCTTTTTATACTAATTATTGTTCCCTCCACACATTTTGCAACACTACTCAACACAACACACATTGAGTTGCCATCGCGCACACGCACGTACACAGAGACACCCTCCTCTTTTAGTACTGCCCCATTCGCCTTTGCACGAGCGTGCAAGAAAGAGCCAAACGCTGTGTATGGCGGCAGCTGCCGTCGATTTTAACCATTGCTGCTCGCTCTCTTTGGGCGTCCCATGGTGTAATGTGTGTGTGAGCGAGATGGCGAGTTAATATGCTGCTTTGCTTTGCTCGACTCACTGCTGCTGCTGGCGCTGTGACTGTGCAAAGACACTGTGTGTGTGTGTGTGTTGGTGGGGGCTACTACTATGAGTCGGTGTGTGTGTGTGAACCGGCCGCACTTCAAATCGAACTGTAATTTTTCTAACTATATAAAACATTAAAAATAAATTCTCGTTAAGTACAAAAATACGCTAAACATTTAACAGCAATTGAAATGTTAAATAACTGCAGGCTCGAAATAAGCGAGTGAGCAGCAACAGCACCAAAACTGAACGAAAGTCAAAAATTAACATTGCAGTTTTAACTGTTGTTGCATATATAAAATAAATACAATTTAACGAAATTTAGCCGCTTTTACACACACACACACACTTATACAATTCATATATATGTATATATAAATATATGCTTGTGTGTGTGCAAGCACTATTTCTGAATTATCAGCGCAAAAAGTAAAAAAGTAAGGTTAGGTTAAAATTATACGCTCTTTTTCTGCGCTGCCGTGTTTTAAATTTTTTTTTGCTGGATCTTTCGACGGCGAACAACAACAAAAGCATAAGCAACGTTTGTGAGTGTGTGTGTAAGTGCCTAGCTATGTATATGCACACACACAGGCATATATACGCAAGTGTTGGGTAACTTTGCCTGGCCAAATATGCTTGAATTTTTTTGGACCAGGTTGGCCGGCTTGCAATATTTACTGCAATCACACGCACACATACATGCATATTGGGGGAAGGGGGTGCAAGCACATGTGTAACGGAAACGTCGAGCACACCAATCCACACATACAACGTACACGTTGCCTGTATATATGCGCGTGTATGTATTATAAATCCAATCTAATTCTAATTAGAATCACATTGTAAAGCTAAAAAATCTAAACTTTAGTTTTCTTTTGTTAAGCTTAAGCTTGTAGTAAGTAATTAATGCACGTCGTCATCGCCAATTTTTCCTTGTGCTGCTTCTTTTGCTTTTTGCACGTTTTCTTTCGTTCACGTATTCGGTTCGGTTTTTTTTTGTGTCTTTCTTTCGTTGTCTTTCGTTTTCTACGTTTCACATTTCTTGCATAAATTTTTTTCATTTTTTCTTTTGTCGCACAAGAAATTTCTATTCACAATTTATACATATTTTTTTGCACTTTTGTTGTAAATTGTTGCAAAATGATTTGAACAATTTGATTTGATTTTTTTCATTATTATTTTTTGTTTCACATACCTTATTGATTCTTTTTAACGCCATTTTCTGATTGAAATTTGATTTTGTGTGTGAGTGTGTGTGTGTATTAGTTGTAGGTTTCTCTCTCCTTTCTCGATTTTTGCTTTTGTTCTTTTTTTGTCGATTTGCACACGAAATGAGAAAATTGATTGTTTTAACAACTAGAGTGAAAAATGCTTTTTATATATTTATAGAAAAACCAAACGAAACACAGAAGCTGCGATAGGCTGGCTTTAGTTTTTTTTTATGTACTTTTCTCTGTGTGGTCTGGCTATTTTATTATATTTTTTTTCTCAGGCTCTCTGCTTTTGTCCGAGTTACAGTCTAGAAAATATTGCAGCACTGCGAGTAGAACGGCGCCCCGACGACAACTACGGCTGCGATATAAAATTTTTTTCTGCTGCAGAGCGGATGTGAGAGAGACCGACACGATGATGATGACGATTTGACGATATTAACGGACAGAGACCGTATGACAAATTATGTGTGCCTGAGTGCGATAGAGATGTGTGCATGTATATTTCGGTGTTGTGGAACGTGTGTGTGTGTGTTGATATTGCCCAACACTTGTCCAACGAGAGCAGCACGACTATGTTGCGGTAACTGACTGACTGGCCAGATCGATATTATCTGTAAAAAGACACAATATTCAAACAATGTGGCAACTCTCGAAAATAAATTTATAATATAATTTATATTTAAATAAATACTTACCTTGGGGGTGGCAGCAAACAGCAGCAGTTGGTAATGAGTATCTGCACGTAGAAATTTAGCAATCGAAGATCACCACACAAGAAAAAGAAACAAATAGGTTCCGTGGAACAATAACCTTTCTAACCGGCGGCGAGCGCAAATTTGTTGTGTCCGCTAAAATTTTTTTCTTGTTTGCTGCTAATTGGTTAAATGTCTTTTAATGAACACACAACGTGTTGCTTGCTGCCGGAATATTTTTACTGAGAAATTTTGTTACAAAGTAGTACCATGTATTTTTGATAATGATTCAGCGGCAAACTTTGATCCAGGATTTTATTTTTGGTGTCTCTCCAAAAAAAAATAATCACCTGATTTGACCAGACTTGCCAGCTGTTGGTATTTTTTTTCCGCCCAACAGTGTTGCCAGACTGTTACAAGGAATTTCGCATTTTTCAACTTGCAATATACGGTTACACTAAACTGTCTGCAAATTTAAACAAAAAGCAAATTTAGCATGCAAAAAGTTAACGAAAGATTACAAAAATATTCGTTTAATACAATTTAAGAAAAAAGCAACGCGTGCAACACGCGCCAACAAAACGTTGAGTTTTTTTCCTGCACAGTTGTTGCTGCTACGACAAAGTGTTCGCGTGTGTGTGAGTGTGTGTGTGTGCGTGTCTGCATGTGCGTGTGTGTGTTAAAGATAATTTAGTTAGAGGTCATTTCTATGCGTAAGCATTTGCAACATGCGGCAGCCAGTTGATAATTGCAACAACAATAACAAAGGACGCTTGCAGCAGCAGCGTAGTAGTAGCAGCAGCAGCGACGCCAGCATCGTTTTATAACAACAACAACTGCAACAAAATCCACAACAGAAGAGGAAGAAAATTGCGATACGCTAATGGCGTCCAAAACAACAACTGAAACAACAGCAAAACAAGCGGAGGAGCCAGCAGAGGCAGAGGCGGCAGCAGCAGTAGCGACGCCAACGTCGAAACCAACGCCAACGCCCATGCTGCTGCCCCTGCTGGCGTCCGCTGCCGCCTGCAATAAACAATTGTTACTCTGCCGGCGTTTTAAGGATGCTAACGCTAGCGGCGCTATCGATGCTGGCGCTGGCGCCTTTTTACGTAATTTCAATTCGCTGCCGCTGTTCGTCTACGCAACGTCTCCATCGACGCATGCCAGCTCCGCGGATGGCGTCGGCGTCGCCAGGGAAGCAGCAGCTGCAGCCGCTGCTACTGCTGCGTCGGCGTTCTGTCAGATAAAGGTAAGTCGAGCTTTTATTTTCTATCTCCCCCCTCTGACTCTCTTTGTTCTCGAATTGCGCAATTGACCATTTCCGTTGCATTTGCGGCGGGGTTGAGTAGTGGTGGATGGGGTGAGAGAGAGGGTACAGTCATTGATCGTGCCGTTTTTGGTTTTTTAAAATGTTTTACATGCATATAATTTATTATTATCTGTTTTATGCTTGGCTGCGTCGAGCTTTTCTGGCGTCGCTTCTCTTTCTTTCTCTGCACTTGTCTGTCTACGCCGCCCCACCTCTCCCCTTCCCACTGCTAAAGCTGCGCAATGGTTGCGTTTGCGCGGAAATTGCTGTTCTTTTCTGCTGTTGTGCGATATTAAACCGCTGCAGCGGCAACAACAACAGCAAGTCTTGCTTAGCTACCATTTTCATTTTATGTGGCCAGCGAAATATGCGTTTTTAATGGTACTAATGAAATTGTTTACGTCGTTGTGGGTTTTTTTTGCCTATACCCTGTAGCCAATTAAAGTGCGCATGTGCGGTAATATTAAAATTTGCAAAACGTATGTAGCAAAAGAGAGTATCGATAACGCAACTAATTTAAATTACATCGTTAGTTTTAATTTATGCAAAAATTTAATATTTTTTACTTATGTCTTCAAAATTTATGAAGATTTTAGAAAGAGTATATTTATTATTTTAATTAGTAAGATTTATTTATTTAGTTATTACTTTATTATTTATTTACTATTTTATCATTAATTACTTAAAATATACATCTTGGTTACAGGGATTGAATGTTAGTAGTAAGAGTATATTAATTAAATTATTATTTAATTAGTTTTTAATTTTGAATTTATATTCGATTATTATTTATTCATTATTTTATTATCTATTATGTACATATATTGTAGGTTACAGGGTATCTATTAGTGTTACACTCAACTTGAACGCTCCTGCTTGATTATCAACATTGCTGTTATTGTTGTGGTTGTTAGTGTTGGTGATCGCTCGAACGTAGCGAGACGTCGTCATTAATGAACCCAACAGCAGCAGCAGCAGCAGCAGCCCCAGTAACTGTGCTTTTGTCTCGCATGTGCGCGTGGGTGGGGGGATGGGGCGGGGGGAGTATGCGTGCAATATGGCTTGCTGCTTTACAGGTGCAGCCATTGACTGTGGGATCCGTGTTTCAGCTGCTTGCTTGCTCTCCTTTTGTGTTCTCTCTCCCCGCGGTCTCCCTCTCTCTTGTTGTTGTTGTTGCTGCAGCTCAGTGAGTTGTGACGTGCGCGCGCTGCTGCTCATAAGCTTCATTAACAGACAAACGCAGCAGCAGAAGCAGCAGCCTTTGACGCCATTTTGTGCGTACTCTCAGAGAGCTAGAGAGCGAATCTCTTCTCCTTTTAAACTCAGTTTACCGCAAATTTTTTGAGCTTTGTTGTCTGTTTGTCTGTCTGTCTTGTCGATCAGTACTTTTGTTTGACACTTTCTAAAGTTGGAGAAAAAATTGCATAGCGTGGGCGCTAAATCTAGCGATCTCTCTCTCTCTTAATACATTGTTCAATTTCGCTCTCTGCATAATATGCTCCTATGTGTGTTTGTGTATGTGTGTGTGTTTGTATCAAATTGAAATCAATTTTGGTCTTTCTGATTGCATTTTAAGTGGCAAGTTACATGCCACATCAACCCCTTGTCATAAATGTTAATGTAAATGTTTGTGTGTGTGTGTGTGTATGTGTATGTAATTTCTCTTCCTCTTCTTATATTTGTTTGTTTTCTGGATCATTTGATATGCTTACAACATATTTGTAGCAGCTCCCTATTGGCCATCCCCTCCACTCCTTCCCTTGCCCAAACCAATCCCCCTCCCTTTTCCACGGCTGTTAAATATTTTTGTTTCTGTTATGTTTACATTTTTACGATCAATATTTGTATATCGATTGCTGAATGTTGGATTTTTTCCTGTTTACTCTATAAGAGGGTTTTTTGAATTCGTCATTTAATGTGTCACAGCTTATAATAGATTCCAGTGGAATCCCAAAGTTGTCTAAAAATAATAACAATAATTTAATTGATATTGTATTTAACCAACTACTTCGATTGAAAGTATTTTTATTGATAAATCTGCCGCAGAAATTATTTCTCTTTTCTCTTTGGTATAAGAATTTAAGAATACTCAAATTAAATAACAAACAAATATTTATTAATTTAATATTATAATTCAATAATTAATTTAAATTATAATTATATATATTTGCTGTTTAAGTTTAAGTGGATTTAATTTGTCTGTATTCATAAGTTCATGTTTTACTGCGTACAAAAAATATCATTAATCACACGAATTTTTTTTTAGCGTCTTTAAAGTTATACTAAAGCTCAGCTTAATTCTATGGTTAGTCTTAAATAGTTGTTGTTTAAAATATTTACACATTTTAATACTTGCTAAAAGCTTTTGTAAATCGAAGCTCGAATATTCCATCGGCGACTTAAAGCTATTGAGCTTTTAGTCCCTTTTTTATGGAAACGTCTTACAAAAATATATATTATATATATTTTTATTTATTAGTTTGTTTGGCAATTAAAAGCCTATGTTTATCAAATGCAATAAAAAAGCGTTTAAATGTTTATCAAATTTCCATAAATATCAAGACAAAAATATAAATGCGTGCCGTTAAATGCCAGAAGTGACTATCTCTCTCACTCTCACTCACTCAACACTCCCCCCATTGCTAGAACAGGTCATTGATTAAACGTTCCTTGAGCTTTTGCCGGCGTCATGGCAACAACAACTTATTCAGTTTGTTTTGCTTTTTAGCTGCCCTTTGCATTTCGACTCACTCGCACTTGTGTAGATTATTAATGCGCCTATGTTGGTCTCTCCTTCGCTCACTCTCTATGAGCTGTCATTCTTGTCACTCGTTGCGTGTAATTAAGCAGCTAAACGATAAGAAGCAAAGTGGACACTGGGTCAACTTGAACTCTCTCTCTATCTCGCTATCTCTCATGTCTCTCTTTTGTGACTATCGTGTCTAGACTTGTTTGTTTTGCTTTGATGCACTTGTTGTCGGTGCTTCTTCTTTTGGGGAGTTTTCAATTAAAGCTATTTGGTCAGTTTTTCTTACTGTTTTTGTTTGCTTTGTTTGTTTTTTTTGTTCTCTCAAGTGCATTAGCCTTTGCCATATATTTTTGTTACCTTTAAAGCTTCTAATTAGCTGCTAATGGATAAGCTTGTGCTCGGCATTTGTTTACCCACAAATTAAGCCTAAAAGAAATGCATAAACAAAATAACAATTGAAGCATATCAAGAAAATAGACAAAAAGATACAAATGCAGCTGCCACTGTTAATGTTGCTGTTAATGTAAACACGCTCTCTTCCGCGCTCTCTGCTTTCTTCGCGTCTTGCTCTCTGCATTCAGCGCTTTGTGCTCAAACTGTGACTGTTAAGTTGCACTCGCTCTCTCTGCTAGTTAACCCTAACTGCCATGAGTCATGATGCTAACTGTTAGCCCTAGTTTATTTTCCACTCAAGCGCTCTCGCTCTCGCGATCTCTCCCATTTAGTGTTAACAGTGAGCGCAACGTTAAATGTATGTGTGCGCACTCTTTGAGCAACAACAGCACAATGTTAAACATTGGTAAAATATTAACAGCTGTTGTTGTGTTTGTATTGTACAATTTGCCGTTGAAGCGTGCGGACGGCTTTTTTTTTCGCCGCGCTTCGTTTACAAAGAAACAGAAACAAAAGTATCTGTCAGATACACGCGTCTCTCTGCCTGTGTGCCTTAAACAGTCATTTGTGTTGTGCGTTGTGTGTTGATTTTATTTCCTTATTTTTGGGCATATTTTCTGCAACAGCTGAATCATCATCGGCTTTGTTTTTGTCTGCTTGTCGTTCAGTATTCGAGATCGAATTCGAATTCGAAGTCGCGCTCTTTCGATCGCTGTTCTACATACGAGAGACATCAACACACGCACACACCCACACACAGAAATACATACCCACATATGTAAATAAATATATATTTCTTTGAATTTGTAAATTGTCATATATTTAAAATTGTGCTTATTATGAAATAGCTAAAAAAAAAGAAAGAAAAATAACAAAACCGGTCAAGAAAAAATACAAATAAAAATACAAAAAAATAAAAGTGAAATTTTCTGGTGAATTTCAAAGTTATGCAAAATATATTTTTGCTGATTTTAAGTGCCGATTGTGACTAGTGAATATATTTATATATATAACTATATGGTATATATATATATCAGATACATAACAAGCTCTGCTTTCATTTGGATTAAATTGAATGTGTTTCTTCATCAGCATCATCATCAACTCTGAGACCCGTTTTAAATGAGATCAACTAGATAAATGGTGTGTATATGCAACTAAACTAAACTCAACTAAATTAAATCATATAAATAAATCTTACCCCTCGCACTCCCTCTCCCCATCATTCTGTCCCTTTTATCAGTTATCTCAGCTGAGAAACTGAAAAGATAATAAATTGAAGATTTGTTCACGTAATTTGTTGCAGCGGAAATTAAAGTCGGGGAGAAATAAGAAAAAAAGAAGATATCTTTGATAAATGCTATGCGAGGGAGAAATCAGAATTAAAATTTATATAATAATGTGTTGCAACAAAATGTTGCTCGTTTTTGTATAGATTGAATTAAAGCTGTGCAACACTTATTTTAAGCTAATTACATTTATATTCTAAACATATAAACTAGAAGAGTATTTATTTATGTATTCAATGTCAGCGTCAGATAAAGTATAAAATATATTAAATCGATAACAGCGATAAGTGCCAATCGATAAAACTATTAGAAAATCTTTGGCGAAATATTGATAATTTCAGTGATCGAGGAGTGGAAGAGAATACGGTTAATAAGGTTTATAAAATATCTAAGATTATACATTTTATGTAGCAGCAGTATTAATATTTTGACCTCAACTGTATATTCTGGGTCAGCATTAAAAGTTGACTCGATCTAGAGAGCTGTAGACTTCCGTTTCGTGATTATCAATTTCCGATAGCAACAAGGCGTAATTTTTAAGACATAGCCTTCCAATTGATATATAATATTAACAGAGATTTTATTGAGATCGAAAAAGATAAAAAAAACAATCATCTGCAGAGTATCTCTTAGTCTCTTTTTCATATGGAACTTGTTGCTAAATATCTTCAGTTTTTTAGATCATTTTAATAAAAAACAATTATAAATACCCCAAAATTGATGCATAGAAGTAAGAATATAAAATATTTGTTATGGTAAATATAATTTATTATGTATACTATTTAATTATATATCTTTTTTTTTTTCATTTTTCTAATGGCATTAAGAACATTTATCTTATCTTAAGCTTTTAAACATGCTACTTAAAATACTACTATTATTTTTTTTTAATCCCACAAAGATTCTCCGATAAGCTGCGCAAACTTAAAGGCTTTGCTTAAGATCTCTTGCACTTGATTGCGGCTCAGTCAACTTTTTATTTTTTCTATTTTTGCAGTAAACTGACCTAACTTAACCAGCGACCCCTCCACTCCTCTCCCAGCCCTTCCCACTCTTCACCCGCACATACCTTGTTGCATTTCTATCTAATTACTCAAAAAGATTAAACATTTTTTTTTAAATGTTTGTCTTGTTCATTTTGTTGTTTGACATGCAAAGCAAATTGAATGACCAAGGCGTATCCCTGTTTCTCTCTTCCCTCCCTCTCCGTCTCTCTCTCTGTCTCTGCTTCTCGTCTGGCATTGGCCTCGCTTTGTTTATGTTGTTAATTAAGCTAGAAACTAACTGCTGCTGTTTAAGTTTTAATTGTTATTTCATCATAATTTGTGTGTTTTTCTCAATTTGTTTCTTTTTCTTTTCTCTCGTTTTCTTTGCCAACCATTTTGCTTGGTCATTTTGTTGGGGAGTTTTGTTATCTGCGTGTGTGTGTGTGTGTGTAATGTGTTTATTATACTCCCATCACTACCAACACTTCTCCTCTCTTTGCTCTTTCCATTTGATACCATGTTCTGTCTGTTTTGTCACTCATTCGCTCATCCATCTCCTACACTTGGGATTGATTATATGCACACGCTCCTAACTCCACCCACCCACTCCACTCTGTCGCCCCCTCTCACTCCATCTCTATCTCTGCTGCCCAGCTGCATGTCATTTTTATTGCCATGCGGGTCTCGAGTTTCGAAAGCGAACAAGAAGAAGAAGAAGCAACTACGCCACCCCACCCCACTTTTTTTTACATGGCAATTAATGTATAAATACGGAATACGAATACGAGTACACAGCAAAAAAAAAAAGAAGAAACAATTAAGCTAATTGTACTTGAAATGAAATTTGAATTTTAATTCCACTCGAATACTTATTTTATTCTGCTACTTAACTTTAATTTTCTTTTGTTATCTTGATTTTATGTCAAATGTGCTTGAACTAGAATTTGAATTTTTGTTAAACTAAAATTAAAAAGCTATTATTTAAAAGGAAAATGATATATAATTGATTTGGATTCATTTTTCTTATGTTTTATTATGTTTTTAGGAAAAGTTGACACATTTTAAATTATCTACTCCATATTTTTTCTACGTGTACAAGCATGTGTGAACATTGTGTGTGTGCATGTGTGAGCATCTACGAGCACTCGCTCATTTTAATATAAGCTTGCATGTGTGTGTATGTGATATGTTGTGTGTGTGTGTGTGTGTGTGCACATTGTTGGCATATTTAAGCAGCAATAATTTCAGTTGTTGTGGTTGTTGTTGCGTCTTTGTTTAACTTTTGCACTGCTCCGTTGGCAGTTTTAATTGTAGTTGTTGCTGTTTCTTTTTCAGAGCGCGTCTCATTTCTTTATTTCTCTTTTCTTTTCTGCTTGTGTGATTGTTGTTTAATAATTCAGCAATTTTATTGTTGTTCGCTTTTTTTCGCCTTATTTTTCTGACACAATTCGATTGTCGCCAAATAAAAAAAATCTGTTGGTCAGCATTGTGAATTCTTTGCCTCCCCTTCCCTACCTCTCTACTCCTCCCCTAACGTACATTTTAGCTAATTAGGCACTCCAACTAAAACATCAGCGCCTTTCCATTTTTTCCAACTTTTGTTTTCTATTTTTTGTTGGCTAATTGCTGAAAATAACCGAAAGCAAAATTGAGAGCAAAACTAATTGAAAATTGCTGTACTCTAATAGAGAGATATCAAGTTGTGTGTGTGTAATGCGTGTGTAGAGTGAGGACAGGCAAGGGGGTGGGGAGGGGCCTAACAGGTTGTTTGAAAAATATTAATATTAACATTTTTCCCAACTCAACCTCGATATAAAAGCAGCGTGATAAAAATAAATGTAGTTAAAAATGTAAAGATTGTGTAGACAAAATAGAGGAATTTTACTATTCATTTTTTAGTTCAACAAAATGTATAAGCATATCATTAAAATAAACTTTAAATATAAGTTTTTTTTTATTGTTAAGCTATCAACTTTAATGCAAACGTGACTAATTGTATATAAATAAATAATAAAACTTTGCGTAAATAAATCAAGAAATAATACAAATAAAAATCAATAAATACACAATAAATAATCTGTAAACATTTCAACATTCAATCGGCTTCTCGTTTACCACATTTTACCTTAAGTTAGATTTTGCTTAGAGTCGCGGTATTCCCCTTAAAAAAATGCACTTGAAATTTGTACACACAATTTTTTCTGATGTTTTTTAATCAACTTGCGCAAAGCTAGAAAAACAACTATTTCCAGTTCTCTTTTTCCATCGAATATCGAATGTTTTTTTGTTAGCTGT
Source organism: Drosophila paracracens (assembly GCA_035044025.1). Lineage (NCBI taxonomy): Eukaryota > Metazoa > Arthropoda > Insecta > Diptera > Drosophilidae > Drosophila > Drosophila paracracens. Next base: position 5,789,153 of record JAWNMN010000435.1, on the reverse strand, counting down.
TTATTGGTTGTGATTCATGTGATTCATTCGTGATTTGCACAAATCTAGTTTCTGCTTTTTTCTTCTTCTTCTTTTTTCCCTTGCGTTTTATTCATATTAATCTAATCTGCATGCCAAATGTTTCAACAGCTGATTTTCTATGCAAGAAATACCTATTTGAATGTGGTGTATATATGTGTGTGTGTGTGTGTATGTACACACACCATTTACTCATGCATTTGAGTATATTGCTCTTTCGGGTCGAGCTTTAACCTTGATGTCGACAAAAACAATCCACGCAGAGAATTTGTTTGTATTGCTGAAGTTGTTACAACGGCAATTTAAGCACTTGACAACAGAATAATAAATAACTGTATCGACAGCGATGGGGTCGTGACCCTTCCCATGGAAAGGGCTGTTATTAATGCAGTTTCCAAATGTGTTCTATATCGATATGGATTTAACACTGTGATCGATTTCAATTATTCTTATAAATTAATTTCAAGTCTCGAATATATTTTGTTGACTAGTGTGCTCATTGTTCTCGTTTCTGGTTTCTTTTTTTGTTTACTTGAGTTTTGATATGTGAAATTTCACACAATATTTACTTCGCCTTGCTTCACTGTATTCACTGTCTCTCTCTATCCTTCTCTCTGTCTATCTCTTTCTGTCTCTCTCTGTAACCCTCCTAGCAACTGTGAACTGGCGCAATTGGCAAATTTAATTTATTTATTTGCAAATTTTAAAGTTTATTTTTTCATATTTTTTCTTTGCGGTTTTTTTTATACTATTATTGTTGTTACGATTTGTTCTACTTTCTATGTGTTGAGTTGACGTGGGTTGTTCAAAGAGTTTTCCAGTACGAATCGCAAATAATCGTAATTTTGTAACAATTTAATTTAGAGCATAATTGTCATAACTTAGCCAAAGTCCCCTGCAAATCATAATCAAAAAAGCCACAAAATTGCCAATTTGGCAATTGGCCAAATGGCCACTGGCCAAGACAGAGTCGTCGAGTTGTTGTTGTCGAAGTTGGCTCATAAATTGCGCTATAAAGCGCACAATTAAACTTCCACTCAGTTAACAACAACAACAACAACAAGAAAAACTACGGCGACAACAGCGGCAAATTGGCAACACTTTCCAATTGGATCGCCAAGTAAAAGTGCTCGAGTCCAAAATAGTGATTGACGACCAGATACCCAGTGCTGATGTTCAATTGTATCCATTAATTTAATTTTTTAATTTTGATTAAATTTAAATAAGTTAAAAACGCTAAAGAAAATTGTGTTATTTTTTCTCTCTCTTTTTTTAAGAGTCTTTTTCTCTTCTAAAAACGTGTGAATGAATTTCTTGTGAGGATGGTGCTAATATTTTTTATCGCAAATGTCAATAAAAATATTTATGTTTGGCAACTAATTTGTTAATACATTTTGCATAAGCGCAATTGAAATTCAGCTTACGAACTAGACTTATGCAATAAAAACACTTTTATTTGAATCCAGCAAAATAGATAGAGAGATTAAATAGAATTTGTTTACACATCTAGTTGGAAAAGTTCAATTGCATATTATTAACTTATGCACAGGGTATACGCAAAGAAAAAATAACTGAAATCAAGTTAATTGTTGGTTAAACGCTCTTTCAGCTCAGCTCTCTCAATTTGTTTTTTTTTTTTGCAATATTCGCCGGCAATTTTTGGGTTCCCCACCCACCCCCTGCAACCCAGTGTTGCTGCACCCGCAAATCAAGTTGATTCATAACATTCGCCGTAAAATTCGCCGCCTTTGTGGTGAATTTGTCAATTGTGCTTGTGTGTGTGTATGTGTGTGTGTTTGACGGAATGCGGAAATATTGTTTGCCGTTTTTGTTTGTCTAATGCCTTCTTTGTTGTTGTTGTTGTCGCTTCTGCTATCGGCTGCTGCTGCTTGTGCTGCTGCTACGTGCGCAATTGGTTGTTGTTGTTGTTTTTGTTGCTTGCTTTTTCTTTTGCCTTCTGTTTTGTGTCTGCATCTGCTTCTTCTTCTTCTTGGCTTGCTCTCTCATAGATAAATGCGTCGGCATTTTCTTTTGCTTTGGTGCATGACATTAAAGTTTTAAATTTAAATGCAGTCTGCATTCAGCCAGCATACCCCTGCCCAACCCAACCCCCTCCTCCCGTCATCACACCCTTTTTTTTCTCTTTTTTGAATGGCACTTAACCCTTGTGCGCACAATTGAACTTTAGCAAGTGCGTTTATTTTTTTGTTTTCTTTTTATTTCTATTGTTTGCTAAAGTCGCGACCCACTTTCCAGTTGTACAGTGAACGTTCGATATGTTGGTATTTTTTTGTGGCAATTAATTAAAGTTTCTCTGCTTGTGAGTTAATTTAATTATTTACATATTTTGCTTGCTCTGCTTGAGCATAATTTACAGTTTGGCTTATCGAGTGTTGACTGTAGTTGCTGGTGTTTTAATTTCATCGACTGCTCAATTGCCACCCACTTGAGTGTGCTCAAAATGCGCATACGCCGCATGTTACCGGAAAAGAAGAATCGAGAATTGCATTTGAGTTGTGCTACAGGCGCGTGTTGCAAGCTTCGAACTCCAAGTTGCATTCGTTTTTGGTGGCGATCGCGTGCTGTCTGTGGAAACACAACGGCAACAACAACAGCAAAGAAACGCCTATTTTAGATACGTTGGAATTTATATACACTTGAACATTGGAGTTCATTTGCTAGAAATCGAAATTTCTATATAGATTTAAAAAATAAACTAAATGGAATATATATAATATAGTTGTCTGATGTTGATGAGCATAATGAGGGTGAATATATTTGGAAACATATTGAGTGCGTTTGATTTGGAGAGCTTGGCAGACTAAAAGTTTCTCATAAAAGAACTCATCTTTCGACTTAACGCTACTATAGGAGCTAATTGTTGTAGTGGTATGATGTGAATGATATTTTGTCAATATGTAAAGAGTATTAGAAATATCAAAATGGGTTTGGTTTAGATATCTTGGTAAGCAAAAGGGTAAGTTGGGTTTGGATGCCTTATAAAATGATGTTGATTTTCTAACGTATTTTTCCCAAGAAATTGTAATACCCTGAACGAGGGTATAAAACACACAACTAACAGCAACTACCGCAGTCTAGTTATACTTTTATCTATAAAAATGAATAATAATAAAATAATAAAATGAATTTATGTAAATATTATTGCAAATTATAAACATATTTAACTAAATTGATTCACTGTAATTTATCAGTCTATTCAATTAATATAATTTCCCACATTTTTTCAAGTGTATCATTAGTTAAGTTTTTTGAATCGTTTTCGATTGCCAATCAATTTTGTTTGATTTGTCGTTATTTCGTGCAAATGTCAAAAGTGTGACACGAGACTTATTTAAATGACGAATTGCGCTGTGACATGATTTTGGTTGAAACAGAAAACACATCTGCTTCAGCATCCTCATCCACATCGACATCAGCATCACCAGCATCAGCAGCAGCATCTTCAACTGTTTGACCCACTTAGAAAAGTGGTTGCTTCTCTTGTTGCTCTTGTGGCTGCTTATTTTTTTTGTTGTGTTCTCCATCATTAACATCAACAATTGTCAGTTTTGCCCTTTTGCGCTGCACTCCGGTTCAACTTCAGCTTCAACTTCAGTTTTAGCACGCTTTTTGCTTCTAGATGGTCTCAGATGTGTTCTACGTATAGTAAATGCGGTTTATGGGGTATATTGGCTTTGTGGAGACTTTTGATCTAGAGAAAACTGAAACAGAACAAAAAAAAAATGGTTAAAGATTGGTAACACAGAAATTGAAACGTTAAGAGAGAAGGAGACAGAGATAGACAAAAGGGTGTACTTCAACTGGAATCAAATCAAATGTAGCTGTCTCTAAGAACAGAGAATCTCACAGTCGGAACTAGCCAAGAGTAACTAACTTGTTTCGAGTTCTTTTGCCAGTCTTCAAGCTGTTGTTAATGTTGCCTTTCCTTGGTTCCAACTGTGAATTTTGTTGGATCAGCACGATTTGTGTCCATATTAGGCTTTAAACTTGAAAATTTGTTGCTGCCAGCGTTCTACAGGTTTTTCGTTTGCTGCTTCTTCATTTAGCCAACCTGCTGTGCTACGTGGGAAGTTTTTCATTTATTTTTGGGGGATTGGCAAAGGAAATGTTTGCTTGCCTTGAAAAGTGCAACAAGTTTTTGTTATTGTTGTTAGTTTCGTCAATTTAAGGCAATTAAGTTGCTGCATTAAGGAAACAGCGTTTAAACATGGCTGATAGCTATTTACAACACACACACACACACACGCACAGATACACTCATAGATACAAACACATGCAAAAAGTATCTACAAATTGTATTTTGAACACTTGTCGACTTGTGAGCCACATTTTGTATCTTTGCATCTACAAAACATGCTTGTGCTGTGTGTTGTCTTGGCCAACTTGCAAACGCAAACCAGCCCGAAAAGAAAATCACCTTGCGCACCGTTAGTCATTCATGGCACACACAAACACACACACACACACACTCATATATACAGTTGCGAAAAAATTAATACCATCACTACGACATTTTTTTTTACGAACAGTTTTGCAATTTTTTCAAATGTCGATTTTTAAGATATTGAATTCCCCCATTAATTAAAGTTAGAATTGCTCCTGGAATTCTTTTCAATATATAAAGGAAGTGAAAAAAATTTAAAGCATTTTTTAATTTTAATTAAATTTAATTAAGTTGAAAACTGTTTTTTTTATAAGAGTCTTCCACTTTTAAAAACGTATTCATAAGTTGCTTAAACTTACAAATGTGGCAAGTGCAACTTTGACAAGATTTATTGTGAGAGTGGTGCTATTATCTCTTCCGCAACTGTATATTTATATATACATATATTTATTTATATATATATGGATATCTGGCTGGCAGTCAGACAACAGTTAACCAACAATACAACTGCCAATAGTTAACCCAAATGTGCTGCCAACTGAGTTAAGACCAAAACAAGAGGCAAGCAAGCAGTGGGAGGGGTGGAGTGGTTAGGTGGGGCAGTTGTGGTAGGGGAGGGGGTGCGGGAGCGGAGTGGTGATTGGCGCCGCAGCGCGTTGCCAACTGATTTGTTGCGCATTGATTGAAGGGTAAATTACAGGTTGCCACATGCGAGATTCGCTGGCTTTTCTCTTTGCTCAGCAAATATGTATTTTGCAGCTACACACACACACACACACACACACCAGCACACCCAGCAGCAAACAGTTATTTTTGCCAATAAGCTACTTGAATTGATTTTTTTTTAAAGAATTTTGTTTGCAAGCAAATTTTCGGAATTGCCTGTTAGCTGCGTCGTAAGCTGCGCTTTTGGCCGTTTATTTCTCTTGGCTGTAGCCAACATTTTGAGTTAAGCTTGTGGGCCAAATTACTTATAACTGAATATACAAATATGTCAAAATATATCAAAAAATATTTAGGAAAATAAGAAGAAAAATGGATGCTTAAAAGCATTGCAAATTGGGTTTATATTTAATAAGAAGTAGAAGTCGAGAGAGCTCGATTAAGAGATGCTCTGAACTACTTTTTAAATGTAGAATAGATTTGCTTTTAGTTTATTCAATATGCAAATAAGTTTTAACTAACAACTTTTACAGTTGATCAACAATATGATTCATTGTATCATATATTAGAAATCGATTTAAATCGATATACGCAAAAGGAAGGCAGTTGCAGATAAAATTAAACAAAATTGATATGCCATTTCCAAAATTGGAGACAGACAGTCTGACATGACTAAATCGACTCTGCTCTTTATGCTGATCAAGAATATATATATATATATAAATAGTTTATGGGGTCATATACGCTTCCATCTGCCGTTACACATCTTTCCATAACTTGTATATTAATTATACACTTCTTGTCTAATCCCACTTCTCGATCGCTCACTGTAGCTCTCTGCATGTGCGTGTGTATCTGTGTCAAATGCGTACGTGTGTGCTGGCTGGCTAATAACTGCATATTAAATTCAATTTCAATGCTGAAAGTACGCAGTCACGTAATTAAAATCGCATAAGCATAAAAATTGTTTTTATTGTTTTTTATTTTTATTTTCGGATTTGCTTTTCGGGTTGCCTACGCTTCGGCATTTTAAGCACTGTCTGAAAATGATTTGAGCCAAATGTGTGGAGCTTAACAACAGCCATGACGCACTTGCCACAATTACGGCATAGAAACCACTCAGCCGAAATTCATTTTTATAGCTTCAACTCCTTCGATCAATAATGTTCTAATTGGACTCCAAGTGGAATATTTTTAATCTTTTACGTTGAAAACTGGTTGGTACTAAAAAAGAAAACTAAATAATTATAATGAACGAGGAATAAATTATATTGTTAACAACAAAATTGTAAATGTTTTTAGAGCAACTTTGAAATGCATTTAAGCTTAATCGTTGTTGTTATGCAATTTTCAAGTTAACTAAATTGCTATAAAATATTTATGGCTTTGACTTCTTAGGTCATAATTTAGTTGGTTTTTTACTTGCATTATATTTCTGTTCCGGTATTTCATATACCAATATCCAATGGGTTCCTAATAAAATCCGTTTCTATAATTGATTTTTCCAAAAATGTTAAATTTCGGTTTATTTTATTGTTTTTTTATTATTAATTTTTTTTTTACATTTTATTTATATATATTTATATATTTTTTATTTATTTTTTATTATGGATTTTGACACAGGCATTAATGTTTTTTTGTGTAAAAACTGTTGGCCAACATTTCGTCAGGGAAACTCATTGATCGTTAATAACAGTTAATAATCATTTTGGCAACTCGTTAAGCGTTCATTGCTTATCGTGGCTCATTGCTTGTCGAATTGGATATTAAGATAAAATCATAAAATCGGTCAAAATGGTTGAACAAATTAGTAAAAGTCAAGCAATAAAAATAATAATAAATCAGTTACTTGCACTTTCTCAGACTACTCACTGTTGTTTTCAAACTACTGTCAAACCTTGGTAATGGAGTTTCAGTCAATTGCCATAAGAAGCACACGTGCAACAATATGATTCACCTTGCAACGGGAAAGACAAAGACAACTGCTGAGAACATTTCCTTTTAATTAATAAGTATCTTGTTTTTTTTTTCAAAGCCTTTGGCGGTCAGTGGCCAACAATAAAAAACACGCGAAAAAAATGTTATGGCTCATCATAAAATACTAAAAAAAACACAGACAACTGCGCGGATATGATGACCTCATTTTGGCATTAACTAAAGACCGGGCCGCAACAGACGCCAGCTAATTGAAAGAGCCAAGTTAAGGCAAGTTCTGAGTTCTCGCTGCTGTTGCCGCTGCTGTCTTAGATTCCCCTTTGATTACATTTAATATGCTCGTTAACAGCAAGCAGTCAACAAAAAAAAAACAGCCAACATACACTCACGCAGCTGTGTGTTGGCTGTTGTCATTTTGGCCGAAACACATTGGCCAATTGACTGGCGTTTTTTTGTTGGTGATTTTTGAATAATTGTTGCAATCAAACATAATTACAAATTGTCCATTTGTGTTTCCTTTTTGCATGGCAATTACATAAAAACAATACACCAACCAAAAAATGAGCTCAATTATTGCTTGCAACTTGCAACTGCTGGCAACTGGCAACTGGCAACTGGCAACACACACACAAAACAAAAATCTTCATATCTGTGGCGACGCGACGCTCGATGCGGTAACTAGCCATGCCACAATTTCGGTTGCCGAACATTATTATTATTGCGAGCATATTTCGCCTATCTTTTTTCTCTTTCAGTTGTTGTTGCAAAAACAACAGCAACAATAATAACAGCTGATAAATCGTTCAAATATTGTTTGGAAAACCCCAAAACGAACAATGCCAAAAAAAAACTGCCACAATTTGAATACTCTTTTTTGAGTTGATCTGCAAGTTGTATTTGGTATATTGTGGAATGGAACTCCTCGGAAATATAGACTATAATATTTAAGCCAGACTTTGATCACCTTAAGGTCATCTTGATAATAAATAATAATTATGATAAGGCTTTCGATATTATGAATAATACATAATTTATATTTAAATATTTTAAAATTATTTAATTAATGTCTATTGTTTATTTTTTATTACACTAACTTAAAAATTAAAAGTTATTCAGACGATTTTTTTTAACCTTTTTTCTTATTTATTTAACTTTTATTTTTATGATTTCTTTATTATTATTTTTTTTTTTTATGATTTCTTTATTATTATTTTTTTTTTTTATGATTTCTTTATTATTATTTTTTTTTTTTATGATTTCTTTATTATTATTTTTTTTTTTTATGATTTCTTTATTATTATTATTTTTTCTTTCTCAAAGTGACTTTAATTATCCCAGAGTTCTTTCTTAGACATCAGTTAAGCCAATCTTCAAGCGGAATACCCTTACTAATGCCAATATACAAAATATTTTCCAATTTCATCATACGCTAAACAATGTGAATCATTCACAAGAAAAACCCGCTTTAATAACCGACTGCTGCTGCAATCAGCATCAGAAACTTGTGCTAACCTTTTTTGGGTAAGGGCATGACAGAGAGAGAGAGGGAGAGTGCGATAGAGAGAGAGAGAGACAGGCAGACAGTCAGACAGACAGAGACAAGCAACTGTAAACAAGTCTTAAAGTCTTTCTTTCGCCGACTGCAATCCGGGCCAATTGTGCACTCTGTGCCAGATGCAGTTCAGTCTGGCCTCTGCCCCACCCCCCCGCAACCTTCCCGCCTCTGCCCCCTTGGTCCGCTGCGCCCCATTTTTTTTTTTTTTTTTTGAGTGCACCGCTTGCGGATTGCATTGTCTCGACTTTTGTTGACTTGACTGGGTGACTGCTTAAAAACCCATCATCAAATGGACGGCGTCTCGGCTAACTGTAATGTCGTCAGCATCGTCGTCTCTTGGCCGACTGCCGTCTGTAGACTGTTTTTTTTTTTGGTTGTTTTTACCTCTTGACTTGTTGACTGCCTGACGACGCCATTATGAAATTGCACGCCAGTGGGTGAAACAGATGCAAAGTTTGTTTTGCTGTGGCCTGTTGTGTTTGTCCCAAAGACTTTTCACCTGCCATGCAAATAGAAGGCATTTACAGCCACCCACCAACCTCTCCCCTCCGCCCCGCTTAATCGCTAGCCGGCTGTCGAGCAGCTGTTGTTGTTGTTGCCACCAGTGTTGAATGTTTGCACTTTCTTGATTTGAGCTCAACTCGAGTTTGACGCGTTTCTTGCTGCTTGCATTTTCAGTTTAAACAATTTGAATTTGCGTTTTCAATTTCGTTGGAGGCAATTATTGTGAAATTAAGTGGTTTGTTTTTCCTTCTTTTGACCATATAATCGCACTGTGTAGCCAGATTAGAAATAATAATGGCAACACATTAAGTGTGCTCTTTTTTGTTGCACAAGTGTTGGACGAGCAGATACTCTGTATTATTTATGTTATATATTTATTTATGTTATTGATTTCATCATTTATTATTATTATTATCTTAAGATTTATTAATCTAGATTTCTGCTAGATTTCCAACTCAGTTGAACTTAATTATAGAAGAAATAAAATACTTGGAGCATCTACTTTGGATTTGGACATGCGATTAAACTTTCTATCTGAGTTTGCCATTGTTCACAAAATTTGATATTTTCAATGTGTGTGTGTGTGTTTGTGTGTGAATTATTTGCCATGATAAGATATGAGTTTGAGCTAATTATGACTAGAAATTTTCAAGTTTTCAACAGCGGCAGAGCTGACACACTAAAAGAAAAAAATGAAATTAGATGGAAGAAAAAAGCAAGCAAGCCACATGAAGCTGTCACTTTTTCCCCCACAAGCCAAGAAAAATCTGTAACGAATGCGCAGCTGCCGCAACAACTGTAGACTGTAGACTGTAGAACAAACTTTCACCCGAAAAAGCGACGACAACAACAACAAGCGCAACGTGCCACATGTTGCAACTGTTTTATGGCTTGAAATTCACACTCTTAATTGCCAAAGCCAGAGAGAGAGAGAGACAGACCCAAAAGTGCCGCAGTGCATGCTGTGTGCGTATCTCATAGATACACACACACACAGAGACACACACACACTCACACACACACTCTCAGTCGCTTAGCCGGCAATTAAATGCATCTTTACGCATCTCTAGACAAACAAGCACTCTACTCGTAGAACGATTATTATCTCCAACTCTTGGCAAGAGCAAAACAATGAAAGAGAAAATTAATAACCAGATCGAGACCAGTTGCAATCACAGCAATCGGGGCATGCAGCAGCAGTTTAATTAGCACATTAGCAGCCCATCAACGCAATTTATGTACGGACGGACATAGGGCTACCTACAATCGAAAGCACTTAAAACATGGTTTGGTTGGTAACTGAATTGCGTTCATAATTTATGTACCATTTCTATGTACTTGCAAGTATATAATTTATTAGGTCTATATTTATAAACTGAAGCCATTAAAGACGGGCATAAGCATATAATAAAGTTGTTGGCAGCAAATAGCAAATATACTTATTAACTACAAAAGTTGTGTCCATTTAGCCATGTCCATCAAGAATTGGAGTAAATCATGTGCAGAAATCAGGTTTATTTAATTTTATACATAACTGCACTCGTTTCGAAGTGATCGATAATAATCGTTTACCCATAGCAATAAATGAGTCAATTTTAATTTTACAGTCTTCCTATTAATATATATTATTAAGCTTAAACATTTCATTAAGATTGCAGAAGACACGCAGATTTTGCTAAATATAAATATGTATTTTCATAGGTAACTTAAGCAACCCTTCAATAGCTAAGCTTAGGGTATCTCCCAGTCAAGCTGTCTCTAATAGAACGTTCTCCTGATTCGGAAGTGTTCAAAAATGATAGCGAATGGACATCATCCAATATTATTAATTAGCTCTTTTATTTCTTCAAATATTTTGTATGATTAATTTTTTATTTTATTATTTTATTTATTTTATTATTTTATTTATTTTATTATTTTATTTATTTTATTATTTTATTTATTTTATTATTTTATTTATTTTATTATTTTATTTATTTTATTATTTTATTTATTTTATTATTTTATTTATTTTATTATTTTATTTATTTTATTATTTTATTTATTTTATTATTTTATTTATTTTATTATTTTATTTATTTTATTATTTTATTTATTTTATTATTTTATTTATTTTATTATTTTATTTATTTTATTATGTTATTTATTTTATTATTTTATTTATTTTATTATTTTATTTATTTTATTATTTTATTTATTTTATTATTTTATTTATTTTATTATTTTATTTATTTTATTATTTTATTTATTTTATTATTTTATTTATTTTATTATTTTATTTATTTTATTATTTTATTTATTTTATTATTTTATTTATTTTATTATGTTATTTATTTTATTATTTTATTTATTTTATTATTTTATTTTCTTCCTTTATCATACATATTTTTTGCAATCCAGGGAATTTTGCACTGTTAAAAGATAGTGACATACATAGACGACATACTTGTTATATAGACCACAGCACACAATCAGTCATCCCCCAAAATAAACACTTATCAAGCAAGCCAGCAACTTGTACTTTGGCTACTCCACACAACAGTTGTGACTGCCTAAGCTGAACAGAAACATTGCATTCGGGAGTGTGCAATTACTCGTTGTGCACTGTATGTGTTTATGGGGCATAACGTAACTTTGACAGTTAGGTTTTGATTGTATTATAAAACGCAATTTGACGCTTGATTATTGAGTGGGCATTGCGACTGTCAATACTTTATTTATTTCTTAGCGGGGATTTTCTTTTTTTTCTGCAATCAGTCACAGTTGCTGGAAATGTGCGTAGTTGAAGTCTGTTTCAGGTTTCGCGGTCGCATTCGCAACTGGAGCTGCAACAACAATGGATACAACACCCACTTGCGGTTGTCAGCGCACTTAAGAGAGAGAGAGAGAGCGAGTGCTGGGGAGGGGGAGAGCGAGAGAGAGATGCACATTGAAGATCATTTTTCTGGCTTTTACGTTTAAGCAGGAAAAGCGCTCGTGAGTGTAAATTGTGTTAAGTTCTTTCGTTGGCTTTCTCAACTCTAGCAACTCTTTGGCTGCTTTGGCTGGCTTTCTTTTGCCCTCTTTTTCCCAGCCAACCCCCCCGTCCCTGTCTTAGTTCTGACTAATGACGTTTTGGCCATTTTGTTGCCACTTGGTGGTTGTAGGAGGAAATCAGCCTGTTCAGTTGTTTCCAGCTTAGTTTTTTAATTTATACAATGTTTTTTTGTTGTTGTTGCTGTTCCAACTTACAACAGACAGAAAATTACCTTCCGTTTTGTCCGGGCAGTTTCTCTCTATTTAAGCATTCTGGAACAGAGTATTTTTTTATCCGCTTCTTGGTAAAAATTACTAATGATAATTAGCGGCATTATTTTCCCATTTTTCTTTTGAAAGTTTTTCACATGCTGGCCAAACAGCAATTCAGTTAGCGCAATTAAAGCGCCATTTAACTGGGCGTGGGAGTTCAAAGCCACACCCACTTTTCTCATCTTTTATTTTCCGTTTTCCAACCCATTTATATGTGCCTCTTACAACACCTTTTGCAACACACAATCGAATGCAATCAAGTATTTGGCCACATGACAAATGATTATTTTTTTGGGTTTTTGGCATGAAAATAAATTAAAAATTGCACAAACTCAAATTTAGTTTTTTAATTAAAAAAAAAAAATAGAAAAGAAATCGAAATACAAAAGCATAACTAATGTGGTTTTTGTGTTGCTGCACTTGCAATTAATGGCCATCTATGTTATTAATGAGTTTTCCTCTCTGACCGGGCTTAGTTCAATGGCAACAATAAAACATTACTCAAATTGTGTCTGGCTGACTTCAAATGCAATCGCTTTTATCGCATTCAATTGCATTGTTCCACTTTATGGCTGTGACAGAATGGCCAAGATTAGCGTTGAGTGTTGATTGTTGAGCACTCTTGGCCAGCAGCGCGCCCAGCTTGTCTTGGCCTGGCCTCTAATAATGGCTAACGTCTTTTGGCTTGCGCTGCTCCAATAAAGTAGACACACGGAGCAAAAAACACAAAGCAGTTTCTAAGTGGATTGAAATTACTTTAGTCAGCTTTTATTTAAAATAAAAAATTATTTTTTTATTACATTTTTTAAATAAAAATTTGTCTATTAATTTATTTCTTTTTTTAATATTTAATATTTAATATTTAGCATTATACATTTTTTGTTGTAAATTTAAATTAAATCTTAATTTTAATATATTTTTTAATTAATTTATATTTTTATATATATTTATTTTTTTAATTTATATATAATTATCATAAGGAAAGAAATGTTTTTTTACTTATTCACCGATTGAAACTCATCTGAACAAATTCGTAGTTATTTCTGGCCATAAATTACTAGCTTGAATATTTCGTGTGCTTTTTTGAGTACCATTTTGCAATTATTCGTATATAAATAAATATATATATTTGGGTTACTAGAATAGCGAATACGCCCATTTTTCGCTCAGTGCGCTTAGTGCCGCAATTCACACAATTCGGCAACCCACAACTGGTGGGCAACAACAGCAGCAACATGTAAACTTGGTTGCTTCTTCAGCTGTTGGTGCTGCTGTTGGTCTTGCTGTGGCTTACGTGTGACGGCGGCACGCTTCCGACTTTCTCCACACACAAACACAACACATTTGCCTGTGGCACGGCGCTATAACAAATTCAGTCTGCTTTCTGTCTGCCTAATGATCCATGCCGTGAGTATCTGAATTTCACATAAACACAGCAACACAACAACACACACACAACATACAAACAAACAATCTCAGTCTCAGTTTCAGTCTTAGTCTGCTCGTCGCCGGTTGCCAAATTGAAATGTGCACAGCTATTTTTTGTTTGTTATTTCTTGTATTATGTGTGCATGCCCCCTACCTCCCCCAGTTGCCAGTTGGCCATTTGCCAAAATGTTGCCTGTCCCTGCATGTTGTTGTTGTTGTTGTTGCTTCTTGCTTGTATTTTTGATGTATGTGCTGCCAACTGTTGGCCATGTTTGCCTTGCCTTGTGTCTCAACTTTAGTCGCATTTTGTTGCCTAAACAAATTGTAAAATATTCATAACACAAACAGAGCGACTTTAATAGTCGAGGTATTATGTCAGGAAATCAGCAAACTGCTTGCATGATGTGTCTGTTTGTTTATTTGGGTTTCGCTTGGTAGCGCATTAAAGAACAACTCCCAAAGAACTCAACTTTTATGATTGTCTTGTAAGGCGATAATAATGACGACAACGGGCAAAAGAAATCAAGTTAGAATGCTCTGGTCGAGAGGGCTCAACCGAGAAGTACCCTGACTTTTCTACTTTAATAATTAGTAACTTATTGATATGAAAATAACTTTGATTAAGAAAATTGGTTTTCTTTTTCCAATCTAAATGAAGTTCTGCAATCTATCAGTAATATTTAAATATTTATAAAGATTTATTTATATTTATGGAAGATGATTTCTTCCACACTTTATTTAATTATTTTTTTCACACTTTTCCCATTTTTAATATGTGCAGATAAATATGCAAAAGCTCAACAAAATTGGTTCTTCATAAACTTAAAAATAATCTGTCACTTAAATTAAGCTTTAATTGGATTTAAGTGAATTTCAATTACAGCTTAATGACTATTATTTTGTGCAAAGTCATGCAGTCACTATTAAGTGCGACATAATTAAGTTTTTTGTATTCTTATTTCAAGTTTTAGCTTAAACACAGCTGACTTATGCAATTTATTTCTATCTCTCTCTTTACAGGTAAGTTGCGAACTGGTTAACTGTTTATTTGTGATGCATGCCTCATCGTTTGTGTGTCTGCCTCAGCATGGGTAAGAATAATAAGAAACATGTTTTGACCAGAAGAACATCGAGCATTGAATTGGGCAGCGAGGCGTGGCCGAAAGCAGACTTGGCCATGCTCGTAGACACAGGCATAGACTTAGCCAAGTCATGTTTTGGCCAGCCGGTTGTTGAGTTTGTATGATTCAAGCGAAATGTTAAAAATGTGCAATTATAATAAATTATATTCGCGTGGATTAACGAGTTAATGACGGTAACCAAAAGAGCGCGTGTTTTTAATTGTTAAATTGCTCAAAAGAAAACGACGGCAACAACAGCAGCAGCAGCAGCAACGACAACAACAACAAACCAGTAACAACAAGCAGCTAACAATGTTGTCTGCTTGTCGTTTGCCAAATTTGTGTCATGCCCCAAATAAGACAAATCCGCACAATCCGGCTAACTTCACTTCCCAACGGATGTGGCCCGCTCTGTCGTATGAGCAATTTTCATGAAAACGTTTGTAAAATGCTGCTATTTATTGCCTGTTCGATGCTAATGCATTTTGGCCAGGAAATCCAAAAAAGAAGAAGCAAAAAAAAAAAAGAGACGCATTGCTAACTTGTCGCTTGGTGGCTATATTTAGTCAAGTTATTGGCGTTGCCGTGTAAACAAGTTGCAGACGACAACGACGACCTAAATTTACCGTAAAAATGCGCTGAGAAAAGCGCTGAGCGGCAAATGCCACAGACAGCGGGTGGGTTTAAGCCAAATATGAGGGGTGATGCAAGACGAATGGGGGTGAGGAAGTCTTTTGCAGCGATTCTCAATGCGTGTCGCCGTCTCGACTCGAGACTCGAGTCTCAAGTCTCAAGTTGTTTTTGTCTCTTAGGCGTCTCCGTTGCCTGCTGTGCAGCTGTCGCGAGCAGCAACAGCCGCAACAGATGCAACAAGTTGCAAGCCAGCCAGCCAACGTCGCCAAGGTCATCGTCGTTAAACGTGGCCAACAGCAGCAGCAGCAGCAGCAGAATCATTCAAACAGCCACGACAATGTTGCCTTTTCAACTGTTTTTGGTGGCTGCTTTGCTTTTTTTTCTTACTTCATTTTTGTGCCCTTGCAAAAGGTTGTTATGATTTTGTGGGGAAGTGTGTAACACATTGAAAGAATCGCCTGCAAATACATATCGTATATATATATGCTTGATCAATAGCTGAGTCTACATAAACATATAATTATAGATTTTTTACCTTATTTATTTATTTACATTTTCAATTTTCATTTCCCAATTGTCTTACAGCGTTGATCCTAAACATAATGTTCTCGATTTTTTGACTTTGAATAAATATTTGCCAGCAAAACTGGCTTCACTACAAAATTTAAAAATCGAAAAAAAATTGTTGGAAAAATCCAACTAAAATGTTAATTTTTTTTTTTTTTTTTATATATTTGTTTATTTATAAAATATTTTCTTTTGTAGTAGAGTAAATCTCAATTATTTTTTTTTGGAAATTCAGCTGCTTAGTTCCTTTAATATATTTAACTGTATTGTTAACTCATTCTATGAATGTTGTTAGTACTTGTTTATACTCGTTAGTCGAACTATTATCTAAGCCTTTTCTAACACACAAAATATTGAAGCAAAGACAACTAAGAAAGAAGTCATTGCTTAAGCTCTGAATTGATAAAAGTGCTATTTTACAAAGAAAATTGGCAAAATATAAATGGGTACTTTTACATAAGGCAGGCATATGCCAGATCGAATCAGATCGGTCGAGTATTACATTTAGTCACCATATAAACTAATGTTAGAAAGATGAGTTTTAAGTATGAGCAGAAAAAACTGCTTTGTATTTCTCGATATCTGAATTCAACTCATTTTATTTTGCTACCCACATTTCAGAGAATATTTTTGAACTACTTTATGATAAACTGCCAATAGCAAGAATCGCTTTAAGGTCTAATCTAAAAGTGTATTTAAATTTCGGTGTGCTAAATCTAGTTGTTCTTTCATGTTTAGTTTGTTTTTGCTTATGTTTTTGTTTTTTTTTGCCAGTCTGTCCAGTTTGGCCAGTTTTTTGCTGTTGTTGTTGTTGTTGTTCAGCTTGGGCTTCTCCATCATCTTTTATGCACTTTTTGTTGTTCTCGTTGTGCTCGTATTTCATTTTTGGGCCCAACTTGTTGCCCATATGGCGCCGCTGAGCTATCTCTGAACAGCAGCGAGCACAGCCTTTAAAGCGGAAAATTTATGAGACATACACACACACAGCACACACACACACACACACGATTACTGAGAATAATCACATACTATATACAATTTCACCATAAATTATGCATAACCTTTCCAATAAGTCAACGAACTTTACTCGCAATTAGGCATTCAGGTAATTGTACTTTGAAAGGATACTCCCAAGGCAGGACAATGTGCGTGCAAAGATATATATATATATATATATATATATGTGGGTATGTGTGTGTGCGTGTACGCGCACACCTCAAAACCCACTGAACCGTGGCAAATGAAAAAAAATATTAGATGGGTTTTTTTTATTTATTATTTTTTGTGTCTGTTTTTTTTTTTTGTTTTTTGTGTCTGGTGTCCGCTTTTGAGGCCTGTCAACGCATCGTATACTTAATATGTATTTCCAGTTATAGTCGCAGACGACTCGCTTATCGATTGGCATGAATATTAGTCGATGTCCTCAATTACACACATGCACACACCAGCACACACACACACACTCGCACTCGCACACACACACCCAAGACTAGCCTTTCGATGCAGCATGCAAACAAACAAGTCTTTTATGGCGCTTTTCCAGTGACAGTGCATCACATGGCCATGTTTGGTTATCTTTAACTGTTTGTAAGCCAACGGAGTCATACGGCCAAAGTCAGCTTTTAACTCGTACTTGTTGCAGCTTGCTGCTGTTGCTGTTGTTGCTGTTGTTGTTGTTGCTTTTGTTATCAATGACGCCGGCAGTTAAGCAGGTTTTTCGTTTCATATTTTTTTCTTTTTCTTTTTTGCCCATACAACTAATTAGCCAACCGCATTTTTTACGCTGCCTGCACGCAGCCAATGAAATAAAATGCATAAAAGTTAACCATGCATTTTTCTGTGTGTATTGCTTACATTCCAAAATGAATTGAAAAAAATGCTGTCTGATTTAAATGTGCAATGGGAATGAACATTTTCCGCCAAAGTTTTGACCCCATTGCCTGGGAAATGGCCATAAATTATGGCTAAATGCCTGCTTTGTGCTACTTACAAAATCGTGACAAAAGACATCTTCAAATCAAATGGAACACTTTTCAAGTTTTTTTTCTTCTCTCTTCAATGTGAGAAAAATGAAGTGCTTTCTGGGAACTGTTGAAGTTTAAGGCCTATTCAGCTAACAATTTTTTAACTTTAATTTGTTGCTAAAAAAAGTACTGATCAACAAACTCAAAATAATTGGAAAATAAATGTTGTTTTTAGCTTGACTGTTGACTGGTTGACTAGTTTGGCTTTTGCATTAACCAGCTGTCATTAAATACAAGAATAGAAACATTAATCGAATTCGCAGTCATAATCGACCCATTTCCGCTGCTATCAGTTAAACCATCGTCAGTTTGTTTATATCCCATTAAATTGAACTGCCAGTTGCACAAGGTGAACCGTCTAATTGAATTGTGATACACCCCAGATCCAGATCCATTTAACTATAAAAAATGGGCAAAAGACCTCGAACTGCCTTCGAATTAGTTTGCTACTGTCGGCACAATTAAATAGGCCCAGTTAACTAAGTGCGTTCAATTGTTCAATTGCGGAGATTAAGACGCTATACGGCTGCTCGACAGCCTGACCGCGATGCAAATGCCACTGCACTGAGCGAAAAAAAAGAAAGAAAAAATAAGTAAATTAAAAAATATAAAAATAAATAAATATATAAAAAAAAATATATAAGATAAAAATAAATAAATCTTTTTAATATCATTCTCAGATTCTCACTCTAATTATTAATTGTAAATACTTGTGACAAACTCCATTAGAATCCCCCTTTTTTCGCCCTGTGTGGCTCTAATGGTTTTGGGCTGGGTCGATATCACCATCACCATCCTCCTCGTCATTACCATCATCTTGTCATGTAACAGAGGCAGACCTTGGGTCTGTTCGACTGGCGTTCTCTCTGCCGAAGGTAAACGTCGTTGTCGATTACATAAACGCTAATAAAAATGCCGCCGCCTCATTAGCCTGCGCCTTATGAATACAATTACAACTGCACCTAAGCGGCGTATAATAAGTGCAATTCATGCGGCAAGTGCTCAACTTGCTGCTTGCTGCATGCTGCTTGCTGCTTGTTACATGCTGCTTGCTGCTTGCTGCTTGCTGCGTGCTGTTTGCCACCGCATAAAAGTAGCCAAGCATCTAATTATGATTGCCATATAAATGCAAATGGGGAGTCGCCTCCAATTGGATGTAGTCGTCTGTTAAATGCACAACTTCCAACTTCACTCATATGAATGGCTTTCGTTTATCGATTGAATCGTTATAGACGAGTTCACCAGTTGAAAGACAACATTTGCATTTATCATTTGGCTTAGGTTTGGCTATAGATTCATTTAATTGTTGCCTTTCATGGTTAGAGTGATAATAATTAGTTGGATTTGAGTTCAACTTAGCTTCTGCTTTAGGCAGCAACATTCAAATTTGTTCTATCGTCGCTATAATTTGATTAATCATACAGTGTCATAGTACAATAAGTTTAACAAAATGTGTATGCAACAAGTACGAATGCTCTGGTCGATACAGCTCGCTTGGGAGATACCCTGTAGACTTGCTGATAGCAGTGTATTAATTATTAATTAATTATTATAATTATCTGTAGTGTATTATTGATTAACAAGACATATGTTTCTTATCCGATCTTAATGAAATTCTTACACTTGATCCATAATAATGCTGTGTGCATTATATATCAATTGGAAGACTATATTTTTGCAATTGAGTCTTTTATTGCTATCGAAAATCGATTTGTATCGATAAAATTTAAAGTCTCTAGTTCTAGCTCACCTCGTCAATTCATGCTGATCAAGCATATACAACTTTAGACATGCTTCCATTAATGAAATGATATATAGGTAAAATTTAGTAGCTAAATATATTCTTCAAGTTGATAGTTCATTTCAACCCCTTTACGTGTGCCTCACTCTCATTATGGACTACTTTGAATGGAACCAATAAGAAGCAATAAAATATTTATACTGCCATAGCAATAAGTAGTCTGTCCTTCTGCATATATTGATCGATTTTATGCCCCCGGTTATTGTCTCAACAGACTCGATTCTTGGCGCCGTCAGTCGACTCCCATTTTGTCTATTTAATTAGCTTATTTGGCCGCTTAGTTCCCTTTGATGTTTTTAACTTTCCAAAAATTGTTTATTTTTTAATGTTTTTTTTGTTTTTTTTTTTTTTTTTGTAGTTTTTTTTTTTTTTTTTTTTGTAGTTTTTTTTGTTTTTTTTTTGTTTTTTTTTTTGTTTGGCTTAACGCAGCATGATTTATGGCAATAACATGGCTCTAAATTCGAACTTAAATTAGCAGCCGTTGGGCTTGGATTATGACTAAGATCTTGAGAACAAAACACTTACAAAGCAGCTGCAGAAGAATCTGAAGCATGTTTTGTTCCCAAACTCAAAAACCTTGGAGGGCGATGTTCAATTGCTTTGTCTTGGATATCTGTGTTTTGTGTGTTTACTTCAAAATTGGCTTAATTTGTGTGTTAAAACGGAGAGACTCGAATAAAATAAAAAAAAAACGGCAACAAAGCGGCCAAAAACTGGCTAACAAATTGGCTGCGCTTTCAGTGTTAATGGCCAAAGCCAGTAAGGGCCACAGTTGGAAGTGGTTACTCCCCTTAACCCCCTCCCGCGTCGCTGAGTCGTGTGGCTAAAGCAATTTAATAAAGCCATGAACCTTGGGCCAAGTACGAGTACATAGAAACAAAACTAAGCAACAGCTAAACAACTTTTTTTTTGTGCCTGGCCATTATTCGTGTTGGCCTCTTGGTTGTTGTTGTTGTTGCTGTTATTATTATTATTATTTCGGGGCTGCCGTTCGTTGAGCTTGCCAAAAAAAAAAAAAGCAAAAAATAATCTAGAAAAAACTAAAACATTTTCTTGTCAACTGTCAAATGCAAATAGAGATGGAAACGGCAGAATTTGCGACAGACAGTCGCAGAGTCTTTTTGACAGACTGCCAGCCAAACGGTGTCAAGTTTAAATATATTTATTGGTGCTTGATTACAGTACATTTGCTTTCGACCATGTTAAGCCCTTAAGCCACTAAGCCATATCGATTGAGTTGGTTTTCAATGCTAACACAAAAAGTGATGAGCATTAACTAAGGAAAACAACGAAAAATCTTGTTTAAAGAATGAAAAATCTTGACTTAATTTAAACTGACAGGAAGAGAAGCCGTCAGCTTCGAGCTGAAATGAAAAATGTGTTGCTAAAATGAGATCTAATCAACTTGATTAGACGACACGAGCCTAATCTAATATCATATTCTGCGTCCACAGTTTTCGCTTCTCCGTTCACTTTGGTTGGTTACTCTTGTTGTACTAAATAAATTAGATAGCCATAAAATATACGAGGTCTTGAGCTATTTATATTTATTGTCTAGCAGTGTTGGAATTTTGAAATAGTTAACATGGCTCAAAAGATACTTATTAGATAAAAGGGGGCACACACTAAAAGAGACGGCCAGCAAATAGCAGCTGACTTTCTAGCATTCCAATTAAAAGGCGAGGCTGCCGCCCATTGATCGATGAGCGAGGAGCGAGGAGCGTGGAGCGGGGAGCGTGGAGTGAGTGGAATGTCTTTGTTTCGCACCTCGCACATTGAGTGTGAATGACTTACCGAGTACCCATTGACAATCAGTTGTATACAATGACTGCACACAAATATTCATACTATAAATAATGCTTACTAAGCATAGATCACTTAGTTTATATTTAATGGTTGCTACAAATGAATGCTTGCGAAATCAGCTTATATAATATATATACAACAGCTCAGTTGAAATCAATTAAAGCCAACAGTTCTATGGGTTGGCTAATATACTTAATTAGTGCCGATTTTACACTCATTCTTAAATGAATAGTGTTTTGAAAGCGCATGAATGGCTTAATTACTAAAATATATCAATCAATTTAATGGATTTGTATATCAGTATTTCCAATTTAAGTGGTTTCGTTTGTGAATAACATTTTTGAAATGATTTTCAATTTGCAATAGTTGCAACTTTGTCCAAAATTGGTATCGACTTTAGATTAAAGCTACTTTTAAAGTTACGATTCCGATTCAATTTTAATTTTGGATTTATTTTCCAAAACTGAACCGATTTTCTTTTTTGTAAAGGCTTAACCTCTAGAATAATATTGGAAATCCGATTCAATCAACAAGATTTTCGAAAATAAGCTTTTTTTTGATCGTGGCCTTAACTCTAGAGAGATACTACGTTTTTTAGATGCCAAAACGATTCAAACTCAATTTTATTCTCCCAAAAATTACTTTTTGGGACAGTTTCAAATTTTGAACTGCTATTACTTCGTCAAAACTGAACCGATTTTCAAAAACCCGTGCTTTTCAAGTATGGTAAAAATAATGAGTTCCACTTAAAGCCTAAAGTTCAAATAATTGGCTAAAAAAAGGATTTTAAAAGCTTTTTCGTTTTATCTTTGTAGCTGTGCTTGGCAACAGCTGCTACGTTTTTCTCTCTCTCTCTCGCTCTGTAGCTATGTCTGTCTCTCTCTCCAGCTCACTTTGTTTTGCTTCCTAGTATCGGATTATTGTGCTTGCAGCTTGGCTTTTGCTTTCCGTCTGCCGACATGTTGACAGTAGTGAAAAAAAGGCAAACAAAAACAGCGATTGAACAGGTGGAAATCTTGTTGCTGGTGTCTGGCATGTGTCATGCGATATGCAAGATACGTCAGCTGTCTGTGCTCCTAACCACATACGTATTATTCATACACAGATACAGATGTATATGTGTGTGTACTCGTGAGTGCCGTCTTATACCCATTCAAAGAGCGCCGTGGCGGATGTCTCGTCAATTTGGGTAGCTTCGAAAATGAGGCAGAGAAAAGCTTAGGCACTATAGGCACCCTAATTAGCTAGGGGAGGTGCCTCAAAAAAAAAAAAAAAATAGAAAAAATAGAAAAAATACGAAAAACCAAAACCAAACAAATAAAAACAGCTTTTACATTTGTGGCCTTCAAACCGAACCTTACCACTTTTGGGGGCAATTACAAGGTGTGTGTGTGTGTGTATTTAGTGGTGTCGATTTTTCAGTGGTTTTCCGTTTCTATTTGCTTAGTTTGCCATTGTTTGGATATCTGGCTAGATATGACTGCAGTTGCAGTTGCAGTTGCCGCAGTTTGTTTGCTGCTTGCTTGCTTGCTTGCTTGACTTTCCCGACTGGCAACTGGCTGAGACTGAGACCAATTTCGATTTCAATTTTAGCAATTTTACCAATTTTACCATGACCTTTTTAGCAGTACGAGGCGAGAGAGTCAATTGTTGTTTTGTGCGCCATTAGTCGAGTGAAAAGCAAACACAAATTGGTGCTAAATTATGCCGGAACTAAAGTCGTATCGAAAGCGTTTGCCTAACCACCTCACACACCCCCTTACAACCACCACCACCGCCCCCTTTCTTTTCCCCTACCTCAAATTAGAAGCCATATGCGAGTTTCGTTTGAATTTCGATGAACAACTTTTGTAAACTGCTTGCGTCATGCTCTCAATTGTATAACCAAATATGTGTGTGTGTGTGTGTGTGTGCTTGACTCTATTTAAGTTTTTGGCCAAAATCTTTGATGCGAAATCGTCGGGTTAATTTGGGTTGGGTTCGGGGTTTGGGTTTTATGTTGCCCGTTGCTCCAATCATAGATAGCGGGTTGAACGCACTCATTAATTTGATGGGCCAATCAATTAAAAATTGCTATCGCACCACCTCCTACACAGAGAGAAAAAGTCAATTCCTTATTGCCGTAGACTCAAGTCGTTAAGTAGAATATTGTGAATTGTATTCGAGCCTTACTTGTTACCAAGAATTCGACAATTGTTACACAATTTATTGTGCTCAATTTATGTAAATCGTTTTTATATCAAGCTAGAATTGTGATTACTCTATTCCAGTTTTCTCACAGTGTACTCGCCGAGTTCCTTTCATTTCGAAGCCATTCATCTAGCTCACAATTAAATCATACTCACTCTCAGCGGCTGTCACAATGTGAGGCCCCCTTCCCCTGACGACGCCTATCCGCTATCATTGGCCACAGATCAGAAAGTTGGCTAATGAAAATATTAACTTTAATGAAATTAATATATCAGCTGCGATATGTTTTTTCTTTTTTCTATTATTTTTATTTTCATTTGCTACTGCGCAGCTGCTGAGCGCACTTTTGAAATTGAAAAGAAATAAATGGCAAGCGGTTAAAAGCCTGGCCAAGCGAAAGTGTTGACCGTTAATTTCCAGTACGCATTTGGCTTTACGAGACGCGTCAATCACTTGACTTTGACTTTGACTATAATTCAGACTCGGACTCAAACTCAAACTCAAACTGAAACTCGGACTTCCAGTTGGGTACTTTCGAAAGTCATTTAGCATGTCTTAATGAAACTTAAATAATGCTCCAAATAAGCAAATGGCAATCAAAGCTTATTATGTGCATTTAAAGCGCTTTTAATGACTGTCTGTCACGTACTCGTACTCGCACTCATACTCATACTCATACTCATACTCATACTCGTATTCGTACTCATACTCATACTCATACTCATACTCGTACTCGCACTCATACTCATACTCATACTCATACTCGTACTCATACTCATACTCATACTCGTATTCATACTCATACTCGTATTCATACTCATACCCATACTCATACTCATACTCGTATTCATACGTGTATTCATATTGTTGCAAGCACTGCTAATGCAAATATTTCGCCAGCTGTGTGCGGTCAGCTGTTCCACTGCAGCCCCCACCCTCTGCCCACCCCTCCTTCACATGCACATGCATATATATTTATATATAAATAGATATCTTACAACAAGCCATGTTTTTTTTTTTTATTATTTTATGCGCCCTTCAGTGGAGGTTACCAGCCAACTTTGACTCTGTTGTTGCTGTTGTTATTGTTGTGGTTGCTGTTCATTCGCCCGTTTATAATTTAACCACAGTGTATTTTGCGCCAGACGTGTAATTTTTTCATAAATTTTTTCGCATTTTTACTTTTGTGTTTGCTTTAAGTATAGAAGTAACACTATACTTTAAGTTAACAGTAGGCGTTGTACATTTGCTCAAGATGAGGTTATCTTAAAGTCAAGATAAGATGCACATGGTCTTTTACCACATAATGGGTATGCTCAACTGCACTTTCAGCTGTTGCTGCTTTCAGTGTGTACATTGGCAGCTGAATTGCAGTTTGGGAAATGCATAACTATTGAAGGCATTTGATATAGACAGTAGTTAAATCTGTCGATTTTCTGACAATCAGCAGGAATTCTTCAAGCACAGAATGTATATTGTATCTAGTATCTTATCAACTCGAAAGACACAGAAAAGCCCAAACCGAAACAAATTCTAGAAGAGGGAACAACAGATTTAATAGTTTTATTAATTTATTTATTGATTTTATATTCTCACTTTGTTATTTGTTATTTTGAGTTTGTTCTAGTCCACATTTAAATATGTTGAGCTGAAGTCAAAGTGTCGCCTTGCATTATCTGGCTATATGTATTTGTATATTTATTGTCAGCTGTCAATTTGGGAGCCACAGCTGAAGTTGACTCTCTGCGGCATTTTGCTTTGTCTTTGCTACGTGCCGCCAGCTCAATCGCTTTGTTGTGGTTAGATCATTGGTGACTTGCCGCTTCTCTATATACTATATATACCATATACCTATTTATATATATAGCTGATGGCTGTGCGACACGTCACTGTAAAGGGCTGTGGTTTACAGGGCGTTCAGCCCTCAAGCGGAACATGTACATGAACAAAAAAAAAAAACAATAATTTTTTTTTAAATGCCCACAAATAAAGGGAATTGCAATTGCATTTGCCATTGTCTTTAGTGACGGCTGCCCATGCAATTGTCGGCCCTTCCGTTTTGGCCATATAGTTGTGTGTATATGTATAGAAAACTTTCATGTTGTAGCCACAGCTAAAAGCTAAAAGCCAAAGTCAAAACCGTTCGATGCCGCACCGATAATAAATTTTCCTTATTGTTGCCTGCCCACGTGGTTGTTGTTGTTGTAGTTGTTGTAGTTGTTGTTATTTTGTTGGCTTTTGTTGTTGGCTTATGCACACAACATCATCATAATAAATTTCGCCTGATGTACGACGCTGTTGTTGCTGTTGTTGTTGTTGTTGTTGTTGTTATTGTTATTGTTGGTTGGTTTGTTGGTAGTTGTTGTACTTTAATAAGCAAAGTGCTTGGGCTGGTCGCTTGGCTGGTTAAGAGCCTCGATTCGCTAGCCTGGCCAATGGCCACTGTTTGTCCACTTGGCCAACCGCGCAACCTGCCAAGTTTATTGAACCTCATCATCACCATCGTCATTATTATTATCATCATCATCAGCGGCAACAACAATATTATCAGTCCGTCGTTGGCAGCGTCATCATCTAAGTTAAGTGTTAGTTGCCGGCTATCTAAAACTTTTGCTTTATTTATTAACTTTGCACGCGTCTACACACAAAGAAACAATATCAATTGCTCAAAACGAGTGCACTGAGAAAATACATGTTAACAGACATAGACCTATCCTAGCTTTAAAATATACTGTTAACTGGCTGACAGTAGTTCGTTCACAATTAAGTCTACCAGCTAATGGCCATAACACAACCATTTCAGTTTTTTAAAATGTCAGCGGCTTTAAATCTTGGCTATCAATAAATATTTTAACACACTTTAAATTATTCGATTCGGCTCCTCATCGATTTGTATCGATAAGAAGCGAAAAGAGGACAGTTATCGATAAACTGAAGTAATGTAGAAGTTGAAGTCTCTAGCTCCTATAGTCTATGAAACTGGGAAGTTCGCAGAGAAGCACACATGGATAAAACTAAGTCGACTATGTTGCTTATGTTGATCAGGAATATATATATACATTATGGGATCCGATTTGTTTCCATCTGCCTGTTTACTCACTTTGAATTGCTTCAGAGTATTTGAATGGGAAATACATTCCGCAGAGGGTATCAATTTGACTTTGCGTATCTTGATTTGATTTTTAATTTAGGTACTTGAGTTTTCTCACTGTGCACTGCCGCTTCAGCTGCATTGTCTGTGGCCCTGGCTGCCACATTTTTCAAGTGTTCATTTGCATGCGTCAACAGCGTCTCTTTTGTGACTGTGACTAAGCGCCGCATTTCCGCCTTCTCAGCAACAGTGGCGGTGGCAGCAGCAGCAGCAGCAGGTAGTTGTTGCCCAGCAATTTTTTTTGCTGTTGTTGTTGTTGTTGCTATCTTTAATTAAAGCCAAGTTGAGGTGTTAATTAAGCAGCACGCCAAACTCGAACTCGCATGCCTAATAACTGGGCTAAAAGACAAAGCATAGCATGACAATTGTAGATCTACTTTTTATTATTTATATAATTTTTCGTTGGATTTTTTTTTGTTGCTATTTTTTGTGTTTTTTGGCAATGTGTCACGTGAGATGTCGTGTATTATTCCATTGTAATGACATTTTTATAGTCATTGCATTAATCACATAATCATAATTTTTAATGATGGAAAACGTGTCAGTTGCAACTCACGATGGTTTTTTCTCCATCTTATTTTCATCAAAATCACACTGCATAAAACATTAGATATTTTCCGTATATATATTTTATAATCTATGTGGAAAATCATGGAATTAGTGACGGACTTTCTAGTGAGAACAGCGCTGTAATGTTGTGACGTCATCGGTCGACAATTATTTTCACTTTCATTAAGGAAAACTAAAGTCGAGTGAAAAACTAAAGTTCACTGATCTTTGCTGTGCTCCGTGGTTATTATTATTTTAGTTGTAGTTGCTGTTTGTTGTTGTTGTTTATTATTAGTTGCATTTCTTTTTTTGTGTTTTTTTTTTTTTTTTTTTTTACTTATTGTTTCTTGCGTTTGGCATGCAAATTACGCGACCAAACAATAGCAACAACAAGTGCAACAACAAGCAGCCAGAAGGCCAATGTAACTTGTAGTAGAAATTGTTGAAATATTTTCACTTTGCGCATTTCTGTGCAATTTTTACTACCGAATAGTGTGACTGCGCATAATAATAACTATATTATACTCTGTCATTAGAGTAATATAATTTTGTGTAGAGGTTTGCAACGCTGGCAGGGAAATATCTCAATTCCAAAGAGTAAATATATATTTTTGCTGCTATGTTGAATTCAAGTGAGAAGATTTAGATAAGATTTTGTGGAAAATCGTAAAGAACTAAAATAAATTTATTTACTTTAATGACTGTTTTATATATCTATTATTTTCGCAATTTAATATTAAATGTGATTTTATTTTATTTAATTTCTTAGAATTTATGCAAAGTTGTATTTAAAGTGCAAAACTAACTTATGCAATAATCTCCTCCTCTTTTTCTCTTACAGGTAAGTTGCCGGCTGGTTAACTGTTTATTTGCAATGCATGCAACATTATTTGTGTCTGCCTCATCATGGGTAAGAATAATAAGAAACATGTTTTGACCAGAAGAACATTGGGTAACGAGGCGTGGCCTGAAACAGACTTGGTCATGTTCATGGTCTTAGACAAGTCGTGTTTTGAGTCAGACTGTGGTTGATTTTTCTTAATTTGAAGTGCAGTAGTAGTTACAAAATTGAACAACTTAGAAATTTATATATAGATTTGATGCATTTTCCAATATAGTATAGTAGAAAAGGGTATCTCGAGTTCATTGCATTCGACTGAGAGTTTTGTATTTAATGCTCCCAGGTGCTACGCTTTCAGTTGCTGTTTATTATGCTTGCAAATATTGTTGCTTGGCTTTTGTGCCATTGTTGTTCATACGCCCCAATGTCGATGCTGCTGCTGTTGGTGCTGCAGCCTGAAACCTCATTTGTGTATGAATTTGCGGCAGCAGTTGTTGCCATGAGGCAGCCTCGGGAGACGTGTTGCAGAATTAGCACGCCATCATGTCTATAAATAAGAGAGTAGCCAACATAAATAGCATTTACTCGGCTCTCTACTGGCCGCTGCTGACTGCTGACTGCTGGCTGCTGGCTGCTGGTGTAAAATGTCAGCCGGCTAATCAGTGGACAGGCATCTCATTTGCCTTTGCCGGCAATCATTATTAATAGCCAATGCAATTACCACATCCAGCAGCAGCAGCGGACGCGTCGAAGGCAAACTCACCTGCTGATAAAAGTACAACAAAAAAGAGCATAAAAAAAAATATAAAAAAAAAATCACATCTATTCAAACGAGAAAAATTGAATAATAAATAAAAATAGTCAGCTGCTCAATTAATTTCAGCTTATTGCATTGCAATAAGCAATCCGAACAAAATACTAAATTGTTTTTTGCCACTGCAAATCACGACACAGAAATCACGCAAAACGAACAAATTGCGCAAAATACATTCAAAACGAAAACAACAAACAAAAAAAACAATTGCAGCTCAAAGGCAATCCAAGTACGAGCTGCTCACTTTATATTCACTATATATTCAATTAATAGTGTATTAGCCAGATTCATTATTCACTGAAGCGGCATGCTAAAAGGTCATTGTCTGCCAACCGCTGCCTGCTGCCTGCTGCCAATCGAACAGCAGCAAAACAGCCGCAAAACAAATAAATCTCCACTCTTAAATCAGATATTCAAGAAAAAACCAATAATAAACAGCTAAGCAAACAGCTGGGTTTCTTTTTAAATTTGGGTTGCCGCCTCTAAAAATGTTTATATAATTATTGTTGCATTTTAGATTATGTTTGTTTAATATTTTTTGAAAGGTGCTAAAGTTCTTTTTGTGGGGCTTCTCTTTGCCAATATTGCAAAGCAGCCACAAAACTAATAAATCTCCACTGTAAGATCAGATATCGAAAAACCAATAAGAAACGCTTATGAAGCAGCTGTGTTGCCGCATTTAAAAGTTGTTTTTTTTAATTATTGTTGCATTTAAAATTATGTTTATATTTGAAAGCTGCTAAACTTCTAACGTGGCTTCCCTTTCCCAAAATGGCTGTGTACACTTACCAAAAAATTAAAGAATTTTGTAATTGAACCAAAAAAGAAAAATAATTCTAATTTCAAGAACTCTTTGTTGCAGTAACTAAAATCTATGGGAATTTAAATATCTACTGTAGCACAGCGTTTTTCGCTGAGTGTACTCGGTGCCATAAATTGTAAATTTATTCTTGCCACGCCTGCCGCCACTCAGTGCCAAGTCATAGTTGGAGGCGTAGTCCATTGTCTTGAATCGCCAACTAGGCTAAACTTGTATGCAGGCAGCATCTTAATAGCTGGTAATTATTAAATGTATTACCTCTTAGCTGACTCTGGCTTTCAGGCTGCACTTAGTCACCATTTAGACTGCTGTGCAGTGCCAGGCAGTCTCAAGGCCTTGAAGTATTTCCCACTTGGCATAACAATGGCCACACTTTAACTCAGTCTAAGGCGTTGCCAGCAAAATTCCCAAAAAAAAAAGTCTCCAATGCCAACTCAAGAGCTCCGACTTTAAGCCGAGTTGTCTACTGAGCCAGACTGAGCGCGGCTTATCAGCCAATTCGCTGTCAAGTCAGTCGCCGGTTTTCACTTTAACGTTGCCTGAGTAGCTGTTAACACCTCGCTTTCACACATGTCAGCTCATGTTGTCTGACGCAAATCGCATCTGATATGCTTCAGTTTTTTTTCTACGCTTTTTTGTTATCCATCTAACCACATTTGTGTACTATAATGTTGTTTGTTAACTGATTGTGTAAGGAAAAACATTATTTTTTGAGGGAAATGTGCCACTTTTTATATGCTGAAACCATTGAAAATGGTTAAAGAGGATCTAATTAAGTTGTGCAACAGGCCTAAGGAAGTAACTCCGATCCCATAAAGTATGTATATTCTTGATCTTGATTTAAATTGTAAATAATAAGATCTTACGCAGATATAATATGTTATAGTTGAGCGATGGCTTTCGACAGTTTATCAAATTTCGATAAACATCGATTACCCATTGAATATATGTCTCTCTAAACTGTTATCTATAAACCTGGGCAAACTGTTGATTATCTCTCAAATATTCTGTCAGATCGATTAATAATATTTCACAGCAAGTATTTTGCTTATGCTTACCCATGTATTTAGGGTAGCTCCTTGTCGAGCTCACTCTCTCTCTCTCTTCGTAAACATTCTTAGTTGATTTCTATAAGTTTATCGGATATTTATTATTTTCAGCAGTCGTGTGTTTAGTTTTCTTTAAGTGTACTTTTGGTTGATGTACTTTCGGTGTTCTCTTTTATGATATGATATTTTCACTTTGGCTTCATTAACACCTCGCCACGAAGAATTTCACTTTCACACTCACCTGTCTGTTGGTCTGGCTGTCGGCTCAGTCTGTCTGTGAGTGATTAATGAAAATACCATCTTAACTGGCATTGAACCCAACTGACATTAAACCTTAAGTCTCCCCTCTAACACAGCTGCACCCTGACTTTAAACATCAGGCTGTCATTAATTTGACATCTATAAACTGCTCAATTTATTTTGTGCTTATTGGATTATCCTTGGGATTTTCAGTTTAGTGTTTTAACTTTCAGGTTTTTTTTTTTCCAATCAGAGTAAAAATTTGCGTTTGATCGATGAAACATTTTCCATTGACTTTGAGTGACATTTTCCGCTGCGAAAAGTGAAAAGTTGTTATTAATATTTTTGTTGACCGGTTCAGAGCGTGGCAAGTTCCATTAAGTATATATACCAGCACTAGTATTAGTAAACATTTTATGTCGATAATTGCATTTGCTTGACATTTTTTATATGCTTGCAGACTTATGCAAATTGATCAAATGAATTTCTTGTGGTTTGTTTTTTATATTTTTATTTAACCTTCACATTTTTTTATTCACTTTACTTTTAATTTTTGTATAATCTATGATTAGCCAAATGTTTTTGTCGACATTCAAATTAAGTGATTTTTAATGACCGGAAGCAACTGCAGATCTAACTTATAAAATGTTTTGTTTAATAATAATTTAACTATGTCCAGCTAGCAACTAAATAATGCCTTGACTGTCATTTATCAAACTGACAACGAAAAACCTTTCCCATAATTAAATTAAACTGTTTGCCATTAATAATTGTCAGGCAGTCAACGGGTTTGCCATTGCCACAATTGGCATAATGCCTCCTCGGCCCATATATGTCCGCCCAAATGTCAGAGACATCAATTTTCTCCGCTAACTGCTAACTGCAAATGGTAGACAAAACTTTATAATCCAATGTGACAATCAAGCATACGAAAAATTAACCATCAGACCATTTATGAAACACAAAACACACCAAATGCCACACGAAGCCCCACAAAATGTATAGCCCGTGCCAGATAGCCAGCCCCACCCTACCCCTCCAGTCTCTTGCTCCTTTCATCAGGCCATGCCACAATTCAATTCAATTCGCATTGAATGGAAATTGGATTGGATATATGTGTGTGTGTGTGTCCAATACGAGTACCGTAATACAAACGAGGCTAGGAGCCAAATGTGGCTAGCACAAACAGGGTACGACAAAAATGTGATAAATGTGATTTTGCATCTGGAATACCCTTGAAAATAATTTTTGAATATAAAAAAAAATAAATATATTTCGAAATTAATTCATAATAATTAAAACAAATTAATAATTAAATTTACCATAAAACTTATTACAGTTGATCCATCATATATCTGGTTATATTACTGATTAATCGGATCGATCAAATAAAATAATTTTGATCTTCAAATGTATCAAATTGAAAGTCTTTAGCTTCTATAATCTCTGAGATTGGCGCAATCCCACAGACGGAAAGACGGAAGACATGAAATGAAATGTATTTTAAATAGACGCCCAAAACAATTTATGATAATTGAAAATTAATATCAATAAGAAAAGATACAAATTTACAATGGTGGTATTAATAAAAATGTAAAAAAGAAAACACCTTTGTTGAAGGGGCAACCCAGCATCAATTAGCCTGATGTCAGCGGGCCATTGTATAACCATAACCATAACCATAACGATAATCATAACTCCAAACACCCACACACAACTCAACTGTCTGTAGAGGGTATAAGCACTAGTGAAAAACTACTCGCAAGTCGCGTCAATCTAACGAAAATTATGTAAATTTCTCAGTAATACACACATACACACTCTCACACACTGGAACACACACTCTCGCACCCACACACTTGCACACACAGACTTATGAAACTGGAAACCGCAACTGCCGGCTAGTTGACTGTGCGACTATCACAGCCGCAAGTAGAAAATCCGGCAGACAGTTAAATTGATTGTAAACTACATAAATACATATGTAAAGATAAATCTATGGCATACAAACATATATACACATATACATACATATATATATATATTTATATATAAATCGTTTGTGTCTGTGACTCTGTCATTTTACCAAATTTGGCAACTTGCTTTGGGCCTTTTATTTCGTATATATTTTTTGTTTCGCTTGAGGCGCTTTCAACCGTTTACTGTAATCAAATAATTGCCTTAATAAATTTGCTTAAAATCATTTTAAGTGCTACGATTTGCACTTACCTCCAACTCTGTTGGCCTTTGCCAAGAGTTGTTGCTGTTGCCAGTTTGTTAATGAAACTCACTTGTTGCTATTTATAAGCCCATTTAGAGTGATTTATGAATTCTCTTTGAGGCTTACCTCATTCTCAATTCCATATTGATCTATTTTTTTTTTTGTTATTGCTTAGTTTTCTAGCTCAAGTGAACTTTTAACCTAGCTTGCAACGCTGATCTGCTTTCACCAGGCAGCCAGGCAGCCAGCAGCCATCAGCCATCATCATCAACTGCAACTGTGTAACTAGCTTTTGGCCTATTGATCTGATTTTTAGTGAGTTCTTCGCCGACAGATCTTCATGTTCTTCACAGTTGTGTGGCTCAATGAAAATGGCATTCATTCATTCATTCATTCATTCATTCAGTCGGAGTCAGAGTCAGAGTCGGAGTCGGAGCATTCCCTTGGGGGGAGAAAGCTCAGAGGGCAAACACTGTAAGACAAATTGTTATTAAATTACTTGGGCTTTGTTATGTGGCTAGCCTGTTTTTTAACTGCGCCCAGCAATAATCAATTTTCAACTTACAATTCTTAATTGTTATGGATTTTATATGGTAGTAATTGAGTTTGAAATGAGTAGCGATATTTGTGTTTGATATTTGAAACCATTTAAAATGCAGTTGTGCCCAATTTTCGATTTTTCTATTTCATAAAGTGTATATTATTGATCAGGAACCACAGCTGAATCTATCAGCAAGTCAAATATATTTTTGACATTTTATTTAAAATAGTATTTAGGATGTATGAGATCTTTTATCCGATGTTCATAAATAATTCATTAATGATCTACTGAGCCACAGTCCAAATATTAGTTGACGTCTAATGAGCTTATTCTTTAAACTTGTTCTAGTTGGCATTTCACAAACAACCTCAACTTAATATGCCAAGTTTAGATTGGAAATGTTTATCATTCACTTTTGCTTATACAATTTGGTTATTAAACCAGTTTCTTTTATTCTGATGCCTCACAGCAGCTGTGCCTCCTCTATTGACTTGCATTCATTATCAGCTTCATCAGCAGCAGCAGCACCACCACCAGCAGCCCAAGGCGAAAAACAAAAAGTAAACTCAAACAGTGTCGCAACACAAAGCTTGTCTAATGATCTTTACAATATTTGTACAGCTGCAGCTTTCGGTTCGTTTCGCTATATTATAAAACCCACTCGAAAACACACCAAAAAACATCTTCTTTGTCGCCCTGTGACGTCTCACGCATTTTCAAGCCAATTGCCAAGTGTTGCACGTTGTTTGTGCTGCACGTTGTAGTTGTTACTGTTGCCAATTGTGTTGGCTGCTTTGCAAGTAAATCCATAAAAACCATTTGGATTATTTTCACATTGGCTGCGGAGTATTTTTGGTTTAATTTTTTTTTGTTTTTTATTTATTTTTATTTGTTACTGTTTGGTTTTGGGCGGTTTTTTCGGTTAAGCTCGGCCAAAAAGCAGACAATGGAAATCTGTTTTAATGGCTAAGAGACCATAAAAGCGTCATGGCTCATAATTCATTTTTGTCGTTCGGCTCAGCTCAGTTCAGTTTGGACTGATATCTCTCTCTCTCTGTTGGCCATTTCACACCATCCGACGTTTATCGGCGATTTGATTTTGGCCTGGCCAATTGCCCGATATGCCAATCGCCAAACGACCCATTCGTAATGGGTGAAATGGTCGGCGTCCCCATCCCCCCCCCCATACTTTTGTAACGGTGCTGTACACAATTTGTGGCATGCCACAAGCCGCCTCCATTTGCATGTTTCGACCCATAAGCGAAGCACAGCTGAACCCACAAAATTTTCTAAACTCATTATTTGCTCATATTTTTTTTTATATTTATTTTTTTTTGAGCAGTGCGCTTTTGTTGTAGTCGAAATAAAAACGTACAGAAATAAAATAAAATATTTAACGCTTGTTTTTATTTTTGCTGCTGCTGCTGCTGCTGCGGCTGCGGCTGCCTCCGATGACAAACAAAGTGAAAGTTTTTGTTGCTTTTGCTGTTGCTGTTGGGGTTTTGTGTCTTTGCGGCAGCTGAAAACGTAACAACTAAACAAAGCTGCGGGCCATATTTACTAACATATATACACCTTGTACTTATATATATAAAAATATATATATATATACCCTATGCACATATGTAAAAATATATATATATATTTTTACCTTTTGTCGCTGTTTTGGCATGTCAAAGAGCAGCAATGCCCATTTGCCCATTTGCTGCTGACGGCTCTCTTTTGGACTGGCTAACGACTGGGGCGATAAAAATTTGTCACATGTTGTTAAAAGCTATCTGCTTGTCGGAGTTTTTCTTTTATACACTTTTTTTATTGCTCTTCCACACCCTAACAAGTATTACTTATGGTCGAGGAATGGCCACAGCTAATGAGTTACCTGCTAACTATAAAAATGCATTCTTACTTACCTGTGCTCTGCCACTAAGTGAAAGGATTGCAAGTTGTAAATTGCAAATGCTTAAATTTATTTCTCAAGTTCTTGCAATGCAGTCTCCACTAGACAAGATTACCCTTTAATTAACTGCATTTTAGTCAATTTACATGAGTGAGGTGTTTAGAAGATTACCATTTCATTATTTGCATGCTAGTAGAATTGAGTCTGATGAGTAAACTTATACTAACCAGGATTCTACCTCGGGCATATACAAGTAAAGTTGCAATTGGGATACATTTTCATAGTATTTATTTTATATATTGTTCTTACTCTTGCAGAGGCTACTTTCATTATGTGCAGGATATGCTTTCGAT
Organism: Drosophila paracracens; assembly: GCA_035044025.1. NCBI lineage: Eukaryota > Metazoa > Arthropoda > Insecta > Diptera > Drosophilidae > Drosophila > Drosophila paracracens. The sequence continues at coordinate 5,752,739 of JAWNMN010000435.1, read as the reverse complement.
CGCATAAGGCATATATATTCTTGATCAGCATCAGCAGCTGAGTCTGTCTGCTTGTCTCTATGCGTACTAGTTTCACTTTTTCAAAGCTAGCTTGATCCAAAGATGAGTTGCTGCAGGGGAAAACTTTTTTCTTTAACTATTTATCATAACCAACATCAACAGTTATGCGGGCTAAGATTTGAACAATAAATCATTGAGATCAGATATGATATAGTATCATTTAGCTACCATACGTATAATTGATCGGTTCTTGAGAGTTGTAGTAAAACTTAGATGTCGGCAATTTGGGTGAATGAAATTATTCAAACAAAACCGAATTTGATGCTTAGCTTAGTTAGATTAAGATACAAAACTTGTTTGTAATCGTGTGTGTTGCATAATTTAAAAAATCTTTTGATTTTTATTGTATTCCATTTTAGCAGCAAACTCAAATTTATCATCCAGAGGCAGAGTTAACTTTGAATAGCTGAAGCGTTTTCGTTAAGATTGAGATATAAAACTTTAATTAAAATTCCACGAAGTAGTTTTAATGCCAGCTTTTCCACTGAATCATTTCGCCTCATTTGATTACCACACGTACTCGAGGCAGTCACAACTATATAAAAACACTTTGTCTGTCAATATTGTTTTCTTATGTCATTTTTTTTTGCTTGCATTGTGAGTCACTATTGGCCAAATGCTTATCAGCGGTTAATAACAACTAATGCCAGTTCTGGCCAAGTTTCTTTTTGAAATGAAAACCGTTTTGTTGGCAGCCTTTTGCTGTGCGCCGTTTATCAGTTAACAGCGACTGATAAGCCATATTAAGTAAACGCAATTGAATGCGCTTTGAAATTGCGTTGCCCATTTTTGGCTACACACACACACACACAGATGTATGCAGAGTATATGGGTGTGTTTGTGTGAGTGTATAATTTCAACATTTTGTGGCAGGTGGGCGCAGCAGCAGCTGCTATACAAATTCGATCGTATCGCATCGCATCAGACAAACTGCACATAATAAATAGTTATAATATGTGTGTTGTTTACCCCTATATTCGTATTCGAATTCGAACTCGTATTCGAATTGGTATTCGTATTCGTATTTCTATTCGCACTCAGCGCTGAAAGGGAAACGTACCGGATGTTTGCCAGATTGACAAAATGACAAAATGATGGCGCTGTGAACGCTGAACGTAACTGTGATTATATGCAGAGATAGATTAATCGCTTGGGTGGCTGCCAGGCTGCCAGTCCATCCATATGTCCGTCGGTCTATCTGTCCGTCTGTCTATGTCGGTCTGTCCGTCTGTCTCTGTCTGTCTGTCTATCTATCTATACATTTGTTTGTCTGCTTGGTTGGCTGGCTGCAATGACAGATTGTTGCTTAGCTGGATGCATAATCGCACAATCATGCAGTCATTGGCACATTAAAAGCACGTACTTAAACGAAAAAAAAGAGAAGAAACCATCTAACGGATATCTCGACTAGGAGATGCCCTGTAAACAAGTTTTTCTCTCATAAGTCATGCATTTAAAATACAATTCTTGGATTGTGCTTTGAATAAGAAATAAAATATATAGAATAAAAAATAGGTTGTTGAAAACAAAATATATATATAAATATTTAAAAATATATATAAATAAATAATAATTATCACAGGGTATTTAATATAGAACACCTAAAACCAAAGCAAACTTGGCCATTTTGTTGGTTTTTGTTCGCTGTTTGTTGTTGTTGTTGTTGTTGTTGTTGTTTGCCATTGTAAAAGTGCACTGAACAGCGAAAATGAAATGCAAGGCAAGTAATGCGGAAAAAGGCGTGTTTTTGTCTATTTGGGACAGTCTGTTGGCTAACTAAACAAATTAAGCATCGAAATAAATTCTATGCAGCTAAAAGGGCCGGCGACAAATTGGCCAACTCCAACTGCAAACAGAACTGTAATTAAAGACGTGCAAAGTTGTCGAAAGTGAGCAACTTCCGCTTGATATCAAATCGCGTGAGCATTATATATACATATATACATGTATATAATTGGCAGAACGAGCAACAAGCTAACAGCAACAACAACGCAGCAAACAAAAGTGTGAAAGAGTATTTGGTGTGTGAAAGCGTGCAACATATTGTGGCAACAATGAAATATTGACAAAAGTTAAAAGCGACAAACGCTCCAAGCTGCGCCCCATATGCTATGACATGCTCCAATATATATATATATGGTACATATACATTCACAGTGAACGCTCGCTAATGGGCAACCGTTAATGTGTTTTTTTGAGGAGTTTAAATCTTTATTAATTCTGAAAAATCTGTAATTCGCAATTTTATCGATAGCTGCACTCGTTTCACGAATCGATTTTCGATAATTGTGAAGAAATAGAATCGAAAAAGAAAATAAATGGATAAAATATTATAGATCAACTGTACAAATTTCATTAATATTCTTCAAGATAACTCTCTCGACTAGTTGTTGTTATAATATAGTATTTCATTATATTATTTAGCAGAACAACTCTTAACTTAACGATTCGATTAACTATGATCCAAAGTCTGGCAACTTTAGCCGACCCCTGCTAGTGCTAATGTCGTTCTTTTACTATCGCATATTTCCTTATTTTGTATAACCTGTTTGGAAATAATGTTTCTAATATTATTGAGTGTTCACTTTAGTTTCATGTATGTGTGCTTAGTTTAGTTAGTTTAGAGCATGGCCTGGTTGTGTGTGTGTTTGTATGGCCAGCGGCCGTTTTCACATGTTTGGCTGGCGGGCAGCGGCGGAAAATCGATTAGAAATCGCTGGCAAATGGACAGCAAGAGGTGTGCCCGCCAGCTAGCTGGCCATAAGAGACAGACAGCAACAACGGCAACAACGACAACAATAACTGCCAACAACAATAGCGGCCAACAATGAACTGTCAACAGGAGGCAACACTTTTGCTTGTAGGCGAGCAGTTCCCAAAGGATATGAAATACATGCTATATTTGCCGAGGGTTTGTCCCACAATTGAGCAAAACGTTAGCGAAAGTAACACATAAAAAACAAAAAGCGAAATGAAATTAAATTGCAAAAATAAAAAGTGCAATTAAAACTATAAAACACTTAATTAATTTAAAGCAAACTAACGGCTGCCCAAAACTGCACAACTGGCGCCTTATGTTGTCTTAAATAACTTGTTAATAACCTTTTTTCTTTTGGCCAACGTCTGACGCTGCATAATTTATGTGCTTAATTAATTTGTATTTTTTTTTTTTTTTTGCTGTAATTTTTGCGGAACAGTTTGTTGCCAGGCATTACATAATTTTTATCTATGCCCGGCTATGTTTAATGGACTTTGAAAACACCATTTTTTTTTTTCTTGGGTAGATATACTTGTTAGTTGGTTAGTTTTTTTTTTTTGGCGGTGGCAATCGTGCTGTGATTTATGGTTAATTGGAGCCAAGGAAAATTTGCGATCAATAAAATATGATGGTGCTATTTCGCTTGGACAGCAGATAGTTGAATTAGTTTTGCGGCAATTTTAAAAGATTGTTTTAACAAAATTGCGGTTTTTTTTTCGCATTAATTAATAAATGGTGTTAATTAAGTTGGCTGTAAACTTTTGTTTTTGAAGAGTTTGCAACACATTTTAGCCAATTGATTGATCGATTGATTAATTTGAAACATTTTGATGCTCATTTTTTGAATGGCGATATTATTATGATGTTCCTCACATTGTAGTTTCAGACACGCTTTAGGCGTTTGCACATTTTATACATTTCCATATTCTCCAAGTAACGCTTTGATTAGTTTTTTAACAATCCCTCAAGGATTTGGTTAAAACATTTTTCATGTTTCTCCAAATTCAAAATGCACAGCTTTCCATTGAAAGGCACAGAAAATTGCAGTGCGGCCTTCATTATCCAGCATGTAACAACAAAGCGTAATTTTCATTAATTTGCCCCATGTAAACAAATGCAACATTAATAAGGCAGTTTAAATAATTAAGATAATTACAGCAAAAGAAAAACATGAATTGAAAATGTGACTGAGCCAGGCCACAAAAATAAATGCAGACAAGTGGAAATTGTGACAGGCGGACGGAGACTTCGTCACTTGTCCAACAGCCGATGATTTTTACATTGTAACAACATTGTTGCATTTATGTTTTTCTTCTTGTAATTTGCTATTGTTGCTGTTGCGAGTTGTTGTTGCTGATGTGCTGTAACTGTTAAACAATTTTGTGTGTATTTTGGTGTGTTGTGGGGCACTTTGTAAAAGTGTCGAAAAATTGTTAATTTAATTACAACACATGCATCGGTTGAGTGCGACGACGATTACCAACAAAAGCCACAGCAAACGACCGATGCCAAGAGCCCAACAAAACACACACTTTTTAGACAATTGCTGGCTTTGTTTCAGCTGGTATTTGTTGTTGTTGCTGCGATTGCCACATATGAAACATGTTGCAAGCACCACACAGTCGAATTTTTGGCTTTGTTGTGCAGTTTGCCTAATCTTGTTAATGACTTCAGAATTATAATAATACAAAAAATTTAACTTAACCATAAATAAAAGTAACTTGCAGTTTTATGGACTGATAATTACAATAATTCAATTGCACAGTTATTTTATAGTTGTGCAATATTTGTTTATGTAGCAACAAAATATTTCACATGTGTTTCGATCAAGGCTATTTTGAATACAAATCGCTGGAGCCCATAACTCTAACTCTGGGCCAAAGCATAAAGCGAACCAGTTGTCGAGAAAAAACCATTAGATTAAAAAAAAAAAACATGCTCTTAAAAGATATATATTTTTATTTCAACTGCTTCTTAAATTCTGTAGCATATAACTGACATTTTTTGTATATATCCCGAACTCTCTAAAATGGGGCCCCATAAAACAAATATATATTCTAGATCTTGATCAACAGCCGCTAATCCATCTCTATGAACAACCCGATCTCAGAGACTAAGAGCTAGTGATTTTAAATTCTGAATATAAGTTCTAATATACCATATGCAGATCACAAAGGTTATCGATAACTGTTCATGCTTTACGAATATCGATACAAATCGATAATCAACAGTAATAAAACACATAATTTTAAATATATGCGCTTTTAATTGACAATGTACACTGACAAAGTATTGATCAGCTTTAAGAATTTAATGAAGATCGAATTAAAATTGCAAATTATTATTTGAAACATATTTTTATATGAACAAACTACTAACAGTCCTTTTGTCTGTTCAGGGTTGCTCTCTCGACTAGATCATTCTAGCTTTAAGTATGGAGCTTTCCATTTATCGAGTGTCCACTGTACAACGTAATGGTCTCTTGGCACTAACTCGCGCTTATGAAGTCACAGATGTTTAGATTGCAGTCACTGACAGCCCAACAGACAGACAGACAGACAGCCAGCACATGCAATTGTCTTTTAATGTATCCTACTGCAGTTTGGCCAACGCACAATGGCCCAGCCTCAACTCCAGCCCCAAACACTTATATTGAGTCGAAAAGTGTGGCCTTAGCGCTGTGTGTGGAGTTGCGTCAGAGGCGGCCGAACCCCAACAAAACGCCAACATGAAAACTGCATTCAAATCGAAATTGAATTGAAAATGAAAACGAAAATTACATATTATTGGCGTAGTCGTAGTCGGAGTCGTCGCCTCGCCATGTGTGCGATGCAAGCAATGACTCTTCAAAATGCTATAAGCGTGAGCCAAGTGTACAAGATAGACGCTTCCAGGCAATGTAATTAATAAGCGCTCCAAAATGCATTATAAGACACGAGCTTAATTACATACATACATCCCGAACAAATCACATACACACATATGCACAGAGGTTATGCAAACGCCTCACTAATTGAAAAACGTTGCACTTCAAAAACAAAATAGAAACGGTTCGCGTTTTCTAGGCTTCCAACGATATTCATACGAATATCATCGAACAAACAAGAGCCGCAAAACAAATGTAGAAATTTCTGGGAAAGTAATCACAGTCAACATTGGCGAGGGCAACCAAAACAAAAAGCATAAAGAAAACAAATGGAAATTTTCTGTTTCGTTGTGTGTGTTAGAAGCGCAGTGAAATTATTTTTATTTATATTTTTTTTTTTTTTGCTAGTTGTTGGAGCGTAGCCAGCTCAGAGCAGAGCCTCTGGCTTAAAGTCACATTACGTATACGACGCGGTGCACATTGAGAAACAAATAAACAAGCAACTCGGAAGAAAATGGGTTGAAAAGTGTAGCGCCGAAAATCGATCAAACTAACGTGCCAGGCACTGTGCAACGCGGCGCTTCTAGCTGGCTATGGGGCATGAGGGGTAGGGATAGGGGGTGATAGGGGAGCACATTGCAAAGTCAAAACAACAAATCAATTGTTACAGTTAAATGTGCTAGCGAGCCAAGCGACTTTGTCTGTTGGCCTGGCTGGCCTAACATTCAGCCCATTCAGTTCAGCTATCGATTTTAGAGGCCTTACGAAACACTAGAATAAACTAAATGAAGTCAGCATTGATTTGATTCGCAATTACCTGGTATAATCTTGAGATGCCTTTAAGTTTGACTAAAACTTAACGATACTTAATCTGAAAAGCTCCTAAATCTAGTTTTATTTACTACTCTAAAAACATTCTATTCTTAATCTAACCTTTTCTGTGAACAACTTATCAATGAGAACAACCTATTCAATGTCAGACAAATCTATATCTATTTCTATAATAGAAAACACTTTGTTTTCAAAAATCCCCAAACTCTCGTAAATGATTTTTGATGTCTTCAATTTGTATGTGTAGACATACCAATAATAACTTTTTTATAATACCCATAAAATACTCAGATATATACGCTTTAAAGATATGTTTGTTATCTTTGAGCAATAAATGTTTATTTTTTGCCAGTTTGTAAACAACAGCTGATCGATTTTTATGGGAACTACTCATTTCAATTTTAAAATTTTCTGAAATGTCCAGATGTTTAATTTTTTTAATTATTTATTTATAGATCTTTAGTTTCTTACGTTTTACGCATACGCAAAACTCTTTCTTAATCATTTGTTTTAATTATGTACAGTTGCTGGATGGATACTTGTTTATTGACTTTGGTCGATTGTTGCTTCTTTATTGTGAGCTGTATTATTAATGGCTTTTGTGTCTGGTACTAGCGATACAGGTTGTGGGGGTATTAAATACTGCTAGTATCAGTTAGATTGACGAGTGTTTCTATAAATACTCACTTGAACGGACGGGGTTCGCATGTCTTGTCAACATAAAAACGTTGCGAGTTGGCGAATAGAATTTTCCATGCGTTGGCTGTTTGATTTCCAATCTAACGACTGACTCATGTGGCAACATCACAGAGCCAGCTGTGTGTGCCTCAAGTGGTGGTGGGCAGCTTAATTGAGCGGCTCCAAAGCGCCAAGTGTGCAACGTACGTACATCTCTCGTGCCCCTAGATCCATTCATTTTTTTTCGTCTGTCATGGCTCACAGCGATAATGATGATGATCAACCCAATTGGGCCGGGAGAGTAATAAAAAAATAAAAAAAAAAAAAAAAAACGAGAACAGAAAACAAAAACCTGAAGATTCAGCAATGCGTGGCAGTTGTCGGAACAGACGACAGTTTGCGCCCACGTCAATTACAATCATGCTGTTGATGATGATGATGATGTTGGCAATGATCGTCATCATGACGACTACAACGACGCCTCTTATGAAGTCAAGTTAAGAAGGCGCAGCTTTGAACTACGCCTCGCGTCGAGTGACAAGAAAACACTTGTGTCTATTATATCCACCATATAGTTGATACTCCTGCACTTGGAGAAAAAAAACTGACCAATTTTAGATTTAAAACAAGTAAAGAAAATTCCAGAAAAAATATTGAAACCCATATTTCTAGAAGGTTTTTAATGCTATTCTTCAATTCATTGTTCTCACTCAGAAATGGCTAATTGTTTAGATATTTTTCACATCAAGCACTTTATTATTTTGAGCGAAATATTTGTATGTCATTTTAAGTTGCAAAGTTCTTGAATCAATCTCGAGAACAACACAAAAATGAACTAAGTCAGCTTTTAATCAAGATTTTTAGTTCTTAAAGCAAAAACTTGCTCAATTTTTCAAATAACAACTAAATTGAAATTGAAATTTGAAGAAGACGATAAGAACTCTTTTCTTTTATTGCTTGTAAATAAGTGTAGGTGTTTTCTCTGAGTGTACGCGAATAGATTTATGTACTTGTGCTTAATTAGTTGGCCAACTATGTATCGCTTGACCAGCTCAAGTAGTCGCAAGAGGCCAAAAGGCCAACTTCGCTGGCTAATTGAGCTAAGAAAATAATTAGACTATAAAATCATAGCACAAAATATGAGCTATACGTTTGGGGACTGTTTGACAGACAGAGCGACAGAGAGATAGACAGTCGAGATGACTCTCGACATTGAGCACTTTTTTGAGTGACAGTCGGCGTTTCAATTGTTCGGTTTCAATTTCGTGGTTGACAATGGATTTTGCTATATAATTACACGATCTTCAATGCTGTTCGCTGCTGCTTCCCATGGCTTCGCATTCGCCACGCTCCACAGGCAAAGCGGCCACATCTGACAGGGCTAACAAAAAAATACTTATATAAATAGACAACAACAAAAAATAAAAAAAGAGAAAAAATAAATGTGAAGAAAACTGATGGAAAAGTATTAAAATGCACTGTGATTATGCAATGCAATGGCACATACAAAAATTATGAATTATTTTTGCTTCCTGTTGCCTGCCTTGCCTTGCCTTGCCTTGCCTTGTCTTGCCTTGCCGTTAATTGGCTGTTAAATAATGGCCCAAATGCACTGGGCTGTGAATGTGGGCCACTTGTCATGCTTCATTTGCAATCATAGTTTTCTCTCTCTCTCTCTCTCTCGCTCGCTCTGTCTGTCTCTCAATATTTTTGCCATCTATAAATTGACCAAGTTTTCGAAGCAATCAAGCATCATTCGCTCAGTTCAGTCAATCAACTTGCATGCAATCAGCTTAGTTTCGTTATTTCTTCTTCTACTTTATACGCTGTTTTCAAAGGGTAAAGGGGTAAATTGGTTTTTGCGGCAGTACACTTTTTCTTCTTCTTGTCTTGCAATAATAATGATAAGCTATCGCAATACAAATATGCAAGCATTTTGGTCTAATCTTTCGAATTTTTTGCCACGCCAAATTATCTATAAGTACCACGATTTTTTCGTAGCTTTAAGTGTAAATTACACTCTAAAATATTTTCAATTTCTTAAACACAAGCTGCCAACATTATTTTAACTTTATTTTATTTTTTTGTGGCAACTTCAAAATTGGCCATTTACAGCTTAATGATTGCCATATTTTTAGCACTAGGCCATTTGTTTGATCAATAGGCGACTTGCTAAATTTATGTGTGTTGCATATGTGAAAGTGCTGTGAGAAACATTCTTGGCAAGTGAAAGCTCGCTTGGCACTTCTGACACTTGCAACACACTCACAAAGATTGCAACACAGACTTTTACTTGGCATAGACGTGCTGTTCTATATACTCAAGATAATCTTCGCAGATCAAAAAGACAAGAGAGAGACAGATGAGAGAGAGAGAGAGAGAGACCACAACAAAGCAACATGATTGTCACAAATTGCTGCAGCAATTGTTTTTTTTTTGTTGTGGTTACTGTTTGTTGCAGTTGCACTTTTGCTACAGTTTTCTCTGCATGGGTCAGCGGCCATGTAATACATCAATCATAATTTCTGTGTCATTTACTAATCGCTTTAAGTTGCTCCTGAGCAGCAGCGATTACCACACGATGATGAATTGAATTTACTATAGTTTTTTCTTCTTTTTTTTAATACGCTCTCTCTCTCTCTCTCTCTCTCGCTATCTGTCTATCTCGCTTTCGCTCGCTCACACTGATAATTAGCCTGGCTATGTGTATTTAAGCCCTTTTGAGCTTTGGCTTCTGCTTTTGAAGCCTTGGTCAAGCGCCTCTCATTCAATCAGATTACTTCACGCTCAGATACAGCTCTTAAGTAGCTTAAAATATATATTTTAATCTATGTAGCGATAAAGTATTTCAAATAAATAAATAAAAAAATAATTAACCATAATTTAATTTTTGTATTTTTTTATTTATTTATTTTTTTTTTGAATGCAAAGACAACTCCGTAACTAATTTTATGAAACCAAGCAAAAATCTTTCAAAATGAGCAATCAAGTAAACAAAGATATTTGTATATATATATATATATATATTTTATATGATTTTCAATCTTTGCAGAATGACGGCTTTGAACTACCCGCAACAAGAGGAACGCATGGCACCAACTGCAAGACAGACGGCAACTGCATTAGGACCAGCAACAACTGCAACGGGAACGGTGGCAGCACACGCCTCTCCGATCTATTGGGCAGTGGTGGTGGCGCTGGTGTTGGTGGTGTTGCCATGGAGTGCCTGCCAATGAGCGGTCCCCATCCGCATCTAATGTCAACGAGCGGTGCTGGCAATAGCGGCGTCAGTGGCGGCAGCACAGTGGTTGCCTCCCCCACAGCCACTGTAGTGGTTGGCGCCACATATCCACACCATTTGCATCATCATCATCATCTGAACCATTTGAGCCACCATGCGCCATATAGCAATAGCTATGGCAGTCATCCACATCATCCCATACACAGCGAACAGACTAAGTCGCTGCAGGAGCTGCAGCATGAGGTTGGCGCTCTGTTGGAATTCCGAGATCTGGTCATCGAAACGTTTCCCGATCTCAAGCATAAAATGGCCTCCATATCCGTAACACCCACAACGTCCAGTTCGGTGGGTGCATTAGGCGGCAGTCACTCTGTGGGCGGTGGTGGTGGTGGTGGCAGCTCCTCATTAGCAGCCAGGTAAGTGTTGAATAGATCAAATATTGACTATCCATCATTGATCAATTATATGCCCCTTTTAGACGTGAATGGGAGCCGGGGATACGCATGAAGCGTAAATTGTCGCACAAGGAACCGTCCACGACGACAGCAGCAGCTGCAGCCGGAGCCGCATCCGCTGGAGTTGAGCCATCGTCGGCGTCATCGTTGACGCGCAGTCGCAGCAATTCGCACAGCGGCAAGAAAGAGCCAAAGAGCGGAGAGAACAACAACGGCAGCGTTGTGCAGGACTCCGGCTTCTCAACGGAGACCAGTTCCTCCAAGGAGGGTCACAGTGCCTCCTCCTCCACCAACGGTGCTATGACGGTAAGTTCGTCAATTCTGTCAATTTATAAACTTATAAATGACAACCTACCAATTCAACAGGTGGCCATAGCATCGAATCGCCTGAGCTGTGCCGAATCGGATGATGAGCTGCTCAACCTGCTGGATGTCATACACCGCAAATCGAATCGCTTACGCGAGGAGGTCGAACATCTGCAGACCTATGAGCGCCAGTCGGCGGCTGTCAAGGGTCAGAAGGTGAATGCTGGTGGCATGACACCGCAACAGTTTCGGGAGCAAGTGGAGCGACTGAATCGTGAGGATCTGCAGCAGTTGCGCAAGGAGCGAGATCGTCTGCTCGACAAACTGGCCGAAATGGAGGCGGAGACACTGACGGGCCGCATCAAGGCCGCCAAGATGAACGATCAGGTGGAGGAGCTAATCAGCGTCAAAAAGGATCTCGAGGAGCAGCTGAAGCTGGCCATGGCCCAGAAACTGGAGCTCAGCTCGCGTGTGCAGCAGCTGCAGCTGCAACAACAACAACAACAACAGCAGCAGCAGCAACAAAGCAAAAGTTCATCCAGGTTGGGAGAAATATAAATCAGATTTATATAGATGCATAACTAAACTGTTTGTCTTCTTGCAGCGCCAGCCAGTCGGAGTGCTCCAGTCAACGCAACTTTTTATCGTCCGCGACGACGGTGCTCTCCAACAGCAGTCGCCCCCCGAGCCTGAGCAACAACAACAACAACATTAGCAGCAGCAGCGGCAGCAGCTGCAACAATACATTCCAACCCATAATTGATCAGCAGCCGGAGGCGGCATTCCATCAAAGCTCAGGCAGTGATACAAGAAGACAGCAATTGGGTCGCTTGGATGGCGTTGTAAGCACGCCCGGCGCTCGCAATACCAAATGTCGCATAACGGACTCCAAACGCTTCTCAGCCATACTGCTGGAGACGAATGTGCTCGAGTTGCAGCGGCATCTGCTCACGCTGACCGTACAGAACCAGGTGCTCGCCCAGAAACTGGAATCCTCCGGCAAGTCAAAGGCACAGTTAGCCAAGCGGCTCGATAAGAGCCAAGAGGATACCGAGGAGTTGCGCTTCCAGCTCGAGGAGAAGAACATTGAACTGGAGGGCACCAAGGCCCAGTTACGTGTCCTCGAGTCCCGACTGCACAGCAGCAGTAGCACCAATTCGTATCTGAACTCGACATCGCAGCATGACTACGAAACGAATCGATCTGCGGCATCGACGACCCTTATGCTCAGTCGTCGAGGGGTGCCCGATTCCGTGGATACCACAGCAAGTGCAACTGCAACAGCAGCAACAACAGCAATGCCACCACGCTCGGATCAGATAAGCACGCCCAGCATGAAGGCAATGGTGCCGCTGGCAATGGATGAGCTGCAGCAGCATAGCAGCAGCACCGAATCCGCCCACGAGCACGAGCCCAATGATTCCAAGACAATTGTCAATGTAGCCACGCCCAGTCCACTAGGCAGCAGCACACCAACCACCAACAGCAATGGCAATGGCAACAGCACGATTGCCGCCCGCGTGATGAGCGCCAGCTTTGAGCAGACGCCGCTGCGTAGTCAGGGCTATCGCAAATTCAATAGCGCCAGCAAGCCGAGTAAAATACCGCTGCCGGGCAGCAAAGCTGCCGCCTACTTTGCCGGCAAACCACCAACGGGTAGGCTATCGACGGCTGGTCGCTCACCGCCAACCGTGCACAACAACAGCAGCAACAACAACCACTCGAGCAGTGTCTCCTATGGCAGCAGCAGCAAATCCTCGCTCAGTCGCAGCACTGGCAATCTCAGCCAGAGTCTGAAACGTGCCGATTCCGCTTCGAATCATTCGCTGAGCACCAATACGAGTCGCAGTTCGACTTCCTCGTCGATACCGCTGGCAACCACACCCTACTCGTCCAGCAATCGCAGCAGCAACCACACAGCAACAACAACGACTCCGTCCCCGCGTGTGCTTCAGAACTCGCCACTGCCCAAGTTGAAGCGCGAAACGCTCAGCTCCCGAGTGCGGCACTTGGACTCGCTGTCGCGTGCCCAGCACACACCAGAGCAACAGCAGCAGCAGCAGCAGCATCATCACAATTTGAGTGGCAGCTCCAGCTCGATAGCGGCACAGTTGAGCACAACGCTGCGCAAGGATCTGCAGTTGACGAGCTCCACAACGTCGTCAGCCTATCATCGACGTTCGGCTCCAGTGCCGACTGTGTCGCGACGCTTTAGCAGTACCTCAGTGGCAAGTGGCAGGTTGGCGCGCGAGGATGCCACAGCCGCAGCAGCAGCAACAACAGCAACATTGGCCACGCCCACGCCTAGTTATGGCGACAGTGATAGTGGCAAGGTACGCACTTTAAAGTCAACATTAATGGGTTGGTTCAAATGAATATAATAATCTTAGTTACGATATATACTGATACTGATACTGATAATAATGAGATACATATACATCTACTATATATATATATATATATATATATATATATATCTACATATATTACTTATTACTGTTTTAATAACGCCTTCGATTTCCACAACAACAACAGCAATAGAGACAAAAACGAAATCCGAAAACACAGATTTTAGTTATCCATAGTTCAACTGGCAGCAAATCTTATTTATACATAATATTAAATCATATACGTTGTACACATACATACACTCATACATACATACATATACATATATATATATATATATATCGACATCCTGAAATAAACCCCCATTTTGTATCTAAACCGATTTCAATTCATTTCCATCAACTCCAAAATCGATCAGAATTATTTATTGAAATTTCGCAAATCTTTAAGAAAAATGTTTGCATATCGAAAATTATTGTTTAGATTTTCTTAAAATGTTTACGAACTTGTTTAAATTGGAATATTGGAATATTCGCCCAAACTCTTTGAGGCAGAATTCCATTTTTTGTAATATTTATTTGTGTGATTATGAAAAAATTGTCTCAGATTTTCTTTTGACTAATTTTGAGCATTAATTGAAAATGTTTAATGTCCAACTTTGTTGCTTGTACTGATCTGCTAGTTACTCAAACGAATTATAATTTGAGGCACTCAAAAATGAAAATTTTGTAAAAATGCGCAAATTTCGATAAAATGAATTTAAAGATTGCCGGAATTTAAGGTGTTTATTTCATGATGTGAGATAAGTAAATGCATATTGATTATAAATAATACCCTTACCAACAACTAACCTACGATGCATACAAAACAAACATGATTTATATACGATTAGCATACTATTTAGAACTATGTTTATCTATCTGACTAACAACAAAGCCGTTTAGAAGAGCGTCGTGCCTATGCCTTAATGAAAAACTGATGAAATGATAAAACAAAAAACAAAAAATCAAAAAACAAAAAAACAAAACACAAAAAAACAAAAAAATTGTTCTCAATGCCGCCGTGTTGCCTGTTGACCCCTTCAGCCTCCTCTGCTCACCCCCTAACCACGCATGCCATCAAAGGGCTTTATATATCAAGCATACGCAGTGTGTTGTTTACTTGTTTTTTTTTTTGAGTGTATGTGGTCATCGACCAGTGAAAGGTGCCACAAAGAGCGTCGCCTCCAACTGCCTTGCCTTGAGTGCAGCTATGCAAATTAGTCGCTGCAGCTGCCGCTATAATTAATTAATTAATAAACAACAACAGTAACAATAACAAACAACAATTGCACGCGACACAGCAACAACAGATGTTTTCGCTTTTTTTTTATACATATATATGTATGTTTATATGGATGTACAGTATTTTCTTTGTACATACTCGTAAGTGCAACATCATTTACTATATGCAAAGCTCGTAAAGGAAAAAAGAAAAAAGAAAAGAAAAGAAAAACAAATTATGTAAATTGTTTATCATTACATATCGTTATCATTATTATTATTATTATTATTATTATTATTATTAGTTGTACTACATCTCTCGGTTTCTAATTCAGTGTGAGCGTGTTTAGTTGTAATTATTTAGTTTTTTTTGCGTGTATGTATGTATATTTAAAAAAAAAACTGATTATTGTTATCTATATATATCTATGTAAGTTGATGTACGTACCGATTACTTACCAATTCGTTTGGCCTAATTTAAATGCTAATTAATCATTACTTATTGGTCTTAAATATACATATATATATATCACATATACACTGCATACTCATATATCTATATATATATATATGTATATATATAGAAATACAAACAACAACAACAAAAAAAACAAACCGAATGTGGGAAATTTAATTTTGTTTAAGCCGCAGCTGCTGAAATGTGTGCTAGCTTATTATTATTATGTTTATTATGCCAGGCCAACTGCTCGCCAATCAATCATTTTTACTACTAAACAACATCATCATCATTACCATCATCATAATGTTCATCAGCATTATCATCCTGCTTGGTCAACGTTCAAGAAACTAATCACAAAACGCCTTACTCAAGAACTCACACAAATATTAAAACATGGTTCAAATCGATCGAACAACAACAACAACAACATCAACAACAACAAGTGCTGTAAACACTAAATATTTGTATCTAATGCTGTAATTTCTTTTTTACTTTTACTTTTTTTCTTTCTGTCTACTCCAAAATGTATAAAAAAAAAACCAAAACCAAACCAAAATACGTAAAACGCAACAAACGAAATGTTTGTTGTCATTCCTATTTTTGTATATTCAAAAAAATATATATTTATATATATATATATATCCTCAAATCCAAAAACCTGCCCGCCCACCCAACAAACCAAAACCAACAACAACAAAAAAAAAAACAGCCTATTGAAAACTGTCACTAAACAAAAAACAAAAAACCAAATTGTGAAAAACTTTTCCTAACGATTATGTAAAACTGCAAGAACAAAATGCCACATATAACCGGATACCGTTGGAAAATCATGTACATTGTTTTATAAATGTGTGGACTATGGTGGTGTGTTGATTGATTGATTGATATTGATATTGATTGACGTTGGTGGTGAACAATTTAAGCTGCATGCCACAAAAAATGAAAATGCTAACAAACAAAACCAAAAAAAAAAACAAAATACGACAATCGGGAGGTTTACTTTTTGGTAACGATGATAACTAAAGGAGGCGCCTATATAGATCAGCTCAAATCAGATCTCAGCTCCGATCCGATCCGCTTCGCTTCGTCCTCAGCTGCTCAGCTCGCCAGTGCTGCACAACTCAGCTTGTTCTGTACTGTAGATCGTTTGTCGGGTTTTTGTTTCGAGCCAAAGACAAAGAACTAAGACACTTTGCCGCAATTATGTTATACGCGTAAGTCTCTCTCTAATTTTGTTGTAAACTTTTGTAGGTTAAGCTACCCCTCTACCACCCCCCCAAAAAAAACCACCCTTGCACAACACAGCTTTTATTTATTATTTCTCTGCTTATCCAACACTGCACCAACAAAAAGCAGGCAATTCGCTTGACTTTCATTTTGTGGTACTCTTTGTATTTTTGTAGTTAGTTTTGCAGTGGTTTTTAAACACACACACAGATACACACACACAGATACAGATACACACACACAACCGTTTACACTCTTTCGCTGTCTCTTTCTCTCTGTAATTTCCAATGCAGGCAGCAACAAATTTATACCAAAAACTGATCCATAAAGTAAGCACCTCAATATATTGATTATCTTTGGAGAAACGGATATGCTTTGCAGTCGTTAATTTGTTTATTTACTGTACTATATACAACCTTAAGTATTGGCTGCGGTTCTCTAAACTCTTTCTTCGCTAAATGCTAATCGAGATACTTTTGTGTTTTTTATCTAACTTTTGGTGCCTCTAAAACCATAAACATTATGTCTTTAATACCCAAATGCCTTGTTTCTGTGTTTCCTATTTGCATTTCTTTTTGTTTTGTTCTCCCGATACACCGATGTGAACTCAAATTTGTGATATATATATTCTATTTTCTTTTGCTCTTCTCGATTGCACAGAATTTGGCAAATATTGCAACTAAGCCAAATTTCCGTTTCAATAACAACAATTGGCAGTTATGGCAAACAACAAGCAACAACAATAACAACAACAATTACAAAATGAACAACCAGAAAAATCGCACATTTATGGAACCATTGAAATATATCAAAGAGCAGGATGATGAGAATATATCCGAGGAGACGGCCTACGATTCGTATTACACACAATATACAATGCCCGATTCCATGGACTGTGGCAGCGACAATCTTCTGGTTACGTTCGACTATGGTTACAGCGATTCCATTGGGCCACCAAATGCTGGTGCAGATGTAACCACAGCTGAGGATGAGGATGAGGATGGAGCTGGGGCTGATGCTGAGGCGGGGGAAGCTGACTATGCCCTTTGGTTTGGCATGCCACAACATGATGCGTGGGCGTTTCAGGTGCATCATGTGCAGCATAAGGAGCAGAGTCTACAATCCCTGATATCCTACGATGTAGACGACTTTGAGGAGCAATCGGAACCAGAATCCGAGCGAGCAGAAAATGAAGAAGTATTTTATGATAGCATTGAAGGTTGATCATGGCAGAGTCGATAGAGAACAGCATTATATCGAAAATGTTTGCTTTATTGGTTGAAAAAATCTTTAGTTTTCTAAAATGTATGTTTAAAATATTTTTGCTATAGAAATTTGACATTATATATTTCAGCAGCGGCAGTTTTATAATATGTAATTTAACTAGTCTACAAGAGTTATTTTCCAAACACAGTTAGGCAAGAGAAAAAAAAACATTGTTTTGTATGTATTTTAGGTAGTGTATGTATTATGTATGTAAAGTTTGAAAACATGATTTATAAAGAATAATAATTATGTATATGTATATGTTATGTATGTCATATTTTGATTAGTCCATTTACTCAGCTCATCGAGACCCTCTGTAAATTGTTTATTTCCTATTTATAGCTATAAAGTCTACTTAAAGTATATGTATACCCTGAGCATCATTTATATCTAATTGATTGTGTAAATGTAAAAGTCGTCGATAAGTTTAATATTATTATCATTATTATTAATATTATTATTATTATTATTATTATTATTGTGCACTATGCTATACTACTTATTTGTACTCTCAAACTAATTTAATGAACTCGTATTAGAATGCAGCTATACCCTACAATTTAGTTGTTAATTATGGAAATTTAGTTAACACACACACACACACACACACACATATTGCATGGAATGTATGTACGTGTACAGTTATACACTATATATAGGTATATATGGTACATAGTATGGATTGTATTAGACCAGCAATCAAATGAATTAATTGTCTACACATAGAAGTTTTATCGTATCCTGTTATCAAAATGCGTTTACTACATTTATAATACAAACAAAACCGAACATAAAATCAAATGCAAAAGTTGAACCACAAGTTCGACACTTAAAAAAAAAAACAACAAACCACTATTATTAATTATTCAGAAAAACAACTTTGTGAAATGTAAGCATATATCAAATAAAAATAGCAATTGTAATTGAAGACAAAATACTTATTGAAAAACGAAACAAAAACTACAAAAATCAAAAATAAAATCTAAAAAAAAAATATTCAATTTATTGGCGTCTTTTATTTTTAGCTCATAAATCAAAGCAATAAAGTGGCAATAATTTAAATTCATTGAAACCAAATCTGGCCGTTGTGTTTGTGCTAAAAATCACAGTCAGAATGGAAGTCGTCAAGCTGCATAGAGCCGACTATGAAATACCCTATCCAATTTCCTAAACAGCAATGTAAAGTGGTCCATAACTGGAACTTGTTGGATTTAATCAGCAAGTCTTGAAACTAGTTAAAACAGATGTTTACATTTTTTTTTTTAAATCATTACCAATTTAGAAGGAGTTACTGAGGTAATTTCTAAAAAAAAAGTAGTAAAACATCTGTTCTTACAAGAAATACATTTTTATTGCCAGATTTGAGGCAGAGTACTTAAGTGACGCATCTGTCTCCACTTATACAAACATCTGTTGCAAGTTTTACAAGGAATATAAATGCCAAGAAACTTTTGCAATAGAAAAAGTTGGGCTGAAACTTTGGCCAATTTGCAACTTATCCAATTTACACTTTAAGAAGTTGCATTAAAAGTTTTTTCAGATGAATAGGAGAATGAATAAATATAGCACAAATATAGTGACCAAGTCGATATACCTTTTAATTGGAGGAGGAGGCGAGGTATTTACAATTGACAAATATTGAGTCTCGTTTCGAGTCGCGTTTCTATTCCATCTTCAGTGGTCGGTGCCAATAACTAATATCCCAGCGAATTTCACATGTGGAATGCTTATGTGCCGATTGCTCGCATAATTCAAATGCCAGACAGAGTGAAAGAGAGAGAGAGAGGCGAGAGGCAAGGAGGGAGTGAGAGAGTGAGTACAGCGCTCTTTGTTTAAATTGGCCAGTGCTTGTTGTAACAGTCTTCAAATATGTCTCTCGGGGTGGCAGCAACAACCAGTTGGCTTAATACGCGCCTCGTTAGTAGAACGTCTGCGGAACGGGTTTGCTTTGAAAATCGATTTCGATTTAATCTGTGTGCGGGCTAATAAAACGCTTTGGAGATTACCACTAAAATCTCTGAGTACTACACAGCAAAAAAAAACAGCATAAATTATACTGGATGTGTCAAAAAAAAATCTTAAGCCTAAAATATACCCTTAAAAAAGTGTTTTATCAATTTTGTTTTATTTTTACTTTCAAAATCGAATTCTTGTAAATCTTAACTTGAGGTTAAAATTGGCTTTTAAGATTACCAAATAATGACTAAAAGCTGAAATTCCAGCCAAACATGGATTTCGATGAGATTCTAGCCAAGTGCGGCAATAGCCATCGCTATCAGTATCTGCTGTTGGCACTCTATGGTTACCTGATGGTCGTCGTGTCCATGCACTACTTCTCCCAGAATGTGATCAGTTTTGTGCCCGATCACTGGTGCTATCACGAGCAGCTGGAGGATCGCAACTTTTCCCAGATCAAGGCCATCTACAATCAGTTCGAGAAACCTTCATGCACCCGACTGGAAAGTGTTGATTCAGATGGATTGAATGTGACTGTGAGCGAGAAGCGTTGTGATCGCTGGATTTATAACTATGATTTTGGATTTAGGAGTATGAACACAGAGGTGAGTTATTCACTAGTTATATGTTTATTTTTCTGTTATTGAAATATTATTGGCATTATCTTATCTGGCTGTGTAAACAGCTTGATTGGGTCTGCGATGCGGCTTACAAGCCACGCGTGGGGCAATCTTTTTTCTTTGTGGGCTCCATGTGTGGCACGCTTATATTTGGCGTGTTGGGTGATCGAATTGGACGGATTAAGGCGCTCATTTTGGCGAATTGGTGCGGCTTCTTGGGCGACTTTGTGACCATCTTTACACGGAGTGTGACTGCATTTTCGATAACTCGTTTCGTTTCTGGCCTGGCCGCAGACGCAAACTCGTATCTGATGTTTATTCTAAGTAAGTGTTTGCCAATAGCCAGCAGAAATGTTTTCCAATTTATTTTTTATTTATTTCATTGAACAGTTTTTGAATATGTTTCGCCATCGATGCGCAATGTGGGTCTAAACACGGTCTTGGGCATTTTCTACTCATTGGGCCTTATTTGCGCTTCCTGGCTAGCTGTGCTCGTGGGCAATTGGCGCCTGTATCTCGCCTGCTCCTCGCTGCCACTGTTGCTGGTCACACTCTTCTACGGCCTGGTGCAGGAGAGCGCCCAGTGGCTGGTCACACGTAACGATATCGATGGCGCCATCCGACGTCTGCGACGTGTGGCCAAAATCAATCGTCGCGTGGTCAGCGATGATGATTTCAAGGCCTTTAACAGCTACTGTCAGCAGCACTACCAAAAGGTAGCAGACGGCGGGGGCGTTGGCGATGGCGGAGGCGAGAAGCGGCAGGCCAAGCTGCTTGACATGCTGAAGACGCCACGCATGCGCAGTAGCGCATTTAAAATGCTGCTCATTTTGTAAGTGAGACTTCCTCATGCAATAAGCATTTTTTATACTCTAATACCTAATATCATTCAATGTAACTTAAAGCTTAAATTGATTAGTATCATGATGGGGTAATATCCTGACAACCTACCTTAAAGATTTTTACTGTACTATACTATACTTTACTAGATGTTTGATAACATTCTTCAAAATAGAGTTAATCAAGCAGCAAGCGTTGTAATACTCTGATACAAAATATATTCAAGTATCTTGGATTTGTGTAATGTCTTTCTCAGTGCTTGTCCGTTCCACCCCTCCACCTCACATTGGTGAGAATAAAATTGAAAAACCCTTATCTACCGCAATTTTAGAGACTGAGTTATCCAATTTCGATTATTCAATGATCGAAGCTGTATCAGTCCAAAGTGAAGCCTGACACTTCCGTCTGAATTTTAGCCAGTGACTTAAAACTCTTACTCAGACACATCTTAAATTAAACTGAAAGCTTAAATTTATTAATAACATAAAGCTCCATTAATTTAAAAGACTAATTCGTGTTAATATATGTATATACTCCGCTCTTGTCCACTCAATATCTTAAATAATTTAAGAGTTAAGATGATGAGGCTTTAGGTATGATAATATTCTTCAAAACTCCAGTCCTGCACGAAAATGATTTTGCATATTTTTTATTAGCTGTTACTTAAACTTGTAACAGAGTAGTGCCCAGTCGGATATGTTCGACTGGAATTTTATTTGCTGGCATCACATTTACCTTATTTTCTCGCTCGAGATTATGTCACTTTCAACAAAACAAGCGGTTATAAAAGCCAATCAAATCAAATCAAAATTCACAAGAAAGAAAAAAACTGGCACGCTTTAATATGTTTTTGAATATTCACAGCATCATTGTGGTGCCCTGCTACAATACCCTGGCACGCAATGTGGAGGGACTCGGTATATCGCCGTTTATAATGTTCTCGCTGACGGCGTTGACGTTGCCTCCATCGGGGTATCTGCAGGGCGTGTTGCAGGACGCCACTGGCCGCAAGATGACCGCCTTCAGTTGGATGGCAATTACGGGTATTTTCGCAGGAGCCGCAGGACTCGTTATAGCACAGGGTGAGAATGGTAGTGTAGTGCTACTAGTCGGCTTAACACTTGTGGCTCGCTTCGGCGTCTCGATTGCGGATGGTGCAAGTTCACAGCTCTGCACCGAACTGATACCCACTTGTGTGAGGGGCAGTGGGGTTGCTGTGGTGCACGTTGCTGGCTTTGCGGCATCTTTCCTATCACCGTACATTCTACACTTGGGCACGTACTTCAAGTCGGCACCCTCTGTAATCCTGGTCCTGCTCTTCTTCTTGGGTGCCTATGTCTGTCTGCTGCTCCCCGAGACACGCCACAGGAAGCTGCCCATGTCTCTCGCCGAGGGGGAGGAGTTTGGAAAGGGCGAGCGAATGTTTGATTTTCTGCAGCATTTCCGCAAACAGCCGGACTCAAAGGAAACTGAGCTCCAGGCAGAGCTGAAAACGACGGAAGTTATAGATACATAAGATAAGATAGTTGCAATTAAGGATCGATCGCATTAACTCCTCTTTATTAATTCAATATTAATTTTAATTTAAGCAAAATTGTATAACATTCCATCAAAAAATATTATAGATTATAGTTTCACTTATACAAGTATATCAAATAATATTAATTAAAGTAAAATTACATATTAATCGAGAAAGCATAGCTAGATCAAGAATCGCTTGCCTCTTAAGTATAATTTTGATGCTCGAAGAATTTCATATATACCAAATATGTTAATTTCTTAAAAGCTTAAATCAGTTTTCTACTTTAATTAAATACAAATAAAATGTCAAAAACACAATTCGAGTTTCAACGAAAACATTCTAAATGAAATGCCAAAGGTCTGAAGTCGATTAGTCACAGATGAAATAAAATGAGTGAAAGGCTGGCAGTATACTTGTGGCATCGGCCGACTGCTGACTGGCTGACTGACGATCTGGCGCCCCACACAGCAATAACAACAATAATAATAAAAGCTAAACGGATCGAGGGCCACCGTGTCGCTTGAATCTCAATCTCAATGGCTGCTATCAGGACGCGCGCCATGGATTTCGATGATATACTGGCCAAGTGCGGCAATAGCCATCGCTATCAGTATCTACTGCTGGGGCTCTACAGTCTACTTTCGTTTGTCACCGCGATGCACTGCTTCTCACAGAATGTGATCAGTTTTGTGCCCGATCACTGGTGCTATCACGAGCAGCTGGAGGATCGCAACTTTTCCCAGATCGAAGCCATCTACAGTCAGTTCGAGAAACCTTCATGCACCCGACTGGAAAGTGTTGATTCAGATGGACTGAATGTGACTGTGAGCGAGAAGAGTTGTGATCGCTGGATTTATAACTATGATTTTGGATTTAGGAGTATGAACACAGAGGTGGGTTATTCACTAGTTTTTGGTTTATTTTTTGTTATTGAAATATTATTGGCATTATCTTATCTGGCTGTGTAAATAGCTTAATTGGGTCTGCGATGCGGCTTACAAGCCACGCGTGGGGCAATCTTTTTTCTTTGTGGGGTCCCTGTTTGGAACGTTTATATTTGGCCTGCTCGGAGATAAAATTGGACGTATTAAGGGGCTCATTTTGGCGAATTGGTGCGGCTTTTTGGGCGACTTTGCGACCATCTTTACTGGTAGTTTGACAGCTTTTTCGATAACTCGTTTCGTTTCTGGCCTTGCCGCAGAATCCAACACATATCTCATGTATATTCTAGGTGAGCATCGCTCTCAAAATCTTTGGAAAAATTTTTTTTCTATACATTTAATTGCAGTTCTCGAATATACATCTCCGGCAATTCGCAACTGGGGTTTGACTGTCACCATGGGTGTCTTCCGCTGTTTGGGCATGATTTGTTCATCAGGGTTGGCGATACTCGTGGGCAATTGGCGTCGGTTCCTCACCTGCTCCTCGCTTTCGCTGCTGCTGGTCACACTCTTCTATTTCCTTATGCAGGAGAGCGCCCAGTGGCTGGTCACACGCAACGACATCGATGGCGCTGTCCTGCGATTACAGAGAGTGGCCAAATTCAATCGTCGCCACCTCAACGATGAGGATATCAATGCATTTCGTAGCTACTGTCAGATTAACTGCAACAATAAAGCGCAGCAAGGCAAAGACGAACAGGACAAGCTGATGGACATGTTCAAGACGCCGCATCTGCGCAGAGTATTAATCCAAATGCTGATGGTATTGTAAGTGTTATAGTTACTAGTCCCCACTTATGTGTCTATTCCAATGCTGTCTATCATTTTAGCACGATTGTTACCGTCGCCTACAATACGATGGCACGCAATGTTGAGGGTCTGGGCATATCACCATTGATAATGTTGGCCCTGACCGCCTTGACGGTGTTTCCCGCTGGCTTAATGCTGGCGGCTATGCAGAAGCGGATTGGTCGCAAGGGTAGCGCGGTGTCATCGATGCTACTCACAGGACTCTTTTCAGCAGCCAGTGGCATAGCCTTGACGATGTGGCAACAACCCGGCGTCGTACTTTTGGTCTGCCTGACGATGGTCGCGCGTTTGGCTGTCGCTCTCGTCTTTGGCTCCACATTGATGTTCGCCACAGAGCTGGTGCCCACTTGTGTGCGATCTCGTGGCCTGGCTGTGGCTCAAATGGCCGGAGCAGCTGCCTCTCTGCTCTCGCCCTACATCCTGCACCTAGGCATATACTACAAGGCACTGCCTTCGATTATTATGTGCCTGCTGTTCTTCATTTGCGCCTATATTTGCCTCCTCCTTCCGGAAACGGGCAACAGGAAACTGCCCATTAATTTGGCAGAAGGTGAGCTGTTTGGGCAGGGGGAACGCATGTTTGACTTTATAAGGAACAGGACTAAGCCGCAGACTACAGCTGATGTTGATGACAAACTGGAAGCTGAGACACAACAGAAACTCATCTCTTAATCAATTTCTAAGTTCAATTTGGAAGCATTTCGGCAGCATCTCATTGAAGTATGTGAAATAAATTGCAAGCTAATCATCCGACTACCTCTTTAGTTTGTAGTACTTACTTAGACACACTGATTAAAATGTGCAAATGTTGTAATATTTACTCTCTTCAAAACCTTAATAAATGATGTATACATCTGCTTATAAATAAGTGCTTATAATGAACTATGAATAATAAACAGATGTAAGATGGAATACAAAACATGATTTCATTATGACCCCAACATGAATTTGTTTAATAAATTAAAAACTCATTCAAGCATATTTTTCATATCTATATATATATGATAAAACACCATCTGACGCCGCTCTTTAGTCACTCTTTCGTTAATACTCAGTATTGAAAATATAATCTAATTATTTGCACAAAATGAGTATTCTTGTATGCCGCATATGTTGCATGAGATCAATTTAGACAATACAGCAGCAGAAAATTGACGCTGGTTCGTGTATTTGCTAACCCCTTCAATTACCAGTAAAGAAAATATGTTGCTGAGCGACAATTTAGTGTGACCCTAAAAGTATGCCGCAATTTTGATTTGCAGAAACCTGCAAAAATCTATTATTATCAAAAAAGGCGTTTTTTAAGCACATAAAGTATTTTTATTTGGCTTAATTTGTGTGTCGGAGAACTTGTATAATTGCTAGAGTGTTTAAGTGCTAGAGATTTAATTACAAAGATGCTCATCTACTTTTTGCATGTACGAGAATATATGACTAGTGACGGTTATATTTTATGACATTATATGTGCGATACTAAATAAAACAGCTTTCAGATAAAAAGCTCTCACAAAAATTGAATAAGATATCAGATTCTATGCGTATACAGAACCGACAGTCATGATGCGTTCTAAATAAACATTCTAAAACAACAAATTTTGTATATGACTGTCGAATCTTAGATAAATATTGTCTCTCATCGTTCATATAAAACAAACTTAAAAATCACGCTGTTCAGATTTACGAATTGGCATAAGAAAATATCTAACAGCAACAAACAGTGTATCGTCACGATTCGGATATAGTATAGAGCATATGTACAGCTGTACATATATATATAAACACCCACATAGATGCGGAATTCTCGCGAGCGCGGCGCTTCAGATAGACGCCGGTCTCTCTCTGCAGTTTAATGTGAATAAGCGAATTTACTTAAATAATAAAACATTTCTTTCGTAATGGACGGATAGACGGATGGAAACAAAGAGCGCTGGTAGACACGCAAATGCGATAAGGCGGCAAAACACCAGCAACTATCTTATCGGAATCGGAATGAGACATTCGGACTGCAAATGTGGTTGTGGCCATTGGGCCTAATTTGCGCTTCCTAGCTAGCCGTGCTCGTGGGCAATTGGCGCCCGTATCTCGCCTGCTCCTCGCTGCCACTGTTGCTGGTCACACTCTTCTACGGCCTTCTGGTGCAGGAGAGCGCCAGTGGTTGGTCAACGATATCGATGGCGCCATCCGACGTCTGCGACGTGTGGCCACAATCAATCGACGCGTGGTCAGCGATGATGATTTCAAGGCCTTTAACAGCTACTGTCAGCAGCACTACCACAAGGTAGCAGACGGCGGGGGCGTTGGCGATGGCGGAGGCGGAGGCGAGAAGCGGCAGGCCAAGCTGCTTGACATGCTGAAGACGCCACGCATGCGTCTTAAGTATAATTTTGATGCTCGAAGAATTTCATATATACCAAATATGTTAATTTCTTAAAAGCTTAAATCAGTTTTCTACTTTAATTAAATACAAATAAAATGTCAAAAACACAATTCGAGTTTCAACGAAAACATTCTAAATGAAATGCCAAAGGTCTGAAGTCGATTAGTCACAGATGAAATAAAATGAGTGAAAGGCTGGCAGTATACTTGTGGCATCGGCCGACTGCTGACTGGCTGACTGACGATCTGGCGCCCCACACAGCAATAACAACAATAATAATAAAAGCTAAACGGATCGAGGGCCACCGTGTCGCTTGAATCTCAATCTCAATGGCTGCTATCAGGACGCGCGCCATGGATTTCGATGATATACTGGCCAAGTGCGGCAATAGCCATCGCTATCAGTATCTACTGCTGGGGCTCTTCAGTCTACTGATGTTTGTCACATCGATGCACTGCTTCTCCCAGAATGTGATCAGTTTTGTGCCCGATCACTGGTGCTATCACGAGCAGCTGGAGGATCGCAACTTTTCCCAGATCGAGGCCATCTACAATCTGTTCGAGAAACCATCATGCACCCGACTGGAAAGTGTTGATTCAGATGGATTGAATGTGACTGTGAGCGAGAAGAGTTGCGATCGCTGGATTTATAACTATGATTTTGGATTTAGGAGTATGAACACAGAGGTGAGTTATTCACTAGTTATATGTTTATTTTTCTGTTATTGAAATATTATTGGCATTATCTTATCTGGCTGTGTAAACAGCTTGATTGGGTCTGCGATGCGGCTTACAAGCCACGCGTGGGACAATCTTTTTTCTTTGTGGGCTCCCTGTTTGGAACGTTTATATTTGGTCAGCTCGGAGATAAAATTGGACGGATTAAGGCGCTCATTTTGGCGAATTGGTGCGGCTTTTTGGGCGACTTCTCGACCATCTTTACTGGTAGTTTGACAGCTTTTTCGATAACTCGTTTCATTTCTGGCCTTGCCGTGGATACCAACACATATCTCATGTTTATTCTAGGTGAGCATCGCTCTCAAAATCTTTGCAAAAAATTTGACTATTTACTAAATTTTCGATACATTTAATTGCAGTTCTCGAATATACATCTCCGGCAATTCGCAACTGGGGTTTGACTGTCACCATGGGTGTCTTCTACTGTTTGGGCATGGCTTGTTCATCAGGGTTGGCGATACTCGTGGGCAATTGGCGTCTGTTCCTCACCTGCTCCTCGCTTTCGCTGCTGCTGGTCACACTCTTCTATTTCCTTATGCAGGAGAGCGCCCAGTGGCTGGTCACACGCAACGACATCGATGGCGCTGTCCTGCGATTACAGAGAGTGGCCAAATTCAATCGTCGCCACCTCAACGATGAGGATATCAATGCATTTCGCAGCTACTGTCAGATTAACTGCAACAATAAAGCGCAGCAAGGCAAAGACGAACAGGACAAGCTGATGGACATGTTCAAGACGCCGCATCTGCGCAGAGTATTAATCCAAATGCTGATGGTATTGTAAGTGTTATAGTTACTAGTCCCCACTTATGTGTCTATTCCAATGCTGTCTATCATTTTAGCACGATTGTTACCGTCGCCTACAATACGATGGCACGCAATGTTGAGGGTCTGGGCATATCACCATTGATAATGTTGGCCCTGACCGCCTTAACGGTGTTGCCCTCTGGCTTAATGCTGGCGGTTATGCAGAAGCGGATTGGTCGCAAGGGTAGCGCGGTGTCATCGATGCTACTCACAGGACTCTTTTCAGCAGCCAGTGGCATAGCCTTGACGATGTGGCAACAACCCGGCGTCGTGCTTTTGGTCTGCCTGACGATGGTCGCGCGTTTGGCTGTCGCTCTCGTCTTTGGCTCCACATTGATGTTCTCCACAGAGCTTGTGCCCACTTGTGTGCGATCTCGTGGCCTGGCTGTGGCTCATATGGCCGGAGCAGCTGCCTCTCTGCTCTCGCCCTACATCCTGCACCTGGGCATGTACTACAAGGCACTGCCTTCGATTATTATGTGCCTGCTGTTCTTCACTTGCGCCTATATTTGCCTTCACCTGCCGGAGACGGGAGACAGGAAACTGCCCATTAATTTGGCAGAGGGAGAGCTGTTTGGGCGGGACGAACGCATGTTTGACTTTATAAGGAATAGGACTAAGCCGCAGACTACAGCTGATGTTGATGTCAAACTGGAAGCTGATACTAGTATTGGACTGTCGCCATACACAATTCCGTCCATCTGAGTCAAAAACATTGAATTTGGACTCATCTGCAAATATGACTGTGTTCCAGAACTTCAAATCCTTGTCCAAGTGGCTTTTGGCGAACGTCATCCAAGTCCCTTTATTTTTTACGCTTATAAAGGGCTTCTTCCGTGGTACTCGGGCATTAAAGTCATGTTTGCGCAGAAACATGCGCACAGTTCCCACAAAGTTGAGTCAGTTTTGGAACCGATAGCTTGGGATTTCTCCTCTTCGGTGAAAATCTTGTTTGGTGCCATTCTGCCCTTGCCCTCAATCCGATTTGCGTCGACGAAGCGCCGAATGATGTTATACACAGTTGACTTGCACAGATTGACCATTTCAGCTATTTGGAGATGTGAATATCCGATTTGGATGTGTTCCAGAATGAGTTTCCGTTGTGCAATGGTAGTCTGTTTGTCCATAGTCCTTGTTGGCTTGTTGCACCCGAGATGCAGGATATAACTAAGCTGACTACGAAGGATTGATCTATTTATACCCAATATATTCAACTTTAGGTATAAAATCCGGGGTTATGGCAACCAAGGTGTCCACAATGTACCTAGTCCAAATAAAATTGCCAATAAAAGTAGACTACATTTTCATAATTCTACCTAGCAGGTGGGGAAACCTCAGTTTATGAGGGTCATCCATTCATATTGGTGGTTAATATATGTACCTACCATCGGTCTTTGGAATTTTTGAAAAATAATGAATAATTAGCTTATGGCAGGCAATTACGTTTTTTCTTTGACACTGGTCGAGTTGACCTGTCTCTCACTGTATATGCCAAGAAACTTTTGCAATAGAAAAAGTTGGACTGAAACTTTGGCCAACTTACAACTTATCCAATTTACACTTTAAGAAGTTGCATTACAAGTTTTTTCAGATGAATAGGAGAATGAATAAATATAGCACAAATATAGTGACCAAGTCGATATACCTTTTAATTGGAGCAGGAGGCGAGGCATTTACAATTGACAAATATTGAGTCTCGTTTCGAGTCGCGTTTCTATTCCATCTTCAGTGGTCGGTGCCAATAACTAATATCCCAGCGAATTTCACATGTGGAATGCTTATGTGCCGATTGCTCCCATAATTCAAATGCCAGACAGAGTGAAAGAGAGAGAGAGAGGCGAGAGGCAAGGAGAGAGTGAGAGAGCTTAAATTGGCCAGTGCTTGTTGTAACAGTCTTCAAATATGTCTCTCGGGGTGGCAGCAACAACCAGTTGGCTTAATCCGCGCCTCGTTAGTAGAACGTCTGCGGAACGGGTTTGCTTTGAAAATCGATTTCGATTTAATCTGTGTGCGGGCTAATAAAACGCTTTGGAGATTACCACTAAAATCTCTGAGTACTACACAGCAAAAAAAAACAGCATAAATTATACTGGATGTGTCAAAAAAATATCTTGAGCCTAAAATATACCCTTAAAAATGTGTTTTACCAATTTAGTGTTATTTTTACTTTCAAAATCGAATTCTTGTAGATCTTAACTTGAGGTTAAAGTTGGCTTTTAAGATTACCAAAAAAATGGCTAAAAGCTGAAATTGCTGCCAAACATGGATTTCGATGAGATTCTAGCCAAGTGCGGCAATAGCCATCGCTATCAGTATCTGCTGTTGGCACTCTATGGTTACCTGATGGTCGTCGTGTCCATGCACTACTTCTCCCAGAATGTGATCAGTTTTGTGCCCGATCACTGGTGCTATCATGAGCAGCTGGAGGATCGCAACTTTTCCCAGATCGAGGCCATCTACAATCAGTTCGAGAAACCTTCATGCACCCGACTGGAAAGTGTTGATTCAGATGGATTGAATGTGACTATGAGCGAGAAGAGTTGTGATCGCTGGATTTATAACTATGATTTTGGATTTAGGAGTATGAACACAGAGGTGAGTTATTCACTGTTATTGAAATATTATTGGCATTATCTTATCTGGCTGTGTAAACAGCTTGATTGGGTCTGCGATGCGGCTTACAAGCCACGCGTGGGGCAATCTTTTTTCTTTGTGGGCTCCATGTGTGGCACGCTTTTATTTGGCGTGTTGGGTGATCGAATTGGACGGATTAAGGCGCTCATTTTGGCGAATTGGTGCGGCTTCTTGGGCGACTTTGTGACCATCTTTACACGGAGTGTGACTGCATTTTCGATAACTCGTTTCGTTTCTGGCCTGGCCGCAGACGCAAACTCGTATCTGATGTTTATTCTAAGTAAGTGTTTGCCAATAGCCAGCAGAAATGTGTTTCAATTTATTTTTTATTTATTTCATTGATCTGTTTTTGAATATGTTTCGCCATCGATGCGCAATGTGGGTCTAAACACGGTCTTGGGCATTTTCTACTCATTGGGCCTTATTTGCGCTTCCTGGCTAGCCGTGCTCGTGGGCAATTGGCGCCTGTATCTTGGCTGCTCCTCGCTGCCACTGTTGCTGGTCACACTCTTCTACGGCCTGGTGCAGGAGAGCGCCCAGTGGCTGGTCACACGCAACGATATCGATGGCGCCATCCGCCGTCTGCGACGTGTGGCCACAATCAATCGCCGCGTGGTCAGCGATGATGATTTCAAGGCCTTTAACAGCTACTGTCAGCAGCACTACCACAAGGTAGCAGACGGCGGGGGCGTTGGCGATGGCGGAGGCGAGAAGCGGCAGGCCAAGCTGCTTGACATGCTGAAGACGCCACGCATGCGCAGTAGCGCATTTAAAATGCTGCTCATTTTGTAAGTGAGACTTCCTCATGCAATAAGCATTTTTTATACTCTAATACCTAATATCTTCAATGTAACTCAAAGCTTAAATTGATTAGTATCATGATGGGGTAATATCCTGACAACCTACCTTAAAGATTTTTACTGTACTATACTATACTTTACTAGATGTTTGATAACATTCTTCAAGAGAGAGTTAATCAAGCATTAAGCGATCAAAATTCACAAGAAAGAAAAAAAACTGGCATGCTTTAATATGTTTCTGAATATTCACAGCATCGTTGTGGTGCCCTGCTGCAATACCCTGGCACGCAATGCGGAGGGACTGGGTATATCGCCGTTTATAGTGTTCTCGCTGACGGCGTTGACGTTGCCACCATCGGGCCGCAAGATGACCGCCTTCAGTTGGATGGCAATTACGGGTATTTTCGCAGGAACCGCGGGACTCAATATAGCAGAGGGTGAGAATGGTAGTGTAGTGCTACTAGTCGGCTTGACACTTGTGGCACGCTTCGGCGTCTCGATTGCGGATGGTGCAAGTTCACAGCTCTGCACCGAACTGATACCCACTGGAGTGAGGGGCAGTGGGGTTGCTGTGGTGCATGTTGCTGGCTTTGCGGCATCTTTCCTATCACCGTACATTCTACACTTGGGCACGTACTTCAAGTCGGCACCCTCTGTAATCCTGGTCCTGCTCTTCTTCTTGGGTGCCTACGTCTGTCTGCTGCTCCCCGAGACACGCCACAGGAAGCTGCCCATGTCTCTCGCCGAGGGGGAGGAGTTTGGCAAGGGCGAGCGAATGTTTGATTTTCTGCAGCATTTCCGCAAACAGCCGGACTCAAAGGAAACTGAGCTCCAGGCAGAGCTGAAAACGACGGAAGTTATAGATACATAAGATAAGATAGTTGCAGTTAAGGATCGAACGAATTAACTCCTCTTTATTAATTCAATATTAATTTTAATTTAAGCAAAATTGTATAACATTCCAAAAAAATATTATAGATTATAGTTTCACTATATCAAATAATATTAATTAAAGTAAAATTACATATAAATCCAGAAAGCATAGCTAGATCAAGAAACGCTTGCCTCTTAAGTATAAATTCTTATGCTCGGAGAATTTCATATCTGTATGTTACTCCATATATGTTAATTTCCTAAAAGCTTAAATCATTTGTCTACTTTAATTAAATACAAATAAATTTTCAATAAATGTTGTGCGGAGACCATAAATCAAATGGTATTTCTAATTGAAAACTTTATTATTTTGTACAATTCATGGTCTTACAAAAAACACAATTCGAGTTTCAACAAAAACATTCTAAATGAAATGCCAAAGCTCTGAAGTCGATTAGTCACAGAT
Source organism: Drosophila paracracens (assembly GCA_035044025.1). Taxonomy (NCBI): domain Eukaryota; kingdom Metazoa; phylum Arthropoda; class Insecta; order Diptera; family Drosophilidae; genus Drosophila; species Drosophila paracracens. The sequence goes on along the minus strand of JAWNMN010000435.1, from coordinate 5,719,597 downwards.
GAAGTAAAATGCGTGAAAAAAAACTTTAAAGATCATTTTTTTGTTTATTTATATTTATTTATAATGAAAATCGGTCTCAAAATTGCACCGTTTTTCGGGTTTATAGAAATAATTTCAAAATCTGAGAAAAATTTTCTTAAAACCAAAAATATGGCCTTATCTCTATTTTTTATACAATAAATAAAAGTAACAAATTAGGTAAGATCAGAATTAGTCCGTGTACACACTTTGAAATGAATACCCTGGAAATTATATGCATTTTCTTTTATACATTGGTTATTAGAAAGCGATAAGCTACAGTTATAGATTATTTGCTTTCTGAGTTATAAGGTAAGTTTGGCGAGTTCCGTATTTTTTTGAGTGTACTGGCCTGCAAATACTCATATGTTTTGCTTTGCTTATCGAAAGTGAAACATGTCAGTTGCCTAAATTTACAACCCTTAAGCGATGCTACTTTAAGCTGGGTCCCATCTGATGGTGGCAAGAAGCGTAATCAAATTAGTATACCGGGTGGCTTATCAAGTGGCATACAATTAATACGATTAATTTTAGCGTCGAGCGCTTATCAGCTGAGGAGCGAGCAATGCAGAGGCAACTTTTTATGGTGTTTGTACAATATTGTTAGACCGAGTTGAGTCTCAGCTGGTTGCGGTTTGCTATTTGCTGTTTGCTTTCGCTTTTCAAAACTCCTTCTTAGCGTTTTCGCCAAAGAGGCAGCTAGCGATCACGCCAGCCTGCAGTATACTTGTGTCATCGACCGAGTGCTGACTGGCTGACTGACGAGCTGGCGCCCCACACGGCAATAACAACAATAATAATAAAAACTAAACGGATCAAGGGCCACCGTGTCGCTTGAATCTCAATCTCAATGGCTGCTATCAGGACGCGCGCCATGGATTTCGATGATATACTGGCCAAGTGCGGCAATAGCCATCGCTATCAGTATCTACTGCTGGGGCTCTTCAGTCTACTGATGTTTGTCACATCGATGCACTGCTTCTCCCAGAATGTGATCAGTTTTGTGCCCGATCACTGGTGCTATCACGAGCAGCTGGAGGATCGCAACTTTTCCCAGATCGAGGCCATCTACAATCAGTTCGAGAAACCTTCATGCACCCGACTGGAAAGTGTTGATTCAGATGGATTGAATGTGACTGTGAGCGAGAAGCGTTGTGATCGCTGGATTTATAACTATGATTTTGAATTTAGGAGTATGAACACAGAGGTGAGTTATTCACTAGTTATATGTTTATTATTCTGTTATTGAAATATTATTGGCATTATCTTATCTGGCTGTGTAAACAGCTTAATTGGGTCTGCGATGCGGCTTACAAGCCACGCGTGGGGCAATCTTTTTTCTTTGTGGGCTCCCTGTTTGGAACGTTTATATTTGGCCAGCTCGGAGATAAAATTGGACGGATTAAGGCGCTCATTTTGGCGAATTGGTGCGGCTTTTTGGGCGACTTCTCGACCATCTTTACTGGTAGTTTGACAGCTTTTTCGATAACTCGTTTCATTTCTGGCCTTGCCGTGGATACCAACACATATCTCATGTATATCCTAGGTGAGCATCGGTCTCAAAATCTTTGCAAAAAATTTTACTATTTACTAAATTTTCGATAAATTTAATTGCAGTTCTCGAATATACATCTCCGGCAATTCGCAACTGGGGTTTGAATGTCACCATGAGTGTCTCCTATTGTTTGGGCATGATTTGTTCATCATTGTTGGCGATACTCGTGGGCAATTGGCGTCTGTTCCTCACCTGCTCCTCGCTTTCGCTGCTGCTGGTCACACTCTTCTATTTCCTTATGCAGGAGAGCGCCCAGTGGCTGGTCACACGCAACGACATCGATGGCGCTGTCCTGAGACTACAGAGAGTGGCCAAATTCAATCGTCGCCACCTCAACGATGAGGATATCAATGCATTTCGTAGCTACTGTCAGATTAACTGCAACAATAAAGCGCAGCAAGGCAAAGACGAACAGGACAAACTGATAGACATGTTCAAGACGCCGAATCTGCGCAGAGTATTAATCCAAATGCTGACGGTATTGTAAGTGTTAAAGTTACTAGTCCCCACTTATGTGTCTATTCCAATGCTGTCTGTCATTTTAGCACGATTGTTACCGTCGCCTACAATACGATGGCACGCAATGTTGAGGGTCTGGGCATATCACCATTGATAATGTTGGCCCTGACCGCCTTAACGGTGTTGCCCTCTGGCTTAATGCTGGCGGTTATGCAGAAGCGGATTGGTCGCAAGGGTAGCGCGGTGCTCATCGATGCTACTCACAGTACTCTTTTCAGCAGCCAGTGGCATAGCCTTGACGCTGTGGCAACAACCCGGCGTCGTGCTTTTGGTCTGCCTGACGATGGTCTCGCGTTTGGCTGTCTCTCTCTGCCTTGGCTCCACATTGTTGTTCTCCACAGAGCTGGTGCCCACTTGTGTGCGATCTCGTGGCCTGGCTGTGGCTCACATGGCCGGAGCAGCTGCCTCTCTGCTCTCGCCCTACATCCTGCACCTGGGCATATACTACAAGGCACTGCCTTCGATTATTATGTGCCTGCTGTTCTTCACTTGCGCCTATATTTGCCTCCACTTGCCGGAGACGGGCAACAGGAAACTGCCCATTAATTTGGCAGAGGGAGAGCTGTTTGGGCGGGGGGAACGCATGTTTGACTTTATAAGGAATAGGACTAAGCCGCAGACTACAGCTGATGTTGATGTCAAACTGGAAGCTGAGACAGAAAAGAAACTCATCTCTTAATCAATTTCTAAGTTCAATTTGGAAGCATTTCGGCAGCATCTCATTAAAGTATGTGAAATAAATTGCAAACACTTGTGGAGTGCTAGACTACAACATATCCTGCAAACGTGCTGAAGCGTGAGACACCATAATTAAGGTATGCGAAAGTATTTAAAAAGAAGACAAAAATATCAGAACATAAATATAATAACATATTTAATAATATTTGAGCAGGCAAGCTAATCATCCGACTACCTCTTAAGTTTGTAATATTTACTCTCGTCAAAACCTTAATAAATGATGTATACATCTGCTTATAAATAAGTGCTTATAATGAACTATGAATAATAAACAGATGTAAGATGGAATACAAAACATTATTTCATTATGACCCCACATGAATTTGTTTAATAAATTAAAAACTCATTCAAGCATATTTTGCATATCTATATAACACCATCTGACGCCGCTCTTTAGTCACTCTTTCGTTAATACTCAGTATTGAAAATATAATCTAATTATTTGCACAAAATGAGTATTCTTCCTTATTATATTCCAATTGTTTCTTTTACATATAAGTCTGTATTTGTAGTAAATAAACAGACTATAAAAATATTATTTTTGTAATAGACACATATCTCTTTGTGTGTAGCTTTCTTTGTAGTTAATTGCATGGTCTTTTTATCTCACTTTAAATGACTTGCTGAAATGGCATATTGCTTGAGCTTAACTGATTTCACGGCCCCAATGGAGGATAGCTAACTAAGCTACACGGAAAAGTAAATATAATAAAACATTTTTATGCTCAGCGTTTACACTGAAATAAATAAAATTGAATCAAGTTTGTTGTTTTCTTATTTCTCATTTCTAACAACAATTTTGAATAAAAATATGCATTTCACTACATTCGTTAATTTAATACAATTTACGGTTTTTTGTAACTACGTTATTTTATATTCAATATGTTGGGGGTTATAAATAGTTGTAAGACATTCAGCTTAGAAAAGTATAAACAACAATCCTCCCAACATGTGAGCCCCTGAAAGTATGCCGCATATTTTGCATAAGATCAATTTAGACAATATAGAAACAGAAAATTGACGCTGGTTCGTGTATTTGCTAACCCCTTCAATTACCAGTAAAGAAAATATGTTGCTGAGCGACAATTTAGTGTGACCCTAAAAGTATGCCGCAATTTTGACTTGTAGAAACCTGCAAAAATCTATTATTATAAAAAAGGCGTTTTTTAGGCACACAAAGTATTTTTATTTGGCTTAATTTGTGTGTCGGAGAACTTGTATAATTGCTAGAGTGTTTAGGTGCTAGAGTATAGAGTGGAGTAGAGAGAAAGGATCGCATTATGGATTTTGATTCTGGAAATTCTAGAAAAGTGCGGGGATGCCGGGCGCTATCTAATGCTGCTGCTGCTCGGTTACATTGCGTTTACCAGCACTGTGCACTACTATTCCCAGAACATAATCGGATTTGTGCCTCAACATTGGTGCTATCACGATCAGCTGGAGAAACGCAGTCACGACGAAATCGCCGCCATCTACGCTCCATTTGGCAAGGATGCCTACTGCACGCGTCTGGAGACGATCGAGTGGCTCGAAGATGGCCATAATCTGACTGTGAGCAGCAAGAGTTGCGATCGCTGGATATACAAATATGACTATGGATTTCGTAGCATGAATGCCGAGGTGAGTAAATATAAATTTGAATAATGAATAAAAAAAAAAAGTTAAATAAATCATAGTAATAAGGAAAACTAAATAATATAAAATACAAATAATAAAATATTATATAAGCTACAAATACATATCCACTGAAGCTAACTCTATTTTTTTGTGTTGATTTTAAAGATATTCTGAATATATATATCACTGTTTCATACCTGATCCATAAAGTAAGCACCTCAATATATTGATTATCTTTGGAGAAACGGATATGCTTTGCAGTCGTTAATTTTTTTATTTACTGTACTATATACAACCTTAAATATTGGCTGCGGTTCTCTAAACTCTTTCTTCGCTAAATGCTAATCGAGATACTTTTGTGTTTTTTATCTAACTTTTGGTGCCTCTAAAACCATAAACATTATGTCTTTAATACCCAAATGCCTTGTTTCTGTGTTTCCTATTTGCATTTCTTTTTGTTTTGTTCTTCCGATACACCGATGTGAACTCAAATTTGTGATATATATATTCTATTTTCTTTTGCTCTTCTCGATTGCACAGAATTTGGCAAATATTGCAACTAAGCCAAATTTCCGTTTCAATAACAACAATTGGCAGTTATGGCAAACAACAAGCAACAACAATAACAACAACAATTACAAAATGAACAACCAGAAAAATCGCACATTTATGGAACCATTGAAATATATCAAAGAGCAGGATGATGAGAATATATCAGAGGAGACGGCCTACGATTCGTATTACACACAATATACAACGCCCGATTCCATGGACTGTGGCAGCGACAATCTTCTGGTCACGTTCGACTATGGTTACAGCGATTCCATTGGGCCACCAAATGCTGGTGCAGATGTAACCACAGCTGAGGATGAGGATGGAGCTGGGGCTGATGCTGATGCTGAGGCGGGGGAAGCTGACTATGCCCTTTGGTTTGGCATGCCACAACATGATGCGTGGGCGTTTCAGGTTCATCATGTGCAGCATAAGGAGCAGAGTCTACAATCCCTGATATCCTACGATGTAGACGACTTTGAGGAGCAATTGGAACCAGTATCCGAGCGAGCAGAAAATGAAGAAGTATTTTATGATAGCATTGAAGGTTGATCATGGCAGAGTCGATAAAGAACAGCATTATATCGAAAATGTTTTTTTATTGGTTGAAAAAATCTTTAGTTTTATAAAATGTATGTTTAAAATATTTTTGCTATAGAAATTTGACATTATATATTTCAGCAGCGGCAGTTTTATAATATGTAATTTAACTAGTCTACGAGAGTAATTTTCCAAACACAGTTAGGCAAGAGAAAAAAGAACATTGTTTTGATCACTTGTCTACTTTAATTAAATACAAATAAATTATCAATAAATTTTGTGCGGAGACCATTAATCAAATAGTATTTCTAATTGAAAACTTTATTATTTTATACAATTCATGGTCTTACAAAAAACACAATTCGAGTTTCAACAAAAACATTCTAAATGAAATGCCAAAGCTCTGAAGTCGATTAGTCACAGATGAAGTAAAATTCGTGAAAAAAACTTTAAAGATCATTTTTTGTTTATTTCTCTTGCAGCTACACTCAGAAGAAAAGTCGACCAATAATGAAAATCGGCCTCAAAATTGGACTGTTTTTCGGGTTTATAGAAATAATTTCAAAATCTGAGAACAATTTTCTTAAAATTAAACAATCCTAAACCAAAAATATGGCCTTATCTCTATTTTTTATACAATAAATAAAAGTAACAAATTAGGTAAGATCAGAATTAGTCCGTGTACACACTTTGAAATGAATACCCTGGAAATAATATGCATTTTCTTTTATACATTGGTTATTAGAAAGCGAAAAGCTACAGTTATAGATTATTTGCTTTCTGAGTTATAAGGTAAGTTTGGCGAGTTCCGTATTTTTTTGAGTGTACTGGCCTGCAAATACTCATATGTTTTGCTTTGCTTATCGAAAGTGAAACATGTCAGTTGCCTAAATTTACAACCCTTAAGCGATGCTACTTTAAGCTGGGTCCCATCTGATGGTGGCAAGAAGCGTAATCAAATTAGTAGACCGGGTGGCTTACCAAGTGGCGTCGAGCGCTTATCAGCTGAGGAGAGAGCAATACAGAGGCAACTATTTATAGTGTGTGTACAACACTGTTAGGCATAGTTGAGTCTCAGCTGGTTGCGGTTTGCTATTTGCTGTTTGTTTTCGCTTTTCAAAACTCGCTCTTTGCGCTCTAGCGATCACGTCAGCTGGCAGTATACGTGTGGCATCGGCCGAGTGCTGACGATTGACGAGCTGGCGCCCCACACAGCAATAACAACAATAATAATAAAAACTAAACAAATCAAGGGCCACCGTGTCGCTTGAATCTCAATCTCAATGGCTGCTATCTTGACGCGCGCCATGGATTTCGATGATATACTGGCCAAGTGCGGAAATAGCCATCGCTATCAGTATCTACTGCTGGGGCTCTACAGTCTACTGATGTTTGTCACAGCGATGCACTGCTTCTCCCAGAATGTGATCAGTTTTGTGCCAGATCACTGGTGCTATCACGAGCAGCTGGAGGATCGCAACTTTTCCCAGATCGAGGCCATCTACAGTCAGTTAGAGAAACCTTCATGCACCCGACTGGAAAGTGTTGATTCAGATGGATTGAATGTGACTGTGAGTGAGAAGAGTTGTGATCGCTGGATTTATAACTATGATTTTGGATTTAGGAGTATGAACACAGAGGTGGGTTATTCACTAGTTTTTGGTTTATTTTTTGTTATTGAAATATTATTGGCATTATCTTATCTGGCTGTGTAAACAGCTTAATTGGGTCTGCGATGCGGCTTACAAGCCACGCGTGGGGCAATCTTTTTTCTTTGTGGGCTCCCTGTTTGGAACGTTTATATTTGGACTGCTCGGAGATAAAATTGGCCGAATTAAGGCGCTCATTTTGGCGAATTGGTGCGGCTTTTTGGGCGACTTTGCGACCATCTTTACTGGTAGTTTGACAGCTTTTTCGATAACTCGTTTCGTTTCTGGCCTTGCCGTGGATACCAACACATATCTCATGTATATTCTGGGTGAGCATCGCTCTCAAAATCTTTGTAAAAAATTTTACTATTTACTAAATTTTCGATACATTAATTTGCAGTTCTCGAATATACATCTCCGGGAATTCGCAACTGGGGTTTGAGTGTCAGCATGGGTGTCTTCTACTGTTTGGGCATGGTTTGTTCATCAGGGTTGGCGATACTCGTGGGCAATTGGCGTCTGTTCCTCACCTGCTCCTCGCTTTCGCTGCTGCTGGTCACACTCTTCTATTTCCTTATGCAGGAGAGCGCCCAGTGGCTGGTCACACGCAACGACATCGATGGCGCTGTCCTGAGACTACAGAGAGTGGCCAAATTCAATCGTCGCCACCTCATCGATGAGGATATCAATGCATTTCGCAGCTACTGTCAGATTAACTGCAACAATAAAGCGCAGCAAGGCAAAGACGAACAGGACAAGCTGATGGACATGTTCAAGACGCCGCATCTGCGCAGAGTATTAATCCATATGCTGATCGTATTGTAAGTGTTATAGTCACTAGTCCCCATTTATGTGTCTATTCCAATGCTGTCTATCATTTTAGCACGATTGTTACCATCTGCTTCAATACGATGGCACGCAATGTTGAGGGTCTGGGCATATCACCATTGATAATGTTGGCCCTGACCGCCTTAACGGTGTTTCCCTCTGGCATCATTCAGGCGGATATGCAGATGCGGATTGGTCGCAAGGGTACCGCGGTGCTATCGATGCTACTCACAGGACTCTTTTCAGCAGCCAGTGGCATATACTTGACCCTGTGGCAACAACCCGGCGTCGTACTTTTGGTCTGCCTGACGATGGTCTCGCGTTTGGCTGTCTCTCTCTGCCTTGGCTCCACATTGTTGTTCTCCACAGAGCTGGTGCCCACTTGTGTGCGATCTCGTGGCCTGGCTGTGGCTCACATGGCCGGAGCAGCTGCCTCTCTGCTCTCGCCCTACATCCTGCACCTGGGCATATACTACAAGGCACTGCCTTCGATTATTATGTGCCTGCTGTTCTTCACTTGCACCTATATGTGCCTCCTCCTGCCGGAAACGGGAGACAGGAAACTGCCCATTAATTTGGCAGAGGGAGAGCTGTTTGGGCGGGACGAACGCATGTTTGACTTTATAAGGAACAGGACTAAGCCGCAGACTACAGCTGATGTTGATGTCAAACTGGAAGCTGAGACAGAAAAGAAACTCATCTCTTAATCAATTTCTAAGTTCAATTTGGAAGCATTTCGGCAGCATCTCATTAAAGTATGTGAAATAAATTGCAAACACTTGTGGAGTGCTAGACTACAACATATCCTGCAAACGTGCTGAAGCGTGAGACACCATAATTAAGGTATGCGAAAGTATTTAAAAAGAAGACAAAAATATCAGAACATAAATATAATAACATATTTAATAATATTTGAGCAGGCAAGCTAATCATCCGACTACCTCTTAAGTTTGTAATATTTACTCTCGTCAAAACCTTAATAAATGATGTATACATCTGCTTATAAATAAGTGCTTATAATGAACTATGAATAATAAACAGATGTAAGATGGAACACAAAACATGATTTCATTATGACCCCACATGAATTTGTTTAATAAATTAAAAACTCATTCAAGCATATTTTGCATATCTATATAACACCATCTGACGCCGCTCTTTAGTCACTCTTTCGTTAATACTCAGTATTGAAAATATAATCTAATTATTTGCACAAAATGAGTATTCTTCCTTATTATATTCCAATTGTTTCTTTTACATATAAGTCTGTATTTGTAGTAAATAAACAGACTATAAAAATATTATTTTTGTAATAGACACATATCTCTTTGTGTGTAGCTTTCTTTGTAGTTAATTGCATGGTCTTTTTATCTCACTTTAAATGACTTGCTGAAATGGCATATTGCTTGAGCTTAACTGATTTCACGGCCCCAATGGAGGTTAGCTAACTAAGCGACACGGAAAAATAAATATAATAAAACATTTATGCGTTTATACAGAAATAAATAAAATGTAATCAAGTTTGTTGTTTTCATATTTCTCATTTCTAACAGCAATTTGCAATTCAAATACGCATTTCACTACATTCGTTAATATAATAAAATTTACGGTTTTTTGGTACTACGTTATTTTATATTCAATAGGTTGGGGGTTATAAATAGTTGTAAGACATTCAGCTTAGAAAAGTATAAACAACAATCCTCCCAACATGTGAGCCCCTGAAAGTATGCCGCATATTTTGCATAAGATCAATTTAGACAATATAGAAACAGAAAATTGACGCTGGTTCGTGCATTTGCTAACCCCTTCAATTACCAGTAAAGAAAATATGTTGCTGAGCGACAATTTATTGTGACCCTAAAAGTATGCCGCAATTTTGATTTGCAAAAACCTGCAAAAAGCTATTATTATCAAAAAAAGGCGTTTTTTAAGCACACAAAGTATTTTTATTTGGCTTAATTTGTGTGTCGGAGAACTTGTATAGTTGCTAGAGTGTTTAAGTGCTAGAGATTTAATTACAAAGATGCTCATCTACTTTTTGCATGTACGAGAATATATGACTAGTGACGGTTATATTTTATGACATTATATGTGCGATACTAAATAAGACAGCTTTCAGATAAAAAGCTCTCACAAAAATTGAATAAGATATCAGATTCTATGCGTATACAGAACCGACAGTCATGATGCGTTCTAAATAAACATTCTAAAACAACAAATCTTGTATATGACTGTCGAATTTTAGATAAAAATTGTCTCTCATCGTTCATATAAAACAAACTTAAAAATCACGCTGTTCAGATTTACGAATTGGCATAAGAAAATATCTAACAGCAACAAACAGTGTATCGTCTCGATTCGGATATAGTATAGAGCATATGTACAGCTGTACATATATATATAAACACCCACATAGATGCGGAATTCTCGCGAGCGCGGCGCTTCAGATAGACGCCGGTCTCTCTCTGCAGTTTAATGTGAATAAGCGAATTTACTTAAATAATAAAACATTTCTTTCGTAACGGACGGATAGACGGATGGAAACAAAGAGCGCTGGTAGACACGCAAATGCGATAAGGCTGCAAAACACCAGCAACTATCTTATCGGAATCGGAATGAGACATTCGGACTGCAAGTGTGGTTGTGGCTCAACGGTCTTAGTCTTAGTCGAATCTCAGCCGGAGCCGAGTATAGAGTGGAGAAGAGAGAAAGAATAGCATTATGGATTTTGATAAAATTCTGGAAAAGTGCGGGGATGCCGGTCGCTATCAGTATTTAATGCTGCTGCTGCTCGGTTACATTGCGTTTACCAGCACTGTGCACTACTATTCCCAGAACATAATCGGATTTGTGCCTCAACATTGGTGCTATCACGATCAGCTGGAGAAACGCAGTCACGACGAAATCGCCGCCATCTACGCTCCATTTGGCAAGGATGCCTACTGCACGCGTCTGGAGACGATCGAGTGGCTCGAAGATGGTCACAATCTGACTGTGAGCAGCAAGAGTTGCGATCGCTGGATATACAAATATGACTATGGATTTCGTAGCATGAATGCCGAGGTGAGTAAATATAAATTTGAATAATAAATAAAATAAAAGTTAAATAAATCATAATAATAAGGAAAACTAAATAATATAAAATAAAAATAATAAAATATTGTACAAACTAAAAATACATGTCCACTGAAGCTAACTCTATTTTTTTGCGTTGATTTTAAAGATATGCTGAATATATATATCACTGATTCATACTTAATTATTATTATTATTTATCATTTATTCTTAGCTCAATTGGGTCTGTGAGGATGCGTACAAGGCTCGCATTGGGCAGTCCATGTTTTTTTTGGGCTCTTTGCTAGGCACATTTTTCTTTGGCATGCTGGGCGATCATATTGGACGCGTTCGTGTTGTAATCTTGGCCAATCAGTGTGGATTTGTCGGCGATTTTCTTACCACGTATGCGACGAATCTGGTTCAATTTAGCGCCTTCCGCTGCATCTCTGGCTTGGCTGCAACCGCAAATTATTATCTCATGTTTATTCTGGGTAAGCATTGCGTATCTGCTCACCTCTTAATCAGCTCTGCTCGACTGACGCTTTCGTTCTCTTCTCCACCATCCCCTCCATTCAGTGCTGGAGTACTTGGCGCCCAAGTTAAGAAATTTGGCTCTCAGCGGCACACTTGGAATCTGTTGTTGTTTGGGTGCTTTGGTGGCGCCATGGCTTTCTGTGCTGGCTGGCAACTGGCGGATTTATTTGACTTTCTCAGCGATGCTGCAGCTGATTGTGGCCCTCTTCTATTTTGTGGTGCAGGAGAGCGCCCAGTGGCTGATCACACGCAATAACGTTGAAGGTGCCATTGCCAGACTGAAGCACATTGCCCATTTTAATGGTTGCAAGGTGCTGCCCTCAGATTTTGAAGCATTTCGCCAACATTGTGCGAACAAACGCAAACAGGATAAGCAACAGCAAAAGGCAACGTTGTTGGATCTCCTGCGAACGCCCCATTTGCGCCAAACGGCGCTAATTATGGTCTTGACTTTGTAAGTACTACGATCAGATTAATAATCTTCCTCAATTTTAGAAAATCGCTAAGGGTAACTCACATTACTATTCAGAATTTACATTTCTGAAAACAATGGTTTTTTTTTCTTCATTTTAGGGCTAATTTTTCAAAATTTAAAAAAAAAATATGTATAATATTCAAAATATTTTTTCATTATTATTTTAAAATGTATATAATTTAAAATGTATATAATTTAAATTGAGTTACTTCCCACAGAGCTATGTACAGCCTACAGCTAAACTCTTGTTTCCGAATTTTGGAAGGAATTGTTTTCAAAAATGAGTCCAGTTCTTAGAGCGACTTTCTAAAATTCAATGCGATTTTTTTCTGAGTGTGGCATATACACATATGCAGTATTTTGGAGCGTATATATATAACTGTACGTATATTATTTATTGCAGTATGTTGACATCGCTGAGCTTCAATACCATCTCACGCAATGTGGAGGGATTGGGTCTGTCGCCGTTTGTGATCTTCTCGCTGTTTGCCTTGGTGGTGCTACCGTCTGGTTTTCTGCAGGGTCTGCTGCAGACTCGCCTGGGCAGAAAGGCCACCTGTTTTCTGGCGATGCTTGCCACCAGTCTGATGTCCTGTGCTTTGGGCCTGGCACTCGTCTACGAGGGCGAACAATTGAATGCAACATTGCTGTTGGCATTTGCACTCCCAACCCGGCTGGGCATCTCAATGTGCTACACGACCACCTCGCAGTACTCGTCGGAGCTGCTGCCCACCTGTGTTCGCTCCAGGGGCATAGCAACGGCTCACTTGGCAGCTGCGGCGGCTTCTTTCGCCTCCCCTTATCTAATCCATTTGGGCAGCAAGTTTGCGGCAGGCCCTCCCCTGATTTTGACAGCGTTGCTGCTGCTTGCCGCATTCTGTACGCTCTTTTTGCCGGAAACGAATAACAGGTACCAGGCGCTTAGGGATGTTGGCCAAAATGGCGATATTAATACTACCTGTTTGCTTCTTTTGTTTGCTTGGCTTTAGACAATTGCCCATAACACTCGAGGATGGCCAGGCTTTTGGCAAGGGCGAGTCTCTGTTGTCCTTCGACTGTTGCCGTGCCAGGAACGATGATGATGATGTGCTCAAACAGCCTGCCGAGGAGCTTAAGCTAAATGAGCTCAATGGAGGAATGCGGAGCAGTGTTGAAGCGGAAACGGATACGGAAGCGGACGCAGACGCGGAAGCGGAAGTAAACGAAATCAGAATAAGTAGAAACAGTTAGCTTATGAAGGCCGAAGCTTAGATACCCTTGCAGAACACATTTCACTTGCTCTCATCTGAAATCTAACTTTCATTGATTGCTTCGAGATTTCGAGCGATAACATATCCTCTGCATACAATATTATACAATATTAAAAAAAAAAAACGGAAACACACAAAGAACACGCAGTTTAGTTCCGAAAGTTTGTCAGTAGATGCGAAATTTTTGCTTTTATTTGATTGGTTTTTTTTGGGTCACAGTATTCGAACATAATATTAATTTAGGTGTTCAATCCTTATTATTTTCTGGTTTTGTAATATATAAGTATATATACATATATATGTTTGTATTTGTATGTGTGTGTGTGTGTGTGTGTGTAAACTCTTGGTATCCTGTACTAATTGCTTACATATTTATTTATATGTGTATGTGTATAAGTAAAGTGTCATCGTAAAGGGGTCTGTAAACATTTGCATTTAACTTCTTTGCCATAAATGTTACGGCTTCAATTTGAAAGATTTTTTGTGTGTTCTTTTTTTGTATTTTTTATTTTAAGAGCTAGAGAAAGTCTTACATAGTACAAAATAGAGGTCGTTTAGCCCTGTTTGAAACTCTCAATGGAAAAAAATTGTATAGCAAAGGGAGGGTATGGGGCCGCAGATTGGCCTTAATTCTAGATTATATATATGTATGTATATATAGATATCCAGGGCAGAAATTGTTGAAAATATATATTTATATATGTGTATATATGTTTAGTGTGTGTGTGTGTTTTTCTTCTAAATTATTGGTTGACATTATTAAAGGTATCTCATCTCTCATCTAATTGAATATATCCATATCATAGCTGCGCCTTTCCGAACCGTTCCGGACTTTGTTCGATCTCTCGAACCAAAACAAGCAAGATGCCATTTATCTTTTCAATAAAAATTGTCCTTACATAAACTATGCATTCAAAATAAGTACCCCTAACTCGAACCACTTAAAAGTATATATTATATTATGCATCACAGCAGCTTTTCTTTGGGAATGGAACAAAAGTGTGCATAAAATCTAGTCGCAAATTCCATATCCCAAATTCTGCATGTTAGAAGAGAAAAGAAACTCTAATATAACGATCTATCGTGTTCCACAATTGTTTTTTTTTATCTTGTATATTAACGCAACATATTTTTTTTTTGAAATTTTTTTGAAATTTTTTGGGCGCATAACTCTAAAGTCTGGCCTTATTAAATAACTCTTATTTTTTATTACTTTCATTTGATTTTTTTTTTAAATCTAGTTGTTAGATTTGAGCACTTTTTGCAATTGCTGTCAAATACAATAAGTACGTAAATATTTTCTGATATACATAATTACTAGATGATGTGTTTCTCGTCGGCGTCCCCATCCAATCTTTGTCTAATCGGGTAATTAGTTCTTACCATGGATTTGGGATCCCTTTTTTTATAACAGTTTGCGGTTCACCTTAATGCTAGGATTACTCTGGCTACTTATGTATTTATTGTATATCTGTGTATATAACTGACTTTATATGTATTTGTATATATCATAATTATAATATGTATATGTTGTAGGATTGTATTAGAAATACCATGTAATAAACGCTAGTTAACAATAGTTCAGTTAAATCCAAAAAATGCCATAAACAGTAAATAGGTAAAAAGAGTTCTCATGATTTTCTCGGTACTCCAGAGTAAATACAACGAGGAGTTTCTATATATAGCACCATGTGAGTGAGTAGTGAGTGAGTAGTGTGAATATAAGTTAATACGAGTTAAGGTAGTGCCAATTGTTAAAACACAATTCACTGCAATTTATATATTGGATTAGTTAAGTAGAGTTAGGTTTACAGTTAGATTAGGGTCCCCCACTTGCGGGTTAAGTAAAAAAATATACATGTGTTGTGTTAGTACTACATTGAACAATAGAGCAACAATAAATAAACTACTTATGCTTTACATACATTTACTATGATTGGGTTATCAATATTAATTAGTTCTGTTTTTTCATTAAATCATTCATTATAACAATATTATCCGGCTGTGTAAGTAAGTTTTATCATTCTATAATATGCTACTAAATACCATTTACTTTTTAGTTTTGCAATAATTGCTGCTTATTGTTTGACTTTTATATATCATAATCTGATTTTGATGTCGAGAAATATTCGAATGCCCACATTTACACAATAGTAATATCTGAATATCATTCATTCCCTGTGGGCACTTTCATCATCATCCAATTTGGTGTGTTTGTGTGTGTTTCGAAAACATTCATTGAGTATAAAAGACAAGCGGTATTTAGGCAACGAGTGATTCAGCAATTTTCTTTTTATCAAAAAACATTTCCTATAAATCTTGGTTTTTTTTTTTTGTTTTAAGTATCATTCAACGTTTTTTTATTTAATTTTTAATTTGTATGAATTTACGTTTTTTTCAATGTAAACTTACACAAAAAGCATTCATAAGATTCGTTTTTCTATATTAAATTTCAATTCTCCTTTTTTATATATGTATTTTCGGCTTTTTCACACATTTTTTAAGTATTATTGAACGCCTTATGGAGCTGCCTCGGTAGTGTATATAAAAATTCCACAACAAATAGATTTATTTTTTTTTTTGTTTTTAGCAACATGAAGTTGGAGGGAGTGTGACATATATACATATATATATAGTATATAGTAATTCTGTATTTTTGGCTGATATTTTTACTTGAGCTCTGGTGGGTCACGAGTTGTATGAGGGTTGTATGCGTATTTAGAAAGTACTTTGAAGCCCAGCTGATTTAGGTTTTCTCACTAGTTTTCTATTACGTGCACAGTGCTTGCGATATGCTTGAAGTCTGGATTGATATATATAGATATATATGGTGTATGTCACTATATATAGTTTTAGAATGCCGTTCACTTAAGAGTATTGGGGGGAGGCGGGGAAATAATAAGGAAAACAAAACGAAAAGTTGCATTTACAAAAAATGTTTGTTATATGTATTTCTCTCGAATATTATTATTATTGGGTAGGTACTAATACATATATATTATGCCGTACTACATATCTTAAGGTTTAATGTCGGTTTTTTCTTTTATTAGTTATTATCGTTTTACTTTTATTTTTAATGCATACAGTATGCAAAATTGCAAATTCCATTTGTTTTTGCACAAAAAATAAAGACACACATCTTAAGTGCCTAATTATGCTGTCATTTTAGCTGAGCAATCAAATTTTATGCTTCACAATTCTCAGTATCTTCTTGGATATCATCCAGCTTATAATTAGTGCAATAATTTGATAAACTTTTCTTGTTTGTCTTTTGACATTTTTTGCGGTTGTTTTCTTTGTTTTGTTTATGTCGTATTTGAACATTGTGCTGCTTAAACATTATACAATACAATATAGATAATTTTTGCAGTATCATCGCCAATGCCAATGCTAATGCTGATGCCTGGCCAGATATATAGTAATATATATATATATATATATATATATATATATACATATAGTATCTGTCCGCCGTATTCGAGTATTGAAAATCTTTCTAAATCGTTCTAAATTGCGTGCTTAAGTTTCGATAATAAAAATCGATACAATCTGTAAACATATTGAATTTCATTCATGCTTAAGTTTCTAGTAATGCTTTGTCATCCTTTGAATCCTATTATATATATGTGTGTGTCTCTGTGTGTGGCTATTACATAATTAATACAGTACAACACAATACAATACAAATACAATACAATATAGGTGTGTGTGTGTGTGTGTGGGGGGGGGGGGGGAGGGGGTCAAAAACTCTAACTGCAACAATGGGGATTGGTGTAGTTAGGTGTGTATTTTTGTGTGTGTGGCTAGGCAATAAATAACTACAATGCAACTTGTGTGGCAGGCAACTCTATGCCTATGGCAATGTGGTACGTATGCCATCCAAGCTGGAGCGCAAAACCAGACTGCCCTCCACCCAAAAGTTGGGACGATCGAGCATGTTCTGCCAGAGAGACAGCTCCTTGCCAGTGGCATCCATCCAATCCACCTGTCGTCCATAACTGCGACCTGTTCAAAGACAACAGCGAGAAGAAATTTTAGTCATGGTTTAAGTCTACTTTTTCTTTACTGCCACACTTACCGGTGCCTTGGGAGAAGCGTATGCCACCCACAAACTCATTGCTGGCCAAACGGTCATGATCCCAAACGGTTAGTTCAAGGGCACGCTCCGACAAATCCTCCAGCGAAACATCCTCATAGACAAACGTATAATTCCAGCTGGGATGCAAGGTGCGCTTCACCACCGGCGTCTTCTGCTTGGAGCTGCGCGTGCGATCTGGCAGCAAATAGCTAAAATTGGGAAGGATTAATTGCTGCTCAACAGTCAAATCCGACTGCATCACTCACCTCTTGCAGAAGGCATCACAGGTGCCGTTGGTCTTGATGGGACTGAGATGCTTTGCCTCCTTCACCAGCACATGCAGCTGGCCACCTTTGGTGCTGCGATCCGATTTGGATGCCACAGATTTGATGCTGCCACCAAATTTGCGCAGATTCGATGAGCTGCCCGTCAGGCTGGAGCCGCGCGAGAAAATCGAAGATTTCAAATTCTCGGGCGGTATATATTTCAAGCCCACAACAATATCGCCGCGATAGGTGGCCACATCATCGAATGGTTCGCTCTGCAACAGTACAAACATTAATTAAACCTGACAATAAAGAGCTAAGATTGTGTTGAACTTACTCGCTCTTGGAGCAGATACCACTGCGACTGGGGATTGTCGAAGAGGCGACCCTGCAGATTAACGCTGACCTCGCCAAGGAAATCGTTGCGTCCAAACATATCCGAGTGCCAAACAGTTAGCCACAAGGTGCGCGACTCCAAGCTGGAGATGGGCGTATGGAAACGCAGCGTCTCATCAAAGATGGGATTGAGGGTGTGCTTCTTGACTTTGGTCTTGCGCTTGCCGGCCTTCGACTTGTCCGGCAGCAAATAAACCTGAAAGTGAAGTGCGAATCAAATTTAGTACGAAATCTTTTTGGTTGATGAAAGTGATGAGTGCCGACAAACAAATACAAGATATAGTCCCATTTTGATCTCAGCAGCAGCAAATCCGCACATGCGGTGCCTGTGCAAAACATTTTAGAGGAATATTTGCCAATATATAACAGCTTGGTTCCGGGCCAGCTCCCTTATTCATTCTTACTTGTTTAAGCAAGTACAACTCGAATATTTACCTTCACATAAGGATCGCTGCGATTGCGTTTGGCATCCACAGCTGCCAGATCCTTGCAGCGCACCACATGAATCTCTAAGGCGCCCAGCTTGTAGTTGTACTGCATGCCAAATTCAACTTGACCCTTGACCACAACGGTGCCGTAGCGACCCTCGCCGGCGCCCGAATAAACGCTGGCCATCGACTCCGAGCGAACCTGTGATCCGAAAAACAAAAGATCAGTTTTGGGGCCTGCTTTGGGTTTTTTTGGGGATGTGAAACTTACGCCCAGAGAGCTGAGACTGCTGCGATTTTGATGCATTGCCACTAGACGATCGATGTCCTCATCCGACTGCGCTGGCCACGCCTCGCTGGAGGCGCGCGACTGTATCGGACTGGAGGCGGCTCCGGCGGCCGCATCTGTGGCACGTTGGCCAATCACGGGTGAACGCGAGAGCTCCTCGGCAGCGACCTTGGCTTCCTCTGTGAAAAGAAAAGAAATATGCAATTTAATTTAAGTTATTTCCGCAATTATTTGCCATAATTAAGCCGCTCTCATTAAACACTCAAAACACTCAGACAATCAAATACTCAAACACTCACAGCACTCACAACACTCACAGCACGCAGCACACACAATATGAATAACAGCATTAAGATAATCATTCGATTTGATGGCAGCAGTTTGAAAGCGTGGCACGTGAAAGCTGCATGCAGATGGGGCAGGTGGAACGGGTGGTGGTGCAAGTGCAACAGAGAGAGAATCAACTCTAAGCCACATTTTATAAATTGTTAAAAAAGCGCAGAGCAAGTACACGCACAAAAAAGATAGCCCCGAGAAAACCGCAATCACAACTAGAAAGTTTTTCTAGATTTTCAAAATAATTTCTAAATATAAGAAAAGCAAATTTCTAAAAATTTAAATTTTTTTCTAATTGAATTCAGAATCGACACTCCCAAAAATATAATATTTTATGTTTTATCTGATTGTAAAATAAAGCAGAAAATGTTTGAAAGGAAGTATTAACTATTTTCTCTCTCTGTGCGTGGCAGGCAGGCAGGCAGGTGGCAGGTGGGGCAGGCAAATGTTGCAATGTAGTGCCGTCTACCTGACACCTCCCGAAAGGTAACGTGCAGCGGCGTGCGTCGCTGCAAGTTCAGCGATAGTCTCAACCCCTCCCCAACACCATCACCCCCCGCAACAGCGACAGCTGCAGCAGCAGCCGCGACGCCTGGCAAATCCTCCTCAAGCGTTTCGAGGAAGCGATCCGAGTTGGAGCGGAGACTATCGTCCCAGGTCCAGGCGCGCTGCTGCCGCTGCGTCTGCTGCCGAGGTGGGGCGCTGCTGCTGCGCTGAAGGACAACAACAACTGTTGCTGCTGTTGCTGTTGCACCTGCTGCAGATGGTTGCATGAAGCACGTCTCAGTTGCCGGCTTCAGCTCATCCGTTTGCTCACTTTGCGACAGTTCGCGCTGCTTCATCTCCAGGATGTAGGCGGCCACTTTGGCATCTATGTCATCGTCCTCCTCCTCCTCTTCCTCCTCCGCGGAGTCGTAGTGATAGCTTCTTCCGGTTGCATTGCTCCGCCAACAGCAGCCACAACACTTGGCCCAATTCAAACAAGTTTTGAGTTTCTTTTTCTTTGGCCAATAATTGGTGAAGCTGCGTTGGCGTCGCTGTCGACGTCGGTGTCGACTCCAACAGCCGCTCCAGAGGCGCAACCAACGCCTTCTACTCCGGCAAGTGGGCGTGGCCTTAACTTTTTGACTATGACGCAAACGATTCAGTGCCGCATATTGTATTTGGCCAGCTGCCGGATTGGCCTCAGCGCCCACAGCTCCCGCTGGGTTTGTCTTCACCGATTTGCCATAGTTGTGAACGGTGGCAAGTGGAGCTGCTGCCCCTGCACCCCTTGCAACGGCTGGTCGCACGAATGCATTGTAGCCGGTGGCATCTTTTGGCGTTTTACTTGCGCCCCGCTTCTTGCCAATTAAACGCGACACTTTTCTCATTTTCTGCCCAAGCAGTTTCCTCGCTTTTCTCAATTGAACTTAAGTACTATCTATTTGCCATTAATTGATGGCGCTTTTGGTTCACTGACAGAGATATTCACTGTACTTGTTCATTTCAAAAGGGCTATAGTAACTATGGAGAAGAGGAAGATATATTTTTGATAATAGACTAGGCGCTGAGCTATACTTGGAGGAGAAGACTGTCTCAAGCAAGTTAAACCATTATCATAGACTTAACTTCCCGATGGGATTCCGATTTTGGTCTGACTTGGTTTTATATTTACAGTTAAAACTGTTTACTGCGAAAATATGTATATATGTATGTAGCTTATTGCCGCAAACTGTAAGAATATTTTAGCCTATGTGTTGGGCTTAAGGCTCTGCCTGCTAGTTGGAAGTGTAGTTCCAACTAATTTCTAGAATTTCTTTTTTTATTTATTAATTAATTTAAGGTTAACAAAAAATTCTGTTGTGGAAAGAATCTAGCTGATCTATATATTCTTCTAATATAAGCTGGTGCATTGCATAAAGTTCATTAGAGTTGGGATTAGCAAATTTTCTTCTAATCTAATCACAAATTAATTTTTTTTTATAAATAAATAATTCGATAAGATATGAATATTAATTTATTTAGTTATGTAAAGGTCACAGTCTCAAATATATGCTTAGACTGCAGCTTTAATATAAGCTTTAATTTAAATCAAGCTTTAAGCTTATCCCCTTAAAGTTAAATCCTAGCTTAGAAGATGAGAAACCTTTGATCAACATTTTTAATCAACATTTAAAGCTCTTTTTATGGACTACAAGGAAGTTGATCAACCAAATGAAAGGCTTATCCCATCAAGGGAATATTCCAAGGAAACTTATGAAGGCAGTCATCAAGTTTCCGTAAGATAGCTTAAATTTTCATCGAGCACTGCTCATCGAGCGCTCTCATTGCTGTCATTAGCACTACTTTTATAGTTGTTGTTAACAAAAACTTAATTGCATTTGGCAACAAGCGAAGCAAACAAACAAAAAAAAAACAATATGAGCAGCAAGTGCTGCTAACTCAATTGCCAGCTGCTCTTTATTTTATTTTGTGAACTGACGATGTGTTTGGCTGATAAGCTAACTGGGCTGGGCTGGGCTGGGCTGGTTTGGGCTGGGGCTGGGGATGGGTGCGATAAGCAATCTGTAAGCGAAAAAGCTCTCACCATTTGGACACGTATTGTGGTTTAGAATATTTCGAATGTGTTATCTAAAAACCGTCGTTGTTGCTCTTGCTCTTGCTCTTGGTGGGGGAAGTTAAAATTCAAGGTGGCTTCAATTCAATTGAAATCATGAATTTTGCACTTGAACTTCGTCGACAGACAGACGCCTTGAATCATGCTCGCAATTAGATACCCCCATTAAGCTCTGTGAAATGTGTAGAATTGAGGAACTGAAGGCTTGACAAAGCGAAAATAAAACTGGGTCATATAACGCCCCAAAAATGGCCAGGCAATAATAAATGAATTATTAATTGTATATTTGCTGTGAAATATGTCACGAATCGTGGATAATATATATTTTTAGCTTTCAGCCCAATTAAAGTAAGGCTTAAGTAATATATGTTTGGCTTATAGATTTACAACATTTAATTTTGTATTGGCCTTTCTCAAGGTAAGCCCTCAAAAAACTTAAAACAAAACCTCAATAAAAAAAGAAAAGAAAATAAACAAATAAAGAAACGCAACTGAATACAAAAAGTAAAAAAAAAAACACTTTCACTTGCAAAGCGAATTGTTTGACGTAGTGTGGCGATTTATATGGTTTTTGAATGCGATTTCGATTTTGGAATTTTTGGTTTCGTTTCCGAATTCGTATTCGAATTTGTGGAGCGCGTCGTGATCAGGTGGCGTTAAGCGTATCGCGCTAACTGAGAAGAACCCAGCGAGGCGCAAATCTAAGTTATATATTCAATTATTGAAATATTGAACTTTTCTCGTGGGGGGCAATGAAAGTGCAATTAACGAAATGATTCCCGCATGAGATGTGGCTTGCGGCAAGCGGCAAGTGCAACAGAGACAGCAACACGAGACGCAGATGTGAGGCCAAAGGGTTAATTCGATTACAGGCGCCACTGAGAGAATAAAATGAGTAACGGGTGTGCTGCTTGAGTGTGCCTCAAATACAGGGTGCCGCCACAAAACTTTGCCATTTCCGCAACAGCAAACATTTTAATTAAATTGAGTTGGTTGCATGCAATTTAAATAAACATAAGTATGCAAATAGTTTTTAAACGCAGCATTTAAAATGCCGGACGGTCAGTGTTGCTTGTGTTGGGTGGTTGCCACTTCCGTGATGCTGGTGCACCACACTGTGGTGCACTCGAGCACGACCTGATCGGTAAACAAGTAACACAATCAGCTCTGTGTCAACTCTCTCGACTGCCTTGTTCGGGTTCACAAACATTAATCGCATTAATCGCAATGCCAAAATGCCAAATTCCCAAAAATAGTCGCAAATACAGGAAACAAACAAGTCACAAAACCAAAACCGAAAAAAAGACACTCTATCAACGTCAACATCTTAAATAATGTAAGCAGCCATTGAGTACATACTTCAGTCTCAGTCTCAGTTTGCGTTTCGGTTTCAGCCCGAGATCCATTGAACCCCTGGCCAAGCATATAATTGTTAATTTTGCTGGTAACAAGTCAAAACAGACAAAATGACAAATGATTTGGTTACACAGAGCTGCTGTTCAAACAACCCAAGCACTCAAAAGAGTTCAATGAGAGATTTGCATTAGGGATGGTTCCGTGATCAGATCACGATTATTTAATATATCCAATTACAAATTAAATCATTCTAATCGCAATAAAACACAAAATATTTCATGCATGGAATAATATTCATATTTATAATATAATCATTACTGATTTTCAATTTGAATTTCAGTTTTCCTTGTTTCATCATCATCATCATTAGCTGAACTTCATTTATGTTAAACGATGAATTTAAGTAATAATTATTTGTTGCACAGATTAATTTGCCGCTTCTATGTAATTTAAATTCAAATATTTTGGCATTATTAATAATTAATATTGGGTAGTTAATCACCATTTCATCATCTCGCAACGCTTTCAATAAAACCTTTCTATTTTTGAACATAATTGAATTTGAATTTGGCATTTCTCTACCTGTAATTTAATTTTTTAAATTTAAGCATTTCAAATAATTGATTAGACCAATTTGAATTTAATAATTCATCATCTCAATTGGAGCACTCACTTTCTTGCCTCATTCTAAAACCACCAAAATTAATTTGACATTTTAATGGATTTTTATAAACATGATAAATTTTTCGTGTAATTTCAATTAATTTACGTGCTAGTTACGCCCATTGTCACGAGCCCATTCCTAGTGGAGGAAACAATGCAAAACCGCAGAGTTCAAAGTGCTCCCCTCGCAAGGTTCCACTCTAGAGATGGAGCAAACAACTTCAAGTTTCATTGACCAAAAAGCCAAACAGCAAAACAACAAAACAGCTTTTTTGGGCCAACTAATAAATAGGCAACAATGCCAACAACAGTAATAGATTATATATGTATGTATATATACATGTATTTGTGTATATACGCCCCCAACAAGCGGAACTTGGCATCGACAGTGTGAAAATCGTTTTAGCTTGCGTGGAGTGCTGGCAACAAGCGTAGCGCTTCATATGGATACAGTTAATTGACCTTGATCGAGTTGATTTTGGACTCAAAGACCCCAGCGGGATCGAAGCCCACATACCCAGAGAGAGATAGGAGTGAGAATCTCATCTCTATTAGAGCTGACTGTGGGCATACACTCAGAAAAACTCCAATATAACATTGGAGAGAGCGAATTTGCAACTCAATAATAGAAAATATTTGCGAAATATATATAAAAAATCAACAAATTTGAAATAATTTCTAAAATCAAGAACACCTATTTAATATTTTTGACGCTTTTAATTTTAGAGCGATTTTCTAAATTTAAGCGCGATTTATTTTTCCGAGTGTAAGCTGCAAACCACGTGTAGCTATTAATAACTAAAAATAAACCCGGAACATACAGTCGAACTGGAACTAAATGTGAAAAACAAAAAGTTGCCAGACTCGGCACAGTTTTATTTGAGTGTAAATCAAATAAATTGGTGAGTTCAGTACTTTGTCAAATGATTTTTCATGTCGATGATTAAGTCACAGAATTGCTAATTAATATTGGAAACTTTTTACTAGTCGAAATTGACTTTTAATAGTTAAGTTAGCAACAATAAAGTTACTCTTAGCACTTTAAAAGTGATTCACAATTGACAGAAACTATGACGTATTTCAGCGCTTTTGTTAAATTCTGAGTTTCGTGAGGTTATTTTATTTAAATTTGCATAATGCTCGAGAAATAAATGTAAAACGTTTCTTGTGGCTTTGGAAATATTGTAGCATTAATATTTTTTATGAGCTTCAATTAAGTCAATATTAAGCGAACACCTTGATAAATAGAAGACTTCGCCCAAGCATCCAGTTAAACAAGCTCATCCTGTCTAGCTGACTTTACACTATCCACTCAATTAATCAGGAATTACAATATTTCCGCACTTAATAATATCATTTAGCATCACCTTAAATGACGAAGCCACACAATCGATTTATGTTTACGATGTTAATAATCGCCTATAAATTATAAAGTGTTTTCAACTTTAACAGTTCTCAAGAAGTTTAAAGCTGAAATCAATTTAAGTCAGCTGCAGAAGCTAACACAAAATGTGAACAAATAACTCAATATCCTATTGAGCCCCTGGCTAAGGCACTAGTAGCGGAGATAAGGATTAACCCCCAAATAACTCGCATGCCAATTTGTCGCCTAGCTGGCTGGCATTCCAGACCAGGCCAAAAGGGGGGTCAAAAGGGGAAGCCAACGAAGCCAATCGCCATGTGAAAAACGTAAACTTCTTCAAATATGCGCAACATGTGGCCAGCCAGTATGTAAAAGGGTCTACACTTGGAAAAAAATCGCATTGAAAATGATATGCTCTTTTTTTTCCTTCTTTCTTCTTTTTTTTGGTAATAAATTTTAAGAAAATTTTCCTTTTTACCAAAATATTAAGTGATTTTTTCTATTTCTTCGAAATTTTTCTAATATTAAGAAATATTTTTTCTAAGAAAGGCAAACCCTGATTCTTAGAAAAAATATTTACTGCAATGCAGAAAATGGTAATAAAATTTGGTCTCTGGTCTGCTCTATTTGAGTTTACCTGTTATTGAAGGGTTCTCTCGGCTTGAAAACATTTCAAGTTCCTTCAGATAAATTTTCTGAATATAAAGACTACGTGAAAATAGTTTGTATACGTGAAATTTTAAAATACTAATTTTCATTAATTATTATATAAGAGTAACAAAAAGTCTATTGTAAGAATTCTTCATGTACACACAAAGAAAACAAAGTGCACACTGAAAATCAGATATATTTTTGCTAAGTTTGAGAAATATACAGCCTTAAATTAAGCAATGCAAGCGCTGTCTTTTAGAAAGGACAACAAAACTTAATTTTTGAAATTTACTTTTTGAAAAGCAAAAGTAGGGCGAATTTCTAAAATTGGCCTCGACATTTTTTCTGAGTGTACTGGTCAAGGGTATCGGTGTTGAGAGAAGATGGAAAGGGAAAGGGAAACTCACCCGCTGACAAGTTGAGACGTTTGCGGGCATCCCGCTTGGAGTAAAGGAACTGCTGAAGACCGCCGCCGAGTTTTTTGCCCGAACTGCTGCCAGTGGAACCACTAGAACCAGTTCCAGCTCCAGTGTTGCTATTGTTGTTGTTGTTGCCACTGTTGCTGCTGTTGGCTGCCGCAGCTCTTGCCGCCAATCCTGGCGAGCGATAACGAGCACTCTTGGCACTGCCCGTCGCCGTGGAGGCTGGCGTGTAGTTTAGAGCATTCTGTGACTTGGTCACGATGGGCGTGCTCGTAAATGGAGCAGATGCACCACTGGTGGTGGGCAGACGTGGCAGCGAATTGGTGCTAGCCACCTGACCACTGCCAGTCAAGCTGCGCGGCAACGTTGAGCGATGTGTGGAGTTGGAATTGGAGGCCTCATCGCTGGAGTCCGTTTCGTAGATTGCATCGGGGACACTGGAGCGACGCACATCCTTCGCCGAGTCGGCTGAGGAGAGCCAGGGCTTGGCGGGCGATGCCTCCAACTGATGATGGTGGGCGTCGCCACCGCCAATGCTGCCACAGGAGCGCACACGATCGAGCTGCTCGCGACTGAGACTCTGCTGATGCTGGCTGAAGAGAAGGTCGCCTGCAGATCTGCGCTTTGCCACAGCCAAAGCGGACGCAGACGACGAGTTGTCCCTGTCCAATTGGCTCAGCTGGCTGAGCCTCGTTCTGCTATCGCCATTAGCCAGTAATGCCGACTCAAAACTGCCGCGCCACGAGAAGCGCTCATAATCGCTGGCAATGCCACATTCCTCGCCAGTTGTCGCATCCGTGCCGGAAGCGGGTCCCGCTGCTCCCACGCCTCCTGTTCCAGCTGCTACTCCTACTCCTCCAACTACTCCTGCTTGAGCATGTGCAGCATGCAGCATGTGCGCCTGGCCATGTCCATATCCATGTCCATGTGCCTGCCCCGGCGTATTCCCATCTAGCAGCAAATCATGCGAACGACTCCGCAACTTGAGTTGTTTTAGAGGCAACGCCTTCAGTTGCTCCGCCTCATCCTCCTCATCCTCGGTGGTGCTGGCCGAGATTTTCACCTGCTGCCGGCGACTATGTCGCGTTGAGGTGGGCGTCTCATTGCCACTGCTCACCTCGTGCATCAGCGCAACCAGCCGTGTGCCAATATGTTGCATCACCTTGGCAAAGAGTTGCGGGGATCGCTGCTCCTCTTGGACATCCTCCTGCTGCAGCTCAACGGGCTGAGCTGGTTGCTCCACGGCCACCTTGCTGAATGAAGCCACCAGTTTCTGATAGACAAAGGCAGAGTCTCCATTTAAAGCATGCGTTTCATCCAATAAGCCACCATCGCCCCGCACTCCTTCCTCGTCCACCTCGAACTTGTTAATGATCTGCTGGCAGCTGGCCGAGATTTGTGCCTTCAGCTGACCCTTGTGCTCATTGCACTCCAGATCGGAGCTGGTATAGTCCGAGGAATCATACGAATCCGACCAAGTATCTTCGCTGCTCAGATATTCGACAATCTCTCGCACCTGATCATCATTGATGCCCGGCACCGTTTTCATCAGACGCGTCAACTCATTCTCAAAGTACGCCAACTGAGCTGGACGAGAAGTCTTTGTGGACTTGCAGGCCAATCTTCTCACGGAGCTGGGCGTGCTGCCCTGCGATTGATTCTGAGTCTGATTCTGTGTCTGATTCTGAGTCTGAGCATTCGCCGTGGCCACAATTAGCGTCTTGAAGAACTGACGCATTTTGCTCATCATCAGATTGGTCTCCTCGTCGGAGCTCCAATTGTTGAAGCTATCCTTACGCACCAGATTCGAGCTGTTGTTGGGGATTAGTGTTATCCTTCTTGTGGTCGCCATAGTCGCCGCCGCTGCCGCTGCTTGACTTGTGCTGGGTTCCAGCTCCAGTTCCAGCTTCTCGCGATCCTCGCTAATCTGACTTAAAGCGGGCGTTGGAGATTTGCATTGTGGCTCCACTTCGGGGCTGGTCTTCAACAAATCGTCGTTGCTGCCCACAAAGCCACTGTCACGACTATGATGCTGCTGCTTCTTAGCCTGCGTTGTGGCCAGATGCTCGGCAACGGCACCAGGAGTCGTTAGATCCTCGTGCAGCTTTTTCTCATCGAGGGAATCGTGGCGTTTTCTTAGCTGTTTCTTGCGCTTAATCGTATCCGATGAGCTGCCATCGGAGGCTCGCTCACAGGCACTGGGCAAATGGAGAACGGTATCGTCGCAACCTGCCTCCGATTCGGAGGTGTCTGCCACAGCACAGCAAGTGGCGTCTGCTAAAGCATCCGTCTCCGGCGGCAACAATAGATTGTCTAGGGATGAATTGTGACTACGGGGTGTGCCTCGGGCGCGTACCAAACGCTTGCGCCGCTGACTGGGACTCGGATGTCCTTCGCTATCGCTGCCCACGCTGCCGCCACTCTCATCGCTCTCCGCCTGCTTCTCGCCGCTGTTGCCGCCAGAGCCACTGCCACTGAAACCCATGAAGCCCGAAAGGAAATACTTTTCCAGACGCGATGATGCCAAATCTGCCGCACTATTTCCAGCATCCATGAGCAGTTGCTCCTCATGGGGCAGGGAATCCATGCCCTCGGAGCACTCGGAACTCACCTCCGAGGCGGTATCCTCATAACGCGTATCAATGGAGCTCATCACTTTGCCATCGCCTAGCCCAAAGAAGAAATACTTTTCCAATTCAGAGGCGCTGAGTCGATGATGATGTTGCAAGGTGCGCTGACGTCTCCGCTCCGCCAGATCTTGCTCCAGCTCCTCCTCGTCTTGTTCCTCCTCAGCCAACTCAGCGTCCAGTTCATTATCCGCTCTCATAGAGGCCACTTCGCTCTCCTCGCAACTCTCCTCGACAATTGTGTGCAGTGTAAAATCAATTGCCGATCGATTATAGCCCCTCAACTCCTCCTCCCGATCCCTATCCATATAGATGAGACGTCCGTTGGAGAGTTCACCATCTCCCTCCGAATCTGTGGCTGTGGGTGTTGTGGTCATTGCCTCATCCTCATCCTCCTCCTCTGCCTGACTGAGGTCCTCCACCCAGGAATCATCATCGGCGAGGCCATCATCTGGCAAAGGTTTCGCGGGTGGGGCTTCGTTGAGGGAATCAACGCTGTAGGAATCTCGTGATAAGTCCCGTTCACTTGGCGTCAACTCAATGCCGAGTGACTCATTGCCAAAGTTCTGGCTAAAAGCAATGGGGTTGTTGCTGTTGCTGCTGCCAAAAGTTGGCATTTCATAATCGTTGTTGTTGTCGTTACTCGTTTTTGTTGCTGCAGATGATGCTCGTGCTTGTGCTCCTGTTGTTGCTGCTGTTGTTGTTGTTACTGCTGTTGTTGTTGTTGTTGCTGTTTCTTTTGTAATCATCACTAAACTGCGATATTTGGCTGAAAGTGAATTTTTGGCTGCAGCAGCAACAGTTGCTGTTGCAGCTGTTATTGCAGCAGTTGTTGCTGCTGTTGTTGCTGCTACTGTTGCTGTTGTTGTTGTTGTGTCTATTTGTGTTGCTGTTGCTGCGCACAGTTCTTGTTGACTGCCAAATATTTTGTCGTATTCGTTGTTTTCACAACTTTCAAGCACATTCACATTGGCTACGTCACAGCGACTATGTTGGCCAACAACAACAAGCGTCTTTTGTGCCGTGAAATCGTCGTCATTATGGCCAACTTTGTTGCTACTATTTGTATTATTATTGTTGTTGCTGCTGCTGCTGTTGTTGTTGTTGTTGTTCGGCGTTCGGCGCGCGTTTGTCTCTTCAACCGCAACGTTTAACATTTCATTTTCGACTAACTTCGCATTCGACTTCGACTTTGACTTCGTTTCGCCTGCGCAATCGGCTTCGTGAGCAACAGGTAGCTGCTCTTCTTGTTGTTGCGAGAGCAAAATTGCGCTCTCTTTATTACGCTCACCATCTATCGCTCTCACAGTTACCTGCTGCTGCTTCGTTTCAGGTGCTTTACTCGTTATGGGCCGAGAGTGAGAGTCTAACGAGTCGCTTAAGTCGTTTGTTTTGCATGCTTCACTGCTTCGCACACGAACTCCCTCTGCCTTTCCCTCTCTCACTTCATTTGAGTCTGCCTCTCTCACACCAACTGCCACTGGCTGCGTTTGCACAGCTGTTCGCTCTTTGATGGTCGACGTCGCTGTTTGCATGGCTGTCACTTTATTATCGCTGTTTGCTTTTACCTGCTGCTGTTGGCATGAAAAACCAAGCGATTCTGTTGTTGTTGTTGATGTTGCTGCTTCTTCTTTTACATGCTGTTTACGCTCTTTACTTTGCCAGTGTCTGTTTTGTTGTGCTGCTTCGTTTTCGTCATTATTCGTTTTAACATTAACACTTTTCAGGGAATGGCAAACAGCAGACAGCGCACCCTTCTCCTCCTCCTCTTCTTTTGCTACTTCTTCTTTTTCAGTATTGGTTTTGCATTCGTTTGGCTTCGCTGCTTCGGTGCTGGGCGGCAGCAGCAGATGATCCTCATTGATTTCAGCAACGCCGCGTCGCAGTCGCTGCAATTTCAATTCCAACTGTGAATTCTGTTTGTGCAACTGCAACAAGCGATTCACATCATTCGAAATGCTGTGCAACTCATCGCAGGCAGCCAAAGCAACGCTACTCAATTCAAATGATTGCTCTAATTCCTGCACAGCAGCATTGACGTTGGCGTCTGCATCGACGTCGTCGTCTGGCAAGGCACGCATGCGATGCAAAATGACGCCGCCGTCGTCATTGGCGCTGTTATCTGTGCTGCCGCCAACCACAACAATGCAGTTGGCTAGCTCATCGCTTGAGTTGGCAATGCGACGACCGCGACGACGACTGCGGCTTCGGCATTCACTTTCATCATCAACAACATCACCATCTTCATCATCATCGCTGCTAGCATCACGTGCTGCCTCTGTCGCTGTCTCTGCCTGCGCCCCTGCCTGCTCCTGCTGCTCTGGTATTGCCAGCGCCTCCGTCTCTGTTACTGCCTCTGTTACGGCTTCTGTTATTCGCTTAACATAGTTGAGTTTTATGCCACAATCTGTGCGCTCTGTGTCCGTATCATTATCAGATGAATCCTCGAGATTTGCTTCCGACGAGGAATCGCCTTCGTCGCTGCTTGTACTGCGCCGCAGTTGTCGCTGATTGACCACAAACACCTTGTTGAATCGACGCCTTTTCGGGCGACAATTTGCCACAGTTCCTATTTCATCTGAATCACAGGATGCCGACGAGGAACTCGAACTGGAACTTGAGCTGCTACTGCTACCGTCTGTGGTGCTGTGGTGCATCATGGGAGGCGCCTCCTCCTGCTCCAGCTGCTGCTGCTGCATGGCTTGAGCCACATCGTAGCTGCGCTGCACCAGCCTGCGCCGACTGCGACGCTCACCTTCAGCATCGCTGCTGCTGTTACTGTTGCTGTTACTGTTGCTGTTGTTGTTGCTGTTAAGGCTGCTGTTAATGCTGCTGATGCTGTTGTTGCTGTTGTTGTTCTTGTTTGCATAGCTTTCGCTGCGCAGACAGCCCAAATTGCGCTCGCTTTCCGACATGTTGTTGTTGTTGTTGCTGTTATTAGTACTGATATTGTTGCTGTTAAAATTCTTTGCTAGCTGCAAATCTAGCTGCAGTTGTTGTTGTTGTTGTTGCTGCTCAACCGAAAAACGAGTTATTATCGCAGGAGCAGCAGCCGCCGCCGCAGCTGAAGCAGTTAAAGTTGTGGCTTGTACTTGATTTTTATGTATATTTGTTTCGTCTGCTGCTGTTTCCACTGTTTCGTTACTGGCCAGGTAGGTTTGTCTGTTTTTGTTGTTGTTGCTGCTGTTCCTGTTGTTGCTTTGCTTAGTTTCGCATAGTTTTTGGCATTTATTTGGCAGCGTTGCCTTCTTATTTTTATTATTATCACTCACAACATGTGCGCTAAATTTAACATTGCTGCTGTTATTGTTGTTGTTGTTGTTGCTGCTGTTGCTTTTATCATTCACATTGCACAATCTGGGCGCTGTTGTGGGCGTTCCGGCAGCGACGACGACGTCAACGTCGACATCGACGTCGGCATCGTAGAGAGAGCGACGCGTTTCTTGCTGTTCACACGACGGCATGCGCGGCGATACTAAACCAACAAAACTTGTCCAAGCTGGCTTCAAAGCCATTTGGCTGCTTAGCAGTTGTTGTTGTTGTGGCTGTTGTTGCTGTTGCTGTTGTAGGTGCTGTTGCTGTTGCTCTTGTTGTTGTTGTTGCTGCTGTTCTTTATGTTGTTGCTGTTGCTCCTGCTGTTGCTGCTGTGTTTGTTGTAGCTGCTGCTGCTGATTTTCCTGATGTTGTTGCTGCTGCTGCTGCTGCTGCTCTTGCCGCTGTTGTTCTTCTTGCCGCTGCTTCTCTTGCTGTTGCTGCTGCTGCTGTTGTTGTTGTTGGGCTAGACAGAGACAGCCGGCTAATGTTTCCAGGCTGCGACCCGCTGTGCCGTAGCCGGACGTTGTCGATGAAGACGTGGAGGCAGTGGAGCAGAGCGACTGCGTCATCAGCAGCGAGCCCAGCGAGGCGCTCAATTCGGGCGCAGAGGACTTAAAGAAACTGGGCTTGGTTCTTGCTGCTGCTGCTGATGTAGCTGTTGCTGCTGCTGCTGCTGATGTTGGCAGTTGCTGGCAGCTTTTGCTTTTTGCGTCAAACATGTTGCTTGCCGCGGCGAATTGCTGCGAGTAGGCAACCATTGCTGCTGCTGCTGCCGCAAATTGCGGCGAATTGGGTGTTGTTGTTGTCGTTGTGGTTGCAGCGGCAGCTGCCTGCCACAACTGTTGCAACGAGGCGGCCAATTGTTCGTCCTGCTCGAGCAGGGGTGTCGCCGGATGCTCCAGCTGCCAGCTGTGGTAGGCGGCAAGAGGCACGGGAATCGGCACCGGCACAGGAATGGGCACATATTGGGGCTGAGTGCTTGCGGCAACATTGCAGCCACTGCAGCGATTGCTGTAGTGATGCTGATGATGATGATGATGGTGACTCTTGAGGAAACGTGTCTTGATCCTAGCCTTCATGCTGAGTGGCATTGCTGGCGTCTGATCGGAGCTCGTCTGAGAGCTACTCTCAGTGCGGGGCAGTTGCAGTTCCTCATCGGTGCCCGTGTCGCTCTCCCTAATCTTGGAGCAATAGCTACGCAGTTGTTGACTCCGCCGTTGGAGCTGAGGGGAATCACTGGAGTCACTGGAACGGCGACGCAGACGAGGTGGTGGCGTTGGCGTTGCACTTGTGGCACTGGCATAGGCAATCATTGTGGTTGTTGTTGTTGTTGTCGCCGCTATCATCGAGGGTTCAAAGTAATCCCAATCGCAATCCTCCACATTGCTCACAATGCTGTGGCAGTGGTGTGTGGAACAGGAGGAACTCGAGGCTGAGTCTGTATCCTCTGCATCCTCCTCCTCTTCCTCTTCTTCCTCTTCTTTGCAGGACGACGAGGAGTCAGAGTTGAGAAAAACTAATTTAAACTCATCGGCCTCAACGCTATACTGCGACTGAAGTGCGCGTCCACTGAAACCGTTGCTGGTGCCACTGCTGCACCTGAACTCGAGCTCCGATGACGATGACGTTTCCATGGCATCCACACCCGAAACGTTGCCAGCTGCCACATTCTGCGGCGAGGCTGTAAATTAACAGGGTGGGTTTTTTTTGGTTGAATTTTTGTTTTTGTTTTTCGTCGCAATTTGATTGACGTTGACCAACACCACGAAGCATGACAGATAATGGGCTAAATACTGGTTTTAACACAGGTGAAATACTGGTTCTGGTTCTTTTTACCTTTTGTTAGTTGTGTTTGATTAATGATCGGGGTGGCTTAGGTTAATGTTCATTATGTTCACTACTCGAGCTCTTCGAGCGAGTTTTTAGTGGTTGCAATGCTACTTTTTAGGGTCTCAATATTTTTGTTAGCGTACACAGAATTGGGTTAGTTGTAAGGCTGAGGGTTAGATACATATTGAAGACCCTTAAATTAACTACATAAATATGTGTGTGTGTTTATTTTATATACCATGTATCCCATATGCAGACAGCAACATTAAAGCTCAATTTTTGATTAATTCTAGATAGCTAGAAAAAATATCCATATTCCATATCAACCCTTAAACTAAGGGCTGGTCAAGCAGCCCTTGTAAATTAACAAATACATTGTATTAAGCAACTGTAAGAACCACATATCATTAAAATAAAGTATCCCCTTTGCAAGCAACTCCAATTTCGAAATATAAAAAATATTGCAGCTGCTTCTTGGCATATGAGCAACCTAGAAATCCACAAAAAAGCTATGCAAGTTAGAGACAATATTAGCGAAACATTTCAAACAAATACCTAAATAGGCTGTCTGACCATAAAATCCAACTGGCAATAAAATATGTTAGATGTTCGTTTGAGACATCGTTTTTTGGACTTTCCACATCGATTTTAATTAATTTAAAAAAAGCCAGCAAGCACTGCTGGACTCACTGTAGTTGAATCAAGAGAGATTTTAAATAAACTTTTATTTTATTTAGCGGTAGATTAGGAATTGTATAGTTAACTTTCTCTTTAATAAATAAAAAGCTTATAGAATTCAAAAGAAACTGAATAATGATATTTTTTCTTGCATATAAGCAAGTATTTTTCACGTTTTAATTAATTGTAGAAGAAAATAAGTTAAGTTAATTGTAAATGAATTATTAATATTAATGGATATATTATTTTAAAAAAAGTTATTAATTAATGATGATCTAATATTTCTCATAAGTGCTTAAGGAAAAGATTTGCACGTTTGTCTGTGCAGCGCTTTGAAATATTTCTTCTCATGATTCTCAAATTTAACAGTTCACGTTCAATACGGGAAAGGCATTTCCGGCATCCTTCAGAGTGGTTGCCTGTTTTTGACTTTCGTCAGACCTTTCTCGATAAGTGTATTGTGTTTGCGCAAACAGAGGCGTAGGCAGTGGCAGAGGCAGAGGCAGAGGCGGAGGCGGAAATGCAAGTAGGCTGCTTGTGTTTTTGTTGCGCAACCAGCCGTTGGCTGTGCCGCAAAGGGAAACATTTCATCCGTTTAAGACCCCTCGCACCCCCTCTTCTTTGGCACACACACACGCCCACAGACAGGTGGCACACACTGGCAGATTAACGGTATAACATTTTAGACAACAAGCCCCACAAAATACAAAGCTCTTAAGGCGTGGGCGACAAAGTCCGGTTTCTAGTTGCTGTCACCCGGGAAAACTCGGCAAACAAACAGCAAATTAAAACATAACAAAAGACGGTTCACAAAAAAACAGAAGATGAATGCACACACAAACTCACACAAGCACACCCGCACACACACGTGGGCGATTTATGATTTCGCTGCCATTTTGGTTGTGTGTGAAAAAATTTCACGGCCACTGACCAAAATTGGTTTCACGTGTGCACTCAGAGAAAAATACAAATATTTGCAATATATGAAATATCAGTTTCTCTTGATTTTATTTCATATATGTATTTTTTGATTGTATGTCAGTATGTCTGGGCAAATTAGTGGCTTTTCACCTATTTCAGATTACTTCTTTATCAGCAAGGCTGCGAAAAAAATTGGGTTTCAAGTTTGAAGAAAAAAATTGCTATTCAGACGTTTAGAAAATGTTTCGTTGAAAATTGTTCAAATATCAGACTTTCAAATTTAAATATTATAGCTGAATATACAAATATTTGTATTCTATTGATACAGAGATTAATGGTATTTGGTTTCAGCTATAAAGTAGACATATGACGCTTAGAAAACATTTCATGGAAAATATTAGCAAAATGTGTGCAGTAAATAAGTTGTTCAATTATTAGCAATATTTTTGAAATTCGAATATAAATATTCAGCTAGAGTACACAAATATTTAAAAATTAATTCAGACTTTGCCTTTATTTAATGTAGTTTATTTGAGTGTAACACAGTAAATTCTAAAATGTGCAAATGCGCACAAAAGATAACATTTATATAACAAATATAGCCATTAAATGTTTTATATATGTATAATAAAAGGATTAAAATATGTCCGGAATTTGATAAATGTTTTTAAACTAAACACAAAAAGTGAAGCATACTTTCAGGCGACAAGCGAAATTGTTTTCATTTAAGCGGGAAGTTTAGTTCGGTTTTATATTTCACTTACTGCTTGAGGGTACCAGAAGTTGTACATTCCGTGAAAACTGTAGAAGGAATTTAAAAGCACTCTGCGATTTTTATTAAAAATGTATAGATGCTTGGGTGGCTTCCTCAAGGGAAAGGAGAAAGGTACAAAAAGTTCCAGGAAAACTTTCGACTTTCGAACCGTCCCCGTTGAGCAGAGGAAAGTTAATTTACCTTGCCAGTAAATACTTACATAATTATACTTAACTACTTAGGGGCAGCCACACAAAAACCCAATGAGTGAAAATTAATGAAAATGATAAAGGCAGTGATGACCCACATCAAGCGCGGGGCTGCCACCTGCTGCCGAACCGGAAGAACCTCCTGCCACCTAATTAATTAGTGCATAAAATTAGACGAAAAGCGAAACCCCAGCGGGGAAAAAAACTTGTTGGGGTTGCAAACAGTTCACCATCACCAAGGGCTAATTATGCCACACACCAACACACACACAAACTACAACGTAAAGTTACAGTTAGAAGTAGTAATTGGCACTCACCTTCCTCGGCGGCCTTTTCCTTGTTCTCCTTCTCCTTGCGCCGCTGCAGGACGACCTTCTTGAAGACAACGGCAGCTGCTTCCACTGCATTCTGCAGCTCCTGCTCCCCCAAAGTCGAAGTGTGCTGAAAGGTGCCAATTGGGATTAGGAAAGGGGATGAGGAGTTGAGAAGTTCATGCGTCTCTGCTTACCGTTCCTGAGCCACCTTCTGCATTATCATTTGTTGGCTCGTTGCCGGATTTGTCCGCTGCTCCAGTTTGTTGCTGCTCCTGCTTATCCAGCTCCTGTTTGTCTGGTACTGTGTTAACGGGAAGTGGCGTTTTTTTCAAGCGGTTGGATAAATCAGAGTTCTGGTGCTTAAGCAGTTCATGGAAGGAGTAGTGATGCTGCGGTACTCTACTACCTGTATACGGATTAACGGTACAGGCAAGTGTCGGGGGATATGTGCAATGTATATAATATATAGATGTGTAAGTAACTCGAGTGATTGCAACTAGCTACAACTAAGCTACAGCTACGGGCTTCTACTTGGCTGCTGTTTAGGTGCATAAAAGCAAACTACAGCTACTAGAAATCTTTAGCCTCTAGCCACATTTCTCGGACTTACCCTCCTCGCCGCGACTGTTCCGGCGACGGGCCTGCGGTATTTTCGATGCTCCGGCGCCCAGACGCGTCTTATCCAGTATATCGGCCAGCGGCCGCGGACTGGGTATCTTTGAGGTCTCCGCTTTCTTTGGTGGCTGCAAGCAAAAAATGGATATTTCAACGTTTTCATTTGGCTCGGGCAAATCTTAAACTGTCCCCAAAAGGGATGGAGGAAGGAAGAACTTGGAAATGTTGGATAAACTCAAATGCTTTAAAATGAACTTGTACTTTCAATTCGAGCTTTCTCTCTGTGTAGAAAGGTATCCTTTGAAATAATCTGAATTTTGCCATTAACAAATAATGTTTCAGGTAAATATTGAAGCTACTCACCGTCGATTCCTTTTCAGGATGTGAAAAGGAGCGTCTTGTTACTGGCTTGGGTGCCGTTTTGGCACCCGAATCCTCTGAAACGGAACGCATCTGTTCCGGCTTGCGACGATCCGGCTCATTGGAAATTGTTGCAGTTGCTCCTGCTGCTGTTGCTGCTGCTCCTGACCCCGATGCTGCTGTTTCTGGAGCGTAGTTTGATTCGGTTGTGTTGTTCAGCTCGGGGGGCACGGGCAGCTCTCGCGACTGTCGCCTTCTCATGCGATTGTGCATGAGGGGGGTGCGCGGTAGGGCGGCTCCACTGTGCTGCATCACATGCCCGGCCCCGCCCATGTCCGGGTAGAAGCCGGGTGCCAAGGGAGCCGCAACACCATAGCTATTGTTGTCGATGCCCGTTAGCATGTTCTCGGCACTGTAGATGGGTCGGGTGTGGTTGGGATTGTAGCTGACATCGTCGGAGCCATCGTTGTAGATAATACGCGGTTCGCTGCTGAAGCCGGCATTGTAGTTTTTCTCATATTGCACCTCATCCGATTCAAGAAAACTGGTGGCACTATTACCAAAATAATCGACATATTCACGCTCCTCGCTGACATCGGGAAACTGATGGAATTGCTGCTTGGCCTCACCAAAGGTGCGCGAACCATGCTCTTCCTTGAGGCAATCCTGGCGTACCAAGCGACTGGGCGAGCGACTCGAGGAGCGTTGGCTGGTGGGAATCTCGGGCAGCAGACGACGATTCTCAATGTGGCTCTTGTTGCTGTTGGAGTACTCTTCGTTGCTGTGGCTGCGCACCTTGATCATCTTCGAGTGCGGATCGCGTGAGTGATGGATATTCACGCTCTGGCTGCTCGAGTATTGCTCGCCAGCGGTACTTGCCACACTGCCACCGCTGCCGAGATCTGTGGCACCCACCGTCGGCACATTTTGCTGCGACAAAAACTGTCGGGGATTCGGTACGCTGGGAAATAAAAAATTCTGTTTGGTTCTCGGCGAGATGGGCATAAATTTGGCGGGCGGTGACTGATGCACCGTCAGCGTATTCCCAGTGCCAAATGCCTCCGGATTGGGCAACGTTTGCTGCCGTGTAAACTCCGGCGAGCGACGAAATGAGGGCGATGTTTGACGCTTGGGCGGCGATGTGGGCAACAGCTTGACATGCTGATCGGGATTGGGCAGCGTTGCCTGACGCATCATGCGTGGCTTGTTGTACGATTGGGCGTAGTCCAATTCATCGCTAGCCATGCTGGAGGACTGCGATTCGTAGTTGAGAGATGGCGCAGCCTGAGTTGAGTTCTGGGCTTGTGTTTGCTGATTATTTAGGTTGGCTGTGCTGGGCAGCAGCTTGGTGCGATGATAATTGCTCGGTGGCTCCGGGAAGGATGTTTGCCTGGTGAAGGGCGGATAACGCTGCTGCTCACCCGGTGATCGTTCCGGCGAACGACTGTAGACCCGATTCGGTGACGTTGACATGTAAATGCTGGGTGGCCCCTGTGCCTGGCATGGATTCGCCGGCAGCGTCGATTGACGGCGCACCTGCAACCGATGGCTGTGCGACGGTGGCACCGAAGCTGCCTCCAATTGTGGCTGCACCTGCTGCAGCTGGATCTGTGCGTAGTTATCGCAATCCGCTGCCGTATTCATGTGGATTATGTCGTCGCTGTTATAGGCACTCGGATAGAGTGGATTCTGTTGCTGTTTGTGGGGAGAAGTTGGCGCTGTCAAATTCGCTGAATTGTAGTTGGACAAATTTGCACCGCTGCCACTCAGATTGGGATCGTTATTCAGTGTGCTGGGTAGTGTGGATTGCCGGAGGACACGTCTGCCCAACGCCCACTTGCTGCCACTAATGGGCGTGGCACTGCCACTATTATAATGCGACTGTCGCTGCTGCTGCTGTTGATGCTGCAATTGTTGCTGCAACTGTTGCTGCTGTTGCTGCTGCTGCTGCAATTGTTGCTGCTGCTGATGGAGTGAGTGGTGATGGAACGTATGCTGATGCAGTGTTGGATAACTGCCCGCAGACTGTGCCTCAATCAAGTGCTGCTGCTGTGGATATAAATTATCAGCGATGGGCTGCTGCGCATTCGGATTATTCGGATCGTCCTCGGGATCTGTTTAGAATAATATTTAAATTTGTACTACGAATTGCAGTCTCTGACTTAAGTCGCACTCACTTGATATGGTCCAGGAGCGTCGTATGCTTTTGCGCAGCACGTCGCTGGTGCTCAGATGATCCACTGCCTCGCAGGATGCGTAAGCTTCCTTCAGCCACTCACCGCTTGCCGCTTGGATCTCCCTGCAAGAGCAACAACAGGACCAATGCCATTTGAAAAACCAAAATACATCCGTTAACATATCTTATACTATGTGTATAAGTTTTTCTATACATATATATATAGATATATATGGTATATATATGAAATGTAGACGTCTGGCCGTGTCAGCAGTAGCCAACAAACTGAACCAAGTGTCGAGACAAAAGCAATAACAATTGCTTGCCACAAAAGAGAAAAAAAAAATATTGTGCACCCAAAAAAAGTAAATCACATAAAGGTTACATCAAGTGAGCTCATCTAGTCTCTACACGCCGAAGATTAAATACTCTTGCTAATTTTGCTCAATTATTTTATATGACTATTTTTCTTTGAATGAAAATCTGAATATTTTATGAATCACGCCTAAAATTATCATTATTACATTTAACAAAATTAACTTCCAAAATGATTATGATTCTCATTAACACAAAAGTCTGCACAGAATTATATATATACATAAAATCAACACATATATAACCAACTGTTCATCTTTACTGCTTTTTAAAGTATATATTTATTTATTATCCAAGTTTCCTATTAAAAATAGTAGCAAAATTAAAAATATTTATTGTAATTTTTTCTGCCTGCTTACAAGCGTTACATGTTTGATGAAAAAACCTTTACACCCTGCAAATAAGAATAAAGTCAAGACAAGTTACACAGAGGCAACACCAACACAGTGCTGGCAAACAGTAATGAACAAACAAGGCGGGTGGCAACTGGAGGCGTCTTCTTTCTGTGTGTTTTGTTGAGGGCGCAGTCAGTCGGAGACTGTCAGGCGTTTCAGACTTTATGAACAAATTCCAATCAAACAGACAGATAGACAGACATATAGGCAGATAGGCAGGCAGCAGCAGTAGTCAGCTATCAATATATAGATACTATATTTTTAGGGGTGGGGCAATCAACCAACTGTTTTGGCAGCTGCAATTGTTGCTGCTGCTGCTGCTGCTATTGCTGTTGCTGTTGCGTTGACAGCTGGCTGCCATTTGGGAGGCGTCAATTTGGCTGACACCTGTGGGCGGATGTGGATGTGGTTGCCAAGCAGGCAGCCAGTCTCAGCAGTTAGCATCTTGTGCAAATTCTCAGCACGCAACAAATTTGCATACCTGTTGGCCTGCAGCTGCTGATGTTGCTGCTGCTGTGCGTTGGCCAACATTTAATTGGTTCAGAGTCTTGCGAGTGGCCTTGTTTTCAGTTTCAGTTTCAATTTTTTTAACGACTTATTTCGGGGCTTGGCAATTAACACTGAACTGAACTCGGCAATCGTGTGGGTCGTGCGTAGCAGCATCATCATCATCAGCAGCAGCAGCAGCAGCAACAACTATAGTTGGAGTATTCACTTCAGCACCCATTTCTACATTCGTTGTTAACAAATGCTGAACTCTGTATGAAACAGGGCGTATGCGTAATATTTGTGTGCGTTAAATTGTTTTTCTTGGCAAAAACTTTTAATTGAGTTGAAAGTTGAAACTAGGTACTGAATGCGGCATGAAACTCGCTTGAAAAAAGTATCCGTTAAGTAATGCTACCTACACAGAGAACTAAGATCTGATAAACATTTGACTTTCAATTACAAATCGTTAAAAATAGAATACAGTGGCAAAAATCATTAAGCAAGAATAGATTTCAATTAAGAATCTTATTGTCTTTATTTTTGTCTAATAATTTAATTTTTTTTCTTAGTTTCGAAACACATTCTCAATATTAAATGCTGAAACCTTACTTGAGCTTAAAATCATTATTTTTTCTCTGTGTAGCTGAAAGAAAATTTCAAACGAATCTCGAACGGTTTTCAACTTTAATTATTACATGTAAACTCATTATAAAGTTAACTTCTTAACAATATATTTACATCCTTTTATTTTATAATTACATGTCATGCTATCATAATGAACAAAGTTAGCAAAATTGCAAAACTATTTCAAATCAAAATATTTGAGCTGCACTTTTTATTATCTTATCTTATCTTATGTGCATTTTTGTAAAATAAATCCCAAGCATATTGCACAAAACTGGATTTCTCCGTAATGCTCATTTACTTCAAGTGCAACGACTGATTGGATTTGCAGAGTAAGATTCCAGCTGCATATTCTTTGCTTGAATAAATACTAATAAAAATGCTTTGAAGTTTTTTGTTTTTATTAAAATTCGCAGAACTGTTTATTTTTCTGCGTTGTTAAAAATAAAGATCAAGAAAATACAGAATTTGAGCCTCCATTGACAATCTTACTCAATCCCAAAACAAGAATGAGATCTTCAAAATGAAAAACAATAACAAAAAATAAAAATAAAACTCAATTCAAGGTTGTCATTATAGATTCTAGAATAAACATTTTCGATCAAAATCATAAAAATCAAATAATAATTGTAGTTTATATTCAATTTTTCAATTTGTGATGTAATCTTGTGGCAAATGGAAATTTGAATATTTTTGATTGATTAAACTCCAACTCCAATTGTGCACGAAAAGTTTCATTTATTGTTGCATACAACACAAACAGTTTTTGAGTAAAAAGTAATTTTGAACACAAAAGTGGGTTGACAGGATGCTAAGCCTAAGGCTTATCCATGCAGCCAACAAGAACAAAGGAGAAATAACCATTTTTTGCTTTGAGCCTTAACAAAACAAAAATGCATTCAGCCAGATGACACACACATACACTCACGCACACACACACACACACACATCGACGTATTTTCCACTGCTCAAACGCAAATGAAAATTGAATATCAAATGTAAATTGATTTTGGAAACTTTTCACAGAGCAGCGGATGGGCATCAAATGGAAACATCGTAAAACGTAGATAACAAAGTAACCAAAATGAAAGTGCAACAACATTTTGCGGCAACAATTGTAAATGGATGCAGCCGCATAAAACATAATAATACTGCAGTGCAACTAGAAACTGAATCTGCATGAGGTCATCGCATGCCCTTTTGGGAAATGTTTCCCCACCTTGCGAAACTGGAAACCATCTAATTGAAATTTCTTGTGAAAGCATAAGTTGACAGTTTTTTTGTTTGCGCTGCGAAAAAATTAGATTTCATTACTGAAATGTGCTGGTTTCGCTGCTTTTTCAAAAATGCACAATTTGCACAAAAAATCATGAGAGAAATAAGAACTGACAAGACCAGAATAGAATAGTCGAGTCTATTTGTTTGGCTTAGTCGAGCTCTCTTACCTAGAGCATTCTTACTTCATATCTGTTGTCTTTTTGTATATTCAGTATATTATAGAGATATATATATATATATACATATATAGCATACTATGGATATAGAACTCAGCAGTTTTCTTCTACGTACGATTTGGCATGGCATATCTTTTGGGGCATGGTGAAAACATTAAGAAATTTAAGTAATTTCGCCTGGAAGAGTTATGAAGTTAGACTGGGAATATTCACTTTATAATATTGGTTTTTTTTTATAGATACTTAATGATGATATTATCAGAGATGTTTAGGTTAGCTGCTCATTTAGATTTGCTAGTATTTCGCCTATATAACCATAGCATCAACTCAACTGAATAATTTCAACATTCAAAGATAATTCCGAAATAAAATATACATATACATATATATAAAATCGAGTACACACATACACACACAGAAAACACAAAGTCACATAGAAGCCACATATATAGGAGCTATTGTTAGTTGGTTGGTGTGCGAATGAGTACTTTTGAGTACACAGTTTGAATGAGTGCCAGTGAATGAGTGCCAGTGAATGAGTAATGCGTGCGTGCTTGAATGGAAACATTGAGTGTAGAGTGAGTT
The DNA here is from genome assembly GCA_035044025.1 of Drosophila paracracens. Classification (NCBI taxonomy): domain Eukaryota; kingdom Metazoa; phylum Arthropoda; class Insecta; order Diptera; family Drosophilidae; genus Drosophila; species Drosophila paracracens. Next base: position 5,675,697 of record JAWNMN010000435.1, on the reverse strand, counting down.
ATGAAAGTGATATAGGAGTAGACCGATAGACAGAGAGGGAGACATAGAGAGAAAGAGAGGGAGGGGCAGGTACACAGAGAGAGAGAGACATAGAGAGAGAGAGGGAGAGAGAGAGAGAGAGAAAGAGAGAGAGAAGAGAGAGAGACTTACAGTTGCTTGTGGCACACCACGCACACCCAGTCCAGAGCGTGATGGACGCGACAGGCTTTGCACACGCGCAGCTTGCAGACGCGACAGGGAGCGCCGCGGTTGGTGATGCGGCCCAATTCGGTGGTGCAGCGTGCGCAGTGGCGACTCGAGTCGCTGTGTAGATTGTTGTAGTTGTTGTGTTCGAGGAGCTGTTGTTGTTGTTGTTTCTGTTGCTTCATTGTTTGTGGTTGTTGTGGGTCATGTTGTTGTGTGGCATCGAGTGGCTGTTGTTGTTGTTGCTGTTGTTGTTGTGATTGTGCACCACCAACGACCTTGCGCCTCAGCGCATACAACTCGGCGCGCAATAGCCTGTTTATTATTATTATTGTTGTTGTTTATAATGATGTCAATGGTGTTGTTGTTGTTGTTATTGTTGTTGTTTTTGGGTGGATTTGTTTTTGGAGTTGGGTGACATTATTATTGTTGTTGTTGGTTGGTTTTTATTTTTTTGCAGGACATAACAGGATGACGCATAGATGTTAGTTTAAAAGTTAGTTGAGCATTAAAAACACATTACAAAAACCATTTTTAGGTGGCGGTGAGAGTGAGCGAGATAGCAGTAGCGAGAGTTAGAAGCACGCAAGGTGTGTGTGTGTGTGTGTGTGGGGGGCCAGGTGTGTGTGTGTGTGAGTGTGTGTGAGTAAGTATGAGAATCAACAGCACAAAAGTGGTTTTGCGATGCAAAGAGACAAAGAAATAAAAGAGCACACAAATATTATATAGATATGTATATTTAATTGTCATTAGCTGATTTCAATTGCAATTTGTATAATCAAAGTTTGGGATTTAAAATTAAAATTCACACTTGAGCCGAGGTAGTTAAACAAATATGTGTGTGTGGTGTGTGTGTGTGAGTGTGCTGTTTAATATGGGCAATTATATGTGCATAATAATTATCTATGCTAAAACTTCGCAAATGAAATTCACTCGATTAAACCAAATGCAAATGCCTGTTTAGGCGCCCATTTAATGCTTTGTTTGAATATTTTCATTTTAGTTTAATTGATTTAACTGAAAGTTTGCTTTGCCAAAATATACAGCATTTTATTTGAATATTTTCATGTCACTTTAGTTGATTAAACTGAAACTTTGCTATGTCAAAATTTAAAGCATTTGGTTAAAATGTGATGCAAGCTTAAGTGAATTAAAGTTATTTAAAAAAAAAGAACTGCTCTGTAAAATAATTTCTAAATGATATTTTATGATATCAGGGATATTATATGTACCATTAATATTAGCATTTTTGCAGTTAGTGCTACCTCCTTAGTAGTATATAATAAACTAGAGAGTATTCAACAAATAGGGGTAGAATTGACTGGCCTCTTCGAGATTGCTAGCTTAAGTCAAGGTAATAATATATAATATATAATATTAATAACTCATAAATTGTTGAAAGCAATATTGCTTGTTGAGCTTATCATATTTTTAATAATAAATAAATAATAACAAACATAATAAAAATCCTCTACTTTAATATATAAATATTTCCTCTTTTTTTTGGTATCGGTTTGGATGATCTCGACAAAAATGAGACTTTTCAAAAAGGTATTTTTACAAATATTTTAGTTTTCGAAATATTATATTAATGATTAAAAAATGCTTATATCTCCAGCTCACCGGCTACCCAAAACTGTTAAGCTAAAATGCCAGTCTCATTCTAATGTTCAGCTAAATAAATTTTAATATGCAATTATTTTGATTGCTTTCCTCTGCAGCTCAGCTCCGCTGTTAAGCCAGTTTTATTCTGGCTGTTGAAGTAGATTAATTAAATTGACTGTTAAGGCGACTTTAGGCTTGAGAAAGCTTCCGGATGCAATCTGTATATTGCTGCCACACACTAGCTTTTAATTAGATGTTCTTGCTGCAGGATTAATCCAACGCTTAAGTGCCACTGCCACTAACAGCAAGTGTAAATTTATGGACAAAATTAAGCCTGGAAGTTATAGAGCAAGGCTATATACGATGAGCTTTCAACATGCAAAACCAAACCAAAAATTGTATTAACTTTATGAGCAAAGTCATAAAACATACGCACACACGCACACCCACACCACCGCACACGCACACACACACACACACACACACAGCACACACATAGACATAAGCAGATTGTTAAGGCTTGTACTCGTGAAACAGTCACGCAGCGGACATAAAAAGTCAAACAGGATTTTCAGCTGTAGCTGCTGTGCAAATTATGCACCAACATACCACAAGCGGCAACAACAACAACAGCAGCAGCATACGCAGCAGCAGCAGCACCAGCAGCAACAACAACACTTTTTAATTATATTTTTTATCTGCATTCGAGCGCGTGTATTTTATGGGCTCCACAAAATCAACAGAAACGTCAGCCAAACAAGTTCCACACTCTCAAACACACACACAAGCACACACACAATCTGCACACACACACACACAGTTCCCTTGCCTGTGGTCGTGGCTTTTGATTGTGTGTGCGTTAAGAGCACGTTGCATACTTCTAGGGGCAGCCACAGAGCGCACACCTGCTCTAACCACAAATACATATGAGCCAAGTAGCAAGAGTACCCTATTCGAAGGAAAAATAAGGACAATACCGACTAAGAGATACCCTTTACATCAAGCCTTAATAAATGCGTGAATGGAGAATTGGACTCCTTGGTTCCGAGATGGACCTCGGGATGGGTGGATTGCGAATGACTTTGAAAATTGCGGCAGGCAGCTGGTTACGAGATCATTCCCGACAATCCAGAGAAATTCCAATATTCGCGATAATTCTGATATGTTCCGACAATCTTAATACATGCCAAAGTTCAAAAAATGCACTTAAGAATCTTTCAATTGTGCTAAAATCGTATAATATAATAATAATAATAAATATTTTAGAGCATTGAAAAAATGCAACAAATGCAGATTTTGCTACAGCAATGTTCTAAAATCAATTTCAAATTATTCCCCTGTCATCTGTGGATTTCAGCCTCAAGCAGAATTATTATAAACACTGGCTTAAATAAACGCCATCATAATACCATAAATAATAATAATAATACCATACATTTTTATTATGTACAGGGTATAAGCACACATACTCCTACGCCTCAATGGGCACCACATGCAGTTAACCACGGCGCCTCCCAGCAGCTGCTCTCGGGCCGTTTGCCATGTTTTATTGGGCCTGGTTAACACGAGAGCAGACGTCGAAGAAATAAGACGAGGCGAGAAGACGAAGACGAGGTTGAGGACGTCATGTTGAATGCCGCAGTTGGTTGGTGGGGCATGTTGACGTGTAGCAAAGCTTGCCGCTTGAGTAGTTAAGTATTGTTGTAATTGCTGCTGTTGCTGCTGCAGCTGTAGGAATGAATTCATAATCATAATAAGCCAATAAGCTACGAATATGGCCAACCAGCAGCCGCAATGGCCAATGGCCAACTAAATAAAAGTGCCAAACTAAACAGTCATAAATTTCCACTAGGCAAGGTCAAAATGAGTTGAGAGCCAGCAGAACCATGCTTTAATTTGACCCATTTTTCAATGAGGGTGCTGTTACACTCAAAGAAAAGTCGAGTAGCTTGTACTAAAATAAAGTAAAAGGGTTGTCAAAATGCGACGTTCAAAATCGTTCAAATTCTTAGTTCAGATAAGTTCAGATTATTTTCTGCTAGGAACTTAAATCATCAGAGAAACTTTTAAAGCACCTATATGCTTAAATCAATCTTAAATCAGCTAGAATTAAGTAATTATACAGATAGAAAAAGGAGTAACGTAAATTTTGAAATCAAAATTAAACAAAATTCAAGAATGAAATATTGTATTTTTTGCTTGTCATTTACAGTGTAAGCATGACTTACTGTGCGTGTTCGTTGAGGTGGCAGAGCCATTTGTTTTTCTGAGTGTACCCTCAAGACAGTCCTAAATAAATAGCTTAACGCATGTTTTTGATTGTTCGTCGGCCTGTGGGTCATGCAAATAAACCAAACTAATTAAGCTGATGCTAATCAGCATGCCCTTAACTGTGCGACTTTTCGTCCAATCGAACACCTGCTGCCAAAACCACAACAACAGCACGAAGGGGCCACAAATTGTAGCACGTGGCACGCTTTGATGTACGCGCCAGCAGAGGCAGCTTAGTGCCAGCTTTGATTGAGTCGATTTCAGTTGAATATCGGTTGGGTGTGAAAAGCAGCAAGCGTAAATATTTTCCCACAATATGAATACAATTTATTTATCTCTTGCCTCTTGGAGCTGCAATTTATTTGTGTCCAGTCAGCGTAATAAGCCAACATTCGATTCATTCGCTACTCCATGTTCAATATGCGGATTCCAATTGTAATCAGCTTTCACATACCCTGCAGCCAGGACATGTTTTCTCTGCTTCTGGGTCTCTGTATTATTGATGTGCAGTGCCTATGGACTTTAATCAGTACTCAGTTGGGAATAGCTGTGCTGTGGAACAGAATCGCATAACTTATTTAGAGGACAAAAAAAAAAAAAACGAAGGAAGCCGGAAGAGCTCTCTCGGCATCTCAGTTAAGAAGTTTGACTTAAAAAGCTATTATTTTAAGAATGCAACAATTGTTGCAAATAGCAAAAGCAAAGGCATATTTCAACTGGCAAATATCCGGACAGGACTCCCAGAGGCATTTAAATTGAGCTTCGACAACAGCCTGTGTAAAAAATGTAGACGAGAAATGTACAGATTTTTTTGCTTCTTAAGAGTCTTTAAGCATTTTCATGATTCCTTATTATTTATTAATTGCCACTTTTGGTGAGAATAAGAAGTTATTTGAAGTTATTTGGTAGAAGAGTGCAATTGCCAAGAATTTAATCGTTGAACTTACTTAAATCCATTCTATTCGAAATCATCGTGACTTCTGATCGTAGAAAACGAGAACTTAACTCTAAAATAATCTTTTTCAGTGTTTAAATTGTGTATTTTGATTTAACCAGAAAGCGCACAAATTAAATTAGTGTTAACCATTTTAACTAACGATTATAATGACAAGCTCATTACTATTCCCAAGAAATCGAGTCAAAACAATCCAAATACATTTTTGCATTAAAGTTTGTAGGGTGTTTCCCGTTGGGCACTTTTCTATTTTGCACACACACAAATATTTGCATGTTTATTTAATGCTATTTTCCGCTTTCCTCATTGAATTGAGATTTAAATTTTCATTTCCTACTTAAGACTTGTGTGGCACACACACACAAGGCAAACTCAGTCAGCAGTTGAGCTAAGAAAATAAATGGCTGTGGAAGAAGAATGGCCATTATTCAAATCTGAAGTGCGAGTATTTTAGCTGAAGTTGCCAGTTGCCAGTTGCCAGTTGCCAGCTGCTTGGCCATTAGATTTATTATTTTAATGATGCTTCCGGTGGGTGGCTGGGTGGTTGAGTGTGTGCTTGGGTGGCTGGTGTTGTTGTGCACAGCTCGGGGGGCGAGTACAGCTAAATAATTACGATGCTAAATATGATTTGTGTTAGAAGAGGCACACTTTGTGTGTCCGGATGCTGTGGCAAGGACAATATGTCTCATATTATTTTGTGAAATAAACTGGGATTTTTGTTTTAGAGGTCTCATTTGGTTTTATGGTCTCATTGTTTTGGTTGGCAGCACTGGTTTCATTGGTTTTCTGATTCCGTTTCGGATTACAAACTTTATCTTAAAGGCATTTCTAATTGGCTCTGTTCGTGGCTTTTGCTTGAAAAAGCAACAATTTGTCTCGTTTTGGATATGAATTTAAGTTTGGCCATATTTTGAGACACTGATTAAACTTGGTTAAATTCATTTGAGCGCTTTTCATTGCACAATTTTAATTTCTAGTCTATGCAGACTTTTCTGCTGATGTCAGCTTATCAGCGCCGGAAATGTTTTGTGAAGCATTTTTTATCATACCTAAAAATTTGATTAGTTTTAATTAATTTTATATGCTCCCAAGCCGCTTTGCATTTTTTAACTTATTTGCACTTAAATGCAATTAAAACACGAAACACAAAAAGGGCTTTTCCGCCCGAGCAGGCGAATGAAGTAAAGAAAGAAGCATTTTAATCAAATTAAATATGAATTTTGATGAGAGCCAGAATAAAAACCTAAACAAACATTTGCGCTTACCCACAATCAAACTTCGATTTGACAATGATAAGCGTGCCCGAGCTGGCTGACGAGGGTCGCCCGAGAACATTTGCATAATTACGGACAACCAGCCTCAGACCACACACAGCACCATCAATTTGTGGTAGCTGCCACATGGGAGCGGTCCGCATATGCAAAATTTCACATCAATTTTACTGTTGTCCGCTGTCCGGTTGTCCGGTTGTGTTCATTTTGTCCGTTTGTTCGTTTGCCCGTTTGCCGGTTGTCCGTTTCTTGTGTAAATTAATGTGTCTCTGTGGCTTTTACTTTATGCTCTCCTCAAACTACTATTGGCTCGGCTTATGCCCCATAACGCGCCATGCGACCAACTGTGTGTGTATGAGGCAGATAATAAGCTCGAGTGTGCGTGTGTGTCTGTGTGTGTATGTGCGTGTGTGATAAAAGCCAGCAAGCTCAGCGCCACTAAAAGCTAATAATGAATTATTAATGCTTAGCATTGTGATGCGCGAAATTATTTACATTATGTGTATCTTTATTTCTGTTGCCTTTGGAATGTTCTTCGCTCACTTTAAGAATCTGCAGTTATAATTGTGATTAATTAATTTAATTACGTATTATGTTTAATTGCAAGCTATGTGTCTTCATAAAAAGTGAAACAAAAAATTAAAGAATGAATAAAGTTGGTTATTCAATTAATTCTTGACTTTCCCTTTTAAACACTAAGCCGTAACTCAGTTAGAGCTATCCATTCTAAAAGGAACATTTCCTAAATCAGGAAGCAACATATCAGCTTCCGCGAAATTCTGTGGAATATCCTGAACTATGTATGTTATTGCTTCATCGGAAACTCCCTCAACTGCTTTAGCTATTCACAATTCTGATGAATTTCAATTGACAATTTTAGCTGGAATTCGACAGCGAACAAAATATGCAGCCAAAGGCTACCTGCTGAGTGCTGTATTAATTCCATTGAGTTTTCAATTACGATGTTTCCATGAATTTTACAGCACGCACTACGTATGCGTAATGTGCAAGGGCATGTTCGTTGCACGTGCGCCAGGTGTGCCACAACTACAACTCAATTTACGCCCAAAATTGCATCAGAAACCGCAAAATTTTTGGCATAATTTGAATCGCAAAATGCAAACGCACAAAAGGAACAAAAATTGGTTCTCAACAGTTTTTTTTATACCCTGAACACATTGATAATGGGTAAATGGTGTGGAATAGTTTTATGCAAATGGTTGTGACAGTCAGAAGGATGCATCTCAAAGTCGAGTTGATATAGCCAAGTCCATCTGTACGGATGTATGTATGAGCAAACAGATCTCAAAGACTATATTACGCAGATTAATTTGATATAATTTTATCGATAACTACATATGTTTTGCAAATATCGATACACAGGAATAGTTTTCCAATTGGCATATAATATACATCATAATAAATTTGTGATCAACACCCAAGTCGTAAAATATATTCTGATATTGACTTCATCACACTTGCTTACATTAGGGTGTGCAAAACTTTGCAAGGGAAAATTGACAAATATTTAACAGCTGACTTCAGGATATATCGAAGTCGAGCTCACTCGTCTACAGCATTCTCAGTTGTTCAGTTGTTTTGGTTTGGCGAACGCTCAAACTTGATAGGATCGCATTTGCACACCGTTTCACGTGTTGCGCTTCAGCTGAAAAGAGGGCAATAAAATATATGTAAGCAAACACACACAGACACACACACACACATACAAACAGCAAGAAGATAAAGTGGCTGCGACAGCTGCCACACTGTTTGTGGCAGCCATGTGGCAAGCAAGAGAGGCAGACAGGCAAATGAGATATGGGCCCACAATGAAAACAACAACAACACAAAACAGTTGACTGCTGGCAGCTGCCTGCCTCCTGACAAAGTTCTGCCTGCTTCTGCCACAAGGTCGTTATATTTCTCACAATTGCGATTTCAAAATGACAACTAGAAAATTGTGCCATTTGTTGTTGCCACTGCTGCTAATGCTAAGCGAAACAGGTCAACACCTGCCCCAGCTGTTTTGGCTGCCTCAACTGCTCTTAAAATGATTTACGGCCAACGGCGGCCAACTTGGCCAAAAATGGTTTCATTAGACCTCGTCACAAGAGACAGCGACAAAATCCGAGCATTTATTACTTAATAAATGTTGGCTGCCCGCTTCCTGACCCCCCCTGAAACTCCAGCAAACGCGGGGGCTAAGCCAAGCAAATTGAAAAAATGAAAGCAAGCGAAAAGCAACTTTGTGTTAAGGGCCTTTTTAAGGGTTGCCATTTATTTTGGGCTCAAAGTGTTCCTGTCTGTCTGCCTGTCTGTCACTCAGTCAGTCTGTTTTCTTTTTTACAGCGCTTAGCTAAGCCATTCGTGCGTTAAATTATCGCCTTAAAGAAAGTCCAAATCTCGCACCACCAACTCTGTGTTGTTGTTGTTGTTGTTGTTGTTGCTGACTAGATTTTTCCTTTGGCTCCAAAATCAAACAAATCGTCAATTTGTACTTTCATTTACTTTCCGGTTCGCTCAACGGTAAACTGCGGCAACAATACTAACAACAGCAACAACGAGTACACACAGAAAACGTATCTGGAATTTGTAGTTTTTAATACTCGATTAAAGTATTTGGCATTAAATAAATATAAAATATTGTAAATGCTAAAACTTGTTTCCATTTCATTTTTAGCCATGTTTAAAAATCATTAATGGCGTCCACATTAAATTATATTACATTAAATAAATAAATAAATTTATGAATGCCTTGTTCATTTTGCAAATACTTGATTGTGGGTCATTTGAGCTATATTTTTATCAGTGTAACTTCATTGGCAGTTTGGTTGGCGCGCGCAGCGGAAATGGCTTGGCAGCCATTTTAAGCACCGGCTAAATAACAGTTAATCGACATTGCACTGCTTGTCAGGGTTGTCATTCTGCCACAATTGCTGTTGCTGTTGTTGTTGTTGTTGTCATTGTTGTTTCTGTGCTTCCTTGATTGTTGACCATCATCATTGTTTTCGCTTGTCAGTTCAACGGTTTCTCCACTCCATTCCGTCCATTCCGTCCATTCCGTCCATTCCTTCGTCGCTTTGTTTATTTATTTGCCTAACTTGACAAACGCGCCCTTTTTCTTGTTAACATTTGTCATTGTTGTTGTTGTTGTTGTGCAGCGAAAATAATGTTAGTCGCTTGTTTGCAATGTTGTTGTTGCCATTTCGTTGCTTTAATTGGCCAACATTGGTTTACAGTTGAAGCCAAGTTAGGGCAAAGGCATTTCATCGATTGACAGACAGACTTCTTGTTGCCGCATCAACAAATCTTAAATATGGGTGCAAAAAAAGCAACAACCTAAAATGCAAAATATATTCTTGGTTTGAGTTGGTTTAATCCAGAATTTGGAATGAACAGCCTTCAGAATCGTTTGAAGTCATTTTCTTGCTACTCGTTTCTGTTCGGATTGTTGGTCTGAATTTATGCGAGAATATTCTTAATTCTGTGTGTGTGTGCTCACAGTTAACAATTTTGGCAAATATGCTTGCGTCTGCCCTTTAAGGCTGCAAGCATTTGTATTTCATCTACAAATCCCAGCAAATTAAGGCTGACATCTGGATTGGGCACAGAAGCCAATAGAGACTCTTTGCTGACAGCTTTTGGGTTAGACAGAAAATTGATATTTTCCACAATTTCTACAGTTTGCCTCATTAAGGCCAGATGCAAGCAGGCCATCAATCAAAACCGGCTAAAGGATATTTTCTTTGGGTCAATGGCAATTTATCACAAAATGGCCATGCCCCAAAAAGTAAAGACTTTGAACTGAAATATTAATTTTGTGTGTCGGGGTAAGTAACATTCAGTGGGCAGTGTGGGGCAACCACATTAAGTCCGTAGCCACAACACTGCCACAGTCGCTGACCTAGGTTGCCTTATCCACATACAAACATACAACCCCCCCACACCTAGCACACAAATGAAAATTACAGTTATAATATTTTATCACCAACTCGCTGCTTGGCATTTACAGTTGTTGCGCGAGAAAAACACATGTTTGTAGCTATTTGCTTTTTTTATTATTATAAATATTTCATAAGAGCCGCATGCAAACCGAAACAAAATCAATACTTGGAACACACACGCACACACACACACACACTCACACTCATACTAAAGCAAGTCATGTGTGTTTCTGAATATTTCAAAAGAGAAATAAACAAACGCGAGAGTGCAGCTGGAACTTATGTTCCCTCGGGAGTCGGGGTGTCAAGTTGGAACCGAAACGGAACCGCAACTATATCGATTGAAATTCAGATCGCATTTAAGACGCAACCAAAATTCAACATTTTTTTAAGTATTGGATTCAGTTAACGAAATGTATTCCTATATAATAAATGACAGATGAAATAAGTTTGAGAGCAGTCTCTGCAAAAACATTTAAGCTGTTCTCACAAAAGACTTCATTTCAAGCTGTTCCCTTGGGATGTTTGTGGTTAAAACCAAACCAAGCTAAACTGTCAACAAGACTTTTGTTTTTGAGTTCTGAAAAAAGGTTTAGTAGTTAAAGGTATCTTATTAAACAGTCGTAATACAGACTAAATTTCACTAACCGCTGAATGTATCAACAGTTACTGTATTTACACAAAACATATGAAAATATACACACATTTGTGTGTGTGTGTGTGTGCGTTTGTCAAAGTTCCCTGAAGGGTCACCAATAAGTTGAAGTTTTCATTGAAGTGCAAAATAACTAAACGAAAGTTGAGAATTTGTTGTATCTACGAGATATCGAAATGAAAGCCTCAGAGCAACACTTTAACGATATCTGTATGTGTGTGTGTTGTATGTGTGCGTCTGTGTGTGTGTGTTAAAATTCAAATCGAAGTCCTTGCAAATCAAATGGCCAACAGGCAAAAAGGATGTTTTTTTTTTTTATTTTTTATTTTTTTTGGAGCGGGTGCTAAGCGAGTGTCATTGAGATGAAAGTCACGTAAACTGACTTGGGTTATATGAATGTATCTTTTTTTCCCTTTTGGCACAGCAGAAAGTTATGGTAACATTAAAAGGGCTTAGCCAAAATAGATGCCAAATGCCAGAAGCCAAGAGCCAAAAGCCAAAAGCTGAAATGCTTGCCAAAATCGAAACAAAATTACATTTTATACTCAAACCGAGAGTCATTCAAGTTATTCCAATTTTCTTCTTTGTTCAGCTAACCACTGGACCCACTCGCATTTTCCAGACGAGCGCATCAAAAATTATCAACTAATGGCTGGCGTGTGCGAAAGTCGCCAAGGCGTGGCTGAGTGCTCAACTTTAAATGCTCGGCTGACTTCAAAAGGTGACAAAAAAAAAGAAATATAAAATATGAGCAATGTTTGGAATGCCGAAGAAGATACCCTTGCTGAGCACATGTCTTAGCTAACCCAAAATGACAGATCAAATTTCATCAAGATAGGTTTAAAAAAAGTATAAATAAGAACTCTTATTTTTTGAAAAAATCCTTTTTCAAATTAAAAGTAAGTAAAGTAAAGTATGGAAGAATGAGTATGTATAAATTATTTAAAATATTCGTGCATGTGACATCTTAAATTCTAAATTATTATTAAGTAAGTAACAAAACCGGATATTACAATTTTGTTTAGCACAAATAAGAATAATGCCAGGAGGGTAGACATGTATTTTTGTAAATTTTAGAATAAATCCACAGTGATATTTAAATAAAAATAGCACCCTTGTTTTTCTAAGTCACAAACTTTTTTTTTGGAAATATGCTTTCTGAATAATAAGGTGAGCTGCCCTTGGCTATTCTTGCCGGACTTTTTTTCTTAGGGATTAGAGGGTAGATGGATAGCGAAAAGTACATGAACTGGGATACAGTATACGTACTTCTTTATGAACAAATTTAACATATTCTGCAAGTGTATAAAATTATACAAAAAGAACGCTAAAGAAACAGAAATAAAAAAAAAAACTTTTGCCCAAGACTTTTGCAACTTTGCCACTTGAGGGCAGTTGCCGCGTGTTGGTTGACACGAAAGAGTAGACGGGCCACAAATCAAACCACCAACAGTTCATCACTCACGCCCCCCTCCGCCATAACCCCTTGAAGGGTAGGATGGGGGGAGTCCGGAGTTGTACGTGCGTAAATTTGCGGGTTGCCAAAAAGGTTGTTGACTTATTGCCGGCACTGTGTCGCGACCATAACTGCTCAGCATATACAAACATACTTGTATATGTTATTTTTTCCCCATTTTATTTCATATTTTTTTGTTGCTATAAGCAAGTGCCGTTAACAGTTACCATACCCGTTGTTGGCCACTTCCTCTTGGCTAAGCGTGACAATGTTCAATTACCGCTGCACTTCAGAATTTTAAGTAATTGAAGGCGTCGCACACGCCAACTGTCTAACTAGCCAACTCTGGCTGACTGTGCCCGACTGTGGCTGGCTGCCTAACTGTGCACCACGCTACTCCAAACCCACCATCGAACCCAACTGGCCATTTAATTATGTAATGCCCAGAAAATTTATGACCCGGTCTACTTTGAGCAATTGTGCCAACATTTTCACGCTTTTCACGCTACCCACGAAAAAAAAAGACTAACAAATTGAAATTAGCGGTCAATAATGTCGATTTTCACTTGAACCCGCTGCCAAAGTGTATAGGCGAAACAGTTAACCACATTATTTAGATTAGGCTGCCCAGCCATGAATAACTCTATGTTGTATTAAGTTAATTAAAATTCATTCATCGCTTGTCAACATAAACAACAAGTTCGAATTTTCTAGTCGAGAGAGCTCGACTAGGCGACACCCTCAACTCAGTTGATAAATATATTAATTATTTAAAGTATTAGTTTCTTAATCGATATTTATGAAATTTTTACGGATAATTAATAATATGTCTGAGTATTTTACATATCAACGGCAAGGCTAAATCTAATTGGTTGCTTCTATCTTCAGCATACAGTTTTTCCGCATTAAAATATGGGAAGTAAGTTTCCCCTACAGCTCAAGCCACTTTACACTTACTTATCAGATTAATCTGTAAGCCTAATTGAATACATAAGCTTCACTTTAGTCGCTTCTTTGTGGACTTTAACAAAGCTGCTAGCTGAGAGCATAAGCAGGATAACAAACACAGCAAAATGGACAGCCCACGAACACATTTACCAATTGAATTACAAGCAAACTGAACTCGTCGCTAGCAAAACAGTTCCATTTTTATTGGGAAAACTCAAGTGGAAAAAAAGAGGAAAAGTCAATTGTCAAATTGTAGAAATCTACGTGAGAAGTCCAAACACTATTTTAAAATTCAACACTGCGCAAAAGCAACAAATTCATTCCAATAATATGAATAGTAAATACAAATAAAATTGATTATCTGAAGAAAAGTGAAAAAAACTTAAGCTAAGGGACTTGCTGATGTCAAGAATACATTTGCGTAATTTAGCTTGTTTTTCTTTCTGTGTAGTTTGGCAGTAACTGCAATTTGTTGTGAACTACGTGGATGATTTCAAAATGGACTACCATAAGCAAAAAGGTCTAGCAATGTCAGAAAGAAAGAGAGAGAGAGAGATAGAGAGAGAGAGAGAGAGAGAGAGAGTGAGAGAGAAGCCTTTGCCATTTTAGTTTTTATGTCTGCAGTTTGGCTGGGCATAAAAAATGGATAGCAATAAAAAACGTTGAATTCAATTTCGGCCATGTGTCAATCAACAGTTGCATTTAAGTGGAAAATTATGTGCAGTCCGACCGCAAGGCCTAAGTCCACACCCCACCCTCTCCGTCCCGTGTGACCGATCCATTAACTGTGTCAGTTAACAGTGGCATATTGCCTGCAATTTTATTCCAGGTAATTTGCACATTGAAAGCTGCTAAAATATTTTATACAGCGTGAGGCTTTTATAATAATTAATTTGCGTATATAAAAAAAAAATAACATGAAATCATTTTTGCATTTTTAATTATTCCGTTGTAAAAATGCAAATTGCAATTAATAGTTGAGAGCAGACGAACAGCTGCTAAAAAATATATTAATAAGTTTATTGCTTGTTAATTATAATAAAAAAAGGGAAATTAAAAAATAGTTTGCCCAGGCAAGCACAGAATTTTTATAAATAAATAACGGAAGAAAAGAAGATTATACAAGTTGCAAGGCACATAAGAATAGTAATAAATAAATAAAAAAAACTAAGATAAATATTATCAATCAAATCGCTTGGATTGTTAGTAAATTTAAGAATAGAAATAAGAAGCTGAAAACATATTCCAGCCATTCAAATTGAGGTTGGGGTTTTCGCATTTTTTGTGTGCACCAAACTGTTGTATCGTTCGACAATGTGAAACGCTCTGTTTGATGCCACATGCTATACAGTCAACACAGCCGCTGGTTGGCGCGTGTAAGTGGATTACTATTTGCCCCAATGTGGCAGCAACAGCAAAATGGTTTTGTGACGTGTTTTGAAACTTGCGGCAGCTATATTTAAGATTTGATGCGACTGGCGCAAAAAAATGTGTAACCGCCCACAGAGAAACAAGCACACTTACAACTCCCACACACACCCTCCCACACACACACGCACACATAAGCGCACATGTACACTTGAATATGTGCACATTTGAAATGCCAAAACTGTCTGTTTAGCCGCAGCATCTTCAACAACGGCAAAACAGAGAAAGCGGGCAATTTGTCAAAACCACAAAAAAATCCCAGGCAATCATCGTCAATTTGCATTTTTGCGTGTGTGTGGTGGTACGCACACACACACACACACACGCACTTACTCAGACAAACACACCCACTTGGCTTGGCTCAACGCTGCGTATGACGAATGTTCGTTCGACTGGGATGACATTAGGCATACGCAACGTTGGCCCGGTCTGAGGGCTTGTCGCAAAAACTGGCAGGCCGGTAATTGGAAAATCATCCATTACCATCGGGCTAATGGAAACCGAATGAAACTCTTGCTAAATTCGATTAAGTGTGTAAGCGCTTTGATATCACCCTAAAAAACAAAAGCAAAAACTTGTGTATATCTCAGTCTCTATATATTTATACATATATAATGCAGATGCGATTACAAACTCGCGTTTGTCGCAATGCGTTTCAGCTTGCTGCTTTCTTCACTCTGATTCTGGGTCAGCAGCTAATTATATAACTCAATTTGTGCTTGGCTTTGCCCTCTCAGCTGCTTCAGTCGGCCACATTTTTTATAAGCGCAATTTAATTAAAATCCATGCGCAGGATAAGCATACTTTTTACATTTTACATAAGCTGCTTGCAACATGTTGAAAGTATATCACTATCTTTAGTTGTGCAAATGTTTATTGAAATTATAGACTGCACTTAGACCTCCACACTTTTGTTGCCTGTCACTTGTACTTAAAAGTTTTCCCATGTTGCTCAACTATTTTCCTTTGCCTCTTTGCCACTGGCGTCACTTTTTCTCAAGTTGAACTTTGCACTTCGAAATCAATATAACTATATTGAGGTACTTATGCAGAGAATAAAATAAATATTACGAGTTCAATTGCAGTTTAAAATCGAATATTGCCTTGCCAGCGCAAAGCTTGAGGGCAGATTGAATGTGAAATACGAGGTCTGACCAATAAGTAATGAGACTGATTTTATAGCCGCGCTTGTGGTAACACTGCGAACCTGAAACTTCGGTCGGTTAATCTCCCATCCCTCCTCTATCGATACATGTGCTCGCGACTTTCGTACGTTTGATAGTTCTCCAGCTGTGTTGTGTTTTCGACAACGTGTTTGTAAGGCGTGTCACGAATATGGAATATGGAATATGGAATTTTGCGTTAAACTCGGCGATTCTGTTACGGAAACGTACGGTAAATTGGTCAAAGTGTTCGGTGATGAAGATTTTAAAAATGGTCGTGAGAGCGTCGGGGATGAACCGCGATGTGGGAGGCCGGTTGAAGCTCGAACTGACAACAATGTTCAGCGTGTGCGCACTCTCGTGCATCAAGATCGGCGGCTAACCATTCGAATGTTGGCTGATGAACTTAATTTGAAACGAGAAACCGTCAGAAAAATTTTAACTGATGATTTGTCCATGAAAAAGCTGTGTGCAAAGATGGTACCGAAGAACCATGCCATCGTGCCTTCAGTGTGTCGCAGTTTTTGACCTCTAAAAACATCGCAGTGTTGCTGCAAGCGCCCTATTCGCCGGATATGTCACCCTGTGACTTCTTCTTGTTCCCCCAAACAAAATTGGCCGTGAAAGGAACGCATTTTGAGTCCATAACTGACATCCAGACCGCCGTGACGAGGGTACTAAAGGACATTCCAGTCGAAGCCTTCCAGAAATGTTACGAAAGCTGGAAGAAACGTTGGAACCAGTGTGTAGTTGCGGGAGGGGAGTACTTTGAAGGGGATCACATCAATGTACCTTAATTTTTTAATATACGTATTTTATGGACTTAGTCTCATTACTTATTGGTCAGACCTCGTATAATATTTTATAAAATATTTTGGGGTCAAATTGAATGCCATTTTAATAGATAACAAAAAGTGTTTGATTCATTTTGTGGGATAGTAAAATGAATGTCGCCTTAACTGGGAAAAGATGCAGCATCCTGGCGAAGCATGTCATGAAGTCCAAGGACATAGAAGCCTTCAACCCAACAAAGTTTCTAGCATTCGTGCAGGAGCTGGGGTTGATGGAGGAGTTGTAGGCTCAGAAGGCGGCACAATAGACCCTATACATCGCAGTGCTGGTTCCCCAATTATAATAATAAAGTTATGAAAATATCAAGAACAAGATTATATTTCTGATTTCTGAAAAACACATAGCAGCTCGTACATAAATATAACAAATTATAATCTGCAAATCTTTATGATCTATGTATCTGAAGATTATTAATATTAATTTTCTTGCATCTTTAACAAACATTTATTATTTAATATTTCTATCTCAAAAGGATTCAATTACTTGCATTTTCAGTTCGTTAAAAAAACATAATAAAATAAGTAATAAAAAATCAAAGTTTGCATTTCAAAATTAGGTAAATACAATACAGCTGAACTAATTGAACCAGAATTTCATTATTACTTGTATTGGTCTCGTGTCAGAGTCAAGTTTCTATATGAACAAAAAAGTCTATATATACATATATATATAATGAATTACTATAGAGCAACAATTCTCCACAGTCGAAACTTAGCGACGATGACTTGGCTAATTGGCTAAAGCCAAGCAGGCGTGCTGTAAGTGGTAAGTAGCTAGATATTACAGCAATTAATGAAATCAACGAGGATTTCACGTAGTTCAAATTTGTTTGCTTCTTTTCTGTTTTCCGTTTGTTTGTTTGTTCATTTTTTGCTGTCTCATGTATAGGAACAGATAGACAGACAGACGGACAGACAAAAACCACAACAACTTTCCTTCTGTCTGTTGCCACAGGTAAAATGTTTAACAACGTATGCAGTAATGAGTATCATGTAATTCCAGGCGCATCAAATACACCAGAGACACACAAAAAACACAAAAAATAAGAGTGATCGACAAGCAGATACCCTGCAATTATCATCCACTTGTTGTATTTAACAACTCTGTGCTTTGCTCTGTAAGGAAATAAGTTTTCTTTAACTACTTTCAAATTTGTTCAAGCGGAGAAAATGTTTGTGTTTGTCTTCCCCAACTTTATAACACCCTGTTTATATACCCCCTGTATTTTAATAAGGAAACACAATTTGCTTAGAAACTTTTTGGTTTCTTTCTTTCTTCTCTTTTGCACAACTTTATAATACTAATAATAATGAGTACAGGGTATACAAAATAGCTGCAGCTGCGGCGTGGATCAACAAACGTAAACAAAAAGTGAATGTCACATTCAGCATACAACATGCAGCATGCAACAACAGCAGCCGCAGCAGCAACTACAAATTAACATTTTCTGAAAACTTTGCAGTTTGACGTGTGTTGACACTTTTGGGAAATTGCGTACAATTTGGAAAACGCAATGCGTAATTACACAAATACAAAATAGGCAATGATGCAGAAAAAGAAGGGGAAAAAGTGCAATCATTGTGCGGCGGACAGCTTCAAAATGGATTGGCTATCATCAGCAACGAGCAACAAGCTGCAGTTGCAGCTTCAGTTGCTGCCACAGCTGCTGTGTTTCTCGTGCATCTTTAAAACTGTCTCTTGGACACTGACAAATGGTCCTGTCCAGCAGCCGACAGACTGCTTCAAAGCAGACTTGCTCGTCAGACAACAACAATCGGGCCGGGGGATGTTGACTATGATGATGCTGATGATGCTGATGCTGATGATGATGACAGGGCAGCACTTAACAAGCGGTTAGCCATCAGATAACTATCTGCACAAATGACGACAACAACTCGGACACAAATTGGAATATGTGTTTAAATTTTTAATTTAAACAAAGAACGGAAATTTACGCGCATTAAAATTAATTAGAAAAATGGTAGCTATGGCAAAATTTAGAATATTTACAATAGCTTCATAATTAGTTTACAAATAATAATTTGCAGGTCTTCATGAATTAGAATAATGAGAAAAATTAACCACTTTTTAATTGCTTTAATTATATTTTGTGGAATGCAGTTTTTGATGTGTTTTTTGTATTTGCGAATTGCATTTGCTGATGATAGAATTGCTTTTCAATACATAACCAAATGAAATAAAATCTCATAAGCTGATTGTCCATGAAAAAATAAATGGAAAATTGTTGTTCAATAAATAACCAAAGAAACTTAAGTCGAATACTGATTTTAATAACCAAAAAAACTTAAGTCGAATACTCATTTTAGTTCTTTTGGTTCTTTAAAATGAATTAAATTGCTCTGAATATTTGTGAAAAGTTAATTCGATTTTTCTTATTTCCTATAAAAACAGTTAATTAGTTTTTAGTTCTCCTGGTTATTTATTTTTGATTACAGTTAAATGTAGAAAACAAGTCATTACCAAAATCAATATATATCTATGTTCTATATATATATGTGCAGATAAGTCAAAGTAGTGATTGCTTTAAGATTTGAACAAGACAAAAGAAACAACGAGCTCAAAACATTCCATACAGTGAGTCGTGCTATTCTTCGCACACCTGGATTCTAGAGACAAAACAAAAACATGCAGTTGCTCAATGAATAGAAATTCCTGTCTGCCTCTGCCTCTGCCTGTGTCTCTACATTTGCGAAATTCTGAAGCCAAGCGAAGATGGGTGGAAACCAATAAAAAACCCTTTGATGCACCTATTGCATACGGAGTTAAGCTTTTGTATCCTTTCCCCAGTCCACAAGGTAAAAGGATTCCAATCGAAGTGAGTGTGTGCTCTGTGCGTGTGGGTGTGTGTACGTGTGTGTGCCATTTAAATCATGGAATTCAACCAAGTCCATTATGAGGAGACTCAATGAGTTCTTTAAACATGCTAATCTGCACTCTGAGATAAAACGGTTCACAAAATTAAAGACAAAGGATTGTTTGAAGATCTTGAATAGCTAACATAAAATATATATTTTGTCCACATTTAAACAGTTACAGTTTAAAAGAAAATGGAATAATTTTCATTCAAGCATGCAGCTTAAAAAAAGTAATTAGACCAAGCCTAATCTTAAGACTGGGTTCGTTTATGATGGATGGAAATGTTATTTTGGACACTCCAAAGGAAAAATACCCTTGTAGACATATATATTTCAGTATTACTTAAAAAAAACCGACTGGAAAAACCGATATGGAAAGTTTCTGTTCCAAATGTTAGCAGCATAATAACACGCATAGTTGGTGAGTTCAGTTAGGATAATTCTATGTTTTCGAGTATAGATTTTAATTTGAGCTTGAAATTAGTATTCCAAAATTGGTCAATAATGTTTTTACTGTACAGTAGAGTTGTCTACGTGTGACGAATGTGAAAACAGTTGAAGGGATTGGCAGTTAGTTGCTGCTAGCTTTACAGTTACCGTTACTGCTGCAGTTGCAGTTGCAGTTGCCGCTGCCGTTGTTTGGAAATATATTTTGGTCTGCAGTTGTTGACGCATTTTGATTGGTTTGCCCAGCTGTGCGGTGTGTGTGGTTGTGTCTGGCTGCGTGTAGTTGTGTGTGGTTTTTACTCTTGCTTGCATGCATAAATGAAATTTACTTTACTTTTACTCGACTCCAGCAGCAGGCTGGCTGCCAGGTCAGGTTTTGGCCATATCGGATGCATCGGAGTACCTAAGAGGCGTATCGAACCGGTTTGCTGGCCAAAAGCAGCTGGAAAATGTGTTTATAATAATATTGCTTGCCTGCCGCTGAAATTGAAGTGCAGCTGAAAAGTACCCTTTCAACGGCAACTTTTACTTTCAACAGCACTTTACCAACAATTTGCTGCCCTTCGCCAATCTCCTCTGCTCTCCACTCACTCATTAACTGCCCGCAGGCCCGTATAAGCCCCAAGTTGCCGAAGAATGTCTCGACCAAAGGAAATTGGCTTTTAGCAAGCTTCTTCATATACCTTCTTTTTTTTAATATGTGACTACATTTTGGCAACTATGCTTTTGATGGCCTGATAAACTTTCTCTGTCGTATAACTTTGACTATGAAATAAAAGCGGAGCAACTTTTGGCCAAGAAGCTGCCTCAGCTTAGCCGAAAACTTTATTGTTTCAAGTATTTCAGCTTCTTTTTGTGGCAACTCTTGAGAAATAGTAGTTGGCTTTCGTGTGTGGCTGCACCTTTGGCCAAGTTGACTAGCATTTATAAGATCTGTGCCATTTTGGCTGGCACGAAATGTGCTCGATTGCAAATGAAGCTACCAGCTTGAGTGATTGAGCAAATTTGACTTGGGCCAAATCCAGAGTGCAGTTCATACACTGCCACAAATGAGCAACTACAAACTCTTGTCTGAAAGAAAAAGCTAAAACAAAGAAAAAATGAATTTTTACAAGAATCAAGATAAAATTGAAGCTGCATTTTCAAAAAGGATTTCGCTGGTGTATAGCTTGTTTTCTGCGAGTGTAGCTTGGTTAAGTAAAAACGTGTCTCTGCAATTATTAGAGCATCAAGCTAGCCCTATAGCCAGGCATGGACTTGGCCAAGCCCCAACTTGGCCAGGCCAACACAAGGCAAGCCAAGCCAAGCCAAGCGAATGCAACCCAGTGCAGACCAAAAAAGGGCAACTACCAACAGACACAACACAACACACACAACGGAGACAGAGAACAAAGCAATAAAAGGCTAGAGAAGTGGGTTGTTTTTGTTGCTGTTGTTGCTGCTGTTTCTGTTGTTTGTCTGCCTGGCTGGGAAATGGGCAAACGCATGGGAAATGGAGAAGGAAATGCCGCCATCCGCATACGTTTGACACGGAAAATGCATACAAATGCAGCAGCGTTGCAAAGCCAATCAATGTTATTAAAAATCTCTACTTTCTTGACTTTAAAACTAAACAAACAAACAAACAAACAACAAAAAAAGTGGCCAACTCAGTTGGGTAGCTGGTTGTGTGTTCGATTTGAACAACAACCCGCAACCCACACACAAAATGTATGCACTCAAAGACAGCCATATAAAGTCAGCTCTCGAACTCAATTGTATTTTTAAGTGCCACCAGTTTTTGGTCTATGTGGCTGAGTGTGTGTATTGAATGTGTATGTGTGTGTGTATTAAGTGTGTGTGTGTGTTTGTTGTTGTGTGTGGGCGCCGCGTGAAAATTGCGTGCAATTATCAAAAGATGAAATCAGACGCCAACAGTCCAAGGCAAATTGCAAACTGCAGCTACTCATATAAAAACAAAACACAAATAAGCAACAATCCCCCCTCAAAAACACCTCCCCTCAAACACTCTCCCTCTCCCTCTCTCTCTCTCTCTTAGCCTCGCTGTTGGGTTAAACAGCGCATTGTTTATTGGAATTGCTGTTGTTATTGTTGTCGTCGGGTTTGACTCAAAGACAGCAAAAAAAACCAGTTTCTTAATGCTTATAAATAAATTTCAGAATTGTACAGAAAACAACGAGAGAAAGGCAAGCAAGGAAGTGGGAGAGAGAGGGAGGAAGGGAGTGGGGGAGAGAGAGAGGGAGAAGGAGTCATGTGCCTCTGAGATACACTTGCAGTGCACAAAAATATATTTAAGAATTGATTTAAAATTTAATTCTTTAGATTTATTATTGCTATTAGTAATAAAAAGACTATAATTAAGTTGTGCAAAGGTGTCTTACAGACGAAAGGAAGTATATATGAACCCGTTAGGTATATATTCTTGATCAGCATGAAAAGTCGAGCCGATTTCCATCTGTATGAACAAGCAGATCTTTGAAACTCTGAGAGATACTTCAACACAATTGTAAATATTTTAGTTTATATATAATGAAACCAGACAAATTATTTTTTATCTTATTTAAAAAATGTGTGCAGGGTATCTTCGAGTCGAGTTACCTGGGGCATTCTCCATTCTTTCTAAATAACTTTTAATTATTAGTAATCATTCATTCCTTATGAATGACACCAAAAAAAAGACACAGATAAATCTAAATAATTTATGCATTTTTTGGAGACTCGCATTGAGCTAAATGACAGACATATGTATATATATATATATATATTTATAATTTATGGTAACGATCTATTTCTCTTTCGTCTTTTTGTTATCAAATGTATTCATTCAACAAGTAACATTAGAAAATATAGATAGACCTATGAGAAGGAAAGAGTATCAGCATGTATAACTGCACCTGCTTAAGCAAGCAATTTACAAAGTAATATTAATAATTTAACATTAATTAAAGAGAACATTTATTTAATTGATATTAATGCATATTGATTTAAATGTCACTCCATATCAAACCATACATACGATAGCTGATCTATTAGTTTGATTGACTTGCGAATACAATTGAGAGCTAAAAAACATTGATTGTTGGCATTTCAGAGGTCCACTTAGCTGCAACGGACAAGAGCCATAAATTGAATGGCTTGCCGTTGTGGCAATCAAGTTAAGCTGACAACAAATGGCAACAGAAGCAGCCCGGACAGGCACTTGAGCACAGCTGATGCCACGCATTACAACAATACCAACAACCACAATAGGAAACGACAAAAAACAATTTGAGTTTTGTTTTTATTTTATTTTATCTTTTCTCTGGAAATCTGTTACAATTATTGGCAGCCTGTGCAAAAATCTAAATCAATAAGAAAAATAAACCAAATTATTTTATTTCAATTCACAGCTGCGTTTCCGTTGACCGCCTTCTGATTCATGGCTGTTAGATCCCCTCCCTCTCTTGTGCCCCCACCATTCTAACCGCGATTTTATGTTGCAAAAAAAAAAAAAAAAAAATATTTGTCAAAAGTCCAAAAAAGAAACAAAACGAGAAAAAAAATCATCGACTCTGATTGAAATCAGCCTCGTTTTCTCGCTGCTTGTTCACCAATTTTTTCCGTCACATTCTCAACTAAGTTTCCCAACGCTTTTGGCCATTGAATTTGTCAGCCAACGACAATAAATAAACAACAACAATACGTTGGCATCTAATGACGGCTATTGACGGCTGCCAGTTTGGGTCACGTTTTGTTTTATCTTTGTTAATGCCCAGAACACACTGAGAAGGGGTGTAATAAAATTGTGCCAGAGTATGCAACAGGCGGAAGGAAACTGTTCCGGCACCAAAAAAAAAGTATATACTTGTATGCATTAAAAGCCGAGTTGATTAAGATATATCTGTGTACATACATTTGTTTTTTTATCTACTTAATGTCGACTAATATCATACTAAAATATATATAAATAAAATTAGATATATGTAGTTAAAAATAAAATATATTATTTATATATACATATATTAATTTTTATTAATCAAGGAAAAAATAAAATTCTTTGTATGTATATACTATATATATTATATAAATACATACATATATACCTATGTACATATATACATGCATACGTACGTAAATAAATTCATTTACTTTTTATTTATTCATTATTTATTTATCTGAACACTGACGGCTTTAGCTCAGGGTATCTGCAAGTCGAGCTCTCTCGACAAGAACGTTCTAACGTGTTTTTTTATCTTCTCGCTGTTAATCAATTGCGATTTTTTAATACGATTAAGCCAGTTTGCCGGTTTTTGTATAAGGCAGCGCGATAATTTGAGTATAATTACAGCATGTGTGTGTTTGGCATTACGATCTACTGAGGCTGCTACGGATATAATTAACAATACGTGGGCTTAATTTTCTTTGAGGTTATTTGCCAGCGATTTGCAATGCTGAACGTAATGTCAATATTAAAGTAAGCTAAATTAACATATTTCTAGACTTTATTGTCTTGTGAATTAACGGTTGTTGGTCTTCTTCTTTGTGGTTTCACTTTTGAGTGTACAAAAAATACAAAATGCAAAAACAGAAATCATTTCTGGCTATGAGGCAACAGAAAGTCATTAAGCCGTTTTTTATTCATTTCATAATTTAGCAATTTATCAAATGTATTTATTGACTGTGCACTTTGTCAAATAATGGGCAATAAATAAAGTCAGCATAAGAAAAACTTTTTCATGCCGTTTTCTGCTGACTGGAGAAAATGAAAGAGAAAACTGGGAAATTGAGTGCCACCCACAAAGTTGACACGCGTCTTGGCGACGACACTGTTTGGAGACGAGCCCCCATCATTATGATCATTAACAACCTTAAACTTAATGATGTCGTTAAGTGCACAACTTCGTCAGTCGGGGGAGGGGGAGTTCAACTTTCTGGTTTAGGGCCTTTCTTTCGCTGAGCTTTCATCGAGCTTCAATTTTTATTAGCATCACAACTCGTCAATCTGAGTTCTCAGTTCTCAGCTGATGCCGCTCGTTAAGCTACAGTTAACCTAATTTGCATTTGGCTTGATGTCTTGTCCCTCATTCTAACTGGCCCTTATCGCCAGCATCACATCTGGCCAAAAAAAAGTTTAGACAATGAGTAACTGGTTGAATCTTTCACCAATTTCTCAGTTTTTGACAGGTGTGTGTTTTTTTTACATTTTAAGCATTTTGATTAAAATGTAAATAAAGAAGGTGAAAAATATCGTTATTAAACTCAATAACTGTCAGTTCGCCACGCATTAATTATAATAAATTACTCATACGCACATTAAACTTGGCGCAGAGCAAAACCAAACCAAACTCGAGGTATTCATTTCACAGAAGTAGAAAAACGAGCAGAGTAAAAGCTGCAAAAACAGACCAGAATGACGGAAAGCTGCTGCTGAAAATGATAATGATGAATGTGTGCAAAAGAAGCAAGCAAGCAAAAAAGATATACTAAGCAGAAAGAAAGAAAGTAAGTGACGACTGGCACATACCCAGTACCAGAAGAAAGTTTCTTATGAATCTAAAACAATTTTCAGAGATTTTTTTCATGTGTTAAATCTATATTGAAGTCAGTTTATCGAGTCAGCTACACTCAGAAAAAAGTTGCCCTGAATTTTACAAATTCGCCATGCTATTGGCGCCAAGAATAAGTCATTTTATTATTATAAGATTTTCTTATATTTAGAAATTATTTGAAAAACTTTTTAGTTTTCAGTGTGAATTTCATTTCACCCCGTTTTTCTAAAATTCAAATCGATTTTTTTGCTGAGATAGTCGTATTATTAGAATACAACAAGAATACTTTCTGGCAAATCCACGTCTAGGGTATCTCAAAAACAAACAGAGAAACCAGAAACAGTGTGTTGGCTTAGAGCATTAAGGCGTGGTCAGTCGTCCGGCTGCATGAATATTTATAAATGATTAATGAAGTCAACTCACAGTTGGACGGAAAATTTGCTCAATTTAAAACAAACAGCTCCTGCGGCTTATGCTCATTCAACTGTATTTATTACGGTACCGCTATTCTCAGTGTACGTGTTGGCCACGGTCAATGCATCTAGCCAAATGTGTATCACTTATCTATGCGGCTACTGCGCTGAGCTCTATGACATAATGCCAAAATATTTGGATCCACTGACCATAAATTGGCGCACGCAGACACTTTGCTTATCTGATTCGCTGAGTTGGGGATGTTATCTAGCTAATTTATTTGAGTTAGTTATTTTAAAGAGAGTCATAAAGTTATGACACTTGCTGGCAATTGAAAAATTTAATTATAATTTGCAGTAGTGATTAGGAATCTAGACTGAATTTGGGCAAATATAAAGTTGAGAAAGTTATCGAATCTATAGAACTATGAAAAACTAACCACCCTGGGAAGCTCCTTTCTCACTGAACTATCGCAGTTAGCCCAATTAGCACCAAACAGTTTTGATCTAGTATTCCACACAGTGTCAGAAATTGAGATGTGGTAGCACGAAGCACTCGGGAAGACGGAAATAAAGTCTGAAGCTATTCGTGATGTACGAATTAGGTTAAACTAAATCGGATCACACAATAGGCTAAAGCTAATATGGTAGTGGGACCTTATTATTCATCTGAAATATTTTCATACATTTGCTTCAATTAAGTTATTGTTGTGCCCTTTATTTAGTTATTTTAAGCTGACAATATTGTCACTTAAGTAAGTTCAATATCTTAACTGCATTTATCTTATGCGGGTTTAATCAAATAATGTTAATTTATTAATTTATTCTAACTCTTTAAGTTTAAAGTACTGGTAAACTGAGAAAATCTTTGGATTAGCGCCAAGCATAAACACATCCAGTTAGTGTCACTGATAATTATGTGGGTTAATTACATTCAAAGATTGCTGTTACAAGATTAATTTAATATCTAAAAGTTGCTTTCAGTAAGCTAAATGAAATAAAAATGATTTTATCTTTTGAGAGATAAAACATATATGAGAAAATCTTGAGATTAACACTTTTCCAGTGGTAAGCAAATATTTATGCGTCACTTTCAGCTGGTGTCATTGATCTTAAAGTGGGCTAAGTACTTCTCCAAAAGTGTGGCTCTTCTCTCTCATTACTTGTCAAGGTTTGTGCACGGAATATGCTAATTAAATTTGAGTCACATGATATGAAGAAAACAAATACAAGTACACAAGTATATATATATATGTATATAGAGCAGTTAAGAGAACTCTTTGCAATCGGTGAACTCTTTATACAGATAGCGATGTTCACTTAAAATAAAAAAAATACGTTGACACGAGCAAAACATGAAAAATGAACGAGTTAAAACGAACTTTACACCTACAATAGATACTTTAGTCAACAGATACATTTTGTTGTATTGCCGAGATTGCTGGTTGATGTTTGGTGTTGACGCAGCGATTTATTAGTCATACTCTAGACCAGGTTGTTGTGAGCTCACCGGGAATAACAAAAATATTCGCAACGGCAACCAGAGTGAGAAAGAATCTGAGTCGATAAACTGCAAATTCATTCGAGTTGATGGACTCATCAAAATTGTGGTTTGCATATGCGGCTAACGAGTGCAATTTGGCACTGATTTTTTTTATTTCTTTTTGCCAAACAACATCGGCCACAAAACACAAAACAGTGAAGAGAAACATGCACACAGACAAATACATGTGTGAGACGTGCAACGATGTGCGGCATAAGAATTAAGCTGAACTTATCGCAGGCCAAGTTCGACATGAAAAAGAAGAGAAAAAGAAAAGAAAAAGGCAAACAAGTTAAAAGCAACGCAAAACCAAAACAGAAACAGACAAAGTAACAACAAAATCTCAGAGCTCAGAAACACAGACCGAAAGAAATGTGAACCCGATGAAGGTTCTCCGGAGTCGGAGTCTCGTATTCACTGTGGAGTGGGTGCACTCGTGAATATGCGTGAGCTGTGTGTGTAATGCGCTTTTAACAATCCACAGCAGACAAAGACCAAAATATACAACACACATTATACAGTCAGTAGATACACTAGCAGAAAAACAATGTCACAAATTTCAGTACAACTAATAATTAAATAATTAATTAAATAATATAATTATGCATGATTCTTACTTGATATACAAATTAACTTCATCTTATGCAAACTACTCAAAGAAGTGTAAAAAAGTTCTTATTTTAATTATCAAATTAGTAATTTAAGCTTTAAATTATTTCAGAACTGATTTGAGAATGGGATCATCCAAATACAACTAATCAAGTTCTGGATATGAACAAGATTCATTTTATAAATTGTACTCAACTAAGCCTGAAAGTTATTTTGATTTAGCACTTTGAGAATAAGAGTTCTTTAAAAAAGATTTACATTTTTTAATCCAAATAAACAAGTTCTGGATATGAACAAGATTCATTTTACAAATTGTACTAGACTAAGTTTGAAATATCGAAAAATAATAATCAGAATAATAATACTCCAAGTAAATGAGTTCTAGATTGTACTCAATTAATTCGATAGAGATTCACATTTGGAAAAGAAACTGAGAACTGAATTGAGTACTTGAGTTCTTCAAACCAGCAATTAAATATCTTACTTCAAGAAGGTAAGTTCTATTTTAGATCGACTTAACGAATCATGCTTAATTAATCCCCAAAGAGACCTGCAAATAAATCAATTTTTGCCATTAAAAACCTACTAATGGAAATTTCTAGTATTTATTTTTTTTGCCAAGTGCAAAGATAATCAGATACAGATGCAAGAGGGCTGGCTGCTTGTTGGTGGAAGTTAGAAAAGTATCTGGTACACCTTCTTGCCGCAATGTCACGCCTTTGTTTGCAACTGGATAAATATGTATATACATGTTAATATGTATTTGTTGCCCCGCAACGCTTTTCACGTCTGGGCTTTAATTAAATTTATTGCCGAACCGTTAAAATAACCCAAACAGCGCATTTCTTTATATACATACTTTGCCATTTTTTATTTGCTCCGCATATTTGCAAAGCAAGTTAGGTAAAAGGGGAACAGCGGAGGGGGGATAAGAATATAGTAAGAAAATAAAGTAAACTTTTATAATTGCGCAATTGCGCAATTGTAGTGCAATCGTCGTTATTCCATTCCAATTTACCTTTTGGTATTGAGATACTCTTCTTGCCTGTGGTGGCTGCAGCAGCTCGTATCGAAATTCGTTGGGCGTCGTTATTTATAGCCCTCGTCGCGGATTTTATAATACTCAATTTTATCTACTTTTGCCAAACGTTTTTTATGTATTTTTTTTTTGTTTGTATAATTTTTGGCACATTTGTTGTTGCCGTTGATTTTTGTCGCGCTTATCTTCCGCGTGGCATAAAGAAATTCTTTTGTAATTCGCAAGTTCGTGTTTTTGTTTTGATTTTATTTGTATTTTGTTTATTCGTTGCTTATGGGTTAAAGTCGCGTCGTTCTCGTCGTCGTCGTCTGCGGCTGCTTTGCATGCCTTAAGATTGCGTGTGGTATCTGTGAGATACTTTTATCGTGAGCGCTTACGCGTTTATCAACACAAAAATATATATCTGTATATATACACACGAATTCAGGTAGAAATGGTATAAATCTGAAACCGGCAAACAAATACACTCACACACACACAAATTTACACTCGCGCACACACACACACCTCACACAGACAGCCGCGTAACGTGCGCTTGGCTCGAGACGCGTTCGTTGACTGAGCTGGCAAAGTCGATCGCCGAGATTTAAC
The DNA here is from genome assembly GCA_035044025.1 of Drosophila paracracens. NCBI lineage: Eukaryota > Metazoa > Arthropoda > Insecta > Diptera > Drosophilidae > Drosophila > Drosophila paracracens. Next base: position 5,645,920 of record JAWNMN010000435.1, on the reverse strand, counting down.
GGCCCGATTGAAGCCCTCTAGTTGAAAGCAACAGGTTGAAAGGCAGCCGAAAGAGAGGGAGAGAATGCGCTTAGTCTCTTTAAGTATCTCGCTCTCTCTCTCTCTCTCTGTCGCTGTCTGGGAGTTTCTCCGGTACCTGCTCTGTTACCTGAGGCGCCCTTCTCACATTATCATCATTAAACAGAACGCGAACTGCGAATGCGACGTCGCCCGTTGAACGTTTCCCTGTCGGCTGCTATCATTTTAATTATGCACTCATGAGAAAGACGAGCCGCATTCTTTTAATTATTATGGTTACTCTTGTTGCTGCCCAGTTTAAAGTTCTCTTCACGGGAAAGACTAAATAAAATTCATTTCCCAAACAGAGTTTTGAGTCGCACTTGTATACACTGCATTTGTAAACTAAACAGTATCTATTTTATGGCAATTTGTTCAGCTTCAAAGCAAAGTCGTTTTCTAATTTGTATCGACTACACACACATAAAAACGATCAAACTTTCTAAGTAAAGCATCAGCCGCAGGCAACATGGCAATACTGCAAATGACAGCTGAAAAACAACATTTGTTAATTGCCTTAAGAAATTAGTTAATTTTAAATGAAATATTATAATCAGCACGAAACTCTTTATCATGTTTTTTTTTAAACACAATTTTATCCGTTGAAAATAAACCAATTAATTAATTAATGTAAACTTTTATATTTTTTCTTTGAGTGTATTTTCGCGTGCAACCAAAGCCAAACGCTTATCATTTAAAGTTGATGGCATGTGAATGTTCACAATTCTAACAAAATAAGCCACTGATGAGATTTTCTTTTTCAAGACAAGGCTTTAAGGTGACAGCATGTCATGTCAGCTCGAATAAATATTATAATTGTTGAATAACATTTGGCCTGCCACATGCCGAATGGCAGCAAATCTTTACCTGTGGCAGTCGTATTCAGAACATATTTGCTTACCAATAATTGTTGTGGTCGCTGGCGGCCAAAAAGCAATCGTTGGTTAAATGTGCGGCATGTGTTGTATTAATTAATTCCGGCTGCTGGCTCTCTTATATTTGTGCCCCTAATTTAAATATTGCTGCATGCTTTTAGGCGGCACATAAATTATTAGTGATCAAACTGGCCCAGAGGCTGGCAGCCCCAATACAGAGAAAAACTTTTCCAAATTCAAGTAAAACTGAGCTTAAACTGCTATTGTTTTGAACTCAAAACTATACGTGGAGTTTATTCGTGATGTTATTAAATAAATATGATTAGCAATTCTTAAATCAAGTAAAGACTTGTCACATCCAATATTTATTTACTTGAAATTAGTACACTCAGTTTTTCTTCTAAGATTCCTTATGCTTGAAGACTAGGATTTATTTTAAGATGCTATCAAAATGAATGTGCACAAACACATTAAATATAAGCAAAGTATCATATTTGATTAATTGATTAAATAAACTTAATTTAAGACATGTATTTACTTTAAATAAGTGCTCACAACTTTTGCTTATAATTTTCTCACTTAAATTCTGCTTAGATTTTATTTCAAGATGACATCAGAATTAATTTAAGAAAATGAGCAGTTTGAATAAGAGCTTAAGAATTAACTTAAATAAATGTCTTCTCAATTAAAGAAATTTAATTTCAAGCATTTATGTACAAAGTTAATCTTAGAACCTAGCGCACGTCATAACTAACTTAAGGTAGTCAACATCTTATTTGAAGAAACTTTAGAATGAGTATATATTCTTAATTTCATAATTTAAATTCTTGAATTCTTTTTATTCAATTTCAGATCCTGAGTATTTCAAAGAAGAGCTTACAGAAATATCTAGACACGATTTAGAGCTCTGCTGTTTTCAACAGAGAGCAAACGTTGCGATCTCATTAAAAGCATTATTAAAATGAGAATTTCAAGCTCTGGTCTAGGATTTTCAACAAAGCACAAAACTGTCCAGCTCTTATCCGAGTGAATCTCAAGGTAAGCACACAGTCTCCCATAGGGTATGGGTGCAAATACCGTCAAGTCAGCCACTGCTCTAAGATAGCTAACGGCTAATGAGCTGGGCCCTGGCGTTAAGCGACCAATTAACTCGCTTGATGGCCAAAAAGAGACGACCAACAAAATACAAAAATGTGTATGAAAATGAAAATGAATGAAAAGAGATAAGGGAGAAGAGAAAAGAGAAAGAGAACAGAAAACAGAAAACATGGCAGACAAAGACGACCCAGCTCAAGTAACAGCTGACTGCACAAAAGTTTTTGATAAACATAAATGCGGACTGTGGAGAGAGTGGGATGGAAGGGAGGGGGGCAGCGTAGCCTAGCAGCCAAATTGTAATTAAAAGTAATCAAAAGCTTTGGCAAGTGAAATTTGTAAAGCAGGAGACCAAATGCCACAGTTGGTCCAAAGCAAAGCTGAGCCAAAATAAAACTAACCAAATGTGTTTGGGCCCTGGAAAGTTTTTCTTTTTTTAGCGCCAGACTCCTTTGAGATGGGGCATGTGTCAGACTCCTTTGAGATGGGGCATGTGTCAGAATTTTTTTTGAATGATGTGGCACAATTTAAATAGCAGCCATCGGTTATAATTTTCTGATGTTTTAAATATTTAACTGCTTGTTAAATTTTCCCATGAGCTCTAGTTTTTTTTAAGAGTTCTCTTTCAATACTAAAGTATTGGTCGTAGAAAAGAGTAAAAAAAACAACAGTAAATTTCTGAGTTTTTATTAAGACATTCTCGAAATTTTATTTTTTCAAAAGGTACGAAAAGGACCTTAAGGACGACCTAGACTCTGTTGAGATGGGACGCAAGTCTGCATCTTTATTTATTTATTTTTTATGCGTCTCAAATTTAAGTAGTCTTAAATTTTTCAACAAAATTTTTAAATCTTTAATTGCTTTATTTTGTTTAAGTTTTAAATACTTAATTGCTTGTTAAATTTTCAATTGTTGTCGTTATGCTTTTTTAAAGTCCTTGCTACAAACATATTTCCACTTCAATGTCAAGAATTTTAAAGCTACTAGAAAAAAGTAAAACAAACGACCGAAAATTTCTGGCTTTTCTGCTTGGAATTTTTTTGAAGAAGTACAAAAAGGACGCCAAGAGCCCATCTCTAGTCATTGCTGCTACAAAGTGGCACATCATCAAATGGCAGACGCAGCAGTAGCAGCAGCAGCAAGATGATAAACAGGGGTTGGAAGTTGAAAATGGGCGTGTTGAGGAAGGGGGAGGCCGAAGGAGGTGTGTGTGGGAGCTGGCCAGGTGATGGACGCCGTACTTAATGAAGTTGTTTGGCAACTGACAAATAAGAGGCAAGAGGCAGTGACATTAGATTTAATTTAGTCAAGAGGTATGCCAAGAAACACACACACACAGCCAGGTGAAGTATCCATGGCTACGCACTGAATGGCCAACAACTGTAGGTGTGTGTGTGTGTGTGTGTGTCAGCAAGGAAATGAGATAAGTTTGTTAGAGGAGCTCATTACACCACAGCAGATGCTGAGGACAAAAAAAAATACATCTGTTGAAAATTCACTAGTTGCACTTGAGGCAAGAGTCGCAAGTTATCTTGTAAATTATCCTGCACCAGCGTCGAGCAACTTCAAGGACATTCAGGCAGGTCGAAAGACAGTCAGACATAGAGACTGTCAGACAAATAGACAGACTGACAGACAGGCGACATTACTGTTCTATATAAATATATATAAACTTTGTACTTAACTTAATTGCAAATGTTGTCAAAATGTAGGCACTTCGAATGTCCCCAAACCACCACACAGAGAAATTTTTTCTTCATAAATGTTTAAGTGACAAAATGTTAAAGAATATTCCTTAAACAAATGCAGAATAGAATAGATCAAGCCGGCGCTGTAGCTTATTTTAATGCTCATTTTAAGTATGGAATTTCTTAAGTCGTAGCATAAACTTCCTCAAATCGAGCAGTTTTTATTTCATGTATCAATTTTTATGTCAAGCACTCAACTACTTAAATCCAGCATTCGTTTTTTCTTATTTAAATTCTTTACTTAAACACTCAACTTCTTCAATTCTTTATCTTATATTAAGAACTCGTCCTTCCTTACTTCAATTCATATTTTAAGTACATAACTTCTTGAATCATATCCAAAACTTTCTTTAGTTAAACACTTGCTATTTCAAATTCATATTTTAAGTACTTAACTTCTTGACTCAAATCCAGAACTTTCTCTAATCCAGCACTTGTTATCTTATTTTTAAATTATTCTTTTAAGCACTCAACTTCTTAAATCGTGCCCAAAACTTTCTTAATTCAAGAACTCAATTCAAGCACAATTCTTAGATCAAGTCTAATGTCGTCTTGAATCAATGCTCTCATTTCAAAACATAATGTTTAAGTACACGAGACATTTGAGATTAAAGCCAGCGTTTTTCTCGCAGTGTACATGTTTTAGTACGTACCACTTGCTGTCACATTCAGGGGAGTTACACATGAATCAAGCATTCATCATGAGCTGTGGCACATGCCAAAGATTAGCATGTTAATTGCGTTGCTTGGTTACTTTTCTACTTTGGCCATTTGATAAAGTGTCGCGTGCGAGATCTGCCATCCAGCATCCAGCATCCATCCATGATTGGAGCAGAGTGGAGCAGGGCAAGACCTAGAGCTCTTTATGGGCATAATTTATGTTACCTCATTAGCATCGACTACCTGAAGATGCTTTCATCACCAGGTAAATCGCATATCTTAATGTGTTTTAAGCTGCAATTTGGCGCAACTTATACATTTTTCTTGTTGCATGTCTCCTTTGTGGTTATTTTTCTACGTCTATATATCCTTGTCCTTGTATTACGATTTGCTTCCCTTGCTTCTGTCTGTCTGTTTCTTTTAACTTAGTTTTGCAGCTATCATAATGAAGCATAGAAACAATCGGTCCAAAGATGTCCAGAAACTCTTTTGTTTACCAAACTCATCAGTTATAAATAACTTAACTTAACTTTAGCTTTTTGGCTTTTTTATTAATGCGAAAAACGCCATATGATCTCAATGGTCACTTAAATCAAATTGCTAATAAATTTTGACGTACTCTACTTGCCTTGTTGGAATGCTAGAATGTCCTTAAGGGTGCCATAAATAGCCGATTCATTTATATATGGCCATTTAATGGTTTTTCAATAGTCGGATATTGTCGCCATGAAAAATGTATATTTGAGGAAATTGACTGATTTCGTTGGGCACAATTAACTTTAAGTATTTGTGTTCTTTCTGTTTGGTATCAAAACAAAACACCAATTTCAAAGTTCTGTCTTTATTTAATTCAGAACTTTTAAAAATTCAAGACTTACAGCCTTGCAGTATATAATAGTCAAGGACTTGCAAGCTCTAGGAAATGGGAGCAATAAAAGCGAAAGGAAAATGAATGTTATCAAACAGTGTTTTAAGGCATGCAACACTCGACATTAATGTTGATTGTTTTACGACAACACTACACAAGTTTAACAACTTTGTACCCAATTTTAGCTGCTGAAATTTGAGTTAGTGGTGAAACGTCAATGAAGTGTTTGCAAAATTAATTACATTTGCTTAACGACAGTTTTATGTTAATGGCCAAACCAAGGGACGATACTAAAATGGCAAACATTGAAATAGAGTTAAAGCTTGAGTGTCGTAGGCAGCATCCATTGTTCAAAATGCCATTCATCATTGAATGCGTGTGTGTGTTGCAAGGCTTCATTATAAATATACTCGCAATATAGGATATGTACACTCAGAAAAAACATTGTAATGAATTTCAGAATATTGACGAGGATAAATCTTAGATTTCTTACATTTCTCAAAAATTGATAACAAAAAATATTTGAAAGAAATTGAAAATATCAATTTAATTACAATAAATTTTCTTCGTATATTTAGAAATTATTTCTAAAAACCAGAACAACTTTCGACTTTTCTATGCGATTTTCATTGAAGCCAAATTCTTAAATTTTAGTGTTTTTTTTTCTAAGTGTATATATATAAGAGCCAATCGCACATTATGTCTTGCACAGCAAACAGGTCGAAGCAAGACGCGTGGGAAGAGTGTCATTATGAAAACATCATCGTTTGTTGCCACAGCTGGGTCCTTGGCATCGTCATGACTACTTTTGACCCATCGACAAGCAATCGCTATATCCTGCACCTACACACTTGGGCTCTGTCCCCTCACTAGCCCCTCAGCTGGTCATCAGCACCAGTGGCGTTTTTCAATTTAGCTATTTCCCGTCACACACAACATGATTAAGCAATCAGAGACGCCCCAAAAGGCGGCCACGTTTTAACTAAATCAGCGCTGGAAAGGAACGAAGAGCAACGGAAAGGATTTATGGTCACGTTATTTGAACGAACTGTGTAAGCGAAATATTTATGAGTTGGCACTTAAAACCATTCTACTTTTTCCCGTGGTTTTGGCCAAATAGATTTTAAGTTTTCTTCGTTTGCTGTGCTGAAATTTGTGCTGACAAACTCAGTTGAAACGCGACAAGTCAGACACAAATCATTAATGAGTTTGCCATTTTTAATGAAATTATTAATTTAACATTTTAGTCAGCAATCTTAAGCCGCATTCTGAATGGCAATTATGTTATTGTCAATTATTCATCAGACTGTTTAACAAACCATTAAATATTAACAAACAAAGTCTACAATTTGGAAGTCATTTAAAACTGGTAACCAACTCTGACAGGTACATCTAAAAACATGGCTTAACGCTTAGAAATTGATTTAAGATTGTAAATAAAAAAAATTTATTTAACATCTGTAAAAATATAAAGGTCAATTCGCTAGGGTTATTAGGTCTAAAACTATTTGTATATAATTAAATGTGTTATACTAAATATGAATAAATAAATAATAAATAAAAATTAAAAGTTTAATTTATCCAAAATATGTTTGGCGACTTATATATCAATTAAAAAGCTAAATAATTATAATTGCAATCGAAAAGCGATTTATATCGATATTCCCAAATCGAGTGAGGTTATCGATAAAAACGGAATAAACTTAATTTGAGGTCTGCTTGCTCATACAGACCAACAACTTGGTGTTGATGAGGAATGTTTATACCAAATGTCATTTGCCTCTTACAACTTGTTCCCATTTCGAACGGTTTCAGGATATAATTGGCCTAATCATAGTTAATTAGGTACATAACATGCTATAATCTGTGTTATTAGTGATATGCTATTACACTCTGTAAAATCGAACTGTGATTGGTGCCCAGTTACTCATTTTAATAGCTCATTTCGATTGATTGATAAGCAACACGCCGACTGCAGCTATTTTTAGCTCAGTGTACAAACAACATATTTCGGGGACAGAAAGGGACACGGGGACGCGAGCACGTACAGTCATGATAGTCACGCAAATAGAAATACAACAAACACAATGGAAATTGAAAGAACTACAAGGGAAAGCACAAAATGTCATATGGGTTTGAATTAGGGTCTGTTTGGAGGGACAGTTGGGGTGCCGGGACTGGACACAAGCTAACGTTCAACAAAAGCAGCTTAAGCGCAAATAAATCGAAATTCTTATGTCAAGAATTGTAATACAGTAATCATTGTTGCATGTACGAATTTTTCGTTTTAAAATAGTTGCGTTCTTATAATGATTTTTAAGTTACGAACATGTTTGAGTATTTTTGTAGTTGATTTAATATGCTTGGTTAATCTTTACACTCAGAAAAATGTATGTTGGAAAACGCCCTAAAATTAATATTATTCTGAAGACTATAAATTATAATTATATCAAAATTCTTCAAATTCGAAATTCTAATTTTCAGAAATGTATTCAGAAACCTTATTTTTAGAATAATTTAGAATCCTTTTTGGAATGTATGCAATATATTTTTCTATATTTTTTAATATTTGCTGTTATTGAGAAATATATTTTAAATAATAAATCCATTTTTTTTAAGCGTTGAGTTCTTAAACAATAAATTTAAAGATCCCTCCTTTTGTAGTTAAAAGCACTCAAGAGCGAGCTATGCTCTGTACCGTTTGTGCTTCAAGTCATTAGGGGCTTTTTTCTCCCAGTGTGGGACTTACTGCAGTTTGGGATTGAGTTGGCTGCCTGTCATGTGGTGCGTGATTTGTCGCCCACGTGCCACAGGCGAATTTTCTATTTAACCTGGCCAAAATACACAAAAAAGCCACTTTGAAGCCACAGCATATTGTGGTTTTACGTGTGCGGTGAACTCAATGCAAGAAAATTCAACTTGCAACTTGCTCAAGTTCATCGATGCAACCTGTAAAGAGTGTGCCATAAGTGCTTCAACATCAGCATTTTCAGATTGTGTGTGTTGCGTGTGTGTGTGTGTGTGTGTGTGTTTGAGCGTTGTGTGGTTTGTGTTTCTGATGTGCATGTTGCAACTTCGCAGCTTGTTTGCTTACAAAAAGTTTGTGCTCTTTCATTTTGTTCGACATTTAATTAAGAAAACACTCAGCGCAAACAGAGACTGGCGTGGCGAACGTGAATAGTTCACTTGTTTTCGATAATAGCGTGGATTTCGATTTGAGATTACATAAAAAAAACTACAGAGATGTTCAAATTCGAAGAATTGAAAGCAGCTATGTTGCAATACGACGGCGGCAAAAGAAAAAATAACGAGAAATACGCAACGGGAAAGGAAACTATTTTTCTACTTTTGCTCTGAACTTAAATTAAATCATTTTAAATTATTTTGTAATTAATTACTATAATACTCAAATGGAAGTTTCCCGGTGTTAAATTTAATAAAATCTCTTAATCTTTTTCAAATATATTTTACAACATTTATTGACTGCTATACTCAGATAATACCAATCAAGCTAAAGTTTCTGCCTTAAACATATCATTTAATGAGTTTGATATTTACCATTAATAAACATTAAAAACAATAATTACATTTAATGAATGCAACAAAGTATTTCAATTTATTTCATTAATTGTTATTTAAATAATTCTTAATTATATTGTCGCTCTTCATTTATTTTGTTTGTATTCAAAAAGTTTTTTTATTAGAAACTACAGATAGAAATGAATATGGCCTGGTCAAAAAGGATATTAACAAACTTTGCTTCAACTTGTAGCTACCGAGTTTTGTCGTGAAATGTCAATATGTATGTATATATTTATATATATGTATATATATATAGATTTAGTTTGACAAAGAAAAGCTCAACTTATGGGAAACTAATTAGCAAACAAGAAGACGAAGGCAGGCACACTCCTCGCCATATTGATAGAACTTAATTGCTGTTAATTAAATTTAATTAAAGTGTATTTGATAATACCTATTTGACCGCAAGGAAAACTTAATGATAGGCCTTTAAGTATTAACAAGAAGTGATAAAACACAAAACACAACAGAGGCGGAGTTTTAATTAAGCACCACTTGAATAGGAAATATTTAATAATACTCAAACAATTTAGAAAACTTTGATTTTTTTAAAGAGAAATTTGCTTAAATATAAGTCAACTTATTAATTAATTCAATTAACAATCTAAACTAACAGCTTCTGATAGTAAAATTCCTAGCGAATTATAATTAATTAACGCTCAGGGAATGTATTCAAAAGCAAATTTATTTCGACTCATAAGTAAATTATTGCTTTGAGTTAAGAAAAGCCGCCGTATTGCAACAATTAATTAGAAAGAGAGAAAGAGAGAGATAGAAAGAGAGAGAGAGAGAGGGATACTTGTTGTGGTTGTATTTTGGGCTTTTACTCACATTATTCGGGTTGCATCACGCTGCCGCACGGACTCATCCCGATTGAGGACCTCGATTATCATCTTGCGCTCCGTTTCCGACAGATTCTCCAGCACCTGAGTGGTGGCCACGGCCAGTTCGGGTCCCAGGGCATCGATGGTCTCCACGGGTATGCTGTCGGTGGCAGCATCGTTGGTGGAAATGCTGACGCCGGCGGACAATGAGCCAAGATTGTAGTTGGGTACAATGTTGCCAATGTTGCCGATGTTGCCGCCGACGCCAGCCCCAATGCTGCCCATATTGAGATGCATGCCACCCATTTGGAGGCCGGTGGCAACAACGCCTCCATAACCCGATGCAGTTGCAGCGCTGCCGTTGCCAGTTGTTGTTCCTCCTGTTGCTGTTGCTGGATTGCAAGCGCTGCTGCTGTATTGCAGCATATTGTTGCTGTTGGGCTCGGCAGCTGCTGCTGCTGCTGTTGCTGTTGCTGTTGCCACACGATGCTTGTTGTTGGCGTTTTGCGTGGGCGTGGGCGGTAATCGTGCACTGCGTCCACTTGACATACTACACCGGTTCCTCTATGCTCTGTGTACGTGTGTGTGTATGTGTGTGTTGCGTGTGCTGTTGTGTGTGTGTGTGTGTTGTGTTGCTGGTTGTCTGTTCTCCTCTGCCAAAATCTCCAAAAGCACAATCCGTAGTTGCAGTTGCTTCTATTTTTGTTTCTGTTTTACTTTGTTGCTGTTTTAGTTTCTGTTCTTCTTTTTTTAGTTCTTCTCTTCTATTTTGTGTGCCTTGCTTTAAAGAACTTAATTACGGGTGCCAGGTAAAAATATTGCTCCTTTTTTTGCTGCCACGATTCTCAAACGAAATTCTGTAAAATAAATAAAAGCGGGATTTTAGATAGTACAGAAAATGTATTCAGTCGAAAACTTTCAGCTTAAAAACTAGAAGGTATTTTTTCCAGCCTCGCAGATGTCAAATTTCAATTTCAATTCCATTTAAATTGAAAAGAAAAATAAAATAAAAAATAAAAATGTGCAGGAGTTTGACTAGCAGATACACTGAGGTCCAGGTTCACTTATCTTAAGTCTTTGAAATTTAAACAATAATCTGAACAAGTTAGAATGATCTTGTCGAACTAAACCCCGATTTTAGATACATTGCTGAGATCGGTGTTTCAAATCTTCTCTTTCGAAACTTCTTTTTATAAGAAATCGATTTATTTTCAATCAAAAATCTGTAAAATCAGACTATTTATAACCCAAATTTAAAGTATCTATCTGAGATTGTCTTGCTCATACAGAAGGACAGACGATGGACTAATCTCTTCATGTTGATCCATAATATATATTCTTTATTCTGCCAGACATGTTTCCTTCACGCAGCTGCAAACATTTGCACAACTCACTCAAACCTCAAAAGAAAATGTAACTTTTGCTTCAAACAATGAAATTCACAAGAATTTCGTTAAGTCATAACTACACCAGAATAATATTAATTCAATCAATAATTATCTCAAATCAATTTAGTAATATAATATAAGCCGGAAACACTTGCCAACGTCTTATGAATCATTTGGCTTAAGCAATTAAATTAAATTCCCAAGAAATTCAGAAAGTGAGAATGGCATCATTTAAAATAAGGGTTTCTTGGCAATGTAATTGGTAATAAATATTGTATATAAAATAATTGAAGTCAGCTACAATGAAATTGTTATGTGGCAAGTCAAACTTAAAATTCAAGGCGGCAACAAAATGCTGGCGCTAAAAGTGCAGGCAGCAAAATCCATAAATACTTGATCAGGGCATGGAATGGAGACTTGAATTCAATATCGAGCATGTCGTCACGCTTGCCACGACAAAAACTCAGCCCAGGCACACAACACACACACACATACACAAGCATGCATGTGGCAGCCATACAAATATTGATGTGGTGCTCAACGCTTGGTTTCTGCCAGCATAGAGCTTAGTTCTTTGCTTTTCCACACAGATACCATAGAATTATACACACAACTCACACACACTCACACACACACATCTGATATTTGATAACACACAGCTGTTACAGTTTGGTTTTCCATTAAAATTGAATTAGCCACCGACAAATTGTGTCCAGAGTTTGCGTAATTATGCTCACTTAACTGCAACCAAAAGCCGCTGTTAATGCCACAGTCAACAAATTAACTCAAATCTGCCAAACTCTTTGATAAACTATATTTGTCTATCAAATAATAATGTTTCTAATTTTAGTCATTTAATATGTAAGCTAAATCTAGTTGAAATGTTTACCAGCTATTTAATGCATGTGAAAACAAAAAACAAATTTGCTTTTTTGCTATAATTGTTAAACCAAATAATCCATCAATTAATATAAATAACAAAAAAAAATATATAAAAATAGATAAAAATGTATATAAAAACATGAAAAATCAGAAAAAGCAGTAGCATAATTGAAAGCCATGCCAGCTTAAGGTATTTGCGAATAAAAAGCTCAACATCAAATTGATTGCAGCCAAAAAAAAACAAATTGTAGTAATCAATTTAATAAATAATAAAAACAAAGCAAAATATATGAAATAAAATCAAAAATTTCGAGCTTGTTGAATATCGAATACCCTTTCAAGCTTTTAAATAATTTACTTTCAATTTACGTATTTTCATTTGTAACTTTAATTTTGCAGAGAACTGTCGCTGTCTTGGCCTAAATTAAAATATTTATTTATTTATTAAAAACGCAGCTTCAGCTCTTTAATATAATAATTTATAATCCCATATTTGATCAACTAATGCTTAGCTCACAATATTTAAAGCTGATGAAAGAACATGTTTAAATATGCTAAAATAATTATGCAATTCGCTTCTTATCAACAGAGCTCTCTTCCAATGAAAAACATGTTCCATTTGGCATATAAGTCTCCAGGCTGCGTGCCTTTTTTGATTAAGCTAAACTTTTATGGCTTACTTTTTTAGGTTTTCCCTGAATGCGACAGATGAAATAAGAAAAATAGAAACTCATAAAAAACTCAAACATAAAATGTTTATCAATGGCATTTTTTTTCAACCAGCTAACAGCAGCCACGCACATACATATGCCACGAGCCTGTCATTGTAGTTGTAGTTTCCGGTAATCCAGATTGAACTTTTAGGTTGGCCAACCGATTTCCGCACCCAAATTCAAACAAGATTTGTGTGAAAATATCCGTCACGTATGGCACTAATGGAAACATGGCATTAATGTTTCAAAATAATATGCCGATTTCCCAAGTAAAAGCATAACACGAAAAAGCTATTTATTTACAAAAAAAAAACTATTATTAAAAAAAAAACTAAAAATATAACATTATGAATATGCAATCAATAATAATGCAGCTTAATTCAAGCTAAAATATAACTTATCTTATGATAATAAATAAATACAAAATGTTGATCAATATTAAAATAATATTACAAGTTTCAAAATATTTTAATAAAATAATATTACAAGTAATTTTTCAAATGTATCTGTATAAAATCTTAAATTACAAATTTATCATTTTTAAGGCAATGGATTTATTTTATTTGTTTTTATGTCTTATAAAATAATTATGGTCGCCTTAAAATGGGTTTAAAGCTGATCATCATTAAATTTAAATAAATTTGCAGCATATTTAGTCACAAAATTAGTGTGCGTAATGAAAATCGATAAATTTCAGTGTTTGCTCGACTTTAGCCAGCTTTTGTAAAATTAATTAAAAGGTTATAAATAAACAACAAGCGATGGGGGAATGCAGCTACCTACACACAAATACATACACACATTTGGAAAACATTTTCAGTTGTATGTATAGTATGTGTGTGTGAATGGTCTATACAAACTTACGTCGAACAGAGAAAGAACAATGAGAGCAGCAACAGTCAAAAGACATTCAAATGACAATGACAGTTTAACTGTGGCGACAGCAAAAGGACCACAATGGGAATGCGCGTGGGCAAAAGGATAGTCTACTGGGAGCGAGGGGTGAAGGGGTGGCACAAGAGGGGGGCTTTGGGCGAAACAACTGGAAAGGCAGACAAGCGCATGCATGCAAAGTCCAACGGTTTTATCAACTCACGGAAGTACTGCCGCTGTCATTGTCGCTCTCACTGTCGCTGCTGTCTGTCTGTCTGTTGCTGTCTACGTGCTGTCCTTTGATGTGTGACGTTATCCAACACTGCAGCAACAACTACTAATACTCATACGTCAAGCAAAACATGACAAAAAAAAACACTATCTTAGGTTCACCGGAGATTAAATACCCTGGCGTAAGAAAAATCTCGAAAAGAGATGCATACCAGATATAACTTGAGAAAAGTGGAGCTATTAAGAACTCATCTTTTTACCGATACTTCCTATGACAACTATACACACATTATTAATAAATCACTTAAAAACATTTGACCTTATTTATTGATTTTTAAATTATTAAAAAAGGCCACGAAACACTAAATAATTATTTCAAGCTGTTAAGGAAAGTGAAGATATATATAAAAATATACCTAAGCTATATAGACTAGACTATTGAAGCTGATCAAGAATATATCTATGGGAATTAGCTGTTCAAGACATCTTCAAGACTTAACACAATTCGTAATTAACATTAACTGAATAATAATAATTCATTTAAGGATCTTTCTAATGTTATATATACAATAAAATGCACCGATTTTGATAATGCTTGAATGAAGATATTAACAAACAAATTCAGAAATATTCGGAGTGCTCTAATGACGAATCTTGAAACGATGGTTGGTGCTGATCCAGAATATATATTCCTTATGGGATTGGACATGCTTTCTATGCTCTGTTACATGCTGTTGCTCATGTTCATTATAGCCTTCTACCCATTTGGTGTAGGGTGTTGAGTCAGGTGGCCTGAACTAAACTGCAAAATTGAAAATGCCATACAGTTGAACTGCAAGCTGCAAGGTGGAAGCTGTAAGCACTGCGTGCGTGGGAACGCTGTGTTGGTGTCCTGACGCTGACTGACTGGCAAAGACATGCGATATCAATTGAAAAGCAAGCCTCGACACTTGAATTGTTAGGCAGCGGGGCCGGCAGCGGAGCCGGCAGCGGGGCTGGGAAGGCAGTCAGAACTTGGGCTGCCATCCAGCAGATCCGAGCAGAGCGCTGTCAGACTGCCTATTATCCTGGCGTCTCGCTGATGGATTTCGTTTCGCATGTACACAATGAAGATTCGCACTCTCGATGCCTGCCTGCTGGCTGCGTGTGGCACAAATGTAATTAAGCAGGCAACAACGAGTGTGTGCGATGGTGTGTGTGTGTGTGTGTGTGTGTGTGTGTGCTCATTCTTACGCCTTTTGCTTGCCGGATTGTCTTATTGAAAAGATGAGAAATGCACACGCATGCACAGTAAGTTGTGGATGCTTCCGTTCATAATTTACACCTGCTGCATTTTTAATGCACGTTACGTATACGCAGCGTCCTCTGACTGTGTGTGTGTGCGTGTGTGTGAATTATATATGAAAACATTAAAAATGTATATCTATAAGTATTTTAAAAGCACCTCTTCATTCCACTCACAATAATAACAAACGTCTCTCATTAAAAAACACTTATCCTATGATAAATGACAAAATATTTTTGCATTTTCAAATCTGTCCGGAATTATTGTGCCATTTCCTATATATAAATTTGACATTTAGACTAACAAGAGACTTCTGCAAAAAAGCCCCATGCTGAATTGCGCTGATAATAGAAAATATAATTGAAAAGAAATAAAAAAAAATATTATTGTCAATTATGAATGGTCGAATACACACACACATTCATTCAATTCATTTATTTAACAATTGTCTTGTGTTACTTTCTCTTAGCCATTTTTTGCTAACGTCAATTGCCAGGCTATTTTTAGCGGGGACAATATTGGCGTCATCAGGATATGAGCTAGATGCTCGTAATTGAATTTGACTCGAAACACACAAATCAATTTGAGTTAGCAGTCATACACACACACACACACACACACACACACACTCGGCAGCCGTAGCATCAACTACTACCTGCAACATCCGGCTGCAGGGTTTGATTGTCAGTTTAAAAGATACTACAGCAAAATTCGAAAGCATATTGCGCATACGTCATGTTGCAAAAACGATTGCCCCATATGTCGACCACCCTCGATTGCCTTCCCCCCTCTCTCTCCCTGCTTGGCCTGTAGCACAAATCATGAATAAACAAACGTATGGAAATCGAGGCAACTTTTCAGTGTCATTGTCGAATGTGTGCCACACAAAACAAATACACAAGTATCAACATTGCACAATCTCCGCAAATACGTACATGGTCAATGTGAAAGCAGCGGAAGTAACATTTGACAGCAATGTCAGAGTACACAACAAAGTAAAAATATATTTAGATATATACATATAAACGGATGTGTGTGTGTATGTCTGTTGTGGAGTATATGCCAAACACACACAAATAAAATACGGATATCAATAGAACTCAGCTGAACGACAGTCAAAATATGTATACATTTGCCTCGTAATACAATTTGAGCACTTTCATTTGCTTGGCTTTCATATTAGAAAGTTCTATTTAAATACGATCTTTGCTTGCAACTTAAATTAAATGTTGCCTCACAAATTATATGCTAGTTGATCAGCCTAATTTAAACAAATATCCTTAACTCGAATTTATATATAACTCAGTCAAATATTGGGTTAACTTTGTTAAGACAGATTTTGTTGGCAATGGCTACAGTTTGACAAGAGACTTGCTTTAAGAACATTTTTAATGAAAAAGTTGTTCAAATTTTATTAAAAAAAAAAAACTTAGAATTGGTTATTATTGTCGCATTGGTTATAAATTAAAATTTTACGAAAAATATCCCTAGATGACAAATATAAAATATTCATAAGAAACTGATTTGAGTTGAATATATTTAAACAGATTTATAGTTTTGTAGTGCAGTTTGAAGAAGAAGAACTCTACAGCTCCATAAAGAGTATATATATATATATATATATGTGAAACTTTGTCTAATATTACATTGAAAGTTCAAAGTTTCAAATAAAGTTAAGTGAGGTTAATTTTAGACAAAACTTGCGTTGATTATTCAGATTGCCGCCACTCAAACCAAGTTTATAAAAACAAGTTTAGCAACTTTAGCAAAATGTAACATAAATAAAGAAAACCAATTTAGAGCCAGACAAGAGTAGAAAATACTCAGATAAATATACTATATAAAAATATATATTTATATTTATATCTGTTGAACAGGATTTTAAGAACAGTAAAGCCACAATAATATAATCAATGTCAGTGCATATACAAGAAGAAGCCACTCAAATATAAACTTGTATGTCGATATCTGTGTGTGTATGCGTGTGTGTGTGTGTGTGTGTGTGTGTGTTGTCAATGCTTGTGTGCAGTTTCCGTTGCGCTTGTCTGCCCCACTTATAATGCCTTAAGCTCAAAAGGTTGCATATATTACAGACTATAAAATAAGCGTTAAGCATGACTACAAATGTCAACACACACACATACTTATACACACATACTTATACGCACACACACACACACACTTATACACACATACACGCACACTTATACACTCACAGACAGCCAGTTACAAGTTGGGTAAGTCTGTCGGTTGGTGTCAAGTGCTTGTCGACAAGGTTGTTGTCTAAGCCACTACATTTAGACTCCATCTGGAGGGGTGGGCAAGGGGAAGGTGAACATTTAAAGGGCAGGTTTCCTTAAATAAAGACATGAGACACATATTCACATAAATATGCTAGCATGCTTTGAATATCGGATGGAAATCTTAACATGCTGAGAAGCGAGCAGCTTATATATGTATCTATTCTGTAGCCAAATCGAAATCAGTCCAAAAGCAAGTTGTGCATATAAAAGAAGGTAAATAGAGGAATATATATTATATATATTCCTGATCAGTAAGTAAGAAATATATAGATACTGATAACTTTCTCTTTTTACTTACATCGATAAAAATCGATTATGGATTTAAATAGATATTTCAAATTGAAGAACCCATTCTTTTGAGTAGGTATTATAACTGGGCATAACATTAATCAACTATAGAAATCTTATGAGATATATAAAAATTCAAAGTGTATAATTTATGATATCGTCAGACTTGATTACAGGGCATCTGCTAGTCAAGTTCTCTTGAATGACTTTGGCACTTGCACAATTTATTATAGTTTAAGTCTTGGTTACAGGGCATCTTCTAGTCTAGTTATCTTGTTATGTTAATAATAAATGACTTGTTTGTTTTACTCACTATTATTATTTACATAAGCTGCTCTTCGTGCTCAACAAACAGCAAATATTGCAAATATCTCTAAGATATTGAATTCACTTCCAGCTATAAATCCTGTTTACGACTTGAGTTCTAATCTAGGACAATTTATTTAATGCCCCAATTGAATATACATTCACCTTTATTTATGCACATAAATTGTTAAGCTTTAGCTTCAAAATATACAAATTCAATTGTTTCTCAAGCAAATTGATTTATTGGAAAAGTTCTTCATTTTATTATATTTATTTTTCATTATATAAACAACAATCAAATTGCAATTGCTGGATTTAGCACAATATTTAAACAACTCAAACTCGGTTTCAAAGATCGTTGATTTTTGCAGTTAAAATCCTCACCTGGAATCAAGAATTATTTTCCTTTTGCTTCAATTATTTTTCCACTTCAAATCTGAGTACACATTTTGTACAAGCAAAGAATGATTTTCCAGGAAATCTTGTTTGCATATCAATTATACACACGCATTTAATTCCAAGAATAAATATTTCGACTTTTTAACATTTCACAACTGTCAAAAGAATATTCACTAAAAAAATAAAATATCTCTGCAAAAATATTTTTGGCGCTCGAAACTGGCATTTGTAGCGAAGTTTTCATTTTGCAACAAAAAAAAAAAATAAACTTAATTTGTTTTGACTGAAAATCGACCACATTTAAATAAATAAGTACCAGAGGTAATAAATATTTAAAAATAAACCCAACATGTCTGAAACTCGATTTCGTCAGGCCTTTGTAATAGAAAATGTAATTTGTGATAATTGTTTTAACTGCTGACAGAAATTAGCCCAATGGAGAGCTGGCCAAGTTAGTGCCATCGATTTTATGTCAATCGCAATCTAATTTCCAAAGGAATATCAGAAATCGGTAGGTAGTATTCAATTGGGCATTGGCCAATGAGCATTATAGCCCGAAAGAATTGGGAAATTGTGCCTTGAACGTGATACGCTTGTCAAACTTGTTGTGTGGCCTCAATGCTTAGATGTGCAGCTCGCATGCACAGTTGAATAGTTGAATAATTGAAGCACTTACACAGAAATGGTGGAGCATGTCTCCGAGGAAATACCGGAAGCGACAACAATCCAATCGAAGCCAATCCACCTACACATTGTTGGCAACCGAAATGAACCAAACGAAGTGAGGACCAAGGATATGATTAACCCCCACGCACAGCAAAAGGTTAACCGAACTGAAGCAGCAGCCACCTAAGGCAACTGAATCACAAATATTTGCCCACACTGGACATTGCATTGAGAGTGCCACATCAACCGCAAACCAAATCCCAACCGCTGCCTCCACACAACTTGCCACAAAGGTGGACGCCGAGCCACTTAACCTGGTATAAAATTCATCAACTGTAAGTTGAGCAAAAAATAAAAAAAAATAACAACAACAATGAAAGCGTCGCTAAAGAAAATAAGAGGGGAGGGGGAGGGGAGAGGGGCAGGGTGCACATTACATTACATTTGCAACGCGTCGCACAGTGGCACAAAATGAGTGTAAACATCATTTTAATTGTCTTCATGAAGAAAGCTGTGAAAAATTATGAGTTTTATGATTGTTTTCATTTCATTAAATGTGAGAGCAGGCAAATATTTGCTCAACACTAAGTACCATTTAGATATGGCAGCCATATCCTGCCAAATGAAACAACATTTATTTTTAATCAACTTGATTATGTTCATATATATATATTCCTTGAAAATACACCAAATATGTATGTAGGCTTTATTTAATTTTATTTAATTTTAAATTTACGGATTTTTTATACAAATCTTAGTTAAATAATTATAAATATTCGGGCTAAAAATTACAAAAAAATCGGAATATGATAGGAATGAAATTTAAATTAAATAAAATTAATAAAAACCAAGAACTGAAAAGCATACGCTTAATAACGGGGTATAAATATAATAGTAATGCAAATTTAATAATCTAGCTTTAAAAAAGAAGCAAATAAAATAAAAATTAAAAAAAATGATGCAACAATATTATACAAATATTTTTAATAAGCAGAGAACAAGAAGATATAATAAAAACAATAATGAAAAAAGTAATTAAAGGAAAAGCAAACGCTTAAGAAATGATTTAAAAATCAGACATGAAAGAAAATGAAAGTATAAATTATCCGAAACTAAAATGAATATGCCAGAAATAAAATTTTAAATATTTAGTTTAACTTTAAATATTGATAAAGTGATTCAAAATCGGCCGAGGCTAGGCAAAACTTGAAGTGTTCTAGAATCATTAAATTTATACAACCGATTTGCTTGACGGCATATTCAGCAGTAGTAGCATTAATCAGAACCAGCCAATGAATAAAACCATTGAATTAATCAGCAAATCAGCAAATCAGCAAATCGAACTGAATGCAGACATTCGAAACTTGAACTTGAGGCGAACTCAAGATTTTTTTGCCCAGCAGCCATGGTGTGAATGGCGTTGTAAAGTCCCCTTCGAGGCAACATAAAACTTTGCACAGGCCACTGCGCACGACAAAGTGATGCACTGGATAAACAGCAGGCCAGCTGGCAACTTTATGCCACACACACACAGCGGGGCACTATTTGTAAAAGTCTGAGCACGTTTATGTATGTGTGTGTGTGTACCACAAGACCGCTGAATAAACACGCCAACACACACACACACTCCTATGATTTATTCAGAAAACAAAGAACCCTCCTCCCTCCTCCCTGCGCTGGTCGGCGAAAGTTTAACAATAAATGTAGGTCAAAGTGCATGCGGAGCGAGCAGATAAAGAAGTGACAAGCGGGCAAACATGGGTTAAGCTGCTGGCCATTTTCTCTCTTCTTATCTGCTGAACAATCGTTTACACTCATTTGAAAATAATTTGACTGCAATTGAGCACTGATAAACAATATTAATTCGAAATGTCGGCAAATAATTAAAAAAAAAAATTGTAATTAATTTTTAACAATTAATATTAAATGCCTAACTCAAGCTTGACGTAATTTAGATAGAATAAAAAGTTTTAATCCTTAATTATTATATTAAAACCAATCATCTTTTAATATAATGAGGCTGTTTAAGAATAGTTAAGAAATTATTAAAATATGATGAAGCTATTTAAGAATAATTTAAAAAAAAAACATTTTTTTAGTTTGCTTAATTTTAAACTTAATTTTCGAACTTTTACCAAGAATATCTCATCCGGCATATATTAAATCAAACAAAGCAAATTACTTTTATAAGAGTTTGAAATATAAATATGTTTTAATAAGTATATTTACAAGTTCTCTGTAAGATTGACAGAGACTACCCCTATTGGATGTAGTTCCTCGCCAATAAGTCAATTGCAAGCGTTTCAAACTGCTGTTTGCTGAGCAACCTGAGCAGCCTTTTTATCAAATGTTTTTTCTTTATCGAAGGGCATCAGCACTCAGGATGAGTGAAATGATAACGTGCCATCTGTGGCAAACCTTTGACCTTTGTGTGTGAAAAATTGTGGCCCAAAAATGGCAAACCAAAATACGCTTGAGCAGATTTCACACAAGACACAAAGCACACACAAAACACATACAAACAGTCAGTGTGTAAATGTTTGCAAACGTTAATGACGCGCTCGGCAGGCAGCAGTTGTGTCCACACACACACAAGCGCACAGTCGCCTACACACAGAGAGGCAGACAGACAGACAGGCAGACAGACAGACAGGCAGGCTGGCTGGCTGGCTGGCTAGCTGGCAAAAGTAATAACTTGAAAGAGGCTGGCAAAGCATCAACTGGTTGCTCCTAAGTGGGGTGGTTGTGGCTGTTAAAGGTCGTTCGCAGACCGGGCCAAATATTGCCTAGTATTGAACCTATTCATTAAAAGCCGCCCGGGGTGGCAAATTATGGCCAGCTGAGAGCTGCTAGCCAACCAGTCAGGCCAACCAGTCAGGCCAGCCAGCCAGCCAGCCAGCCGGCCAACTCAACGAACTGGCCATTTTCCCAGCGGCTGCGCTCATAATTATGCTAATGAAGTGGGCGGAAGGCGGGTTGTTAACATCTTTGCATTGAATATACACTTAGAAAAAGAACGCACTGAATTTTAGAAAATCTGTCTAAAACTTTAAGCATTTTCTTCATTTAAATAAATGAACTAGAAACTTATAGAAAGGCGTGCGCTAAATAAAGAATCCCAAAAATATTTCATTTTTCATTTCTATTCTTCAGAAATATTTTTTTGATATTAAGAAATTTAAAATCGCCGTAAAAATAGTTATAATAATAATTATAATAATAATACTAAATACCAGTCTGATTTGTTTAAGTGTAGCCACAAATCAAAGACTTAAAGGAGATGCAGTCTATGTGACGAAAAGCGGGTTTGCCCCAAGTTGCAGAAACAAGCAGATTGAAGCAGTACGTCCATGTCGCTGCTCAAGGAATCACGAATTCTGTGCGTGTGTGTATGGGTGTGTGCGTATGTGTATGTGTGTGTGCGTGTGTGTGGTTGCTTGGCAGTCTGACAGTGTGCCTAGGATTTAATTAAACATTTGCTGCTTAAGTGAAGCTTACCTCTGTATAACAAGTAAGCTACAGTCAAAAAAGTGATAGACCTACAGATACCCTTTTCACAGTAAAAACATAGAACTAGCCTTCATTTGTGGTTACCTATCCCTAATTAAATATGTCACTTTTTCAGATATGATATAACCTATGAAGAAGTTGAAGTTTTTTTGAATTGCCAAATTTAAAGTCTCCGGCGCTTATAGCATCTGAAATCGGCTATAGCAACTATACAGACAGACAAACGGACATGGCTAAATCTCTTCATCCTGATCAAGAGTATATATACTTTCTGAGGTCGTAAGTGCCTACTCGCAATTTGCAGAGGAATGGAATACGCAAAATTGGATTGCAGACGATTGATTAGTCAAACTGCAGCTACACCAAATATGGTCCCCTTAACATACACGCAGCCCTGAATACACCACATGCCCCTCCACCCACCACCCTCCACCCCCCTCGTTACTGTCCAGTGAGCACGTCAGAGTTTCAACTAAACGCCATTTAAGCTCTGTGGCACAACAATTGTCGAAGCGTAATTAATGCGATTTGGTTATGTGTCCATCGATTGAATGCATAAAGACCCCCCCACATCCCACACCCCACACCCTACACCCCTTCCCACCATCCCCCCAAATTTACCCTGTGACTAGCTAGAAGTATCCGTTCATTGTCTGCTCCTGGTCCACTGGTCGATTGGCTTTTGTGCTGATCTATAAACATTTTCTAAAAATGGCAGCCAATAAGCCGTTTATTGTTTTGGCCTGTTGCCTGTTGCCTGCTGTTGCCTGGGCTAACACTGTCTATTGTTTGTATGTATGTGTGTGGCATGTGCCATGTGGCATGCATGCTCAACTTATAGATTAGACAAGTTAAAGCTGTTGTAAGCTTTTGACTAGATAAATTTAAGTTCTCTTCAGCTCATTTTATTTGACACTTAAAGTTGTTAATTGAAAATATTTAAAAAAATCTGATTTTAATTTGAATTTAATTCATAAGTTATTTATTTAATAAAATTAACCTTTTTTTTTTAACATTTAAAACATATTTGAAGCTAATCTATTTGGCTTCAAAACTGAGCTGATGTTAAAGTGTTTTCGCACACATTTAAGTTTACATTTGAATATATTTGAAGCATATTTGAAGTTCCGCGATTTATCTAAGAATATTACTTGATTCCGATTTTACTCAATCTAGAACGCATTTATTTAATACTTTAGCTTAATTTTAATACACTTAAAACATATTTGCAATTCATCTATTTAGATTAATAACTTGCCACTTGTTGAAGGTGCATCAATCATCGGAAACAATTCATCAAGGCAATTTGAAGCTTTTAATTTGCCAAATTGTTTTGAGGTGATTTGCCGAAAATGATTTACATCTACATAATTATAAGGGAGCACCACCCAAAAACCACCCAAATTTCCCCACTGGACTCATTAGTGTTGTAGCCTCCAGCCAGGACATTGACTGTATTCTCAAAGTATCCCCAAGGTATATATATAAAAGCACACACAATTTTTTCACATTAGAGCGCATAAAGCTAGCCTATTGTTTAGATATAGATATATATATATATATATATATGTGCTGATAAGTATATGCATGTAAAAATGTAAAAGTTTTACTGCCTGCAGGCCTTGTCTTTGTCATTAGGAAGGACTTTCCCTCTCTTTCCCTACTTCTGTTTCTTTTGTTGCTATTTATGCTCAACTTTTCATTTTTCTTTTCTGATTTTTTTTTTGTTGTTGTTTCCGGTAGGCTTTTGTGAAATTTCAATTTTGTAAACTCATAAATCAAAATGTCTGCACAAATAAAGCCCCAACCAAAATAATATTGCGAATTGCGCAAGTGTTGCCAGTAATCGGCCAGGGACTGGGCCAATGTGCCCCACAATTAAAGCGATAGACTCAAAAGTGATTCCCAAAGAGAGGGCTGAGTGCATTCGATGTCATTTCGAGTGATTAAACAAACATAAACAGAATTTCAAAGCCTGCCACACACAGAGCGCATACACAACGGGTGTGTGCGGAAGGCTTGTGTGGCAGGCTTGTAGTTGTTTGTTTTGGCAAGGGGGAAGCGGGGGGTACTCGGTTGGTGCACAGACAAAGATTATTCGCAATGCGTGCAGAGAAAAAAAAAAGTGTGCGTCAAAAATAAAATTGAGTTTTTGTCAAATGAATTATTCAAAGAAAATTTTAATATTTTCAACTCCAATGAAGATCTGCAATATCAAATTTAGAATGTTTTCTTAAAAATTAAAATTGTTTTTTTTTTATAATCTTAATTTTTAATCTTAAAGAGTACAAACTTAATCTATAAATATATATTTGGAATTTCACATTTTTTCTGACTCTTTTCGACTGTCGAATTGTCAGATGAGTTCAATTTTTGCTGGTTAACACACAAACACTCAGCTTGAATAAGTAGTACACGATTTTTCTCGCCGTGTAGCTGTGATGGTTAACTTTCTGGCTCGCTAAACAAATACGAGAAAACGCACGCGAAACTTAGCAGATTACTTGCGGATATAGAAAGCATCAATCCTTAAATGTCACCGATAACGCACGCAACACACACACAACACACACGCAACACACACACACACACGCAACACACACACACTCGAGAATCCATGTCATAAATTCACGTCAGCTTAAAAAGAAATACATCCAGCTGCCTGTCGTGAAGACAGCCCTTTAAAAAGTCGTTTAGGCATCAAATGAATTTCCAATTTGATGCAAGTCACAAAATATGAAAAACAACTTTTCCGCATATAATTTCAGCTGCATAAATTAATGATATATATGGGAGGGGGGCTAGGGGGGGCTGTGAAGATTGCTTATTAATTAATAAGTTGAAAGTATGCTGATTGGAATGTAACAAATGAAATTTATTGAGCTTCGTGACGCAAATATTTCAATATTGAAAAAGAGAAGAGAAATGAGTGGGGAAAAGAGACACAGCGATGTGGAAAGAGATGCAAAAGGAAACACAAACGAATGAGAAGGGGATTAATGAAGGAGAAGCCAGTGAGAAAAGCGCTGATAAAAGCTAAGACTTTAAGCGAGAATCAATGCAAAAAGCTTATTCAGAGATGAAGCGAGAAGCATGGGCCAATGGGCAGATTGGGCACAGAGATAAAGCGAAAGGCAGAGAAGATATAGTCGCTGACTCTGATGTAAGGAAAGCAAAAAAAAACGAAGAAGAAGTAAATATAAGTAAAATCATCAAATCGATTAAATAAAGTGAGTCAAAGCGAGAAGCAAATCAAAAAGATGATCAATGGGTAGAGCAAAAAACAAAGGTCGAGTGAGAAAGAATGCTCTGATGAGAGAGAGAGGAACAAGAAGCAAAGCGAGATGCCAAAAAAAAGGAAAGAGTTAAAAAGCAAAAAGTGGAGAAAGAATCAGAGGTGAAGTGACAAAGGTTGAAAAAGTAAAGTTAAAAATGACTAGAAAAGTAAGTTACTTACTTGATTCTAGTTTTTTGTTTAACAATAACAATTTAACAATAACTGTTTATTTTCATTATGTGTTGCAACTAACTGTGATGGCGGTAATTGAAGTAAAATTAAGTAAATATCCAAATTAGGGTAAATATTAAGTAATGTAGCATCAAATGCAGGACAAATAACAACAAACGAATATTAAATTTGTTTAATTTGCTATTTGCATCTTACAATACACAATGATAATATTAATTTGCGATTTGTTGGCTCACTGAGTGAATATTGGTCGATTTTATGATGGCCAAATGATTATGAAATTATTTATGCCAAACAAACATAATTCCATTTTATGCATATTTGGGAGTGCAAGCACGGCTGAGCAGTGCGTAGAGGAGGAGGGGAGCGGTGCTCAAGCGAGAGGGGAGGGAAAACAAACGAGATGCAATTATGCAGCAATTACGCCTCCCCAAATTCCCCCGCACAGTCGAGTGTTTGCTGCTATGCCATAAAAATGTAAATTCATTCGTTTGGCACTTGAGTGCTGAGAGCGAGAAGCGAGAAGAGCAGAGAAGCGAAGCGAAGCACAAAGCCAATGTGTGACTGCCAGACAAACGGACAGCTGGACAGACAGACGGACCGACAGCCACATACACTAATGATTAAATCGATATCTGTTGCTGTGCCTCGCAGCTGTATCTATAGCTGTATCTGTGTCTGCATCTGCATCTGTATCTGGGCATCGCTATAGCTTACATTGTTATCCGCCTGCCATGGGCGTAGTCATGAGAGGGGTAATCTTGTCACTTTATATACACCTAATATCATTCAGATACAAATATTTTCCACACACAGAATAAACAGAAAAACCAGATCAGAAAAATAAAAATGTGAAAATGTGAAAATGTTTTTCACATCACAAAAAGCTTAAAAAGGAGATCTTAAAAACATATACAACAAAAAATAATTATTTTTAAATATTTATTTGAAGTTTGTTTGAAGCTGTTTCACTTCTTCAGATTGCAATTACTTGATTAATTATAGACATAACGTAACTCTAGACGGGTGCTCAGCTACAAAGAAAATAATGAATGTCGAAGAATTAAATAAATCCAAAGAGATAATGATTAATTTGACGCAATTTATAAAGATTGAAATCAGAAAAAGATGCTTGCCCAAATGGCCCCCGCCGGACTACACCCATGCTGTCTGTGACTTGTGGTCCTTGCGTCGATATCCTTGCCATTTGTCTGAATGGAGGATATCGAGCCTGTCAATTCTCAAGATGCGTCTGACAAATGTGCTGCAATTTGTTAGCCAAGCAAATTTGTTTGTCAATTTGCTTCTTTTTTCTTCTTTTTTTTGGCTGCTTGAAGTTTAATAAGCCAAATGAGCAGCCCGTCAACAGTGGGGCTGAAATATGCTGAGGAGCACGCACCAATCAATAAACCAATGAACACGCTGCTGCCACACACGTTCCTGGGCACTTTTCGTGCACTTCGTCTAACCACAGTTGAATAATTTAAAAAATATGCAAATTGTGTCGCGGGCGAAATCCCTTTTCTTTTCAGTTTTTTCGTTATTTTCCGAAATTTATGAGCATAAATAAAATTTAAGCCGAGCCATCAGCAAATGTGACAATTTGATTATTATATGTCAAAATGACAAACATTTCGGTTTCGGTTTCGTTGTCGGTTTCGGTGTCGGTTTCGGTTTCGGTTTGTTTCTTTTATGCATTTTATATGAAATCAAGCAGGAAATTTAGGGCAACAAACAACAAACAAATTTGACAAATATTTGCGACATTTTTGTTTCACTTCGACAAACAGGAATAGAAGAAATTTTGTGCTTGTTTTTCTTTTTTTCTGCGGGCAATGCGGCGTATGCGCAACTTTTCCGAATAGGCTTTAAAATCAGAGCCACAGCAACTAGTTGCGTCTCTGATGGCGCAAGAATTTATAATGAAGCAAGAAAGTGGGTCAAACAATAAGTAAGAAAAGCCTATGAAAAAAATATATATTATTATCTTTTAGCAGTCAATTAAAATGTGTGAATATAAATCGTGTGTTTTTGGGTGTTTAGTGAACAACTTAAAATTCGATAATGAAATTTACTGATTGAATAATGTGAAGTTGGTAGGAGAGAGGACAAGTATAAGTGGAGTGGGTCGATGGGGTTATTTTTAACTAAGCGTGAGTTTTGAGTGAGATGAGGGCTTAATCAACAAGAAACTAGAAACATGAAAAGTTGAGCAACTATTTAAACAGGACTACTTATTTATTGAAAACTTGCCAATTAATGTCAATTTTGAGTTGAAGTATATTTATCATAGGTGGAAACACATCTTTTATGTTCAGTTAATTAATAGTTCGAAAATAGTTCGATGAGCTGACGAATAAATATTAATTTTAACACTTATCGCTGATAGTTTCACTACGTGACTACCTCTAGATAAATATACCTAGATAAAAGTCCTCTTCCACTATCTCATAATTGTTGGTTTAATTTTCCTGGCTCCTTTTGTAAAGCTGGCTTTTCGAGCACAATTGGACATAATTCAATGTCTCTCTGTATAATTTTGAGTCCTGTTCTTGAATATGGATCTTGTAAATGGTCTCTCAATTGCAAGGATTCATCAGGATACATTGGAATCTGCACAAAATGAATTTCTGCTGTTTGCACTACGGGTTCTTAACTGGAATACTATTATCCGCTTAGCTACTGAAAGTAGTATACTTTTCCTAATAAATCCTATTTGTACTTGCTGCTGAAATTGATTCGTCTGCTTTAATCAGCCACGTTAGTTTTGTAGGTAATTTTTCTAAGCTATTTCAGATCTTATGCTTCAGATAGTATCTCAGATGTCACTATTAATTCGTGCACTTTTACTTATCTATAGAAAATACTAAACAGACAAATTTATTACCCTTAATATTACATTATTAGATCTGATTAATGTCCTGCTCAATATCAATATAAAAAATTACATTCTTTCGTGTTTCCATAGCAGTAATCAAATAGGGACAGTTTTCTGGAGTTGGGGAATCGCAGACTTAATTAAATTTTACAAAATTTAACTTTTTAAAGGAAGCCAAAGAAAGTAATCTGCTTTTTACTGGTAATCAAAGTTGTGTGGGTTCATGGACTTAAGAAGAGGCAGTTTGGATGAGAGTCTTCAATTTAATAAGCCAGTTTAATATCCAAAGAGAAACAAAAATGTTCTGTGTAAAATAATAATAATAAATAAATTGAAATTGTCAATTTAGAAAAGGTTAATTATTTAGTCCTCTAATTGGATTCCTAATAATATTGATTAGTAAATTTGAACTGTGAAATCAGTTAAGGTAAATTTATTAAGTCTTCGAAATGTAATTTAAATAATAATCATAATTTGTCACAATTTACAAAAATCCTTTAATAAGTTGAGTATAAATAATAATAGTAAATAAATTTAAATTGTTTCTAATCGTTTCCAATTGGAATATCAATACCAACCAGAATCACTTCACTTCTTCACTTCAGTAATTCACTTCAGTAATTGCTTTAAAATAGACCCAAATTTCAGACCCAAGTTGCTCCCCTTCCCCACCCCCCCCTCTGTCTATCCTCAGTATGCATCGTAATAATAATAAGCCAAACAAATTGATAAACAATTCAATGTTTCGTTCATTGTATGTAATATCGCTTATTGTGTTGTTTGAACGGGTAATTCAAATATGCATTAGCATTGCGTATACGCCACGTCTATCGTCTATCAGCTGAAAGGCATTCTCTGTTGTATATTGTTGCATTAGGGCCTAAGCCGATTTGTGCCATTGTTTTAACTGCTGCCAAGTGATGTGCACACAATAACCATTTTGCAATTTGCAGCCTCAAATTGATAACATAATCAGACAATAAACTAATCAAACAATGGCCAGTCAGACGAATGTGTTTTGGGCCCTAATGTCTGTCATGGCACTCAGCAATGATTAATCAGCGCTGGGGACACGCCCACAATAATGAGGCGACGAAGCGCCTTAAATTGTCTATTGTCCGAAATAAGAAGGCTTCTAATGACTTTTACACTCGAAAAAAAATAGCAGTAATAAACTTAAACTCAAATTAAGTTGGAAAATTCGAGATCAATAGAAATAGATTTATTTTTGTATTAATGTATTTTAAATTATGGTTTTTATTGTTATTGATAATCGATATTTATCGATTAGCAAGGAAAACTACGGATAGAAGATGCTTTCTTCTGTCTTTTGCATGCTTTTGCTTAATTTCAGTTTTTGCATTCTTTTTTGCTTTTTCAATTTGTTCAGGTTATAAAAATGCTTGTAATAAGTATTTCCTACTTGATTTAAGATTTCTCACACCTCTTCGCATAACATAGATCGATTTTTGAAGCAAGTATGCTTTAAGAATATTCAAAGTGAAAGTAAGCAAAGACTGAATGCAGAAGTGATGCTCAAGCATATTCAAGCTCCAGAAAACGCTAAGAGTTCTATGCGAACTTCAAGTGTTGACCTGTGTGTGAGTGTGTGTGTGTGTCATTAGGAGCAAGTGCAAAGTTCGTATTGCCATCTCATCGATTTTCACATTAATTAAGCACTAATTAGATGCACAGCATCCATCCCCTACAAGCGCGTTCCATAATGAACTAAGCAAATTAAATAAATAAATTTGCTTTGTTTTGCCGGCTGAAAAGTTGCCCAAGCGTGTGTGTGTGTGTGTGCATGTGTGCTTGTGTGTGTTAACTCACGCACATGACATGATTAATTAAAACGCCTGTCCTCCTCTCTGACACACCTTAATGAAGTGCCCCCAAAATTAAGTCATCTGCAAGGCAGCCGGCTGAATAAGCCACAAATGTAAAAGCCATGAGACATACCAGCCAAATTATTTGGCTTTCAACTAAAAGTTCTAGTCGCGAACTTTGCGACTTGCTTTGCAACTCACTTTCGCTTACTTGGCTTGCTTGCTTGCCACTTTATTTTACATTTAACACACCTGCCACAATTTACATTTAAGTGGCAATTACACGTGCCACACACCCACGCACAGAATCAAACAAAGAGCTTATCCTGCCAGACTGCATTTCCAGGCTAAGCCAAATGCTATAAATAAACCTTCTAAAGCAGCAGGTTGAATATATATGCAAAAAAGGAGAAAAGTTAAGAAAAAGCAGCAGCAAAAAGTGAGCTAAAAAAATGTTTAAAAGTAAATTTAAATTGCTGAGAAATTTAACATAGACGGGAACTGAAAGGGTTTAAAACATGCAATTTAAAACTAATAATTGAAGTTCCAAATTCACTCATATATAAAGAAAAAATATTTAAATTAAAACTTAATTATAAAATAAAAAAAAGCGTTTGAAAATTAAATATAGTTTGAAATTGAAAATTAATTTACTTTTAAGAAGGTTTAAAAAATTCAAATTTTAAATTAGAGTTACAAGTTAAATGTTACAACATTAAAAATAAATAATTAATTTAAAACTTAAAACTTAATTATCCAAAAAAAAATTAAATTTACATGAAAAATAGTCAAAGATTTAGTGCAAGGATTGCTGAAACCCTGAAAAATCGAAGCCAATCAAAAGCTGTCAATTAGTTACTCAGTAGTTAATAAGGCAAGAGGAAGGGAGAGAGAAAGATAACGAGTGAGAGGGAAAATAAAACAAAGATAAGCTAAAAATGTGCCACAGTTGTGGAATGAGATACATTTAACACAATTAAACACGCTCAGAGATTTCCCACAGATTTGTTCAAATTGAAAATTTTAATTAAGGGATGAAAGAGTGCCGCCGGGACTACGTGAAATAAGGCATTCTAAGTCTGTGCAAAGCGTAATCAGCTGTGCATGAGGGCAATAGACAGGTCCCCAAGTTCCTAGTAACTCTACTAATTTAAATTTATAATTACTTTCCAGGATAGGCGCATATTTTGTGAACGTGCTTCAAGCTATCAGCGATAATGTAAATGAACGCAACTTAATTGGAATCTCAGAATATAAACTATAGTTAAATTATAGAAAGATAAATCCTTCGCAAATTGTGTCTATGCGTAAAGTTTTCTTTTGAAAACTCAGCTCTGAAAGATTATTAAGTACAATTCAAATTACAACGGTTATAATGAAAAGTTATTGCCAAAAGTTTTTATCCTTAGCAATAATTTTGCTAATCTCCTTTTAAGAAAATCGCGAAATTTAAAGAATGTTGGCCATAAAGATATATTATTTATTTGAATTATTTTATTCAGTTACTCAGAAATCCAGGATGGTTACTTGGTTTAGGTTTAGTTAATAAGGCCAGCTGATGTCCTTGCATTTTATTCAGAAATAATCTGATCACAAAAGGGTAAAAGCATCAAACATATCCTGCTGGATTGCCACTCAATCCAACTTCGCAGGAAACGAATACAAGTTCTGGGAAAATCATTCTTTAAGCAATTACGAAGTCTGGCAAATAGTTGAGGGAAGAATTGTGAATGTTGCCACATATTCAGGCAATGCTTCAATATAGCTTTAGTTGTCACTTTAACATCGTCTAAATGGAACTTAAAATTGCAAAAGTTTTCCAAAACTTTGTCCAGAATCTGACAAAAACTTTAACATAATTATAGGCTTCAGAGTTGTGTGTGTAGTAGACTGTCCAAATAAATTAATCAAAAACTTGTTTTTACCACTTTTGCCCGGACACACTGCCTGAATATGCAAATTCCAAACTCAACATTAGATTCAAACATCAAATGTTGAACATATATAAAATATATATAAAATTTGCGGGCTTTTCACGAAAGTTTATTTTACCAAACTTTACCAACAATTTCTGCCAACTTAGTTAATAAAGTACAACATATAACGCTTTAAACATGTTGATTTCAGGTGCAAATTATACTCAAATACTATTTCTTTGGAAAATAACCAGCGGCCCATAAAAGTAGGCAACATTTTTTCGTTATTTTAATTCTAAAAACCTTTTTGAGCGTTTTATGACTTGATACACTTGAATTAAAGCCCATTCAGACAGAGAAAAGCGAAAAATTTAGAATGAAAAGCCACAATGACAAGTTTCATAAGCCAGACGACATCTTGCAAAAAACTTTACACTGAGAAAAAATTAAAGCAAGTAACAAGAAGGTACTTGATATAAGCTTAAATCAAGTGGCAAAAAT
The DNA here is from genome assembly GCA_035044025.1 of Drosophila paracracens. NCBI lineage: Eukaryota > Metazoa > Arthropoda > Insecta > Diptera > Drosophilidae > Drosophila > Drosophila paracracens. Next base: position 5,612,777 of record JAWNMN010000435.1, on the reverse strand, counting down.
ATTACAAAAATCTAACAAAAATCTTTTCTTAGTTTGAGTTACTTAAATCCCGTTTTTGACTTCTTTCTTCTCTTAAATTCCTTGAATAAGGTATTTCTCTTTTTTTAAAATTGCATATTTTTTGATTTTGCTATATGTTCTCAAGTTCTGTTTCAGCATTTTTGCTTATTCATAGTTTTTTCAGTGTGTTTTTCAACATAAAAAATAGAAATAAATGCTTGTTGTAGTGGAAATGGTAAATGTGAAAACTCTGGCAATGCCAAAAGCGAAATAAAATACAAATAAATAAAAAGTAAAAGAAAAACAGAAGAAAAACTGAAGTCTCTTTCACGCTCAGCGAGGACAATGCGAACGATTTACTAGAAAAGCAAAACACAAAAAGAAAATATTAAAAAAAAAGGTAATATATGTGAAAAAGAAATGCAAGCCTCAAATGATTTTAATCAGAGCGAAAGAGAGAGAGAGAGAGAAGCCGCAGATGATGATAAATATAAAAAACAACAATAAAAAGAGGGAGACACACAGAAAATACAGTAAATGCTATGCAAATACGAAAGGCAGCCAAGCTGCCCAACATTGAGGCTCATAAATTGCCATAAAGCAACTGTTTCGAGGCAGACATGAATATTAATAAATACGCACACACACACACACTCGTACACACACAGGGAAAGTTTGTCAATGGAAAGATGCATACAATTTAAAACTTTTCACTTGCCTTGCGTTCGCACTAATTGTTTGCTAAGTGTTGCAAAAGGCTGAAAATTAACATATCACAGCATGCGTGCAGCAGTCAACAACAAAGACGCGCCAAAACAACAAGAAACGCACGCGTGCGAAAACCTTTTCCGTTTTACGTTAAAAGCCGGCGCGTAAAGAAGACACACACACACAATCGCACACACGCACACACACAAACACAGCGAAGTAAGCGATTGTGCGAGGCGTTTGTGCCACGGCAAAGGACATCTGCGTTATGCGCGACCCAAAACAAAGTTTCAATGTTTTACAGCGCCAGCAGCAGCAGCAGCAGCAGCTGTTCGGCTAAAAATACGAACCAGCTTCGGCTAACATTGCTGTGCATGTGTGCGCGTGTGTGTGTGTGTGTGTCGGCAACTGTTGCTCTTTTTCAAGTTTATTGGCTCACAAGTGTCAAGGGAAGTACGTATTAATGGCAACGTGTTGCAAGAGCCAAGTGTAACATTGTATATGTGAAATAGTAGTAGATGTAGCAAAACGTAGCAGGCAACTGCAGTAAATGACCTCCATTTAACAGCGTTGCCAGACTGTTGAGCTTTTAGCATAGACGACTTGACGTGAGTTGGAACTTAAGGCACTAGTTGCGAAAGAGAAAGACAAAAGAGAGAGGAAAATTCTTAACAATAGCTTTGCTTAAACTTGAAACTATTTTCCTAAGTTATCAGTAAAAGTTTTAATTAATTTGTAACATTAATATTAAAGACACATAATAATCATTACTAGTTTTAACTGATAGTTTCGATATAGTTAGTTGTACTTTCTTTTTTATAATTTTATGATATTTATGAAATTAGTTTTAAAGATAAAATATTCCTAAAGTTTGTTGTTTTTTCTAAGTTCTACTTTCATTCCCAGTTTTTACTGTTGAATAAAATTGTCAAAGTTTTTCCTATGACAATATATTTAATTTAAAGTCAATTTTTTTTAGAAATAATCATTTTTTTCCATTCTTTAAATTTTGCGTACCACAATAAGTACAAGCCCCGGATATATAAAGATATATCTGCTGTACTTTCAAATCGTCTTAAGTTTTTAAGTTTTTTATGATTTAAATGTCATCTTAGTTTTTTACTTGAACATTTAAAATTTAAGTGCTATTTTCTAGTATAAAAAAAAAAAAATAAATTTCCTAAATTTTTTATGTGCTTTACATTTATACAAGTTAAGTGCATATATTTATATAGAGAATTTTATATCCCACCCTTTTCGACAAACACTTGACCACCGTTTTCAGTGCTTGTTGCTGTTATTGTAGGTAGCATAAAGTCAAGGACCTCAAACAAATACATAGCTACTGCAGCTTATCGTGAAAAAAATGTGAACAGATGAAACTATGGCAACGAGCATTTGTAGAACACACACACACACACACACACACACACAAGTAAATACACAGCTGCAAATATATTCGTTTCATGCAAATTCGCAAAAGTAGTAGCATTGACTCCCAAGGCACCTGTAATTCTGCTCCTTTTGTAGACATGCTTGTGTGTGTGTGTCTTTGTGTGTGGCAATTCAATAAGTTGTAATTTTCTTGGTGTTTTATGCGACGACAAAACGGGAAATTGAAGATGAAAGCCAAACAGATACGGCCAAAAAATACCTTTAGCGCACACAACACTCGCAGCAGTTCCCCACCCACCACCCACCCCTTTCCCCCTGCATAGTTGAAACATTGTGCGGCAGTGTGGAAAATGGGCAAAATGTGCAAGTGAATTTCGATGATTATTTTTTATTGTAATTTTAATTAGAAATTGTGCAAATTTTGCCATACCAATTTATAGCTGTAAATATTCACATTTGCTCCGCTTTTGCGTTTTTTTTTATAATTGCACGTGGCTTTAGCGAAAAGCTTGTCAATATTTGTTTTTATTGCATACAAAAATGGGAATATAATAAAAACGAAACGGATACTTAAAAAGCAAACGCGACTTTTACAACACTGTAGCACGCACAGGACGCGCACCACGTTGTTCACTCGACAACAACCATCCAGGCACTGAATTAACGCTGCGTCCGACAAAGCGCAGCAGGTCCTGGTCCACACACACTCACACATACATAGTTACAAACAGTAGCTGCACAACTTAGCAGGTAAAGCAGCAGCAGCAGCAGCAGCGCAGCAGCAGCGACGGCTTTGTCTGGGCCGCCTCATAGGTGAGAGCAGAGCAGCGGCTGTTAACTGTTGCTCCACAGAGTGAGAGAGAGAGCGAGCGAGTGAGAGCGATTGCCGTTACGTTTTGTGTGAGAGCAAGTGCCAGTGTTGTCGTGCGGCACGCGCACACTCCAAAACTGTTGCGCCTGGGACGTTTACCGTCACAATGTTCATTATATTAAGCGTAAAAGCTTTGCGTGACATAGTTTTGGTTTTTGGTTTTTTTTTTACTTTTTGGTAAGCTTTTACGCCACAATGCTCCTGTACTGTTTGCTCTGTCTGAGTTTGTGTGTGTGTGGGGGCGTTTGTTTATGTTTTCTTCGCCAGGAGCATGTGCTTCACACACACACACAAGCAGACACACACAAACACGCTCACTTGAGGCAAACTTTTTGTTTGGCGCGCCTGAAAAATGGCGTCGCTTGACCTCAGTCTTGAAACCCATTTATCTATGAGTGTGCATGAGTGTGTGTGTGTGTGCTTTTGTCTGTCTTTGTGTCTGTTTGCCTTTTGTGTTTCTAGGCCGCAAAACGAATGAGTTAATTTTATGTTAGACGCAAATAAAAAATAAAGCCCATTTCTCACTTTGCTTCTTTTGTTCGCATAAAATGAACAGCAATAAATGAAAATAAAATAAAAATAATATTAAATAAAAATAAAAAAACGAATAAAGTAAAACTCAGTTAATAGCAGCGCATTCAAGTCCAAAGAGAGTAGTAAAGCATTCTGATGCCGATTCAGTGCGCGGCTTTAGAAGCCAACAAGGCCTCCAACCCAAATAATTAGCATATTTTGGCCGAGGCTATGCGAACAATGCTGCAACAACAAGCAACAAGCAACAAGCAAAGCGCCTTCAAATGCAAAAACAATTAATTCATACGAGCCTAAAAATGAAAATGCGGCCCAAAAAGTACAGTGCCACAATATTCAATTGACCACAAAGTGTTGGCTGGCAAATTAATAAATATATTTGTATTTGTGTATAATTAATATAATAATAAAAGTAATATTAGTAATAACAATAATAATAATAATAATTCGAATAATAATGTTAATATTTATATTAGTAATTATAAGAATATTTAATGATTTCTATATCCCATATCTCAAAGCATTCCAGAATTCAAAGATGAAGAATTAAATACATTAACAATCTAACCGATTACTAAATACTCTGTACTAAATACCCTGTAATATCAAAGAATCTTTAATAGATTTTTCAATCATCAGCAATCTATCTTTCAAATTTGCTGACTCTAACTTTAAAGTTGTGTTGGATAAGTGCTCTTATCGAAATGCACTTATCGATGCTATCGATTTTCCATACTACTTTGCCTGTTTCTAGCTATGGCGAATATAATATCCAAGTTTCACGTCTCTAGCTTGGAGACTGTAGAAGATTCTACCTTCATCGATATCTTAGGTATAAAACCTACAATATGATAATCAAAATTTCGGAGGATTAAAAATTATATCCCAAAATGTTGGTATTAATCACGTTAAACTCAACTACTTTTGCAATATATATATATAAATATATAGTATATTGAATTGAGAAAAAAAATATATATTTTTTATCAAATATATCATCAGAATCATTATATTTATTTATGTACACATATTTAATATTGGGAGTGAGCCGCAATCATCCTTTCTGCACCTATATTCTAGCATATTTTGCACACATTTTTCGTAAGTACTTGTCCCACTGTGCCTGCTGAAATGGAAGGCCGAGCTAAAGGAAATGGCAAACAAATTAAATTGTAATTAATCATTAGGCTGCTCCAGAAAGGCGGCAGCACGTGCTGAGAGCGGACTATGACAACTTCGGTCTGCCAGTAACATATATATATATATATATACTATATATATATATATTATATGTATATATGTTTGTGGCCAATTAATTACAAAAGGCACAAGAGAGGCCAGATAAGAGCCAAATGGCATTTAAGAAATTAAGCCTGGCGCCAGGCATAAAATTCCAGTTGCAGACAACCCACAGAAAAAAGAGGAAAAAAGGTGTCAACAAGGCTTAGCAATTAACACCCCAAAACGCAAAAAGGCGGCACACACTCATACACACACGCACACACACATGTGCAGAGCGAGGCATCAAATTAATTGCATTTTTTGCTGGCACTTTTGTTTAATTGTATGCGATTATGGCAATACTTATAAGCGTTAAGTCAAAATGCATTATATCTCATAATGACTGACTGCGAGATACCCTACAATAATATTGAAACGATTCCAATTATCAACAATGAGATGAGTTCTTGTTTAAAAACACTCTTTGTTCAGGCCTGAAGAGTTTTGTAATTATAATAACAATAACTAAAATATATATTAAGGAATTACTATAGCTTAATATCAATAACTATAATATGTATGAGTATTAAATATATTTATATATATATATTAGAAAGGGAAGAATTCATCGCATAACTTAACACTTTATGTCCATACCTCTATGACCTCTTTAAACTAGACTTATTATTAATTCAATAAAAAATTGCAATGATAATTGTCACACCTTTTCAAACAGTTCTCAGTTTTTATATTATACAAATTTAATCGATGGGAAACCTCAGCTGAACACCTTCGCAAGGACAACTCAAATATTCTCCAGTTAATAAATAAATAGTTGCGTCTATATTTAATTTAAAATTTAACAAATTTCACTAAGAATATGCCATATTTAAATTTGAAAAAATTTTAAATAATTAATATATGGCAGCATTGCCAGCGTGTCACTGGAAGATTGGAAAATGTAAACGGGATAATTCTCTCTTCTCAATTTTGCAGCCAATCAAAATTCGCCAAACTTAAAGTGCTTTGATGATCGACGAGAGAGTGAGGGAGAAGAGACTCATAACCAGTAACTCAAGCTTAAAGCTTGCAATGCAAACCACAAGCTAAAAATAACGGTTTGTGTGCTTAACTCATGTGATATTTATATGGGACATTTCTCTTGGAAAATTGCATGCTTGAAGCGATGAACGTTTTTTATTTCATCAGAAAATGTGTGTTTATTATTTATGATTAACACAAAACTCTCATGGAAATCCCAGTAACTGAGAGGAATACGAATAAAAAATATATATATTAGCCACGAACATGCGCCAAAATTGGCTCACTTTAATATGCTGTACACACTCACACACACACACATAAACAGCAGGAAAACATTTGTTCGAATTTGGTTAGAAGCTGCCAACGGTTTCGGGCAATAACAAACAACAACAACAATAACAACCCCATCAGGGAATTTGGTGTGTGTGTGAGTGTGTGAGTGCGCGTGAGTTCTTGTTACTTGTTACACATTTGGGCCACCATTATTTCTTTCATTTACTCGATTTTCCTTGATTGTTGTTTGCTCGAGTGCCGTTATCATTTGTCGGTATATTCCCACCATATGTGCGCGTACACTAATAGAAATTTCCTAGTACAATTGTGACTAGAAATCTTAAGGAATTTGAGTAAAATTTACACATGACCAGTTTGAAATAAGTAAAAATTATTCTTGCTTTTAATATCGAAAGGAACTTAAAATCTACCTCCAATTAATCAATTTGATTATTTAGTGAGTATGTGCATTATAACTTAAAATTTTGCTCCTCTGTGAATATACTTTAACATGAGGAAAATCGTATTTAGTCTATAGTAAAATAATTAGAATATTTGGCACATCCCTTTTTTACGAGTGTATATTTGAGCGGGAGCTTAACACGCACGTGGTGCACTTCTCCCTCTCTTATCCTGCTCCTCCTCCTCCTCGTCACCAAAGTGTTCTGTTTATTCAGTGTGCTCCATTGGCTGCCCCAATGCAGTACGATCTCTAAACACAAACACACACACACACAAAACATAAAAGGCTGCTGAATTAGCAGTTCTTCTTCTTCTTGCGCTCCCAAGTTTCCAGTTAAGCCTCTTGCCAACAAAGAAGAAAAACTTTCTCAGGCACACTAAGTATTGCACACTCTTCCAGAGTGAAGAGAGCTGGAAACTGTTGCTGTTAATTTTATACACGTTACACCCTTCATCTGAAAATGTAAATATCCCTTTAAAGGGTGTTTAAAAGGTTGCCCATAATCCAAGCTGAGCACTCAACAGGTGCAAACTGACCTCACTTTATGTAATTGTATTGAGATATTAATGTTTATATTTATTTCGCCGGCTCAAACCTTTTCTTTAACTTAAAAAATAACAATAACATGTTTAATTTATGGATTTGCTTAATCCAACTAGAATTTACTTGAAGCAAACCCAATTAGAAATGTTGCCCATAATTCGAAATAAACAACAGTTATTTGCAAACTGACCTTACTTCACAATTTTGTTTTCGTCTCAATTTTAAATGTTGTTCAGCGTGTACGAAATTCCTAAAGTGGCATGTTTAGTTCGAAATAAATAGAATTTAAATTTTAATAAAAAATGCACTTGCAATTGAGTAAATGAATGAAATTTGGTTAATTCCAATTAAAATAAACTTTAAGTGGCAGCACTGCCGGTAGCGTTGCCACTCGAGCGCAAAAATAATGCATGCCATTCGCCCCGCTACGCAAACACAACGTCAACAAAAACACTGACTAACATCGCAAATTACAAATATATGTAAATATATATATATGTATAAGTAGCGAGAAATAAAAGCAAACGTAATTCCAAAAATAAAGTGGTCACCCATTTAAACGAATCAACTGCGGCCACACAAAGCGACGACGACAGTCGCCACACTGCACTTGCAGTCGTCAGCGGGTCAACAAGTAAAAGAACAATAAAAAAAAAAGAAAACAGCAACCGCAGCAGCAAAAGAAGCCACATAAAAATTTGTTATAAATAGTAGTGTAGGGAGTCCAATTTGTTGCCTTTGGGGGCAGCTGTGAATTAATTGTGGGCATGTCCTATTTTATGCACAGTGCAAGCAGCGATTTGGTTAATCTCAATGTGGGCGGTCAACGGTAAGTTCCTACCAGTAGCTAACGGTAACTAAAGCTTTGCTCTGATGACGCATGCAGAAAAAGAGCATATTATTTCCAATATTTATTTCCAATAATTCGCATGCAGCTTCTCGACGTCACGGCAAACGCTTACATGGATACCGGATACGTTTTTCACAGCGCTGCTGAGCGGAAGGATTTCCAGTTTACGCGATGAACACAATGCGATTTTCATTGATCGCGATCCGACCTTATTTTCGATTATTCTCAACTATTTGCGCACCAAGGATATTGATATTAAAAATTGTGAAATTCGAGCGCTGCGACATGAGGCGGAATATTATGGGATTACGCCGTTAACCAAGCGACTGGCGCTCTGCGAGGATCTCGATCATTCCGCCTGTGGCGATGTGCTCTTCTACGGGTTTCTGGCGGCGCCAGCAATGCCACCAAATGACGCACTGCCCCAGCAGCAGCAACATCAGCAGCAGCAGGCTCCACTGGATGTGGAAGCCAGCACATCCAGCGGCGGCGGCGCGCGTCCTGGTTCCATGGTGCGCGTTCCCGAATCCTCGTCGCGACATTCTAGAAACTCCTCTTGGGATTTGCGTTGTGGGCGTGTGACAGGTGGTGGCGCCTCTACTTCGACAGCAGCTGGAGCAGCTGGTGCGGCTTGGACTGCAGCTGGCGGACATTCCCGGAATGCCTCGCTCGATTTTATGCGTCACTCGCGCAACTCTTCGGCGGACCTGAACAAGGTCATCCGCAACGAGGTGGGTCTGGTCTTCAGTCCCACGCAATGCTCGAATTGGACGCCGCCGTTGCGGGTGCAGCTGATCAAGGCGCATCAGAATTGGATAGCCGTGGCCTACGCACATTTTGTGACCTGTTATCGTGTCAAGGATTCGAATGGCTGGCAACAGGTGTTCACCTCGCCGCACATTGAGGCCGCGATTGAGCGGATTGCCATCAATTCGAAGGTGAACACATCGACGGCGGAACCGATGCCCAGCAAAATGATCGCCATCTCGTATGGCAGCCAGATCCGCTTGTGGAGCATCCAGGAGGGCGGCAACAAATCCGACATTGGCACTTTTAATCTGCACGTGCGTGTCGAGTATCTGTTCTTCATTGGCAGCCAACTCGTAGCATTGTCCTCCTCCGGCAAGATCGGCGTCTGGCATGCGATGACCCAACACTGGCAGATTCAGGATCTGGTGCCGGTGTTATCTTTCGACTCGGCGGGCTCATTTCTTTTGCTGGGCTGCAACAATGGTTCCATCTATTATATTGGTAAGCATTCCTAAGATTACCCACTTTACTACAGTTAGTTTATATAGATCATTTTATATATATAATTAGCAAATTTCAATCAATTTTTCTGATTTTTATAATGGTTTTTGTCCAAGATAATAATCATAGTTAATAATTCTGAAACTGAATTTTCAGAGAAATATTTGCTTATGTCCAGAAATTATTTCAAAAAACAAGAAATACTTTCTAGTTTTTGGATCTATTTTGTAAAATTCTTATCCATTTTGTGTCCGATTGTAGAGTCTCCAAATTTGCAGCTCTTTATTTAATTTTGATCGATTTTTTATCTTTTTTTTATTTTTTTATCTTTTATCTTCCAATTGATATATAAAAGATTAATGGATATAGTATTGCCCATAACTATACAAAGTTCATTAATATTGATAAGATAATTAGGAAAGGAAATATTGTTTAAAAAACCAATTTTCTTTTTGCAACAAGATATATACTCGTATATATATAAACTTCTATATCTATATTTGTATATATGATATATTTAAATTTATTTAGAAGAAAACTGAAAGCCAAAAGTAATTTTGTAGCTGTGACTGCTAAGGCCTTTTTTCTATTCAATTCTATGAACTTTACGAGCGTAGAATATTCGAAAATATATATGAAAACGGCAGATATACAAATTTAATGATTTCTCTGCACCGATTTGGAATCGCTATTTTTGAAAATGCATCAGAAAAACCGCTATAAAAATCATGCTTAAAAATTACAATTTCAATTCAAATTTTTATCTGTTTATTTTTTTTATAGACATGCAAAAGTTTCCGCTGCGCATGAAGGACAACGATTTGCTGGTAACGGAGCTATACAAGGATATAAACATGGATCCGATTACGGCGATATCGGTTTATCTGACGCCAAAGACATCGAGCATCAGTGGCAACTGGATTGAGATTGCCTATGGCACCAAATCGGGAGCTGTGCGCATCATTGTGCAGCATCCGGAAACGGCTGGACATGGTCCGCATCTATTCGAGACATTCTTCGTGCACCAGAGTCCAATTACCAAGGTGAGATTATATTTGATATATATTTAGTATATATATATATATATATATATGTATATATAGTTTTCTCAGATAAATAAATAAACAATAAAAATGAAATGAATTTGAATATTTTTCAGGTGATGCTGTCGGAGAAGTTTCTGGTGTCGGTGTGCAGTGAGTATCATCATGTGCGCACCTGGAGCCTGACACGCTTCCGGGGCATGTTGTCCACGCAGCCCGGCTCCACACCGGAGGCGTCCTTCAAGATAGTCTCGCTGGAGGCGACAGACAGCAATTATAGCTATGCGGCCGGCAATGAATTTGGACCCTATGGCGACTATGATGACATGATCTTTGTGCAAAAGGTGGTGCCCGAAACGAATCAACTTTATGTGCGCCTGGCCTCCAATGGGGATCGAGTGTGTGTTATACGCTCCGTGGACGGATCGACAATCTCTGCATTTTGTGTGCACGAATGCGAGGTGTCCTCGCGGATGGGTTCACGCTTTATACTCACTGGCCACTGTACGGGCGCGATACAAATGTGGGATTTGACCACGGCACTGGCGCTGCTCAATAAACAGAATGCGGCAACGATGGCGGCGGCGGCAACGATGATGGAACAGGCACAGCAGCAGGTGCAGCAGCAGCAGCTGCAGCAGAAAACTGCAGGCGGACCCGACACTAACGAACTTCTCCGCCTACTTGACCAGTGTGAAATCAGCAATTCATCATGCTCAACACCTTGTATGTCACCGTGTCCAACAGCTCTGGGCGCCGGCAACGGACTGGCCAACTCCATAGCCCGGATGAAGGCCAGCAACATAGCGCTGCTAAATCGTGAACCAAGCCAAGCCGGATTGGTAGCACCAGCAGCAGCAGCAGCACAACAACAACAACAACCATCAGCACCAGCTGCATTTCTGGCACAGATGCAACAGCAGGCAGCGTTGGCCATGGCAGCTGCTCCACCACAACAACAACAACCAGCTGCTCATCATCCTGTAGCTGCAGCTGCAGCTCTTGCTGCTCCTGGTCTTTGTGTTGGTGTTGGTCCTGTGCTCGGCGAGCAGCCGTTTGTTAACAATGAATGAAACGTGGAAGCGGCTGTTTCGGCGCTTGTCGGGCGCGTTTCATCGTTTACATTTCATGGCTGTAGCCTGATCCTCGATTATCAATACATATTGCTGCAGTTCGTCCTCTGTGCCCTCATCTACTACGTCTGGCTGATGATGCGCTCTCGCCTCGATGCTGGTGGCAACAGCACAGCTGCAACTGCTGCTGCTGGTAGCAACATTCAACTGACTGCATCCGGCATTTAGCTAAATCAAATAATCTCCCCCATATACATACTATACAAATACATATAGCTATATATATATATATATATGTATACTTACTTTTGTGCTCGATGTGGTTGCAATTTATGCTCGTCATGTTCACTTGTATCTATTGTATAAACACACACACACGCACACACCCATCGCCTTGTTGTGCGTGTTTGTGTGTGTGTGTGTGTGTGTTGTGTGTGTGTGCGTGTGTGCCTTGTGCTACTGTCTAACGTAATTTGCACATATGAAAATATATAAAACATATTATTAACTTTACATGCAACTTGCAAGACTTTTCATTAGACACTTTTCCAGCCTGGTTTTCAGATTGATCGAAGCAGTTCTTAAACTCAGATGCTTGAGCTAAGTTTGAAAAACAATTTTGAAACACTTTCTCAATCCTAGAAAACATCGCAAGCTGCAAAAAATCGACTTGACTTAAAGAAATGTTTGGCGCCAAGTGCAACTCAACTTGGTATTCAGAAAGTATTTTTCGTTTTCTTAATTTCAGACTACATTTTTCTAAGATTTAGAAAAAATAAATATCTTAATTTCAGGGTTAGATTTAGTTGCTTAGATTATAACTAAATAGAAATTAAATTTAAATTAATTCAAGACTTTCTAGTTTATAATTTCAAATCATTTAATTTGAGTGATTTCCCACTGGCTAAATCGGCCTCTAAAGCGGACGACATATAATATAAAATACTATATAAAAATTATATAAAATCCGAGCAAGTAAATTTCATAATATATTTTTCATTTTTTAAATGAGAATTTCTTGCCCGAAAATATTTCTGAAAATAAAAAAATATATTTTTAGAATTTTGAATTTTTTTTGTTTGTAATAATAAATGAAAATTTCTATTCCAAATTAAAAGTTTGTAGCTCTTCTAGTCGCTGAGCTTGTCTTGCTCATGCAGACATACAGACATAATGCTGATCAAGAATATATATAATTTAGGTTCCTTAAAAAAAAGACAAAATATTTGACAGTCATCAATAATTTATTCAACTTTTAGCTTAGTTATTATTTGATGCATGAATACTTGAAAGTAATTTGTGGTTGGTTTTCGCATTTAACAGTTATCGTAAATGTATATATATATATATCCATAGATATATAAATGCAGTTAAATTTATGGGTTATACATATGCATATATGTATGTATTTGTGTATTTTTGTATTCGTGTGTTTTTGTCCAGGCGACATTAATCAAGTAAAAAGCAGCAAAAAATGCCAACATATAAAAATATACAATCTATATATCATATAATAAAACCTCTTTCTCACTATCTTACCTATATATATTTATATATATATATATATATATATGTTTTGATTATAATATCTTGCTTTATCAATAATGCCAAAAATAGCTGCAAGTCTAATCAATATTAAAGAAAAAAACAAATTTCTTGATTTGTTCTTGCACACAAATTCAACTAATATAGGACGCACTGGTATATAGCTATATATATATATATATATGGAGTTGAACATACAAATACTTTGTACATAAAGTTGTTGTTGCTGTTTGCTATTATCTATATAACTTAGTGCTAGGGCTAAGGAGCGTTAAACGATATTGTAATGCGAATATTATTTGCGCATTTCTTTGCTTTGCCGGGGTCGCTGAACTCTAATCAAAATATAGCCTGATATTGCCTATAACTGTTTACTGTTTACTGTTTACTGCGCTTGCTGTGCATTTCTATATAATATATTGTTTGTGATATGTGCGTTGAAAAACTTGCGATTGCTAGGCAAAAATGAGAAATGATAATTTGCGCTTTAAATATGTATATATAAACTAGCAATGGAGCTAAAAGCAACGAGATCCAGGTCAACACTGTAACCGATAACCGGATGCATTATCGATAACTATCGATATCAGCTTGCAGCAGTTGCAGTCAATTCACACCTGAAAATAATCATCAACGACCAGCTGCTGATCGTTGCTCAAAGGACTACTTGTGACAGACTGCTCCAGACGCTCATAGCCAGGATCTGTGTTGTTGCTGCTGCTGCTGGTGCTGTTGCTGTTGGTGTTGCTGTCGTTGTTGCTGCTGCTGTTTGTGGTCGCTGTTGTTGCCTCAGTTGTTGTTGTGGTGTTCAAATAACAAACCGATTCATAGTTGGGATCCGTTTCGCTTAGCGATTCATATTGCGTTGAAAGTGGCGTCTGCTGCTGGGAACTTAAGCTGCTCAGCATGCTGTTGCTGGTGGTCACCGTGATCATGGACAGACTGTTGACCATCGATGCGGAGGAGTTTGGTGAATTGATGGCTGGCAATTGCGGATCGGGCAACGTATTCTCCGCAATCCTCGCATAATGATCCGTTTCACTGCTTGCCTGCTTCGTTTCCAATATGCTGGCATAATTGTGATTGGCATCCGCACCGGGTATGGTGCTATATCCACCGCTGGCATCGACCACATCAGCACCGCTTGGCTTCTTCTCCAACACCTTGGCATAGCCATCATCCGAATGGGCGCGACTCTTGAGCACCTCATAGTTGGGATCATAATCGGACTTTTTGGCATCGTCATCGTTGCTGTGAATCGTCACCGTCTGCTGCAGTTGCTCGTAGCCGGGATCATTGTTGCTGCTCCTGCTCTTCTCCTCCTGACACGGTGGGCAATTTATAGTCTCGTAGTGCTTTATGCTGGTGCTAGGCATTGTTATGCTTGTCCCCTGGTTGCTATTGGTGTGTGGCGTCCTCTGATCCGACGCCGCTAAACAACAAAATTATTCACAATTAGTTGAAATTTAAATAGATTTTTTCATAGTTTGCACAGCTTAAAAAAAGCATCAGCTAGTTGATAGTTTTTTATATATACTAACCGCTGCCAGTTCCAAACAAAAACTGACGAAATTGTCGAAACGCGCAAATTTCTCATTTTGGCAAAACAACTAAGAATTTCACAAAACAAAAATTATAAACAAAAAACACACACAAATCGAGAGAGAGAAAGACGAGAGGAGATAGATTTGGGCACATTAGGCGATTAGACAAAGTATAGCTGGGAATTTTGGTATATGTTTATATATATATATAGAGATGAACGATATTTTGTGCTTGCAGTTAGTCTAAAACCAAATGTTAAATAAATTATTACTCTTAAACAAAGTTGAACAAACTAGTTTTGGTTAACAAAATCTGTGTTAACTCCATGATCTTAGGGAACAATAGATGCCAAATATAGCCCCGATTAAATATAGAACAGACTAGAGATCTGTGCAACCAGAGTCGCATAAGCTGCTCCTCTGTAATCCGCTCCTTAACCCGCCATTGGCTAATCCGAATAGAGTCCATGCTTCAAGCTTTGTCGCAGCAGCTGCAAGGATGAGCAAGAAGCGGAATCTTCTGAACACGTCTCCTGCTACTGACCAGCACTTGTCAGGCAGCGATTAGTCAGCCTGGGATAAGCAGCTTTCCAATCTCGATCTACATCAATTCGCTAAGATTCAGCTGAACTCACTTTTAATTCAATCTTCCGCCCGTGTCAGGAAATTGAGAAGAATCCAAATATCAAATATCAATCAATATCTGGTTATATTATACATCAATTGGAAGGATTGGATCTTTCCAAATCGACTCTTCTGTTGATGCTGGTGGGATCGGACATGACTTTATCTGCCTATTACATCATCACTGACATTTGACTGCCACCGCCACAAGCACAAATATCGCTCATCTGCACCGGAGTGCGCACAAAGTGGGATTACAGTGAATACTCGATATGCTACCTGATTCCTGTAGGCGCTCCTTTTGCAGCATGCTGGCCGCATAGCAATCCGACTTGCGATTCTCGTGGGACAGCTGCATTTGGTTGTGCTTCTGTGCACCGCCACCATCCGCTGGTATCGTTTCGTAGCCATGATCCTTGGCCGTATAACTGTTGCTGCGCACGCGACTCTTGTCGCCAGCAGCAGCAGCAGCAGCAGCTGCAGCAGTTGATGACTTTTGTGTGTCCATCAGCAGAGCCGCTGCAGCGCTGTCCAACGGACTAATGCCCAGCAACTCCGGCTGATGTGAGGAGAATTTGTGCTTCTTCATGACCTGCAAATGGGAGTAGAGTTCAAGGAAAGGATTCTTCCAATTCGTAGGCCAGAGCTCACCTTGGCATACATGCCCTCAATATTTCGGTTGCTCGCTCCGTCGGCATCTTTGGATGGACTCAGACTCTTGCTGTGCTTGCGCTGCGGAGATGCCTCATTGCTGGCCTCATTGCTGGCATCATTGTTGGCGCCCTCGTTGCCCGCCGCTTCGATGACGGATATTACCGAGCTGCGCCCGGAGGTGAGATTACTGCTGCCCAAACTGGCTTTTGGCGTTGGCGGCAGCGGTGAGTTCGCCTGCCGCTTCTCCGGCTTCGGTGAGCCCAGATTGCAAACGGACGAGGAGGATGAGGCTTGGCGCGAATGCATC
Source organism: Drosophila paracracens (assembly GCA_035044025.1). Taxonomy (NCBI): domain Eukaryota; kingdom Metazoa; phylum Arthropoda; class Insecta; order Diptera; family Drosophilidae; genus Drosophila; species Drosophila paracracens. Next base: position 5,596,837 of record JAWNMN010000435.1, on the reverse strand, counting down.
TGCGCACGCAGACTGTCCACATTTGGTGGCACGGGCATTGCATGCTCCATGCTGCTGCTGCTTGCACGCTGCGGTGCCGAGCCGCTGCCAGTGCTGGGCTCAGGCACAATGCTGCTGCTATTGTTGATCTCCACGGCGACCACAATGGGATTGGCGGGCATTGGCTGGATTTGGGCATAGGTCTCCGAACCGCTCGTATAAATATCGGTGGCATGTGGAATGTGTCGATTATTGGGATCCTCAATAGCCGCATACGTTTCATCTGCAAACGTGCAGGGATTATTACAAGATTTCCATTTAGATCCGAGTTGACGAGACTCACCCGAATCATCCGAGACTGTGGCATAGTGCGAATCATTCACATCTCGCGTCAGGGTGACACTTCTGGCCGTCAACTTGTTTGCTGGCTGCTGGGCGAGAATGTTAGCTAGCGGCTCCCGCACACTAATGCTCGTATAGCCTTCTGTGAAAGATTAGCGAATTTTATTATCACTTTTGAGGGGGAAACTCCTTTTGATCAATTGCGCCTAATTCCTGCAGGAATGCAAGCATCTTTGTCGGATTGAATCTCCTGCTAAGATGTGCTCTGAGCACCTTTTCATAACTTCTCAATTTGAAGGCGACTACATCTGCTGGGATACGCTTTAGTTCACTACTAAAAATACCCAGTTTGGATAGGTGACTTCTTAGTCCACTCTACTCCTCTCAATCAACGGTGAGCAACCTAAACCTGCTCTATCCCATGGCTATTAGCTAAGTGAAACGTTTAGGTTTACAACCGCCTAAGAAGAAATTGGGCTTGTCTGAGAACTGCTGCCTCAGCCCAGCACAAATGTTGTCTATCCTCATTCCTGCTGTGTCTTCCCGTCTGCTCCCATTCTCTATATGCCTATGTTCTGGAATCCAACTGAGGACAAGCCAATTGCGTGGCCCACAATTTGCACACTTACTGGACGAGTCCTGTGAATCGCCGCTAAAATGTTGATTGGCAATCGGTGGCGTCATATAAGGCAGATCCTGGCTGGCGGATATCATGCCCGCTATAGCCGAGGCAGCTGGAATTTCCACCTGTGAACTGCACTCATCGTTGAGGTGCTGCGAGGAGCCGCTGCTCAGCTGTGAGCCGCGTTGCAAGGAGTCGGTACACGAAACTTTGCTGATGCTCGAAGCATTTTTGGTTGTGGCAGCTGCCGCCGCTGCTGCGGAGCCACCAGCAGCAGCTGCAGCAAGCGCATTCGATGTGGACGGTGCATTTAGCTGGGCATACGGATGCTCGGTGGCACGCACTTTGGCATAATCATGCGGCAGACCCTTGACGCGGGAATACGGCGAGCTGACATCATCCGCCTGACTGATGGAGCTGTGCTGCGAAACGCTGGCCTGTTTCTTGAGACTCGGTTGAGCTGTGTGTGAGGCAAGAATGCGCGTATGATTAGGTTGCACTTTAAAGAGGTGCAAGAGGGGCATCAAATGACAGCATGTTTGGTTGCAATCATTTGATTTACGTACGACTTTGATTGTGTGCATTTGCTAGCTGCTTGTCCGCCACAGTTTCATACAGTTCCGAGCCATTATCGTTGCTCTCCGCCACAGGAATGTCGGGCAAACTGCGATGTGCCGCCGTACTTGATCTGACAACAAATTGCATATATAATTGAGAACAAATCGCTTATGCGTCAATTCAAATACCTCTTCTCTGAGTCAGCGTTTGAGACAGTGGATGCATTGAGTTCCGCCTGTGATTCACTGTTGTGCACCAGACTTGTGTTCGCATTGCTGGCACTTGCATTATTCGCATTATTGTTGCTCACCACGATGATGTCATCCGGATTCTTCAGCTTTACCATGCCCTCCAGTCCAAGAAAATCATTTCTGTAATATAAATAAATAAGTTAAATAAACTGTGATTTTTGTGGACCTTAAAGAGGCGTGTGAAGTGTGTGGCAGACTTCTCTGGAAACCCCTTTTTTTATTCCTGATAAACATTCAAAGGCGTTTCCAGATTAACAAATTTGAAACATGCATTTTGCATTAATAAATTTAATTGTTTCTGTGTATCTTAAAGAGAGGAGTGAAGTGTGAGGAGGACTCCTCTGGGATCTGCATTTTTGGTGAGCATTTCAAGACGTTTCTAGATAAACAAATTCTAATCATCAATTAATTAAGTAATTAACAAATTAAATAAATTGAAAGGACTTCTTTGGCATCATCTTAATTAAGGCGTTTCTAGATAACCCAATTAAAACCATAATTTTTTCGATGAAAACTGTGTCGGTTTGAAGACTTCCAGTTTCAGCCCTAGTCTGCATATAGCCCCTGCCAAATCGGTTAACTATATCAGCTATAGTCTGCTCTTTCAAGCGCATCTGAACTGGGTGTTGTTTTTTTTAGAGGTGTTCTTTTGATGTTACGTTTTTGTTTTTTTTTGGCGCGAGTGCATCCGACTGGAACTGCCAGGTGAAAGTTTCAACTGACCAATTTAGCCTCAGACACAGACAGACAACAATTGGTAGTCACTTCGTGTGGCACAATGTACTTACTTTGGTATTCTTTTCTTGCAGCACAAACAATTGAAGAACATTACAATTAAGGCGAGCGTCAAATTGAGCGTCAAAAGCAGATAAGTGTAAGAATCCAAATTGCCAAAATTTGTTGTCTCCACCATGCCTACAACGACTATACATATATATATATTTATATATATGTATTCTTAATAATAGTATTAATAATTAGCTGCGTCGCCAGCTGCATTGCACTCCCGCACAATTTAATAACAAATCGCAATTGTTTTGAGTGGTTTTGTTTTGTATTTTTCACATAGTTTTTGCCTTTTTATTAGCTGCTGCAGTTGTTGCAATGTTATTTACGATTTTTTTCTCTTCACATTTGCCATTCGCCCGGAAAGTGCACACGCAAGCAGCAAACTGCTGACAGAGTGGCAACGCCCAACAATCAAAATACACCGCAACAAATAAACTTCATTCGATTTATTAATTCATTAGTTTTGGTATAAAAAAAGAGTAAATATTATTAAGTTATATATAGTTAATTAGTTCATTTTGGCACAATTGGGCAGACTGAGTCTAAAGCTCTGAATGCTTAAATATGGTTTCCTCAATATGCTGCTGAAGTTTTTCCACTTTGCGCGTTTGTTTCTTCAGCAGATCCTCCATATCCTCAAACCGATTGCTCTTATCCTTGTGCTTCTCATCCTAATAAATATGGGGGAAATAATTATGGATGTCTTCAATGGCGATATAGGTCTTGTGCATACCTTGTATTTCTCTTTGTGCAGGGCATGCTCGGCATGCAAATGCCTCAATTTGAGCAGACGACTCTCAAAATGATGCAGCTCCGTTTTAACGGAGGCCAATTCCTTGTCCGTAAAATTATTCGATTGGGCGACGCGCCACAAACCCTGCACCTTCGGCTCAATAAAGTCCTGACTGTGCGGGCCCGAGGACACGAGCCGCTCGAGGCGATCATAGTGATCCTTGATGCCCACATGTTGTCCACGCAAAGCATTCATATTATTCTCGAAATTCTTCACATTCTGCTGGTGAGTGTTGATCTCATTCTCATTGGGATCGTTCGCAATGAGATTGTAGGTATCCAAATCCTCAGTGTTGATGGCATCTCCATTGATATAATTATAAATAATAATTATTAATTATAAATAATTAACTTTAATTCGAGTCTTACTTTCATGCATATTTGTTTCTACTGTGCCCAGATTATCGAGCAGACTATAATACACATCGACCTTATCCTGATGATGATCAAACTCCTGTTTGAGCGCCTTCAGCTCATCCGCTGTAAAACCAGAGATTTCCGCCTTTTCCCACAAGCGGTTTAGTTTCTTGTCCTTGAAGAGACTTTTATTTTTATGACGCTCCTCGGGATCATGAAATTTCTGTGTTGGAATTTTCAATTACAAACTGTTGCTTGAGTTATTCTGGGATTAGTTACTTTATAGGGCTTGGTCTTCTCCTTGTCCTGTGTGTCCTCAAAGTGCTCCAGCAGATCGTAGCTGCTCATAATGCCAATTAATTTTTGGCGCAGCTCATTTTCCTTGAGGCCATCTTTATCTTTGTGCTGCGAGTTGAGTTGCTTCCAGGCAATTTCCTCCTTATCATGGATCTTTAGCTCCATGTACAGCGATTTGATTTTACTCTCGGTGAGACGCTAAATTTGGGCAAATATTAATAATAATTTGATAAGTAATTTAATAAGTTTTGTGCTTTGCTCACATTTTGCGCCTTGGCCCAGATCAGATTCAATTTCGCAACGCGAAAAGGTCTCTGTAATTTCCGAATTTCTGGCTCATATTTCTCGTCGGCGATTTGTTGATAATGCGGCTCGTTTGCCTCTTTGCTGTACTTCTTGCTTTGCTTCTTGTCGGCGTCCACAGTTTGTGTGGCAATCAGCAGAAATGCGATTACAAGTGACACAATTAATTGACACGTTTTCGACATGTTTCTGCCGCAAAATCTTCTGATCAAATCTTCTAACTTAGGCTGCTGTTCAGTGTTGGATTATGCAAACTAAATAGCACCAAAGTGTAATTGGAGTGAACGGAGCTAGTTCTTTCTACTCCTCGTTCCAATTGGAATTTCACTTAAGCCCAACTTAATAAATAAAAATATACTTTATTAAACTCAATTACTGCTTAGTTTATCTAAATAGCTGCCAATTATTCAATTAACATTGCTTAGCACCAACATCATTTATTTAATTTGATTTGAATTTCTCAAGTGTTGTCATTTTAATCGATTTATTTATCGAATATACATGTTTGCTGAGTGCGAGTGAGACATTCAAACACAAACTGTTCAAAATCTGATCAGTTTTTTTCAGCTTTTTCAATTATTCAAATTATGGTTTATATATTTACTATAAATATATGCATTATTAAATTTAATATTAGCACATTTTTTGTAATATTGAACAATTTTGGGCAAAGAATTTTGAAAAACAAAATTTAATTATTTTAGATAACTAATTCAAATAAATGATGTGATTTTTTGTAATAAATATTATTAAAATTTATAATTAAACCATTTCTGATTGCACTTTGAAAAAAACTGGATTTATTTGTGAATACAAATTACGTCTGAAGATGACAAATCTATTTAAACATTGCTTCTATTTTACAATATTACTGTTAATTTGTGTATAATTCATTGTTAAGCAATTGGAGGCGTATTTAATACTGTTTTATTTAGACGTCTAAGCCCAAGTCCAAATGGGATAGTTGTATTTACAATAATTAAGTTAAGACCGCAGTTAAATATATATATTTTTTGATAATCGGTAATAGATAATAATTGCACATGGTGTTGCCCCTTCGAGCCGATCCTTTAACGAATTGCCTGGGACATGTGTAGAGGCGTCACCATTAGCGTCAATTCCGCATCCTTTAAATTGGCGCCCCTCAAATTGGCCTCCTGCAAATCGCTGCCGGATAAATTGCAACGCTCCAAATCGGCACCGGCCAAAACCGCTGCACGCAAATTGCAATTCTTCATATTGGCATTTCTGAGATTTGCCACGCGGAGATTAACACCAGCCATATTGCTGCTCTCCAAGCAGGCTCCTTTGAGATTGACACCCTCCAGATTGGTGCGCACCCCAGTGGGATCCTCAAAATTGCAGCCCCGCAAATTGGCACCCTCCTAAAAAGAGTAGAGTTCTATTCAGTGAAGGGTTGAGGATTCGAGGACTTGCGATTCATTTACCATATTGGCACAGAGTCCACGCACGGAGACCAGTTGAGCGCACTCCAGATTTGCATATTGAAGATCGGCACGCTCCAAGCAGCAATAGTTGAGATTTGTGTGCGATAAATTGCAACGCGACATGTTGGCATACTAATAAATAAGGAGAGAGAGCAAGAGAGATTAGTTATCAAGGAGTCTTCTTCCAATCCTTCACCCAAGCTCACCTTAAAATTAATATTGCGAAAATCCAATTTACGCAAATCTGCACCAGCTAAATTAACGCCCTGGAATCTCAGCTCTGTGTTCGCTGACGTCTGTATGATGGCCTTGATCACGTCTATGCGTGTCAGCGGTCTATCGTCCAGTGGCGGCTGCTGTTCGGCGCCCAGCTTCTCCTCCAAGTGGCTGACCAGCGAGTAGATGCCAAAGAAACGCGCCTCTTCCAGCACACCCCGCAGGCTGATGTGTTGTTCGCACACGAATTCGCCATGGCGCAGATAATTGATAATTGGCTCAAAATATCTCGCACTGCGATCAATCAAATATGCACCCTGCTCATCCTTCTCGCTGGGCATCATTCCACCATCCTGGAGAAACATTCGGGCCAACATCGACTCGGGTTCGCGTCCAACGAGTGTGTCGATTGTCGTCGTGTATATTTTGCCGCCCACATTCAGTTTGATCCATTGGTTTGTGGGAAATGTGCGCTGGCTTTCGCATTTAGCATTTTCTTGCCCACCATCGCTTTCCATTTGTTTTTCTTTTGACAATTTTCGTTTTTTGTTTTTGTGTCTTGCAGCTGCTGTTCCGTTTTTGTGTGAACGGCAAAATAATGCGTAGAGGTGGCAACGCGCTGCCAATTGATTTGCGATAACAATAGGAAGTCAGCCCATTAGCTATACTTATGTATGTATAAATAACAATAATAATAGTTAAGCAACAATTTAACTACATCCAACTAGCCGTTGACAACAAAGCCATCTGTCTTTTGTAGACGGCAGCAACAGCACCATTTTGCAGCTGTTACGTCGTTTCTGTGTGAATGTCAAAATAATGCGTTGTGGTGGCAACGCGCAGCACATTTGATTTTCGATAACAATCGGCAATCAGCCGATAAGCTACACATATATATGTGCATAAATAAGAAAAAAATTAGATTCATCTACGGTCAACAAGCGCATACATTTTCAACATTTATAATAATAATAATTGTGTGCATATTGAGCAACCAAGAACAATATGACAACGGCCGAAGCCGAACGTCCCGCCAGCAGCAGCGGCAGCAGCTCCTCAACTGTTGCCAACGGGCAACGGGGTGTCAGCCGTGTTCTCGCCAAGCTTTCGCATTCGCTGACGGTGGGTGAATATTACGAGGCCCACATGATGTATCGAACGCTATATTTTCGATATACGGCGCAGAAGCGATTCGAGGATTGCCTCGATCTGTTGTATGACGGCGCACAGAAATTGATCGAGCGGCTGCAGGAGAGCAGCGCTGCCGATTTATGTCTGCTGCTCGTCGACACACTCGAGAAACGGCCACAAACCGATAATGACACCGACAACTTTCAATGGATACCCCGTTTGGGTGACCTTATACGCGATCTCAGCCCCAGCACAGTGGAACGCGAAACGTTAATTGTATGTGTTGAACTTTTCCAGAATTTTCTAGAGTATTAAAAATGTATATTTTTTATGCTTTCCAGCATCGCGTAGTCAAGTGGAGCATTGGGGTGCATGGACACTTTGGTCATCCGGTTCTTCACAAGCTTATCGCGAATGTCTTCTGGACAGAGGAGAACATTGAGGCGGCCCGTCATCATTACCTGCTCTGCCAGGATGGCAGCCTCTGCGGCCATGTCCTGATCATGATCAGTGAGCGAAAGGGTTTCCACAACGAGGTGGATTTGTTTGTGGTGCAGGTGGTGCTGCAACAGCTGTCGCTGGAGGATCGCAAATCGGCGGATGATACGTTCAGCGAGTATACCCGATATCATCCCAAGCTGCTGCGAAATGAGTTCCCCTTCAAGGAGCCGTTGCTCAATTTTTTGTACTTTCTGTTGCGACTCATCGAGACGAAGAGTACGTTGGGCTTCCGGGCGCTGCGCAAACTCTACGATCCATCCCTAAAGCGGGACGGATCCTTTAACAAATATCTAACGAAAATTGGGGTGATCTATTTTGATGAACAACCGGAACTGGTGCAGGCGAATCCAACTGGCTTGGGTGGCATGTTTGGCGATATATTCAATCATCTGATGCAGGGATTCGAGGAAGAGGACGACGAGCGACAAGGACAACAGCAACGACTCAATGCTAACAGTGAATTGGATTAACAGCAGCAGCCTCTGGAGGATTAGGAGGCGGCATTATCATCATCAGCAAAAGGAAGTTCATTGATATACAGTTATACAACGGGCTTTCTATATAATGTTATATATATATATATATTTGCTAAAACTAAAACTTTACTAGCAACTGCAATAATACACGAAAACATTAAAATAATTTCTATATTTGGGTAAAAGATTTCATCACATTTGAGTCACTGTTGCACTATCATTGCAAGAGTTATCGATAGTTGTGCACTTCATAAGCACGCATCGCCATCGGAATGCTTGGTATTTTATTTGTGAGCTGCTTGCGATATATTTGTTAAAGAATCAACAGTTATTGTTTACTAAATATATCTATAGCAATGTTTAATGAGTCTCTTTTGCAAATGCCAATTGTTGTGGAATTATAAAAATGAAATGTTATTAACAGCATGCAATGAGTAAACAAATCTGAGTCACGTGCACATCTCTAGTTCACATATATTTTAGCTTCAGAACAAGTTGTATGGGGAAAAAATTTGTGGAAAATACACATTTTTATACTAGTGTCTGCAAAAAGAACAAAGAAAAAAATAAGCACTGAACGAAAACGTGTGAATTTCTTCATGTCAACGTTGTGAAAATTTGGCAGTGAATATGGATAATGATAAATCAACAGCAGCAGCAGCTGTGCCGATGGCAGACGCCTCAACGGAGACGGAGGCAGACATGGATGATATTTCACTGGGCACATCAGCATCAGACGAATCATCATCACTGGCAGCAGCAGCAGCAGGATTAGCGCACACATCTGTCGTTGTCGTCGAGGAACCAGCCACAATGCCAACCACATCCAAATCAGCAGCAGAAACTGCAACAGCAGCAGCAGCAGCAACTGCCGCCGCAGCAGCTGCTGATGCAGAACGTTGTTGCTGGATTTGCTTTGCAACGGATGAGGATAATCGTTTGGCGGCATGGGTGCAACCGTGTCGGTGCCGTGGCACCACCAAATGGGTACATCAGAGCTGCCTATATCGCTGGATCGATGAGAAGACACAGAAGGGCAACGCTTTGCGTTCCGTTTCCTGCCCACAATGCCAAACGGAATATATTATTGTGTTCCCAAAAATGGGCAAATTGGGTGGCGCTCTGGAGGCCATGGATAATCTGGTCAAGCGTTTGAGTCCATTTCTGGCGGCGGGTTTCTTTGTGGGTTCGCTCTACTGGACGGCAGTGACTTATGGTGCTGTCACCTTTCTGCAGGTGAGGATCAACGAGAAATCATTTCGCACATATCTTTAATATATATTCGCTTTCCACACAGATCGTTGGGCATGATAATGGCATGTCCATTATGGAGGCTGGCGATCCGCTTGTACTGCTCCTTGGCCTGCCCGCGATACCAGTTGGCCTGGTACTGGCTCGTCTAATCCGCTGGGAGGATGCCCTGTTGCGTTTGATACGCAATCGTGGCACGGTCATGCGCAAATTTCCCTTTGTCAACTTTATCTATCCCAACCTGTAAGAGAATATATATATATATATTTATTTATTTATATATGTTTATTTATATTTATATTTATATTTGTTTTTATATATTTATGTTCACAGCAATCAGCAGGAGGAGGAGCTGCCGACATCGTCGAATCCGGCTACGCCGGCTTTGTCTGATCCCGTTTCGGCGACACGCATCTTTTGTGGTGCTCTGCTGTTGCCCACTATTTCGTGCATTGTGGGTCGCATTCTGTTCGATTCCGTGGAGAATACGTTGCATCGCACGCTGCTCGGCGGATTGACTTTCATCACGGTCAAAGGCATGCTGAAAATCTACTTGAAACAGAAGCAATATGCACGCCGCAAGAAGCGTCGCATTGTCGACTATACGGAGGACAATATTCGCAACTTTATACGCAGCAACAATAACAATGCAGGCGCCGTTCGTCAAATTCTGCAACAGCAGCAACAGCAGCAGCAACAACAGCAGCAGCCACCAGTTTTGGCAATGCCACGTTTGGTGTCCGCTCGGGATCGGGACAGCGTTGTTTAAATCGAGCGCTCAATTTAAAGTGTAATTGATACTATATATATATAAATCTATATATAACTATATACATCTATATATATATAAAGCAAATACTTATTATTGTTCAACTAGTTCAGTTCTGATTTAAGTTAATTGTGTTTTTCAAATCGACAACAAACAAAAGAAGGACATGCCTCAAAATTCCAAGTTATAGAATTTTGAGAAATGTACACGAAAGAAAAAACAAAAACAAAAACAAAAAAAATAATGGCAGCTGCTTGTTGCTTGGCCAAATTGATGTTAACAATCAAATATGAGAATTATGATATTTGCAAAGTCCCATATAGCTATTAAATCTATATATAACACCTATATGTATGCTTCCACACACACACACACTTAACACACACACACACAATTGAATTTATGTTAACTTTATTGTGAGAAGGAAACAAATACTTTCGACAAAATTGCCCATGTAAATAAAACCAAAATGAGAAAAACCCTTGGCAGTGGTTGGGTTTATAATAATGCCAATTGTTAATTCATTATGTGCATTCAGCTCAAGAGCGAAATATATATACACATATTTATGTATGCACCAGCAAAAAAATAATAGTACCACTTCGAAATGGAAATTGTTTAATTATTTCTTTCTTTTCTTTTTCATAATTAAAAATGTACATTTCAAAAATTGTTCTTTTATTTTATCGTTAAATTTCTGACTTTTTCTCGTAAAATTTATTTTTTTAATTTTAATTAAATTCAAAAAAGTTAAATCATGTTTTTTCTTGGTCACTGGTTTTTAAGAGACTTCTTCCACTTCCAAGAACGTGTTCAAAAGTACCTTAAAATTCAAATTTAAAAAACACTCATTTTTTGTAAGAGTGGTGCTATTGTTTTTTCGCAGCTGTATATTTATACATGTATATTGTAGTGACTTTTGGCCAGATTAGATAAGCTTAACCCCTGCCGCTAGACGCTTGCAGAAAGTGTGAATAATTTCTTCATACAAAAGCAAAGCCGACGAAAGTCTGAGTCATTCAAATAATGAGCTCGCTCCGATATACATATATATATATGTACACATATGGCTAGAAGGTGCTGCACCATCATCCCATACACACACACACACACACTCGCACAACAAAAGTTACAGTTAAAGACCCGGACAAAGTGAATGCTCCAAAAAGCGATCTAATCATTTATAATTGTTAGCGAGTCGAGTGTTTGTTTTGTCTATTTGCGCTTATCATCGACAACACACGAGCTGCTGCTGCTGCTGCTTCTAGATGATATCTATCTATATATGTACATAAATATATACATATATATAGCAAATACATATGAACACACACAAACTTCTTCTCGGCCTTGACGACTTTTGTGGTGCCTAAGAAAACGTTAAGAAAAATAAAAATAAATCGAATTTTAATATAGTTTCGCTTAAATGTTGATTTTTTACATTTGCATTTAAATCATTGCTTAACTTTAGACCTTAAAATGTTAATTTCAACATTTGCATGTTTTATTAATTATTAGAAAATTATATAAAATAGGTTTGCGAAGAAACTATTTTATTTGTTATATAACATATTGTATTACAATAAAAATACTATAATACTTTCAGAGCTTGAAGTTAATTGCGCATTTGCATAAATTGTGCATAAATCCGTTGCCATTATAAATGAATTATTAACTATTATTATTTATAGCCAATTGTGTTTTTCTGTTAGCTGCTCTCTTCTTTTAGACTTAAAATAATGCTGTAACTTTTTTTTTCTTTGGTTTTCATCGCATTTTCAAATCTTTTCTTAAGTATATTTTAATATTTAATATAATATAATTATTATTAATATTATTATCATTATTATCTATCCAACTACATATCAAATTATAGGGCATTAAGTTTACCTGCAAAGTTTCACCTCCTTAGCATACACACAACTAAAATTCGCACACTCAACACAGCTAAAGGTGATTTATATACATGTGTGTATGAGTGTTGGTGTGTGTGTGTGTGTGTGTTGTGAGCCCACCTGTTTGGCTTTTCAGGAGCAATCACACGCTCTTGGCTTGCTTTGCTCGCTTCACATTCAACAGCAGTTGAAAGATTTCTTGCTGCTTTCTTTTGCTGCCGTCACACCAACAACAACAACAACAACAATAACAATAGCAACAACAACAACTCCAACGGGTTGCGTTTGTTCTTTGTGACTGTTCGCCCCTCCGATGGGGGGGGGGGAGGGGCGGCCAAAAAGGGGGCGCACAGCACGCACACATACATGCAAACTATAACGTAACGAATCGCTGGAGCTGGGAGTCGAGTTGCTTGTCGGCTCTGTTGTTATGCCCTTCTCCACTTACTGCACACTCATTTTGCCATCTGTTTTGTCATTGGTTCCCATTTTGTTTTGACTTTATTTTATTGTATAAGCTTCATTCGAGTCGAGGCGATAATGCCATGTCCATTTATCCAAATCTATCTGCCTAATATCCTTATTTGATATTAATACGTACTTAAATTAAGTGCGAATGACATGAAACCAAGTACAGTATCAAGTATCTATTTCCACATGCTCGACCGAAAAAATCGTAAGAAAAATGAATGTATACATTTTAAAATGTTTTCATATAAAATGAAATATTTGAAATAAAATATTTGTGCTTATATATTTAATAATTAATAAGCAATGCACTCAAAATGAGCACCAAAAATCTTAAAAATGCATATTCTTTTAATAATAAGTCTCGACTCAAGCGATGTTCGCAAAATGAGTATAAGAATATTGAAAAAAAGTGAATATAAATTATTTTAAGCTTTTGTCGCTGTTCAAGCGATGTGCTCAAAATGAGTAAAAATCAACAAAATCTTAAAAAAAAAAAACTGAATATTTATTTAAAAGCATCTCATAAATCGTCAAATGTTTTTGCTAGTTTCTCTTAATAATAAGCTGATAACATTTATTTCAAGCAATGTAATCAAAATGAGCATAAAATTTAAACATGGAAATACACATTTCAAAAATCTCTCAAATAATTTCGTTAAATGTTTTTCTAATTTCTTTTAGGTCGGCGCAAGTCTCGATTCAAGCTGGGTAATCACAATGAGCAAAAATAATCTGAAAACGAAAGTGATTATTTAGAATCTTTAAATATTTGTGTTCAATTATTTTAAGTTTAATAATCACTTGAACAAGTGTAAATATATATAACCTTCCAATTGATTTATTATATACCAAGATATATTTTTGATCACTTCTACTTCTGTCGACTATAACATGTTAAATTGTTTAGTTTAGCAGGGTATTTAGTCTTCGTGGTGGTGTTCTTTCTTGTGACAGTTGTTGTTGCTGTTGTGGTAGCTGTTGCTGTTGTTGCCGTTGCTGCTGTTGCTGTTGTGGTTGTTGTCGCCGTTGTGTCACTTGTGTGTGAGACTACGGTTAATAACAGCGCTGTGCTTTCAACTCCGCAGTCAGACGGGCACCGGCTAACAACACGCATCGCAGACGCGTCTCTCCGATAACACCAGCAACAAAAAATAAAAGAAAAAGCCCAATAAGGGAAATACAAAAGGAAAACATATAAAACAAGAACAAAAAACACATATGTAACAACGATAATAAATATATAGTCGGTATCGCTCGGGAGTTGCTCGTTAAACAGCGAAAAATGAACTGAAACTGACTGAAGTTGAATTTTGTTGTCGGATATCATTATCATTAAGACCATCAACCGTGCAACGCAACTCAGTTGCAGGCAGTTAGTAATCAAAAAAGAAAAAAAGAAAAGCCAACGTCGATCCACCCAGCAGAGCAAAGATGAGTGCCGCACATGAGCCGACCATCCACTATCTGGACAGCATCCTCAACGAGGAGGAGAAGCGATGCGATCAATACTCGCATCAGTGGCGCAATTTCACAATTTCCCGATCGGGTCGCTTCAGATCGAAGAACAAGAAACGGGATGTGGTCGATGGGAAACTGTTCGACGGCAAGGAAAACGATAAGGTGCGTATCTTTTTCAGTTGTTGCCAGCTTTCCTAACTATTAGCCCAGTTTGCAGTTTGCACACAATTCTCATTTTCATTTCGGTTATCGCAGCACTTCACAAATAGATTACTATATCAATGTCAACAATATCGCGATCAATATAAATTATATATATTGTGTCTGACGTGATTTATGCAGTGTACACTGTGCAGAAACTTAACTACTCAAATCCAGCAACAAGTAAAAATTGTAGTTTCTTCGAGTGCACTCAGCCTTAATCAAGAAACGGGTCTAAAGGGTCTTAACTTGTCTCATTTGGTTCGAAAGTCCAAATGTGAGTTTGTTATTGTTATTTATGTTGTTTTGCCTTTCGTATATGATATAAACAACAACGAAAGCCCAAAACGGAAATGCTCATTAATAAAAAACGGAAGTTGTTTGCAATGGTGATATGAATGAGTGCAGTCGCCAGCGTAATAATAAAAAAATACTCTATAAAGATTGTAGGATTGCTGCACTTCTATTTTTAGCATTCAGTGTCGGTTTCCCATTGAAATTGAGACTCAATCTCGAAAGTGGCAGAATCGTTTAAAAATAAACAATTATAACTTACAAATACAAAGAAATATTCAATTGTGAAATAAATAAAGCCTCTCCACGTTACTCATGCCGTATACGTAATTAAAACAATTAGCAGGATCGGGGCTCTGATTAAAAGCGAAGCCTCAAACTTGTTTATGATCTCCAATTTAATGGTTGCCCAGCTTTAATTATAAATCAAACACACCAAAATAAACAGCAGCGCCTTTTTTTTTATATATGTACGTCATTAGTAAATATAATATCGATATATATATACTGTATTTTTAATTAATTAAGCTAACATTTTTTATTTAATAATTCAACTCAATTAGTCAGTTAAATTTAGAATATTGAATCTGGTTTTAATTTGAATCTGTTTTTTTTTTTTCTTTTTGATTTGACAATTTGAATGAATTTTAACTTTAGAATAATAAATGCTTGAACTAATATTCTCAATTTAAATATTAACTATCAATATTAGATTTGATTTTGATGGTTATGATCTTGTTTTGAGATTTGTTCTTCTTACTCATTCTTTCTTAAGATCATGTCCCAAATGTGAGACTTGAGCATATATATATTTATAAGATTTTTTTTGCACTGTGTACATTACTTTGTTGCATGAAACTTGTAGATTGTGTTATAAAACTAATCCACGAATCCACTTTATACTTTTTGCAACGATTTATTTAGAACAGATAAGATTACAAAGGGTACTTATGACTACTATCAAAATTAAGGCCAACCTTGAATGCAATTTTACAGTTTTAGTGCCAAAATCTACGCCGCAAATTGTTGCGCCTCGTTCAAGTGCACGAAAAAATAATAAAAATAAAGATAAATACTGTAATTTTGCGCAAACCAATTTCTATACGACCTAATAGCGCCTTTTAAAAGGGCCGTATAAATATTACAAGTAAAGCAAATGACCGTCTGGCGTAACCAACTGCGGAATACTCTGTTATCAGTGAATTACCAGCTGATAACAGGTATCACAAAACCTTTTTGAGAACGGGTGGGGGGTGAAGCGGTAATGAATGGACGTACCTCGATTAATGATTATGATTTTTATGACCCTACTTCTAAAAGAGTAAAAGATATAATCTTGATCGATTATATTTAGGGGCGTGGACGAGGCCAAGACATTTTTTCAACTATCTTTGCAAGAGCCTATTAGAATCGAACAATCAAATTTAGAACTACCAAGATTTAGGCCTTCGCTAATTTTGGTGAAGCTTATCGGTAGATTTTTGAAGTACATTAACTGTTTCTACCTTTCGATTATCACTTATCGATGTATCGATTGCCCAGTGTGCAAGTGGGCTTACCAACTTATTTTGAACCCTATCTCTGATATGATCATAGACAACAACAACAATTTCAAGAGGGCCTAAAAAAGTTGCTTTGATTGCACAATATATCCAATATACTCCTCTTTCTTCGGTAACAGTGTATTTAAGGTGTCTTAAAGCGCAGTCAAAAAGCAAAAAAAAATAATACAAAATAAGCAAGCAAAGTAAACAAGAAACAGAACTCACTTCAAGAAAAAAATGTAAGTAAGATCAATGTGTTTTTAATTTAGTATTGTGCATATCATGTATGTATGTATTATGTGTGTGTGTGTGTGTGTGTGTGTGTAAATGCTGACAAGCGACCGACAAACACACCTTTCTGGAAACTTTATACAACCGTATTTGTTTGGGGCTGCAAGATGAGTAAAGCGACCAAAACTCACCAATATGTCACATAATATGGATGTGTTTTTGTTTTAATATACAATATATATATATCTATACGTGCATATATATCTACACGAAACCAGATACGTTGCCAAAAAAAGGGGCGCCATATGAAACAACAAGAAAAACAAGCTGCAAGTTTTTTCGGCGGCACGCGAATTTTGTAAATTTAGCAAGCCGGTCAGCAGTGGAAGGGGCAATAGCAGACCCGTATCCGGGGGGAGTATCCGTCGGAGAGAGGCAGAAGGCGGTGCTGTCTGTGCTGGGGGGTGTTTGCGTGTTTTTTATTACGCAATGCAAATGCATTGACCGATCGATTGTTTGCTGCGTCATTGTTGTCTGTGCATTGAACTTGGGATTGCTTGAATTACACCTGATGGCGAAACGATGAAAGGGACATTCCAAATCGGTCAAGTCGGAGAGTTTAACAAAATATGGTAATAAACCTCTTTGTACTACGGATCGTATGAATAATGTTTATTAATTTATTGTACAATAAAAGTGTGCAAGAAGAGAGCATGTTCTTGATCAGAATTTAACGATGTCTGCCTCTCCGTCTGTCTGAACAATCCGATCAACTTAATACATTATCGTATACCATACGCACGTTCATCAAGTTTATTTCATTTTATCGATAACTGCTCCATCAAATATCGATACAAATCGATAGCCGACACAGTTGTTAACATATAGCACTCCAATCGATTTATAAATATAAGCAGGCATATTTCTACAAACATTTCATTCAGATTGGTTAGTAAACGCAGATTTCGACTATCAAAACTTATTTTCATATTGATTAAAACGACCATCAGCAAGTCTGAAAGGTATTTAACAGCTGCGTTTTCAGCCGAGCCCTCTCGACTGGAGCAGCCAAACTTGTTTTTTTTTTTATTATACTATTAAATTGGGCATATTTAATTTGAACTATGTAAATTAGCGTATGGCTATTTACTGACAACTGTTTAGTTTCAATTTTCTCTTTGACGACGATTGTAGAGGAACAATTTTAATCTTATAATTTATTTTATTTCCATTTAATATTTTAAGGCTCAGTTTTTAAGCTGCTGAAAATCATTTTCAGTTCATTATTCAATTAAAAATTCAACTGAAACTGTACAAACTGCTTAAAACTTCACTCCAACTGCAGACATATAGATAGATTTCGTGCCTCCCAAAAATAGAACAAAAGCCCCCTTTATTTTGGGTGCTTTATATATTTATTGAAGTGATATGTGCAACAATGATAGCGAAAAGCATGAATTATGGCCAAGGTTTTACCAACGAGACGCACTCAAATAATATTGTATGTGCGTATCTACATATACACATATATATACAGTATATATATATACATTTATCAGATATTGCAAAATTTTCTTCTTTGCGTTTTAGCAACGCGAAAAAAGTGAAACAAAAACAAACCTTATCAACTAACAACAAAAGCGATTCAGCAGCACAAAGACAAAGGCAAACCTATTTTTCCATAGGGAAAAAAGCAGACAGTTATATATATATATATGTATATATATATATATAGGTATATATATTCTGTATAAGTAAGTGGTCGTGCACGCATCGGTTGCTGTGTCAAAAAGAAGGAAAAAAGTAAAGCTGTAGAATTATACTTGTATATACAAACATACATACTAATATATATATATATATATATATATTTTTTTTTTTTGGTGCATGTCGATAGCATGGGTTTGATTAATATCAGGTGCTAAATCAAAAATATGACTTTCGAGCATGTATTCTGATTAATTTTCGAATGTCTTCACATTTGTTATCTGATTCGATTTCATAGTTTTATTTTCTGTGTCTCACAATATCTGTAACAGATATATATTAGTCAGTTCCGTGGTCATTTATTATAGGTGTTTTGCCTTTCTCACAATGTTGTTATAAATTATAATTAATTATCGAAATAATTATCAACTCTGCGAGTCCAAAAGGAAACACTCAGAATAAAAAATCTACCTGAATTTCAGAAAGTTTTTCATGTTTTAAGAAATAATTTAGAAATATAAGAAAAGAAAATTTATAAAAATTAGATAGGCTTTCCCTCAAACGGCAATCCCAAAAATGTAAATTAAACTTACTGACTCGACTTTTATATTAGTGTATGGCTGAAAGGGAAATTTCTAAAATTCCCCGGGATTTTTTTCTGCGTGTGATTCTATGGCTGACAATTTGAATGAAAAGTTCGATTCGCTAATCTGGTATTCCAAAAACCAGGTTTTAATTTGTGCCTTTGTTAATAATATATAATTTATTTAATATTTAAGTTTTCTAATTGAAACAAATTAGAATGCTCCAGTTGAGAAAGCTCAGACTAAGAGATACCCTGAACTTGTATTCCAAATTTCAAGTCTACTTTATAGTCTTTGAGATCAGCTTGTTGTACAGATGGACAGACGGACCTTGCTATATGGACTCTACTGTTAATGCCGATATATAATATATACTTTATTTGGTGTGCGATACATCCTACTGCCTCTTACATACTTTTGTAAACCTTGATCTATTTTTGAAGACCTAAATTGATCTACGATTCGGTTCGTAGAATTGTTGATATAACCTATACTAATTAGAAAATATTTTCAATGATGGCTTTACTTAAAATCCGTTAATAGATCGGTTCATAGTATTGCTGTAGCTGCTGAGTTGTAGTTGTGGATTCAAAAAGATTCGGTTTATGAATGATGATTTTTATTTATTAAAAAGTTCACTTTTCCAAAAACATATTCATAACATGACAGGGATTTAGGCATATTTTAAAATCATTAATCCCATTTTAAGTTGTAACTAAAATTGGAGATTTCATATTTATCTTGCAGATCTCAGCGCGCAATACGACAAGTAGCGCCATGCCCAAGTCCAGCTCCTATGCCACAAGTGCAACAGCAAATCCAAGTGCATCGACAGCGGCAACAACGGGCACAGGAATTGGGGCAACATCGATGCGAAGTCAACGTGACAACAAAACGGAGAGCTACAAAAGTTGTTACGAAACAAGCTTATAATAAGTGGGAACATCAACTATGAACTATATATATATACATACTATATGAAAATATATATACTAAATGTATATACGTATGCATATATAGTATATATATACATATATGTATATACATTTGTATTACGCTTTATTAAATCAACCTAAGAGTTTATTGCACAACGTGTGGACTATAAATATATACATATATATATAAACATAAAAAAATGCACAAATTGGCAGCAAAAGAATAGGAAACAACAAAAAAAACACAACTACAACAAATAACACAAGGGAAGACCAATTTTTGGTTTTTTTTTGCGCTGGCTGCTTTGATAAAGTTATTTTGTGTGTTTAGTTATCAGCTATATAGTAATAGTGGAGAATAAAACAGATTGGGCGCTAGCTTAGGCACTCTTTGAATATATATATACATATAGAGTATATATATATATATATATAAATATATATAGATCGATTGTACTTACATATATTTAGTATATAAAGTAAATTTATGAACATTATTATCTCTTTCATGCTTAGATTGTACAAGTATTAAAACGTGATAATTGCACTAAATGGCATATATACACATATATAAGCATATTAATAAATTTACACATTATATATCGTATATATACACACACACACATATATGTATACATGTCTTAATTTGTAGAAACTAGTAAATTTTAGCAATGCCTAAAACTTATTAATAAAGCATAATGTTCGATTTTATTCAAACTGCAACTTAAACTGCCAGTGCAACTCGAAGGGAACTCATCATGATGATGATGGGGCATCCTCATTAGATGGGGTCGCCGCCAGTGCTCGAATATAGCTCACATCCAGCACACAGAATTTGGCCCGACACATGGGACAGGTGCACTTCTGTTCCAGCCACACTTCGCGATCGACATCGCTTTGGCGTGCGGCAAACCAACGCGCCAAACACTCCACACACCACATGGGACGACAATAGCAATTCGAGCAGCATGCCTCATCTGTTAGCGGTGCTCCAGCACGATTCACATCGACGCATTGTTTATTAATCTTTATGTTCGGCTCGGCGAGCATGCAGGCAAAACACTTGTCCGTTATCGGCTCCGAGCTGAAGATGGGATTCAGCGCGACCTGTGCCTTAAACACATCCACAAAACGATCAATGACACTGCGATGGAATTGTATGTTCGAGGGTATGGTTATGGGCCGCCTCACACGATCCTCCAGACTGCGAAACTCCAGCGCATTGATGCGTATATGAAAATCGGCAACATGCTGTCGCATCGGCCGCACTATAATGCTAATCATTTGCAGTGTATCATTCTGATCGTGCTGCGATATATTATATGTCTCTGCCTGCAAGTAAGAGATTAAGAATTTAGCCAATATTTACCAAGTAGCTGCTTCAAGATGCCCTTTTTTACGGGGTACATTTTATCTTTACATCTTTATCTATATTTATACCTTGGCCACGCTGAGCGCCGTGTTGGCCTGATGTGCAAAATTAACATTGTACATGGTCGTCTTGATGATCCAGTTCTCTGTGGCAATCACCGTGCTGATGGAGTTCAGTTTACGCTTGTAGACATCCTGGCGACGGAACTCGATGCCAATGTCGCTGGCCACGGCACTATAGCTGCCCGGTGTATTTGAGTATTTGGCCAGGGTTTTGTTAATGGGATGTCGTCGCCAATTTTGCTGATGCCAATTAAAGATTAAGGCCGGCACAGCCAGCACCGCCAAAACGCTAAAGCGTTGTGCCATTTTCCAGGTGAGCGATTTAAAGGCCACGGCTTCTTGGGGCATTGGAAAATCAGGATCCAATTCATTGTCCTCGAGTGGCTCCTGCGTGGCGAACACAGAGAACTTGACGCGATGTATGAGGAAGTAGGTGACGGGCAGGCAGCTGTGCACCAAGAGATTCAACGAGGTGCGTCGCAAATGGTAGCCAACAAAATCGAGATATTCTTCGCCCAGCAATCGCGAGAACAACTGTTCGATTGTGAAGCCGAGTCGCTGAAATTCCTCCGGTGGATAGATGACGCACATGCACAGCAGGAAATAGAACAAATTGAACAGCAGCTCCGACTCGTCCATGTTACGAAAAATTTTGAAAGATCCGACAAAAATGATAAATAATCTAACCAGTAATAAAACAAGTCCCTGTGCCTGTATTAGAGATGCGCAACAACAAGATTTTTGTTGATGTGTCGCGTACACAGTGTTGCATTCTTACCATTTTGAGTTATCGAATTAAATGCGCGCCAAACTCAAATATATTGTTTGCACTGATTTCGTTTCCTCTTGAGGAATCCTTAAATTTCGAATAAAATTTAATCGACAGGTTGACAAATTATAATCGACATTATATTATTGAATTTGTGTATATCTTGTAAAATGTGTTTTTATACAAAAATTGTTTTTTTCTTTCTTGATGAATGTAAAAAACGAAAACCAAGTTAATGAATTTTTCTGCGTGAAAATGAAAACAAAATTTGCGTAATGCACACTCGTTGTCATGGAAGCAGTGATATGTAAAATTATTAGTTAGCTAGTTAGTTAACAAACGTTGCGCATATCTTATATACATAACTCAACTAAATCTGTATTAGCAATCCGCATTCGATTATATATACATATTTATATATATATGTACCAAGTGCTTAACGGAATGTTTTTTTATGTTTTGGAAATAAACTAGTGCGTTTTAATGGACGGCTCGATACTGGTTGCCATTACTGGTGCTGCTGCGGCTGCAGTTCACTTAGATTGGGAATGTTATCAATGTCGTTGGATGCGGAACTGGAATCGTTGGTTAATTCAAAACTATTCTCGCCACTGGTGCCGGTGACTGTCGTCAGACTCGAATCATTGTTTGATATTTGATGCTCAGAATTGCTTAGATTTGGTAGTGAAACATCCTCCGCCTCATCGGAGTCGTCATCGGAGTCATGGTCATCCTCGTCGTCCTCATCCTCATCTTCGTCATTGCTGAAGCTATTTCTGCTGCTGCTTCTGTGATGCTCGCCAGTTCCATTGCCAACTACCAGGCCCGTATTCAAGTTTAATGCGCTTATCGCTGGCAGACTATTGTGGCCCACATCGACAGCTGTTTTCGTTGTCGCTGTTGTCGCCGTTGTTGTTTCGTTAGATGCTCCACTGTGGTTGCTTATCTCGCAGCTGGCATTTTCAATTAGCAGCGTTATCAGCGGCACATTTGGAATTGTTGTCGCTGTCGATGATGTGGCTGCTACTGTTGGTGTTGTCTCGAGCGGATGCTGATCCTTAAAGTCACCATTGAGTATGGACAGGTAGGGAATATTTTGTTGCGTTTGCTGCATTTGTTCGCTGCTCGCATTCAGAATTGATAGCATCGGCATATTGGGCGTATTTATGGCAGCTGAGGCAGAGCTTGCAACAGTTGTTGCTGTCGTTGTTGTTGGGGTTGTTGCTGTTGTTGCATTTGCATTGCTGGCTGTGGCTTTCAGTTGACGTGAGCTGCGTATGCTTCGTGGTGGTGCTATCGGTGGTGGTGTTGCTGCACCACCACTACTATTATGTTCCGATTGCTGCGGCACACTTTTGTCCCGTCTCACCATGTGCTTGTCAAAGTAGTCCAGATTCATGCCAGTGCTGCGCACTTCTGCGGCGGCTGCATGCAACGCGGATGTATTCGGCTGATAGCTACTGGCGCCATCGTCCACGTCCATCATATCCTCATCGTTCAGATCCTCGCTGCACAGATCGAGGCTAATGTGAGCGGCGGGTCCATCGGTGGGGCGATCCGGTTTGGGTTCTAAAATTAACGTTTCAACTTTGAGTAATGTGTTTATAAATGTCAAGCAGTTTTCGCTCGAAAATGAGAAATTTTGGATATTAATTGATTCGAAATAAGCATAAAATAAGCATAATTGCAATTGTGATTCTAAATTATTTTCGAGACTAGCATAAAATTAGTCAAAGTAATAATGAATTTTAAAAATATCATATTTAAAAATATTCCCAATTAATATTTTTCATTAGCGAGCGAAGATATTATTCTTATTAAAAATATTTAATTTTTTGTCATAAATCATAAATTATATATTTTTAAAATAAAATTTAAAATATTTTGAATTTTAATAAGCAGATATTATTTTTCTCGAAATTAGCATAAAATGAGGAAACTTTTTAATGTAATCTTTTTTTTCATCGTCAATAATTAAATACAATAAATTTTATACATTATCTATAATATATTAATAGGTTTTCTTTAGCTAGCGAAGACTTTACACATAATACGCACCATTTAGAAAATTCAATGCCACAAAATCGGCGGCACTATAAATCTCGGCCTGAACCAGCAGCTGCAGCAGAACACCCACCGTGGGTCGTTCGTGAAGTTTGCCCGATGTTTTCCACTCATCGATCATCACCTGGGAGATGCTTTGGCCGGGCGTTAATCGCTCAGCGGTGCCGTCGATCAGACTTATTTCTTGTGTGGTATATTTCAAGCCCACCTTGCCAGCAATTTCCGCATAATTCAGGCCACCGGGTGCGCTACAAACTTGTGCATCGAGTCGCTTGGGTATAATGGACATTAGTTTGCGCCAACAGCCATTCACATCGAGTATTGTGGCCAATTTGTATATGTCATTGTCGTCCACACGCCGTAATTCCGTGCAGCGCGTATATTTCGAATAAATTGGCACAGAATTCAGCGTCGCCGTCCCTGTCGCATTGCAGCCAATCCCCGCCCAACCATTCACTTTTGTTGTCATTTCCATTTTGAATTTGTTGTTGCTTTGCTCAATACGGTTGCTTGTTTTTTTGGTTGTGCGTTATAAATGCATTTTATAATTTCGCTTTTGATGCGTTTGTTGCTTCTTTCGTTTTCACTGAATTTTCCAATGAGCCATCAACATTGGTTTCTCCACTCACACATATAGAAATATGCGTATATATGAAATTGCCGATGCAAACAGCTGTTTGAGCTTTCAGTGTTGCTCAGGTTCGCTTTAGCTATCGATAAACATCAATGTTAGCTATCGATAACGATTTGCATGTTAAGCGGCTGGATTTGAACTACAAATGTTCCAAATTTGGTTTTATTTTTATTATAGCTGATAAATGTTTTGTATAATGGACGCAATAATATTAAACACATAATACAAAATTGGGACGAAACAAAAAACTGATAATGGCGTTACATGGATAGACTTTACGCTTATGCTACAGATATACAATCGTTCGTTGGTAAATCCAATAGAAAAAAAATACAAAATCAAATATATATATATATATATAAATATTTTGTGTGTTTTGTTGTCAATTCATATGCTCTACTACTTATCTGTATATAATATATAAGGTCACTTGCTTATGTTTTTTTTTTGCATATATGTTCAATTCGCTGAGATTACTTGAGTAAAGACGGAATGTGTTTCTGATTAAAATCTAAACGAGACTTAAGTTTGTGTGTTTTTTGTTGTGTTTGTAAAGCTGTGCGCTCTGCAAACTAACCCGGACGGTTTGTTTGTTTGTTTGTTTTCGTTTTACTTATTGCCTAATTAATAGCTGAAATTATGGACGGCTATTCTGTCTAGTTGTTGCTGTTATACAAAAATGTGGTGATAAACAATAAGGCGCTCATTACCAGAGCCGTATTGATGTTGTGGGCGTGTCGCGTATTTGCCGCATTTCTCGTCGTTTTGCCCATTTGGAAGCGTAGCGTTGGACTGGACATGCGTCCATCGCCGCCATTGCTGTAGGCCAGGACACGCATATTGTAGCTCTTGCCGGGCGTCAGTGTATCGATAAACGACTCCAGTTTCTCTCCAATAGGCACTATCGTATTGTTGGCAGTTATCATATTCTGATCCGTCTCCCAAATGCGCACCTATGAATATGTATAGATTGAATTAGTATCTGTTAAGGCTTAATTTAGTCAAGGCCAACCTTATAGCCCTCTATGGGCTCCTCATCCTGCGCTGGCGACACATAACGCCACACAACGCGCACCGTGGACGGATTTATGCCGTAGACATGCACCGATGATGGCGGCTTTTGCGGCGCCTTGCGATATGTGCGCTCTAAAAATGTATAAATACAATTAGATTATAATTTACTACCGATCCTAGATTATGTATGTATGTTTAGGGCACCTTCAAAACGTTCGCTTTCGGGTCCCTCGCCCGCCGCATTGTAAGCCATGACCTTCACAAAGTAATACGTATCCGGCTGCAGACCCACAATCAACGCCCAGGGGCGTGTCGTACGCGACAGATAGTAAACGGCGTCCTCCTCCTGATGCTCGGTCTTCCAGTACTTTAACTGCAATTACAAAAATCACAGGGTTATTTGAGTTTACGTAAGATCCGATTTGGTCGAAAGTGATTTGGATTCCACACTAGTGGGAGACTTATTAGATCGATTAGGCTAATCCCAGATTACACAATCTGTTTCTCCCTCTCGGTAGGAGCAAAAGAAGCTCAGAAGATAAATTACATAATTATGTTTGTAATATTTACCCTATGTCCAATGAGCTTGCCACGAATATTCTCGCGCGACATATCGATGGGACTCCAGGACACATTGAAGCAGGTGGAATTGTAGGCCAGGGCGAATGGTTTTTGTGGCGCCACTTGTGGCATATCCTCTGCCGAGTGTATGACAATCGTTTCGCTCTCCGGTCCCTTGCCAATGCTATTGATGGCCTGGACTTTAACCTCATACTGCGTGTAGTAGTTATTCAAGGGTATATTGACGACAGCCATGCCCAGATTTTCCTGCTTCTTGATGACATCCGATGCCCATTCGAGGGCACCTTTGAGCTTCCAGAATACCTTGTAGTGTATGCCATGACTATGCTGCTCCTGCGGCAACAATGGCTCCCAAGTGATGGTCAAATCACCGATCTTGCCACCACCACCACCCACCTTCCGTGGTGCAATATACGGCTTATCCTCGTAGGTGCTGTAAATGGGTGACGGTGTCGATGGGGTGCCAATGCCCAAATCGTTGACAGCCGTCACACTGAACTCGTACGAGGACCACGGCGTCAAATTGGTCACCTCCGCCTGCTGTCGCGACGTATACCGATCCACTTCACGCGCCAGCACATGCGTGGACACGTTCGTCCAGGTGCGATTCCAATTGGTGCGTCCCAGTATGTTGTAGTAGTGTATGGGGCGACCATTGTTGACGCCATCGACCCACTCAATGATGGCCTTCGTCTTGCCAATCTCGATCACTTGAACGCCACCAGGTGCACCCGGAGCACCCTCAATAATCACATTCGTCTTCGTGGTTATCTCATTCACAGCGGATTGAACAACGCATTCGTAATCGCCAGCATCCCGCATCGTTATGTTGTGCACCGTCAAACTGTTCCAATCCACAATCTGCATCAGATCGAAGGGAGAGTTAATAAGGATCAACAATTGATACTATTGAATACTCACAATACGCCGAGTGCCGTCGTGATCGTCGCGCAGAATCTCGCCGTTGTGCTTCCAAACGTAGGCAATGTCCAGCAGCTCATCGTAGGCAGCCTCGCAGTGCAGATAGATCAGATCATGCTCCCGGGAAACTATGCGCTGCGGCGGCGTCTGCACAAATCGAATCTCCTCTGCAAAAAATGCGATTAGCTAAAAATCAAATTTAACTAAAAATTTACAAAAACTTACGCAGCACAATGACGCGAGCATGGGATTCATCCTGGCCCGCCTGATTGGAGGCAATGCACGAGTACATGCCCTCATCATCGCGAGATGTGGGTGAGATGATGAGCGTGCCGCTGGGCAAGATGCGACGATGTCCACCAGAGCCCAACAATTGTCCATCCTTTTTCCACTGGAATTTGGGACGAGGCGCTGCCTCCGGGTTGCAGACAATGGTCGTGTTGCCATTGTAGACGGCATAGATTTCGGATTCGAGTGGATGTTTCTTGAACGATGGCTTCATGGAGAGCACACGCAACTGGGCCGACGAGAAGGATGTCTTGAGCTGATTCTGTGCACCGCACTGATACATGCCCTCATCCTTCTCCCTCTCCAGGAACTTAATGGTGAGCACATTGTCCTGGATGACATAACGATCCCGATTGATGGTCAACGGATCGAGACGCTCGGCATTCTTATACCACGTATAATTCGCATCCGGAATGGAGAAGGCCTCACAAATGAAGGTAACATCGCTATTATAGTCCTTGATCATATCCTTCAACGGTATCGTGAATTCCGGTCGCATTTGTATATTGATATAAATGGATTTCTCGAGCGTCTTCCGGGGATTTGTAATGCTACACGTGTACTGGCCATTATCATTGGTCGTGGCATTCTTGATGACCAGCACACGGCCATAACTGATTGTGTACGCGTTGCGCTGCAGCGGCTGACCCTGACGTGTCCAATTATACGAGGGTATGGGATACCCAAAGGCCATGCACTCCAAACGAATCTCATCGCCCGCAACGGCCGCCTCGGGGAAGACCTTCGGGAAGGTGTTGGCAAAGATCAGAGATTGATAATTACTATTTGGAGTGACGCGCAGCGCGAAAAACGGTCCATTGCGGCCCGTATCCGAGACGAGAGTCTGAACCGTACACGAATAGTTGGCACGGTCCACGGTCTCGATGAAGGAGAAGTACAGGGCGCCATCGTATGAGACGAACACACGCTGATCCTCTTCGACGAAATTGGGAAAGTAGTCACGAGCCCAATAGTATTTAATCTCCGGATAATGTTGCGGCGGATCACAGAAAATCGACTTGCCCCAATTCATTTCACTCGTCTCCGCCGAACGCTTCAAATTGAACTCCATGATGAAACCGAAATTTAGATGGGCACTCTCCGAGCGCACACGCCCAAATTTATTCTCCGCAACGCAATGATAGGAGCCCTGATCGAGGGCCTGCTTGGGCTCATAGATAATCAGATTGCCACCCGAGATGGTATAGCGATCGACGATCAACGGTTCAATTTTGACATATTCCAGCGTGTCATTCATGTAGACCTCGCGATACCATTCGTAGGTGGGCGTTGGATAGCCACCAGCCAAGCAACTCAATGAGACATCGTTGATCAGGCGATTCTTGTTCACATCGTAGGTGGTGTCATTCGGCTGCTTCACAAAGTACGGACCACGTGGTATCCGCTCCAGATCGCGTATGTCCAGGCCATAGGTATAGGGTCGCTTATCATCGAGCTTAATGTTTACATTGTCGGGATTGTAGAGCGCCTTGGATTCACATATAAACAGATTCAATTCGATTTCGTGGGCAGGCATAAACATCCAGCGATCTCGTTTCTTGGAGTACGCATAAACCACACGATCCCGATTATAGCTATTGTCGCCAAACGGCTGATTGGGGCCTAAAAAAGAAATGGTACAAATGATGTTAAAAGGGATTTACTTTATTGAACATTTCTCCACTTACCGAAGAAGCCACGCAAATTGTTTTGATTGCGCTGGTTGAGATTATTGGGACTCGTCTGCGAGTTGTAGTATTGATTGGGATTATTAAAGTTACGATTGTAGTTGGGATTATTGGGATCGTTTTGCACGAGGAAGCGATTATCGTTGAGATCCTCATTCTCCAGAGCCTGCTGTTCGTCGAAGGCAAACGAATCCTCAATTTGCACCAGTTGCGTGCTATCGTCATTCACCCAGTTCTGTGGACCCGTTTGCCTGGCAGAGATAAAGAAACGATTCTGTCGCTGATTCTGCAAAATGAGATTGGTCAGAATGAAGGCGTGCTTCTCCACATTGTCCACATTGATCAGATCCGATGTGTACGCCTTGCATATCTTCTTAGCCTCCGCCCAATTGCGCTTTGGGGAGCGGATAAAACGATAGCAAGTCTGACGATATGAGATCCAATGTTCTGGACAAAAGTTATTCTCATCGCTGAAGACGTCCCGATAACCACCCAAGCCAGCATTACTGGTCACCGTATTCCGATTGAAGGGATCGTATTGGGGGCCCACATTTCCAATGCTACCGGGTCCACCAATTTTAACGCCGGTGCCGCCGCCGCCCAACAACTGGCGATTGTTATCAAAACTATTATAGTTGTTGTAGTTGTTCTGATTGTTTGGCTGATTGTTGAAGTCCAGCAGGGGATTCTCGTATTGTGTTGTGTCCGGATTTTGTTGCTGACCCGTGTAGAGTGGATTATAGCGTGGCACGTAATCCTTGTTGTAGCTGGGCTGATAGGATTGCGGCTGCTGCAACTGCGGCTGCGATAGTGGTCCCAATTGTTGTTGACCCAGTTGCTGTTGCTGTTGCATTTGTTGTTGTTGTTGCAGTTGCGACTGTGTCATCGTTGCCAGTAGCAACACTAAGCAGGCAGTTAACCTGCTGCTGCTCCTTGTTGACATCGTGACTTGGTTTAATTTCGTGAGTCCAATTCAATTGGTGAGAATTGCTCCAGCTGGCGTTGCGTTCGATATTAAAGGCACATTTTTCGGTTTTCAGCAAAATTCGTAGTTTCTAAAAATAAGCATAGAAATTGGTAAATTGTTTATTTGCAAAATTCGATTTATGATTCGTAAACATTTAAGCAATCTCAGCCAGATCAGTCAGTTGTGAGTGACGATTAATGCTGTACAGTTTTAACTCGCTATGGGGAAATTATAATTATAAATAAATAAATATTGTTTTTAAACATAAGTTTGTGGAATTATATATATATAAATTTATATATAAAATATGTCATACAATTATTATTTATTTATAATTAAATTGGTATACATCTATTATTTATTTATAATTATATAAACAGCATATAGCTATAAAAATTTGAAATTTAAAATATTCTATTTAATAATTATTTATTTTTTGTTTTTTGAATCAATATAAATTGTTTAATATTTCTTAAACACTTGTCATTAACCTGACATTAATTATTATATATAACAATAATTAACACACACAAAAATAAGAGACTTAGTAAATTTGAATATTTTGGGATTTTGAATCATCGATTCTAAGCGAAGTTTTCTAATTAGTATCACACACACACACAAGCACACAATTATGTATGTGTGTGTGTGTGTGTGTTAGGCGTGGTTTATAGTTGGTTTAATTACAAAACAATTAATTAAACAAATCAATTTAATACAAAACTAACAGCCAACAGCCGCTGTATATTAACGCAAAATATTATTAAGCACTTGCTGTTCGTATTAAACACGTTTTAGAATTGAAGAAGCCGCCGCCCCATTTGAGAAAAGCTGCGCTTAGTCAACAAAACAACCAAAAAACCACACCTTAAAAAATTTCGAGCTAACAATTTGTGGCCCGCAACTTGTCACACTCTACCACCTGATTAATAACGGATGCTGCGCTTAAAGTGCAGTTTCACTAACCAATTGTGCATAAGTTAAGCAGTAAACACTTTAAAATTATATGTGAATCAAAAGAAAAACAAAAAACTAGGCACAATTCCAACAAAAAGTGGCAGTTAGATATGCGCAAGCCACGATTAGCAAAGCCGATAGCCGATAGCAATTGCATGCAACTCGTGCTGCAGGGTGGCCAGCATGTTGCAGTGCTTCTATGCTGGCATGACACCTAATAAGAAAATAAGCAGATGGTGTTCTGGAAAATAAATAAATAGGGATATATCAATCAATTTTGTAAATAAAAGTTACAGTCAGCGTCAGAATTAAAATTTCTAAATTATTTTAGTCACATATATTCCCTTGAATGGCAACTGATCGTTGCTCTTTAAATATTCGATATATTTGCACGCGGATATATCGATAGTTGGGCAACAACAAACTGATTCGTGTACTTATCGAATTTCAGGCGAGTGGTGATGTGTAATAAACCAAAAGTTTTGCTCATATTTTGAACAAAAATAAAAACACACAACAAAGATGAACTACAATCCAAATGCGGGTATGCGGAATCGTAAGTGGGAGAATTGTAAGGAACCAAGCTACGACCAACGCAAGTATTCTCAGCCTAAAAAGAAAATGCAACACAAAAAATGACACACAAAAAAGTGCATATTGCTGCTGAGAAAAACTCAGAAACGCCGACAATTAATTAAATATTGTTACCTTTACTTTAGTTAATTATGTGTTTGTTTTGAGCATTTGTTTGTTAGATTTCTATTTACTTTCCTTTGGTTTGTTTTGTTTGGTTTGTTTACTGCGTGTGTTTGTAGCTTGATTTTTGGCACTTTTCACTCACATTTTAAACTTGCTGTAAGCCAAAATATAAATTTGTGTCTGATTTCCTAAATGAACTTAGCAGCAGGCGGCGGACGCGCTCGTCCCATCAAACGGGTCAGCGATTTAAATGCCATGGGTCCACCAATCGCTGGCGGCGGCGGCTCTGCATTTATGCAGCCAACTGCGGCACCATCAATGTTTGATCCTAATTTATACTCGGCTCCACAGCAACCACATCTGCAGCAACAGCAGCAGCAGCAGCAACCACAGCAACCTCAACAGTTGAACAATAATTATGGCTACAATGCAGCACCACAAAATTATGGCTATGCTGCAGCACCACAACAGCAACCACAACCAGGACTAAATTCTTATGCTGCACCGCAACAGCCGCCTCCATTTGGAGCTCCTCCTGGTGCTGCTCCTCCTGGACAACCAGCAGGAGGCGCCACCGCTCAATATCCACAATTTGCCATGTTTCAGCAGCCAATGGTGCAGGATATGGCCATGGAATATGGCCAACGTTTGGCGGATCAGGGCAAACAGATGGTGGAGAATCAATTTGAGAAATGGGTGCCAGTTGCCAAATTGAAATACTATTTTGCTGTGGATAATGCGTATGTGGGTCGCAAGCTGCGTCTCCTCTTCTTTCCCTACATACACAAGGTGAGCAAGGACAATATCTGACATAAATACAAACAGATCTGAAGACAGGATCGCTTTTTCGCTTATCGGTTGCTGATAAAGTTTTCCTTTATAATTTTTTTTTTTTTAATTTTTATAGCTATCCCAATTTTTATTTTTTAATTATCTTCAGTTTTGATTGCTTGTATTTAAATAATTTTCTATCTATCTATTTGCATTTTGCAGGACTGGTCGCTGAAGTATGATCAGGAGCATCCGGTGCAGCCGCGTTATGATATTAATGCGCCCGATTTGTATCTGCCGACGATGGGCTATATAACGTATGTAATTGTTGCCGGGCTGTTGTTGGGCATGCAGAATCGTTTCTCGCCGGAACAGTTGGGCATTCAGGCATCGAGCGCGATGGCTTATAGCATTTTTGAGCTTGTCGTCTATTCGATATCGTTGTACGTGATGAATGTGAAGACGAGCCTGAAAACATTGGATCTCCTGGCATTTACGGGCTATAAATATGTGAATATTGTCGTCTGTCTGCTGATCAGCACGCTCTTCTTTCGCTCCGGCTATTTTATGGCCCTCGCCTATACCAGTTTTTCATTTGGTTTCTTTCTGGTGAGCTCAACTATTTACTTTGATTTGTTTAAATTTATTTGATTTATAAATTGATGCATTTTTCAGTTGCGGACGCTGCGAACCAAGTTGTTGCAGGACAACACTCCGACGGCGCCCAGCGGTGCCATCAACTATGATCCCTATGGCAATCCGCAGCAATTCGACTATAGCGGCGGACGGAAGCGAAAATTGTATTTCCTATTTATTGTGGTTGCCGGACAGGTGCTGTTTGCCTATCTGCTGTCCAAGCATCTCTATCTGCCCGGCACGGATTCGTTGGCCACGCTAAAAGCGCTCTAAATAAATGTTTAGCATAATTTCTCTTTTTGTATAACTCTCATTTGAATTAACCGGGCAATGATATAAAGAACACACTCATCTCTGCACACATATATATATGTATATATATATATATATATATATATATAGTGCAATGTGTGTGTGTCTAGTATATACTCTCAAAATCGATGTGTTTAAATGTTTCCATTGCCAATGCAAAAATCATTTCCAAAATGTTAAATCCTCTGCGTAGCCTATGTGGTTGGAGGACTAAAAGTTTCTTAAGAGTTAGCGAACATTCAATTTTTGAGATTTGCCGATGTGAATGCATGTGAAAAAACCATATTTTTGTTAACAAACGAATTAACATAATTTTATAAATAAACCATGATAAAATGATGAAACACAATTACGATTTGTAACCCTTGGAATATTGATCTGGAATATTTGATTTAGGTGAATTAAAGCTTCGATTCTATCAGGGATGGGGAACAGAGTTTCAACCGGAAGCTCATCTTATGCACATATCTGTCATTGTCAGCCGGATCTGATCACTATATCCAATAGCTGTTATAAGAACAATATGAAAAATGTGTTTATTAATATATCGATATTGACCCATCCAGTTATGCATGTTAAAATACCCGACATTTTCACAAGAAATCATTATCCGACTACTATATCATTTAGCTTTCCAACTACATAATTGCAGCTAGTCGAGAAACAAAAAAAAGATAAATAATATTTTTTACAACGCACAAATATTCAAACAAATTTCGAACATCGGTTCAAAATTTATATCTTGTGTTTCCTATATGTCGACCGATTATATAGAACAAGAGTCCATGCCATATCTAGGCTGCTCAACTCAGTCAATGCAAAATATTCGAATTATAATTATAAACTCTGTGCTATAAAAAATGCATGTTTTCATTGGATTTTTGTTTTATATATAGTATATATAGTTTTTATTGAAATTTTTAGTCTTCATTACTGTAACGTGTTGTTGTTGTTGTTTGTTGGTTGGTTGGTTGGTTGTTAGATTCTTTGTTTTGCATTTATTTTATTTTATTTTATCTCAACATTGCCTCGATTTCTCTGCCTGACTTAAGGGGTAAGTTTTTCATTTTGTTTTGTTTTGTTGTTTTTTTTTTTTTTCGATTTCTATATGTTTTTGTTGATCTTGTTGGAATTTTGTCACTAGTTTACACACGCGCAACGAATTTTGCATTTTATAAAATATATAGGCCTGTATGAAATATTTGTAATTTTCTTTTATTTTGTTTTTGTTTGCATTTTAGTCTAATTTGTTTTTGGGTGTGTGTGTTTATGTTTATTGTGTGTAATTTATTTGTATTTTTTATTTATTATGTGTGGCTGACTTTGCACTCGAATAGCGGTGAAAAATAATTATAATTATGATAATCATTGTAACGATAACAGTTTTCCTACAATTAGGTTTTTTAGTTTTCGTTCTTTTTCGTGTTTTGCATTTGCTTTTCGCATTTCTCATTTCTCATTTCTCATTTTTCATGTTTCACTTTTCACTTTTCATTTTTTACTTTTCATTTATTTAGTAAGTAATGCAGACTAATAATTAGTTTTCATATAGTATAAGTAGTTCGTTAGTTGTTGGGGCCTCAATTGCAACTCAGTACCATTAGCACAAATGTGAAAAAGTTTTGCATACAAATTTCGCTAGCTTAGCTTTTGTTGTTGGGTGTTTTTGTTTTTTATAAGTTGACTAATGCAAAGTGTGTGTTTGTGTGTAATGTGTGTGTTGTTTTTTGCAGTTGTGTTGTGTGTGTGTGTTTGTTTTTTATTGTTAAATGTGTGTTCTGTGTATTATGCTAGCGCTTAGTAAATAGTTATAAACATGCTTTGCTTTGTTTTTAACAAATTCCACGTATTAAAAATAATACATTTACAACTAATAATAATAATCCAAATTTAAATATGTATATATATGTGTATATATAGATCAAATACTATATATGCATGTATATTGTATTCATATAAAGGTTTTCTTTCGCTTTTGTTCTGTTGCCTGCTGTTTTCTTAATTCTTCTTTTTTTCTCTTTTTTTTTTTTTTTGCATATATTTATATAAATTGTAGTTATGTTTTACACAACTATATCTCGTATATTTTTATTATTATTAATATTTCAAGTGTTTATTAAAAAAAAAAACGAAATATTTGCAACAAAACATGGTTTACAAAAAAAAATAATAATAATAATTAAAGAATTAAAAACTCTGCCTAAGTTTGGAAATACATAATTTGAAATCAATCGCTAGCTCTAACCTAAATCACCTACTGCGCCCATCGCCGTCGCCATCGCATCCGCATCTGCATCCGCCTCCTGCTGCTTCATCTGCTGCTGCTGCTGCTGCTTGACAAGATTACGCTGATAGTTGACCGCATTCATTTTACCGAACTATATTACCGTGCCGCCCGGCGGGGGCGCTACTGCTTGACTCGGCGACGACAAGTGCTGAGCAACGTGCTGTGTCCAAAAACAAAGAATCAATATTAAAATAAGTTCATTGAAAGTCTTCTAGCCGAAGAACTCCGACTAGCAAAAACTTGATAAAGTTTCTAATTGCCTAGAAATACATTTGTAGATACATAAAGTTCATGTACAATAATACAAAATAAATATTAGCTAGATCTGCCAAGAATCTGCTAAATTTAAAATGAAGTTTTTCAATTTATCAATTATATAAAATATATAAAAATATTCAGCGCACAGATCTTTAACGAAATTTGTTTGCTATTTTCATTAATATATAATATAATATTGAAGAATGATGAGATGTGAATTGGAAATCGATATTTATCGATAATAATATATATATATATGAGATTACTCAACAAATATTCATAACAACAGATGAAAGGAAGGCATTAAAAATATGACTTGGAATTTTCAAGACCAAATCGGAGATTTAGAAAATTATGAACAGAGTTCATCATCGTCACGATCAATAATATAAATACATGATTCATATATATACTATATATAACTACATAATATATACTAATCGATGTTGATCATCGTTTTGTAGACTACCCACTGCCTTACCGTTGTGTGTCCCGGCCTCGCCCATGTGTAGATGAACCCATCCTGGCATGCGGTCAAAAAGCAATCCTCGCGAAATATCAACGCCGTTAGCCGTTCGTGGGCGATCTTCTTGCAGACGAGCGGCTCAAGCAGCGGACACTCCTCGAAACGTGGACACGCCGGTGTGCCAATCAATTTCATGGGATCATAGCTGCCGCAACTGGAGGACGACGATTGCGCTGCGTTTGCCAACGAAGAGTTATGCGAAGATTTGCTCAACTTGAGCGAACCGAAGCTATGCGATGTGGCACTGCTGCCAATGGCACCACCAGGCGGCTCGCCCAACGCCGTCGAGTTGGCGAAATTCGTGGAGCTGCTGTTGTTGCTGCCACTGCTCCGATTGTTGTTGTGATGATGATTGTGGTTGCCGCTGGTATTGCTGTTGCTGTTGTGATTATTGTGTTGATTATAGTTCTTTAGCATGCTGATGGCCTTGCGATGCTGGCGATGATTCGTTGTGCCCTCGAATCCACGCTTATCCGAGTTGCTCAGGAAACTGAAGTTGGACAGACGCTGGGTGAGACTGTTGAAGGCGCTGAAGCTGCTGCTGCTGTTGCTGTGGTTGCTACTGTTGCTGCCGGCGGCTGTGTTCGATTTGGTCGAGCTATTGGAATTCTTGCTATTATAGCCAGATGTGGAGTAATTGGAATTGGAATTGTTGCTCATGCGCTGACCACTGTTGCTATCAATGCTATCCGATTTGGTGGCACTGATGCAATTGGGAAATTTGATCGAGTTGCTGTTGCCGCGACTAGTCGCTTTCGATGCCACAGCGGGTGGCGCCGCCGCCACTGACATCGCTGCTGTTGTGTTAGTTGTTGAGGGCAACGGTTCTGTGCCGTCACAGGAATCATCTGGCGGCGTATTGGCATTGGATGATTGCGAGGATATTGTGCAGTTGGCCGTTGAGAATTTACTTGAACTGCTATTGCTATGCTGCTCTGCCATTGGAACATTTGTTGTCTCTCGGATGGGACTGCAACTGCCGGAATTATCGGCAAATTGCCCGCCAGCCTGACCGATGGCAATCGGTCGTATCACTTTGATGCCATCAGCGGCATCGATGCCGCCATTCATGAAGCCACCAACGCCGCCGCTGTT
This sequence comes from Drosophila paracracens, assembly GCA_035044025.1. Classification (NCBI taxonomy): domain Eukaryota; kingdom Metazoa; phylum Arthropoda; class Insecta; order Diptera; family Drosophilidae; genus Drosophila; species Drosophila paracracens. The sequence goes on along the minus strand of JAWNMN010000435.1, from coordinate 5,559,533 downwards.
GCTTTCGTTTAGCTGTGTGCTATTCACACGCTGTCGCAACGTTGTCAACGGATGCCGGAGCACATCTTCCGTAATGTCCCACAAACAGATTTGCGTATCCTGACTGACCGAACCCAAGCGATAGCTAATGGCCAGTTTGTCCGGCGCCAGCGCCGCCGACGATGCATCCGAGCGAAATGATGCCGAATGCGGATGCATTCGTGTCGTATGCAATGACAACGGCGTGGAATTCTTATCGTAGCCCTCGAAGCCACCATTTGCCGTGGAATCGCCCGAAAAGCGTTCTTCTCGCGTCGCCGTATATTCATTCAATTGATTCTCATCGTCACTGAAATCGCCGCCATCCCAATTCGTGTATGATGTTGTATAGGGGTCAAAGGCCACCACGGAGACCCAGGAACGATGACCCTGGCCACGGGCAACGACACGTCGCTCGTGGAGGGACCACACTGTGACAAGATCATCCTCGCCGCCAACGACAATGTATTTGCCGTCGGGTGACCAGCAGACGCATAGGAAGCCACCGAAATAGGAACGTGCAATGCCCAGCAGCTCCATGGTGTCATAGTGAAAGACACGCAGGAAGCCATCCTGTGAGACGAGCGCCAAATTCGTGCCGCACGGCGAAAAGCACAGCTCATTGATGCAACAATTGTCGGTGCTGAAGACCCATTTGTACAGCGGATTCCTCGTCGATTTGGACTTGCAGGTGAGTATCGTATAGCCGTCGCCCACTTTAAATGGCTGATAGCTGGGCGCTGTTGCCGCACAAGGCAGCTCCTCGTTATACAAATACAGATGGCCCGACGAATGCGAGGCGAGAAACAGATGCGGCGAATTCGGCAGCCATTTCAAACACGTCACTTTGGTCTTGTCAATCAGGCGCTGCACATTAAAGGAATTTGTTAATAAATTATTTCAAAAATATATTATAGTTTATAGAGTGTCTGATCGATACATGGATAAGTTGCAACTTCCACCTCAATTCGTTGCAGTTTGAAATAAATAAATTAAATGCTAGCTTTAAAAATCTGTATCTATTTATCGATCGTTCATTCTATATATACATATATATATATATACACTCAGTTGAGAATCGCGCTCAAAACTAGAAAGTTTTTCTTGTTTTTGGAATACATTTTTGAATATAAATAAACATAAAAAAATATAATATAACTTAGCAAAAAATCTCAGTATTTCACAAATATACTTTCAATTAAAATGCAGTGCGACTTTTTGCTGAGTGTATAGATTTGCAATATTCACCTCCTCATTGAACAATTTGCGCAGCTCGCGTGGACCTTGTTGTGGTGAAACCAGCTGGATTTGACCCGTTGTGAAACCAACCAGGAGTGGTGCTCCAGTGGGCGTGGCTGCATTCGCATTGAAATCATGACAGCTGGGATTCGTGCCCTTGTAGAACTTCTTATCGATGGGTTTGCTCATCTCGGTGCCCTGCAAAAACCACATACAACATAATTAACACATCAAGTTTAATTTAGTAACATTACAAATCATAATTTATATATTTCCATAATTACTTGCAGCTGAAGAATTAACCACATTTTTGCAAGTTGCTTTTTATATATGGGAAACTGACCTCAAGAAGCTAAAGTTTATGGATTGGGCGATTTTATATTTACCCATTATTTAATCAACAATTAGTTGGAAAAGAATACAATTCGAATTTGATATTCCATTTTGTAGTAAATATTTTCAGCTGCTGCAGAATATTATGCCAAATTAGGGTATTCCTTCAAATATTTTGTATATAAACTGCATCAAAAGTTTCCTCGATAAAAAGTACTCTCAAGATTTATTTATTTATTATATTTTATAGTCTTCCTACTCCTATGCCTATCCTATGTTCTGGCTTAAATCATTTCTTATGGATTATATTTATTTTTTAAATTCAGTATCAACCTTGAAATGATTCCCAGTTTTAGTCACAGTCAATACAGAATCATAGTTTCTAGAGACTTTATCTATAGAATTACGAATCGAACATGTTTTTGGTGTTCTCTTTTCGATTGGAGGGTATACAAATTAGCACCCGTTGAGCAAATTAGCGGCTTGTTCATGATTTAACGTTGAGCACCTGATGCCTCATCAAATGCAAGTTTAAGTTTAAGTAATTTGTGTGCAACTTAAAACCAAACAAATTTTCTGAAAGTGCAGCGAAAATACTAAAAAAAAAATCGCAACAGCTGCAGAGAGGAAAAATTTAATTGATATGCAGCTTTAAAAAGTTGAAAATTTGCTTTGAACTAGAAATATGAAAACTTCTTAGTGGTTTACTTTTAGGAAAAATTGGTTGCATGAAACTTTTCATACCCAGAATAAAAAAAAAAAAGTTGCGAAAGTTGAGACTATTTGAAGAGTTTAGCCGATGGGCAGAATAATCCTCTATGTTATCCTTAGAGTATTAAATATACAGAGTATTATATATAAATAATGCATATACTCCAATTTAAAAGAGTATTTAAGCAAAAAACGCACAGGTTCGGATATTTTGCGTTGAAATATAGTTGCCTTCGAGCGTAATAAACACATTTAAATAAAAGCTAAGCAAGCGAATTGATCAACAAAAACAACAATAACAACTAAATAATAGCAACAACTGCACAGAGAGAGAGAGAGAGAGAGAATTGGAACAAATTAAGCGATTGTGTTTGGGCAGCGTTTTTATGTTTGCCATGTGTGCCATGGGTAAACTGGATACACTGAGGAGGGTGAGGAGAGCGGGTACAAAGCGTCGGAGGCAAACTTAGGGGAGGCCTATATACTGAGAAATAATAATAGTTATTCTAATGAGTTCAAAATGCTAGACCAGAAAATAAAATCGTTCTATTTTGAGCTGGTTTCAAAAGGATACTTCCATTAAATATGTATTCACTTGACTTAAATGAAGAACTGGATCACCTTTAGCAAGATATTTGGCACACAAATTAATGAAATCAATAACTGTATTACTTGAAGCAAGATATTTAATTGTTATGTGAAGCAGATTATCAAATCGTTAATCTAAATGAAGAGTTTACAATTCAGAAATAGATTGTGTGATTTGAGGTATTTAAGATCTAACAACTGAAATCAGCTTAAAGAAAGTACTTTAGTTTTTCATTTAAGAACTATACTTAGTCAAGGATAAAGATTCACAACTTTGAAATACTAACTATAAACTGACTATAATTATTCCAGTATATGCTGAGAACAAATTGAACTTGAAATTTGAATCGTTTAGGGTTCAGAGTTTTATGCCAAATATAGTGCGATTTTTTCTGCGAGTGTAGCCTAACCAAGCAGCCAATTGTTGCGATGGGGGCGTGGCGAGGGGAACTGACGGGGTTGAAGGGGTTGTATTACATGACTGAGAGGGAAATGCGCTTGCTTTGCTCGCTTATCAGCTGGCCGCACACAATAGATGATAAGCTTGGCAAGATCTACAAATATATATATATACATATATGCCACATCACCTTGGTAGTGTGAGAAAGAGACAGAGAGAGATGGATATGGAGATAGATAAAAGAAATTATGCAAATTGTGAAAAGTTGATAATTGATTTGCTGCTCACCTTTTTAACGCCGCGAAATGCATAGACATAAAGATCACGTCCAAAATTGAAACAGATGCGATCACCGCCAACAATCTGTTGATTTGTGGGCAAACCATTTTGATCCAAGACGCAGCCACCGTTTGTCATCGAGTGCATGGATATGCCGCCGCCCAAGCGAGCGTCCACTGTGCTGCTACCGTTATAATTGCTATCGCCACTGGCGCCGTTAGAAGTTGCAGCAGTTGCTGTTGTTGCAGCTGCTGCAGCAGTTGTTGGTGTTGCAGGTGTGGTTGTTGTTGCGCCATTTGATTGTTTATCACTCGTCGTTGTTGTTGTTGCCGGCGTTGCCAGATCGCTGTTAGTGTTGTTTTTATTTGGATTTGGCAGCGTCACAAATGAGACACGCACCTGAGGCGAACTTTGATTATTGCTATAACCGACACGATTTGGACGCGAATATTCAGATAAGGTGAGCAAACGATAGGTGCCCTCGCGCGTAACAAATTGCGTTTTCAGATCGTCCTTGACATTGCCATCCAGTTGATTGGCCATTACGTAGGCGTCTTCTTCTTACTCCTCTTACGCTTCTTACTCGCACACCTTCTTCTGACTCTCTCTCCTACTGCTGCTTCTTCTTCTTCAGCTGCTGCTGCTTCCTCTTCTTTAGCTGCAGCTGCTTCCTCTTCTTCAGCTGCTTTTTCTTCTTCTTCAGCTGCTGCTTCTTCTTCTTCACCTCTTTCTCTTCACTTTATCTGTGTGTGTGTGTTGTAATTTAGTTACACACGCCGCTATTTGTTGTTGCTTGCATCGCACACACACACAGAGACACACGCACACACACACACAGCACCTCAACCCATGCCGCGCACCTATACACTGACACACGCACACACTAACACACACACTGACACAAGTGTTTAGGCTACCTGCCGCTTAAAAATCGTTAAATTTCTGTTTTTTTTGTTTGTTGCTGTTGTTGCGCGTTTGCTCTTAATGCTTGCGCGTTTGCTTGTTATAATTAGATTTAATTCTTCACTGCACAATTTACAAATTGCTCTGTGTGTGTCGTCGTCGTCGTTGTTGTTGTTGTTGCGGAATTTTTATTTTTCTCTTGCTTTGCCACTAACGTTTATCGATAGACGATAATTGTGAGCGCAGCTCACTTCAAGCATTAGCTCACCAGATGTTTAGCCCTGCAGCCCTGATTTAAATACGATGTCTGGCAACACGAGCGCTTTGTTTATATTGTTTAAAATTTATCTGGCAGCATGACTGTAACGTCGACTTTGATTTGAAATTGGGCGCAATATTTTAAATTGAAATAAATTTCTCTTAGTTGCTGTGCTGAATGTTGAAAATTTAACTAAGAATTCCTTTCCAAATGACATGTTTCACTTCAAGTTTGGAATGTGCCTGCTTTTGTGGACGTCGAGTGAAATGCATTTCACATGTCTGACCAAATTGGCCAAAGGCAATCTTTTGTTTCAGTTGCCTGTCTTTTTGTGCTATTTGCTGCTGCTCCAAATGAAGTTGCTGCTAAAACTTGCTGTTTTCTACATTTTCGGACACATTTCTTCTTTGCTGTTCGCTGCAATTTTTGGGGCTGTGGGAAAGTTTCCCTCTAATAGTTGTTGAGTGGCATGCAATTTTCTAGACGAACTTAAAGTAATTTGTAAGATAAGACAAAATGACCAATGAAGGAAAGGAAAGGAAATTCACCTGGCTTTCTTATACAAATTATTTAAGTATTTTCAAATACTGGTAGCGGCTTTGTATAAATTTGGCTTTTAAAAATTTAGCGATCTGGCAGCACACTTGAATTCAAAAATGGAAAAAATAATGAGGAGCAAAATCAGTTCAATCCAATTTCAAGCTAAGCACAATTTAGAAGTAGCGTGTGTGTGTGTGTGTGGGGTGTGTGCGTGTGTGCCATGGAATGGATTTGTCATGTCCAACTGAATTGGATAAGGGCAACGATTTTCTGTCTTTTTGTCTGCTTCAAATGCAGTTTCTCGCATTCCTCGCAGCTAACCGTTTTAAAAGGGATTTTTTGTTGTTGTTTGTTTGTTGTTGTCGCTGCTGCTGCTGTCATTTCAGCCATTGCGGCATGCGTGAGTGGCATTCAACAAGCATACATACAAAGCATACAGCTGCAGAAAATGTAATAGCATCACAATCACAAGAAATCCTTTCAATCGGTGTCCTTTTTAAATTTTTAAGTTTAATGAAGGGAAAAAAGGTATAACGAAGAAAATCATTTTCAAATCATTTACGTTTAATTACAATAAAAAAATTAAATTCTATGAAAAGGCAGAAAATGAATGATAAAAATAAAAGAACAATTTTATAAATGAGTACTTTTAATTATGCAAATTATAAATAAGTAAACTATAAATGATTTCGATAAGGTGCGCATCTTTGTGTCACTTTTCCTTTAAATAAAAAATAAATAAATTATATTTATAGTTATATGCAATGTTCAGTTGAAGTACTAACTTTAGTTAGTTAAATTATAAAGGGAATACTAATATAAAGTGGCTTTATTATTTTTTCCGCAGCTGTAAGCACAAGTGCAACACATTGTTGCTGGCGGGGATTACTAACTAATTTGTTGTGGGATATAAGAAGCGCAATCAAGAAAGAACCGGCTAAAAGATAAAATACTCTAGCAGAAAATATTAATTTGTATTTAATCAAAAAGGTGACAGAATCTTCCAGCTGTCACAGCTCGACTAAGAGATACCCTGCAAATAGCTTTTAAATGTATAATAGGAAATTATATTTTAGTTAAAAAATTCATGTTTCCTAACTGAATTTTTGAAAATTTGTACAGATAATCAATAATATTTCCCGGTATATACTGATGTTATTATAAGTGTTATAATAAAAATTGCCCTTAATATAGTCAAAGATGCTTCCTTCTGTGCCTGTGTCATATTTCTCTACAACTTCTTCGCTCATTTTGAATGGGTTCAGGGCACTTCAACAACTGGCGACCTTGGATCAGCTCTTGAGAGATATCCATTTGAAGAGTCTTTATTTATGTAGAATTAAGTGCGATGAACTCTGAACACTTCAACTGGGTTGTATATAAAAGCAACTGCAACTGAGTCCAGCCGGCAACAGTTGCAACCGTCGAGTGAATTTCACAGTGAGCATAATGCGGATTTCAGGTAAGATTTTCGCATTGACTTCACTTAAATTAAAAAAGTTTAACTTAATTTTGATCTCAGGGCTTATTTTGCTCTTGGCCAGCTTCGGGTTTTGCCTGGTCTCCCAAGGATTTGCCCAGTGCATCGACACCTATGAGCCGGGCTGTAAGCAGTTGGTGGAGATTGGACTTCCTCAACGACATTGCATAGATCCCACCAAATATTGGCTGTGCCTCGCCCTAAATGAAAAGGCCGTGCTGAATAAGTGCAAGCTGAATACGGGTTTCGATGAGGAAGTTCGCGCCTGCATACCCTGGATAATCTGGATGTGGCAACCGTGCACAGAGCCACCAAGTCGTCCAACTGGGTCAGAACAATGTGAATAACATTTTAATATTCCTGAAATAAAGGAGAATTGCATCTATATCTGCTTGATGTCTATACACTCGGAAGAAAATCGCCTTCAATTTTAGAAAGTCGCCCAAGAAAGTTTTTCTGTCATTTTAAAAATAAATTTGAAAATTGCTTTTTGATTTATTATAAAACAACTAAAATTCTCTAGTCAAGATACCCTAAATTCAAATCAAAAAATTTTTTGAAAGTCGTAGAATCAGAGTACTCTCTTTCAATTATTAAGAACTCAATTTTCAAGTTCTTGTCTGCTGAATAATTTATTTGTGCTACTAAATACTATTTATTATTAGCTCACGGATGGATATGGAATTTAAGTTTATGATAAACAGATCAAATTTATCTGTTTGCATAAACCAATTCCGTCGTTTCCCAGATAAAAATATTCCCAAAAAACAATTTAATATGCATAATACTTTCTGGATATTTATTATTGCTAAAAGTTTCCAAAACATAATAAATTTGTTAATATTGTTAAGTAGACTAGATGAAAACATTTACATATGTTTAGCCAAAGCAATTCAACTTTTCTTATAGTTTCTAAGCGCTGTTTTACAACTTTATTTTTCCACTTTCCCAAAGCAAATGAGATAGAAAATACAAAAATAGATATAAAACTTTGTTTTCAGCTTGAGCATTTCCGAATTCATTTCCGTTGGATTAAATCAAATTTAAAATGCTTTTTTTTTTTTTGGATTTGCTTGTAAATTTTATCAGTCGCCTGCTGCTGAGGAAGACAAGTGCCGATAAAAAAAGTGTTTATATATATTTATATGGTGTAAACATATTTACATTCATGTTTATGGATGCATTGTTAAGATAAGTGTTATCAGTTATCTGTTAAGTTCTCCAAATTGTCTCTCTCACGATGATTCACTGCGTGTATTTCTAGCAGTGTATATGGCAAAGAAGTTGTCAGCGCCAAGCAACACAATAACAAAGCGAGACAATTGCAGCTGGCAACCGACGTTTGACTTATGACATCAATTAAGTTGCCACACCCAAATTGACGCCCACGCTCTGCACACCACCCCGCCCCCGGCCACGCCCCCCGCCGACGCACACACACGCAAATCCGCAAGTGTTGATAGTTTCTGACAGATGAAATTAAACTGCTTGTTGGACGGCATCAAAAACATCTGCCATAAATCAATATTCATGCCACATGTGGCAAGTGGCAAGTGGCAAGTGGCCCCGTTTCCAATTTTGCACGCAGAAAAAAAATGCGCGAATGTTTTTACTTAAAGCAAGTTTATTGTGAACGTCAATATTATGAGAAGAGGTAAATGTATTTCGACTTGAAGAAGCTTTTTCTTTCTTATTTTAAGTAAAGTTCAACTTGCTTATCCTACTGATTACTTAGAGTAAGATATTTAGTACTTAAGCTCTTAAGTCAAGATTTGATAACAAAGTAAAAACAAAGTCAGCTTAAATCAAAAATGTTCTATAATCAAAACTAAAACGGTTTGAAACTAGATTGTCAAAGGGAACCGAAACTTTACCGATTGAAATTCAGAAATGGAATTGAAATCTCTTCTTTTTTTTTAAAGACAGTTATGGAATACATAAATAAATATATATATATATATTGAACCAATTCATAACCTTTACCGGAATCAGCGCGAAAATAAGATTCGATTTGACACCCGGCTTTAAGCTCATTTTAAGTACAAACATTTTTGTAGTGATTATTTTACTTGCGTCAAAGAATATTTCCCACTTATTTTACATACATTTAAGGATATTAAAGATAATATTTTAAATAGACATTTTCATTTTCGCGAACGTGACATTTTCCAGGATCAAAGTGCAATGAAAAAAAAGCTGCAGCATTTTGTTTGTCAGCTTTTTCGATTGCCTTTCAGCAAGTGCAGCAAACCAAAACGTGACCAAATGAGTAGCAATAAGAATAATAAAACAAATGAGTTTTGTGCCCATTTCTTCCAGTGCATTTTCATCATACGTTGACTCTTGCTAACGGCTTTAAGCACAGTAAAATCGACAAAAATAAATGTTCAATTTTTGATTATTTTATAGTCTGCACTTTTTATTTTTTCGCATATCCTTTGGTAGTTGTCAGTCAAGTCCTTTGTCAGCTTCTGACATACGCACACACATCAATAAAACCAGTTGCAAAAATGAATTTCCAATGCGAATTTTGCATTGGGAATTTCTTTTTTTTTTTTTAATTTTATTTCATCTGTTTCAAACGAGAGCCGCTTTTTTCGATGCAAAAAATGCCTCAAATATTTGCATACAAAAGAACTCAATTTGTGAGAAAAAAAATATGCGCGAATCACAAAATGTAACCGTAATTTGCAAATTGTAATTGCATCGAAACATATTTGTATTGAAGTTTGATTATAATTGGACTCTTGCTTCAAATTGGCCACAAATTAAAAAAAAAGGTTTATTGGCATTTTCAATGGCAGAAAATTAGCAAATATCAATCGAATTTTATATACATTTATTTATTACATTAATTAATATGAACGACACAAAATCGAGAGGTGTAATTTGATGGGTCAGCCCGAGGCATAAACACTGTCATTATAAATAAACATGATGAAAAAAAAAACCAAATTAGCAAGTCATAAAACTAACTAAAAAAAATACACATCAAATATAATAAGCATTTCACTCAAAGCATTTATGTTTCTGTGTCAGCAACTTAAATTTAATGACACGTAAATATAAAAAATAAATTAATATTAAAAAGAACATAATAATGCCATAAATTTATGCAGTTTTCAAACATGAAAAATTGAAATTTTAAAATTAATAAAGAAAAACATATATCGATGATGAATGCAACAAATATTATTTTAGCAATTGCTTCTTTTTTCGGGTGCGTCATTTGTCGGCAGAAAAATGTTAATATTTTTTTAATAAATTAATAATAAAAATAAATTAAATATTTCTGTGCAAACGCTTTTGAATGAGTTGGTTTTTTGGAAAACATAAGTTTCTAGCAATAAGATACAGTTCATATATTAAAAATAATTTAATCATTTAACTTTACAACTCTACTAAAATATAGTCGTAATTCCTTAAGACTCCACTCATAATTCACTTTATCCAGGCTACAACATAGGATTAGAACTCGTACGAATAAATAACTTTCTCAAAGTATTTCGCCGTTTTCGTACCACAAAAACTTTACGACAAAAGTGCATTCCAGAAATTGTGCACTTGGCTTTTGCCAAAAATCTGCGAAATGCCGCACAAATTAGCATAAATCACCCAAAAAAAAAAAAAGAAAACGGGCTCAGGGCTTAAGGAGCGTGGCAAGGATAACACAAAATGCCGAGAAATGGCCTCTGTTGTAGTTGTCCTTGTACTTCCTGCCTGCCGGCTTGTAGCTTGTAGCTTCATTTAATGGCAGACATTAATAACCTGATTTAATTTATGGCCAAAAGCAAACAAAGCCAAGTACGCGAGAGAACTTCACGCCTCCTCCATCCTAAAACCCCCCTCGACCACAATCCTGAAGCTCGAAGTGCAGCCGCACTGCAATGGCGTTGGCAATTACTCAAGTGTGTGTGCGTGTGGATTCTAATATGGACTTAAGGCGCCCCAAAAGCCACCCAGCCAGCTAGCAAGCCAGCCAGAAAGCCAGCGACAGCCAAGTACCTCATTTGCCAGGTAAAATCTATTCACATTTTTGGCCAGGCCCAAAGCCAGTGCTTTGAATTAATTAGCTGTTGTTTGCGGCTCGGCTATCTCTGCCCATAATTTACAGCCAGCGCTCTTCTTGTTGTCATGAATATGCAAGCAAGCCCCCAGGCGGAACAACTAACAATCTTTAACAACAAACAAACAGCGCCATAAACTGACATCCAAATAGCAACAGTGCCCCTTTCCACTTTCCCCTTTCCCCACTATCTGCTTTCATCTTTGTGCTTGTGAGAAGATAACACCCAAGTTGGTTGGATCTATAAAAGCAGCACTCGCTAATTAGCATAGGTCATTCTGAGAAGTGAGGCATTCTAGTCTTAATCATGAACTATCTGTATCTGCTCGCATTGCTCCTGGCACTCGTCAGCTGTTCCACTGCAGCTGCTGCTGCTGCTGCCTGGGGCAAACCCACTGGTCAGCCGGGCTGCCAGACGGAGGAGGAGATCAGAGTTGGAGCCTATCGTCACTTCTACGCCAAGAATCAGTATTGGGTGTGCACGACTCAAGGTGTGCCTGCCACACTGGCCTACTGTCCAGTTGCCCACGCCTGGTTGGATGATGTCAAGGCCTGTGTCCACTATTCCCAGTGGTATTGGACACCCACAGTCCAGCCACCCACTCAGCCACTAGCTGGAGGAGCCTAAGACGAGCTGTTGCCGATCTGTATATTTGAACATACCTAAAAGCCTTTCCTAATCCGAGTTCATGCCAAATATATATATATATATTTTTCAAGAAATCCAAACAAAATTTTCTTTTATTAATAAATTTACTTTTCCTTTCAAATTAAAACTTAATCAGAATAAAAATAAATTTTATCAATGAATTTTGAATAATTTGTTTGTTTAATTAGTTGTAAATTCATGAAGAATTGTTGTCATCAAGTTTTTGTATTTATTGTGCATATTTTGTTAGTGTAAATAATTTAATAACTTTTTGTGAAGAGAGACAAAATTATATAAAATTATTTTTAATAAAATATTATTTTTAAGCAATCTGAAATAATTTGTTAGTTCATAAAAAAATCGTCTGTTATTTTTTAAGTCAACCAAAATTAGTCGTCTAATTACTAAATAAACTGGAGTCTAAACAGCTGAGATGTGAGATGTGGCTAAAACATTGCGTTAAATGGGCGACTAGGCCATGTTGATTGCCACCCCAAATGCTGGCCGCAAAGCCCAAACAATTAAAGGCAAAATAGAAAAAATAAAACAGAAAATCGTCGGCAATTTAATTAAAAACAATTTTTGGAAGGGTGTTATTTATGCAGCGTGTGGCAGGAGGCGCGACTCAAATGGAGGAGGCGTGGGCATTAAAATGACCGGGGTGCGGGGTATGGGGCATAAGCCGCTTTGGGGACACATCGTGGACAGCGACCATGTTGGCCCTGGCAAAGGATTTGCATTTGTTTGTACTGTCCTCCGTGCGTGGAACAATTACGCAGAGTGCGTGGTCAAAATGCACTCGACCAAAAAGCGTGAATCGTTTACCATGAACCATGGATTCTGGACTCTGTGCTGTGGTCTCTACTTGCCCTACCCCTCCCACTTCCACTCCCCCTCCACATGCCACCCACTCTATTGTTTGTGTAATTCGATAAATTGCCATTGGTGGAGGGGCATGGACTTTATGGCCTCCATTGGGGCTTTAGACTGGGTCTGTTGGCAATTTTAATAATTTTTAATTAGCAGCCACAGGCTGAAAGTGTGGCCAAACGTTCAGCCAAAATTGGTTTTTAATTAAGTCCACTTCCCTTTTACCAAACCTAATGAATTCAACTGTTTAACCACAAGAGTGTCAAATAAAACAGATCCTGGCATCATTTGTGTGCTTCTTGCACGAGTTTGTTGAAATTTTCAGGCTAGACAGATAAAGTATAAATTATGTATAATAGATGACTCTAATTATACCAATTGGCTAAAACTAAAGTATTTATTTTTTTGTCTGTCTTTGTTTTTATCTGCGTCTCTGCTTTTTAATTACAGCTTATCAGAAAACGTTAACTAATTTTTGAGCACGTTGAAAACATGAAAATATGCTTGTGTTTTGGGAAAATTATTATGCATTTTTTAAAACTGCTTACAGAATATTAAACTTTGAGTGTTCACGTATGAACATGTGACGCTCTCAGCTACTGATAGCCGGCTCATGCAGCGCCCTCAAGGCTGGCAGGCATTTCGATGCTAAACGTCGTCTCATCGTGTTGACTGCACACTAAAAGTGTATCACACATTTACATTGAGGTGTTGTCATCTCTGAGTTCAACAGGCAGACAAACTTCTGAACAAACTTTATTTATTTATGAACTTTAAGAAAATATATGTAAAATATCAGTTATAGTGATCGGCTCAGCAACAGCTGTTTTTACAACAGGACAGTAAGCCGCAGTGGCAGGCACACGTTTCTCTGGTTTACTCATTCGTATGGTAGACCGGCTCAATAATGGTTTTGCCCCAAGCAGCAGTAGCAGCAGCTGCAATGGAGCAGCCGACGATTGCCACGAGCAATGCGATAGATAGTTCATGATTAAGACTAGAATGCCTCACTTCTCAGACTGACCTATTATAATTAGCGAGTGCTGCTATTATAGATCCAACCAACTTGGGTGTTATCTTATCTTATTACGGAAGTAAGCACAGTAATTTAAGCCCCTATGTGAGCAATATGACGCTGCACAACGACTTCTGTGTACCGACAGTCATTAGTCAAATAAACCGCCATACAATGACCGGTTACATAACCATGTTAACCCATTGGCCTGCTCACTAGGGTCGAATACAACCCGTAGACGCTTAAAGCGCCTCCACACCAGCGACCTCTGGACAGTTGGGCGTTAATATTATTCGTTAGTGTGCAACAAATGTTATATTTAATGTTACATTTGATGTTACGTAATATTGTAATACACTTAAACCAATTATATGTTTATGTTATTTAATTCAAATTCCCTGTTATGTATACAATCTTCAAAACAATATCTTATAACCTTTCAATAGTTGATCAATATTAAATTAAAATGCTACATTCAAAAAAAAAAGAAGGAGAATATTTTGTCTTATTCTATACACTGAACCCATTAAAATGAGGGTAGAGTATATGTATATGTATTCTTGATAAGGCTATCGAGCCATGTTTGTCTGTCCGTGTGTCTTATATATTAGTATACCTCATAAAGCATGTTTGTTCTTGAGCAATATGAGCCGTCTCAATTTTGCCATTTCCATTTCTCCGTCTGTGTCAGCTCGCTAATTTTAGAGACTTAAAACTCAACATTATCTTAGAGACTATCAAATTTGGAATACAAGTTCTCTAATCCTACTCAAATCAAGTATATTTTATTAACTGCCCCCCGGTGTGTGTGTGATACGAACATCGACACAAATCGGTTCTCCTTTTTTTTTACTCTACTTGAAGACCTTCTCACATTTGGGTGCAAGACTTTTCAAGGAAATTTGCCAATAAAACTGGAATATATTTAACAACTAGGTTCAGGGTATATCGTAGTCGAGCGCTCACTCGAAATTTAATGTATAATATACATTGAGGTACTAATATTGATTGTACTGATAAACTTTCATCAATCGTTTTGGTAAAAGTCAGTAATTTCAAGAGTCCTTCCATGTATCTTATCTTATCGCATGCGAAAAGAGTTAGGAATATTACGATTAGAAAGTCCATTATTCATAGTGACCATTACAACTGAATGTTTGATCAGTACACTGTTGATATTCGTTGAGTGCAGTCGAACAATTTATAAATAAATTTAAATATATTCACATTTGATTGACAACTAAGTTGCGCAAATTATTTAAAATGAGCGATGTTTTGGAATTACGTGATGTACAAAGTTGATAACTGTTTAAACTGTTTTACATATAAATAACATAGTGTAAATTTTCAGATAATTCAATATGGTTCTTTCAAGGCCCATAAAGTGATATGGCGTGATGAAATGTGCGTGGCAATTCCGTTATCTGAGACTCAACTTACGAAAGACGATATAAAATTACTAAAATGTATCCAACATCGGAATATTATTGAAGTGTATGTCATTCAAAAGGATTATGTACTAATGGAATATTCGGATTGTAGAGATCTCCACAGTTTCGTACATGGGAAGGGGCAGAGAAAATATACAGTGGAAGATAAGCTCAACTGGATGAGTCAGGCCGCCAGAGTTTGTTATATATATATTTGATACCTATACAATTAAAAAGCTTATCTTCATTCAATTATAGGGTCTTCAATATCTCCATTCCATGGAACCTAACCCGCTCTTTCGTCATATGTATACCAAGAGACTTATGCTTTTCTTTTACTGTGGGAACACCACCTTAAAAATCGGTGGAATTTTGGAGAGAAAGTTCGAATCTGAATATATGTGGCCATATGCATCACCGGAGGTTCTCTATAATGATATCTTAGATACCTTCATGTACATAATGCACATTAATATGTTTTCATGCAGGTGCTAGCAGATGAAGAGTGCACATCTCCCAAGACCAACGTGTACAGCTTTGGTATTATCTTTTGGGAGTTGATGTCGCGAAAGATTCCTTCAGTTCACGGTGAATACCTTACCAAATAGCGATTACACTCAGTTGTTAAGTGCATTACTTTCATAGATGATCGACCGATGCTTAGCGAAATACAACTACTCAACTCTGAGCCGATCAAGGAATTAATTGCAAAATGCTGTAGCTCGGATCCGCTTAAGAGGCCATCAATGGGAAAGATACTCTCTGATATTGAAGATATGTTTGGGTAAGCTAATTATGAAATTTACTATTCAAGCATAACATTTATTCAATGGTTCATTTATTGCAGAAGTTCCGACGGTAATACAGAATTAGTCTATGATATTGCATCAATTGAAATGGGCGAGGTAGTAATATATATGATACATTCGAGTATATATACATATCTTATTTATACTCCGAATTCTACATCTTATAGGAAATTGGCAAGGGCCACTTTGGCGTTACGTACAAGGCGACTTGGGGTGATTCGACTATTGCCGTAAAAAGATTGAAACACGTCAATGAAAACATCAAACATCAATTCAGGGAGCTATGGCGTTTGTCAGATATAGAAGAAGTTGTGTCCATGTTTGCAATCGCAATTGATCAAGAATTTACTTATTTACTAATGGAATACTTGGATTATGAGTCCCTGTTCGACCGTATTCACAATAGCACGCAATCCATTGCTTGGTATTACGTTTATTGGTGGATGTCTTCTGCTGCTCGGGTATTTTCTATATCATGTTATATGCACATTTATATCCCCCCTAATAACTTACAGATTGTGATTACGATTACTACTTTCATTTGTAGGCAATTGAATACCTTCTATGTGAGGAAAAGCTAGATCCCCGTCTCCTTTGCAATTTGAAGTCTAAGAATATGATAGTTAATGGTGAATATATTGAAATTATGTAATATTTGTCTCGCATTCGAGGATAAGAATGTATTGAAAAACCATTTAGATAAGTCCTACATAGCACCGGAGGTTTGTATATCTGCCAAACAAATTTGTGCAGTCAATCTGTAGTTTATTCATTCATAGGTGATCAAGAAGGGAGAGTACACTACTCGGAGCGTCGTATACAGCTTTGGTATTATCTTGTGGGAGGTGCTGGCACGCAAGAAGCCTTTCTACAACTATCAAAATCAATTCCAAATTAAGAAAGCAGTCGAAAGAGGTACGATAACGAATGATGACATTCCACCGAAGATTATATCATTTTGACTCTTGCAGGTGAACGTCCGCCTATTAAAGATATTCCTGAACCGTGTGCACGTATGTATTGGAAGATTTTCTTAATCATTGTTGGCATGAGGAACCGGGAAATCGACCTGAATTGCAAGGTTTAGGAGTATTATTGCGCTATGCATTTCTGCGTGACGGAGACATGTAATTACTAAAAAATCTTTTCAAAGTCAATATTAATTAATAATTGAATATCTTTTGTTTTTCAGTGACTTGGATGATATTGTCATCGATATTGCGGACATAAATGAATTAAATGTATTATTCTGTAAAATTCGTTTATTTTTTGCTAACTAAAACTTATTTCCTGCAGATTGTTGGGAAAAGTCAATTTGGCATTGTCTACAGAGCTGATTGGCGCGGATTGAAGATTGGGTTGAAAGAATATAAACAACTTTTCAAGAATGAAATGAAGCCAAAACATGAAAGAGAGATCGAACGACTCTCACGCATTCGCCATGAGAATATTGTGGCACTATATGGGATTGGTTATATTAAGGAAATCGCACATTTAGTCATGGAATATTCTAATTGTGGATCCCTCTACAACTACTTGCATGGTGAGGAACAGCGAAGTCACACAGTTATAAATTCCCTCCACTGGATATATCAGGCGGCAAAGGTATTTTATTCTATATCTTATTTTTTACTTTTGTACGACTAATTGATTTTGATTTTAAATTCCGCTTAAAGGGAATGCAGTTTTTATCGCAAATGGAACCTGTTTTCAACTATACATCGCAATTTAAATTCTCAAAATATGTTGCTGTTCGACAACTTCAGACTCTTGAAAATCAGTGATTATGGTTTTCTGCGAGATAGGGAAAATCTCTTAACCTATCAAGATAACGCCTATGTAGCACCAGAGGTTTGTGCTTCCATTCAATAAGGCTCTTTTAAATAACAAATTGAATTCCTGAGCAGGTCTTGGAGGGAGGACAATATACAAAAGAGAGCGACGTATACAGCTTTGGGATCGTATTTTGGGAGGTGATGTCTCGCAAGAAGCCCTTCTCTCAATTCGAAAGGCAATTTGAATGCACCGATATAGAAGAGATCGTAAATGGTACGAAAGTTAGAACATAACCAATACAGAGTACAATATCTTTGAATTTTTCAGGCAAACGTCCGCCTCTGAGTGATATAATTCAATCAGAGTTTAAGTACATAGAGGGCATAATTGAAAAATGCTGGGATAAAGACCCAAAAAAGCGTCCTACATTTTCGGAGCTAGTCGAACAGCTGCATACGCCTGAGTAAGTTGAAATTGGAAAATATGTTTTAATTCTAAATTGTATTTAGTAATATAAGTTTTCTATAAATCTTTCTGTTGCCTAATATAAATTAATTAAATCTTTAATTATTTCGCAGGTTGTTTGATAAAGTCGCTCAGTTTAAACCTGAAGTGTTCCCGGCCGTAAACCTTACGGATATTCAACTTTTTGAGGTTAGATGCAATGAAACATATTTTACTCTATAAACATTCATTTTTACCCACCAGGAAAAGGAAAGTGTTGGACAAGGTGCCTTCGGAGATATCTACAAAGCTAACTGGTGTAACAAAGAGATCGCAGTAAAGAAATGCGCAATGTTTTCAGGGGAATTCAACACCGACGACGACGTAGAGAACATTAAAGCACTTTCCCGCGTTCGTCACGAGAATATCGTGGAGCTATATGGAATTGCAGTTGATGGAAAAAATGCATTTACTTATGTACTAATGAATTATCCAGAGTGTACAACCCTTGACAACTACTTGCACGGAGAAGAGAATTTTGAGTATACAGTGGGGCGTGGACTCAGTTGGGTGATCCAGTGTGCTAAGGTTTGGTCGAAGGCAGTTCCATCAATATGCATGAATATTTATTTAACAATGATTATATTTTAAATTCCTTTTAGGGCTTAGCCTACTTGCAGAGGATGAAGCCAAAACCTATTTTTCATAATTGTTTAACGCCATGCAGCCTACTCCTAACTGAAAATTACCAAACTTTGAAAATAAGCGATTTTGGAATTGATCACGAACTGCCATTGGCTTGTAAGGCATTCGCTGTAGAGGTCAACAGGTCAAATTGTTTCTTTATCGCAGATGAAAAAAGCTATTTAATTTCCTCTTGTTGGAAAAAGCATTTTTGGAATAATTTCTGCATAGGTTTACTTCTATGCGAGGTGATGTCACGCCGGATAGTTGATTTTTCATTGGATTCACTTAATAAATCATTTGAGTCAATTCGTAATTTACAAGACAGGTTTGATATAGTAAAATTAATTCAATATTGTTTGGAGTCGGGGCAAAATATTGGAATGGAAGAGGTTGCCTCTCATCTTACAAATATGCTTATGTAAGCTTGATTTGAATTTCAACAAGTAAAGTTGTAAGATAATTGAATTTGTATTCTTTATTTGATTGCAGGAGATCTGAATCTAGCATAGTTGATCAAGTAATAGGACCATATAAGAAAAATGAGAAGGTAATAATTAATATACTTATGCATATCTGTTCTTACTGATAATGTCTTCTGCTACAGGAGAAACAACTTAGAGAAGAAAGATTGAATCTATTAAGGTCTGGGTAAGTTTTCAATGTAACAGATGTGAATCGAAATCATATATTATTTAGTCATTTGATAATTAATTTGTTTCCATTCATTTCATTTCATTTTATCCTAATTATTCATAGAAAAACGTGCCCACTGAAGGATATAGAGTTTGGTCAGGTATCAAGTAACAAAATCAATTAATTTGGAGATAATTTAATTTTAACCTTGCAGTATATTGGGAAAGGCGCCTTCGGCGTTGTTCACAAAGCTCGTTGTTATGAAGTGGATATTGCTGTAAAAGAATTTAGACGAAACCCTAATGAATCGAGTGACCTTGAATCATTTAACAAGGAGGTCAAGATGCTTGCATCTGTTGACCACGAGAATATTGTGCAACTATATGGTACCTCCTCAGATTCGACATCTCTATATTTACTCATGGAATATGCAGAGAATGGGTCGCTCCATAACTATTTGCATGGAGAGAAACAACTTCCTTACACAATGTCAGAAGGCATGGACTGGATGATTCAGCTTGTTAATGTTTGTTCGTGTAATATAAAATATAACATGTCATTTTATTCCTATTCTCACTTATAGGGTATGGCTTACTTGCATGACAAAAAACCAAAGCCCATAATTCATCGCGATTTGAAACCTCAAAATTTACTGCTAACCAAATACAAACAGTTGAAGATTGGAGATTTTGGCACCGTTAAGATATTGGCGTCGCTAAATAATACACTAGTTGTTGGCACTGCTCCTTATATGGCTCCCGAGGTTTTTATAAATTAACAAATTTGCATGAAGCTAAAATATTAGTAAGCTGTTTCATTAACTCGCAGGTTGTCCTTCCAGACGGAAAATATACCGAAAAATGCGACATTTACAGCTTTGGGATTACTCTATGGGAGGTAATGTCGCGCAGAAGGCCTTTCGATCACCTAGAAAATCAGGTGATTTGGACAATCTTAACGCTTGCCGGAAAGGGGAGCCGACCGCAAATGAATGTTGAGCTTATAACAGAATGTGAGCAATTGCAAACACTCATTGAGAGTTGTTGGAATCACGATCCGGAGAAGCGGCCCTCTGCCGGATCAATTCAACTTTCTGAAATTCCGAGGAGTTCTGAACCTATTATCAAACCTAAATGAAAGAATGAACAAATTAAATAATTTGTTTATAAAATTCAGTGCTCATATAGTAATATTATTAAGCTTAAATAAAAATGGAAAATGATGAAAAAAAGAATAATATAATTGCTCTAAATTGTTAAATGCAAATGTTCCCGCTTTTATACTCTGCCAAAGATTATAATATACTCATGAAGTTTGTGAAGCATTGAAGGAAACATCTCCGACCTCAGTAAATATAGTCTTTATCCCATCACTTGCAGAGTCCATAATTCTCTGTTCCGCTGTCTGCCTGTATCAACTGTAACGAACTTTTTTAGTTCGGTTATTTTATAGCTAAGCTAAACTTAATCGAGCTGTGGGTTCGAGCAACAAATTTATATTTGATTGCGATGCGATAATTAATAACTCGTTAATTTTTATATATGTTAAACAATGGTTTTATTTGGTTCAGTTTATATTATTGCACTTATTTGGATATACACTTGGATATCAACAGCATTTCACTGAAGCCGTTGGTCAGCTTTGAAGAGTGCTCCTGTTCGCGAGAGCTTGCTCCAGGCACTCAGCGCACCAGCTAGGCAAGTTTGTGACTTTCGCCTGCCCGACAGCGATACCATACGGCACTCCGGTTATTCACCAGGATTCGCTCGTACACGCGCTGCCTAAACACAGGTTTAGTCTCACTTGTTTCGCTTAGTCTGTGCGGATTCTGCCTGTTACCACAACTCAAGCGTGGCAAGGATTTACACTTCTCACCAGATTTCAGGACCTTAATGTCCTGCGTTGTCCTTCGGCCTGACAGGGTCGAGTCCTTCGACGCTCCTTGTTTGTGTATCGTCCTGTTTGACACGTTCGCACTTATATTGTTTCACTGGCTTATATTCGTCTCGCGTTTGTCCGTGGCTCCCGCGTAGACTTAGTTCATGGGTCTCGCACTTCTCGTGATTGTACTGCACTGTCCTCTTGAATTGATTGAACTCCCCTTCACGGCTGTGCTGCGACGCCCTTTTTATAGGCCTGCGTCGCAGCTTTTGTGGGCACTGTACCAGAGATCACGGGATCGTCTCGGTAGCGTGATCTTTGGTAATTTTCCACAGTCTTTTGCTGGCGCCAGCCCATGTCTGCCGTTAGTGTGAGTATGGATGGCGATGTTGCGCTCGCCACACTCCTCACACTATAACGGCACATGTCCTGATCGACATGTGTGTCAGACATGCTCATATGGCTAACAACCTGCACACGAAAGAGGGCAAAAGAGAGCGAATTCGCGAATTTCGGTCTGATATACAGTTACTATGAGGGGCGCATATAGCATAAATGATTATTTTATATATATTTATTTATTTGCCGAGGCTATATGGCTCCTCACACTCCCTTCTTTCTTCTGCAGTGGAAGACTTCCACTATCCAACGGCGACGATTGTGGTGGCACATCCTCCGCGACCGCGGTGTTGGGGCCCTTCACCGCCTCTCCGCTCCCCTCGACGTCCATCTCTTCGTCGTTCTATTTGCCGGCGCACACCTCGACTCTAGTGGGCGTGGCTAACCAACGGTGTACTGCGTACATCCACCGGCACGAGTGTCGGTGACTAACCAACGGTGCATGGTTTAGTTGCTCACGCACCCGCACCAGTGCAATTGTTGTTAGTCATTTTTTTTTGGTTTTTGCGCACGCGTCTACACTAGTACAAGCATTGCTACTTGCCCGTATGGCTTTGCATATGCACTTGCACTAGTGTGCGTGACTAACTAACGGCGCCTGGGCAAAGGTTTTGTTGCCCTTTTCGTGCGCCAGCGTGTGGCTGCGCAAAGTTTTGAGCGGCCGCTCAACGTTTTATTGTGCTTGCGCTCTCATTAGTGCGAGCGTTGTTGTTGCCTTTTTCCGTCAAGGCGTCTAGCGAAACGTTTCTCGGCGGTCGCTGAGCTTGCGCTCTCATTATTGCGAGCGAAACGCTTTCGGCTCCAGTTTATATTAATGTTTAAATTTATTTTTTTATTATGTATATATTATTATTATTATCTGTATGGTTTTTTTTATATTTTTTTTTATATATACCCTTTTACTGTTGTGGGTTTGTTTGATTTATATATATATATATACATACATATATTTATTTATTTATTTATTTTATATGTTGGTGAATACGACCTTTGCATACCGCTTTTTTTTATTCTCACTCTTTCCTTTTGGGCGTTTATAGTAATTTATTTATATATCTTCTTTTATTGTTTTATATATAGGTGTATACGACCTTTGTATACCCCTTGCTTTTTTTATTCTTACCCTTTCCTTTTGGGCGTTTATTTTATGTATGTATATATGTATGTATATATATATATATATATATTTTTTTTTTTTTAATTGTTATATTCAGGTGTATAAGTGTGAGTCTAAATTAGTTTATTTAGAGTCACACGTATCATTCCTCCCTTTTTAATTTTGGGGATTTTGGGACTCACCCGTCTCCTTCCGGTTGCTGTGTGGCTTTAAGTCGCTTACATGTGCCGTCCCTATCCGCTTGTCTGCCAAGCTCCTTAGCTTGCAGATTACCGGTGATGTGAAATCCACAATTTGGTAGTGCCTCCGTATCTCGGTGCTAGGCTTGGCTGCGAATCCCTCCGCTGCATTCGATAGGTGGTGTAACTTCACACACACCCTATCTCCGAATTTTGGGATTCCATTCCATTCCATCATATACTCTTATCTATAATCGCCTACATATATCCACTTATTACTTGTTACATATAAATATAAATTTATTCACAGCAGTGACACTGAATTGAATTGAGAACATGTGCTTGAGAAAAAAATACTAAGTCTTAATAATCATTAAAATGAATAAAATTAGCATTAGAACAAGTTACGCACTACACTGAAAAAAAAACAAATAAAAACAAAACCTAATAAAATAATAATTTTATTAAACAAATTTATTTTTGGTTTGCTTACGCAAAGTACACTGAGTATCGTCCTATAAGCCACTTAAATGACTTAAAAATTTTATTTGAAAAAAAAAACCATACAAATAAATTAAGTAAATAAATAATTAAAAATGTAGCCGCCTTTAAGAAATAAATATTCAAATATTAGTTTTTAAGCCTTCGTAGATTACTTACACAAACCAAACGAAAATCATATATGTATATAAATAATATATATATAATAAATTAATATATATATGTATATAAAACAAAATAAAAACAAACCAAAAAAAAATAATAATAAAAAGAAAAATGCTATTTAAGAAAAAAAAAAGTTGAACATGGAATTTAAAATGGAAAAACCCCCTTAAACGTTAAGGTTAGTTTTTAGATACCTTCATTTTCTCAAAAATTACAGCTTTTTCTTCCGAGTCATTGGGTCATACAAATTAATTGGTTTGGCATGTACATTTTGGGGATCTGCAATTACAATTACCCTTACAGGTCATGGTCCGGTCGGGTGCAGAAGGTGTGCGCCGAATGACACCTAGACCACACCGCCGTCGTGGCTACCGACGTATCCTTGGTTCCCTCACCCTTTTCTGTCTTCCTGAATTCCCATTTATCCCATTCTTTTTTTTTCTATTTGGTTTATTTTTTTTATTTATTTCATCGTGTCGAATTCGGATTGACCGGAATAGTCAATTCATTTACGTATTTCCCAACCGGGCTTTTAGGGACTCTATAAATAAAATTCGCGTAGTGTGTCGAGATAGGTCAACAAAAACCCCGCCCACATTCCCGAACGGAGCTAGTTCGTTAACGGTTCCCAAACAGTTGAATATTTCCGACGAGTGGAGGATTTAGGCAAGCCTCGCCAGATTTCGTTAGCATTTTTGTATTTGTTCAAAAAATGTTAACGACGACAACCAACAGCCAATACCACTATGAGTAATATTACTTATTATTACTACACCACATATCACCCACATCACTTATTTATAGAATTTTTATCGCCCAACGTGGGACGAGAACTACTTGTGAGGTCTACTAAACGTGGAGCGAACTAGTTGTAAAGCCCCCATTGTGAAGCGAGAAATGTGTGAAGTGCAAGAACGTGTTGTTATGCATCATACACAGATATATTTTCTAGCTTCAGAATCTATTGGGTTTTTCTTATTGGACAACATCGGAAAAGTCTTAGCTACTTTGGAACTCGATAATCGTTGTTAGGACAAGATTAGGTCGACCGGGTCTACCTGACAATTCCAAAGTAATCCAGAAATTATATTCCATTAACACCTTCCGGGAATAAAAATGTGAAAATAAACACATTTCAGATGCTTAGCTCTTTTTGTTTTCGTGCGGTTCTTATTATACATTTTTAATTCTTTCTTCTATTTAGTAAATACTTTTTAATCTGCTTCTGGAACTCGAGTTTTTGCGCATGTGAATACGTTCGACCGAAGATAGATGGATACATTTTTGCTGAAATTAGTAATTATTTTGAGTGCTATATTGAGTTGCCATACATTTCAGTTCAAGAATTGTCGTATGATGAGTTAAGAGATCTCTGTGAAATTTAGCTGGATATTCGAGGAGTACGGTCAACGTATCCTTGACCGCTAAATATTGACAGTATCATCGGTTTATCATTTTACAAGTGGAGAATTGCCTGCAAAATCAATAGCCAATTCAATAAATCCCCCAAGGAATGTGTTTGTAGTTAACGACGTTTTTTGATTCCCAAAAATGCCAAAGGAAGATGAATATTATTAAAATGCCGTCACAACATAGTTTTACCAGTAATCAGCCTTCAGGAACAGCTGAGGCAAGCATATGCATACTTTGTGGTGAGACCATGTCGGATACGCAACCTCGTTGTGTCACTCCATGCCAACATGTGTTCCATAAACAATGTATTGAAAATAGACTTGATTACAAACCGGAATGCCCAAATTGCTTCACTGAATTACATGCAGCCGATCTGATTTGCTAGAAACCCTACAAGGACGGGAAATCGGCACATACCATGCTAAAGATATTCGAATATAATTCCAGCTAATCTGACTCTTGGTAGTCGCCAGAATTATCTGGTGTTGTAATGGCCCTATAGTAAATTTAATGCAAATTAAGAATTACATTTGTATTTTTGGACTCGCGCCAAAGTTCAGCAGATACTCCCACAATGCGAAAAGAAAAAATCAACCGCGGGATCGGGTGTCAACAGCTGTAAACAGCTGTGCTAAAGAGAAGCTTCTGCTTCTTAGCTCTGGCTTCCGCCTTTGCTGTTCGAGTTCCCAGAGCAATAAGACGCGTCAAATTCCCGCCAATTTAAAATTCTAAATCTAACATATAATTTGGCACGAGGGAAAAACAACTCCACATACTTTGAAGCCATCCACGGCTTAGAGTGGATTGGATTGAAATCATTGAGCGCAGCTGCAAAGACGTGTACCGTGCGAAAAATGTTAATTTCTCGTAGAACTAATTGTTGCCAACACATGGTTCCTTTTGCTAGGTGAGTATCTTGTGTAAGGGCGGACGCCTAACACCTGGATCGAACACGCGAAACACCCAGGATTGGAATCTCCAAGGGAGTGGAGGAAAGCCGTAAAATTCTGGGAGCAGCACTGTCCTCATGGCAGCCTAACATTTTTTTTTCTGTGCTCCATCAAACCACAAAAAATAAAACGAAAACAAAAAAAAACATATATATATGGGAATGTCTGTGTAAATATAAAAACCAAAAATATATATATATATAGATCTATATATCCATAATATATATATATATATATATATATATGTATATATAACAAATTATATATCAAATACAAATAACTATAAAATCCAATAATATATATATAATAAAACACTCAAGCAGCCGATACCACTATGATTAATATTACTTATTATTATTATTATTATTACACCACACATCACCACACACTACCATTATAAACGGTGGCCATTATAACTGAATGTTTGATCAGTACACTATTGATATTCGTTGAGTGCAGTCGAACAATTTATAAATAAATATAAATATATTCACATTTGATTGACAACTATGTTCTTGCGCAAATTATTTAAAATGAGCGATGATTTGGAATTACGTGATGTACAAAGTTGATAACTGTTTAAACTGTTTTACATATAAATAACAGTGTAAAATTTCAGATAATTCAATATGGTTCTTTCAAGGCCCATAAAGCGATATGGCGTGATGAAGAGTGCGTGGCAATTCCGTTATCTGATACTCAACTTACGAAAGACGATGTAAACTTACTAAAATGTATCAAACATCGGAATATTATTGAAGTGTATGGCATACAGAAGGATTATTTACTAATGGAATATACGAATCATGGATCTCTCCACAGTTTCGTACATGGGAAGGGGCAGAGAAAATATACAGTGAAAGATGTGCTCAACTGGATGAGACAGGCCGCCAGAGTTTGTTATATATATATTTGATACCTATACAATTAAAAAGCTTATCTTCATTCAATTATAGGGTCTTCGATATCTCCATTCCATGCAACCTAACCCGTTCTTTCGTCATATGTATACCAAGAGACTTATGCTATTCGGTGACTATTGGAACACCACCTTAAAAATCGGTGGAATTTTGGAGAGAAAGTTCGAATCTGAATATATGGAGCCATATGCATCACCGGAGGTTCTCTATAAAGGAAACTAAGATACTTTTATGTACATAATGCACATTAATATGTTTTCATGCAGGTGCTAGCAGATGAAGAGTGCACTTCTCCCAAGACCAACGTGTACAGCTTTGGTATTATCTTTTGGGAGTTGATGTCGCGAAAGATTCCTTCAGTTCACGGTGAATACCTTACCAAATAGCGATTACACTCAGTTGTTAAGTGCATTACTTTCATAGATGATCGACCGATGCTTAGCGAAATACAACTACCCAACTCTGAGCCGATCAAGGAATTAATTGCAAAATGCTGTAGCTCGAATCCGCTTAAGAGGCCAGCAATGGGAAAGATACTCTCTGATATTGAAGATATGTTTGGGTAAGCTAATTATGAAATTTACTATTCAAGCATAACATTTATTCAATGGTTCATTTATTGCAGAAGTTCCGACGATTTAATTTTGGATCAAGCAATAGGTGCTAATACAGGATCAGTCTATGACATTGCAGCAATTGAAATGGGCGAGGTAGTAATATATATGATACATTCGAGTATATATACATATCTTATTTATACTCCGAATTCTACATCTTATAGGAAATTGGCAAGGGCCACTTTGGCGTTACGTACAAGGCGACTTGGGGTGATTCGACTATTGCCGTAAAAAGATTGAAACACGTCAATGAAAACATCAAACATCAAATCAGGGAGCTAAGTTGTTTGTCATATAGAGTAGAAGTTGTGTCCATGTTTGGGATCGCAATGGATCAAGAATTTACTTATTTACTAATGGAATACTTGGATTATGAGTCCCTGTTCGACCGTATTCACAATAGCACGCAATCCATTTCTTTGTATTACGTTTATTGGTGGATGTCTTCTGCTGCTCGGGTATTTTCTATATCATGTTATATGCACATTTATATCCGCTAATAACTTACAGATTCTGATTACGATTACTACTTTCATTTGTAGGCAATTGAATACCTTCTATGTTAAGAAAAAGCTAGATCCCCGTTTCCTTTGCAATTTGAAGTCTAAGAATATGATAGTTACTGGTGAATAATTTGAAATTATGTAATATTTGTCTCGCATTCGAGGATAAGAATGTATTGAAAAACAATTTAGATAAGTCCTACATAGCACCGGAGGTTTGTATATCTGCCAAACAAATTTGTGCAGTAAATATATAGTTTATTCATTCATAGGTGATCAAGAAGGGAGAGTACACTGCTCGGAGCGTCGTATACAGCTTTGGTATTATCTTGTGGGAGGTGCTGGCACGCAAGAAGCCTTTCTACAACTATCAAAATCAATTCCAAATTAAGAAAGCAGTCGAAAGAGGTACGATAACGAATGATGACATTCCACCGAAGATTATATCATTTTGACTCTTGCAGGTGAACGTCCGCCTATTAAAGATATTCCTGAACGGTGCACATATGTATTGGAAGATTTTCTTAATCATTGTTGGCATGAGGAACCGGAAAATCGACCTGAATTGCATGGTTTAGGAGTATTATTGCGCTATGCATTTCTGCGTGACGGAGACATGTAATTACTAAAAAATCTTAAAAGTCAATATTAATTAATAATTGAATATCTATTGTTTTTCAGTGACTTGGATGATATTGTCATCGATATT
This sequence comes from Drosophila paracracens, assembly GCA_035044025.1. Lineage (NCBI taxonomy): Eukaryota > Metazoa > Arthropoda > Insecta > Diptera > Drosophilidae > Drosophila > Drosophila paracracens. Next base: position 5,531,050 of record JAWNMN010000435.1, on the reverse strand, counting down.
GCGGACATAAATGCAATTAAATGTATTATTCTGTAAAATTCGTTTATTTTTTGCTAACTAAAACTTATTTCCTGCAGATTGTTGGGAAAAGTCAATTTGGCATTGTCTACAGAGCTGATTGGCGCGGTTTGAAGATTGGGTTGAAAGAATATAAACAACTTTTCAAGAATGAAATGAAGCCAAAACATAAAGAGAGATCGAACGACTCTCACGCATTTACCATGAGAATATTGTGGCACTATATGGGATTGGTTATATTGAGGAAATCGCACATTTAGTCATGGAATATTCTAATTGTGGATCCCTCTACAATTACTTGCATGGTGAGGAACAGCGAAGTCACACAGTTATAAATTCCCTCCACTGGATATATCAGGCGGCAAAGGTATTTTATTTTATATACTAATTTTTTACTTTTTACGACTAATTGATTTTGATTTTAAATTCCGCTTAAAGGGAATGAAGTTTTTATCGCAAATGGAACCTTTTTCAACTATACATCGCAATTTAAATTCTCAAAATATGTTGCTGTTCGACGACTTCAGACTCTTGAAAATCAGTGATTATTGCTTTCCGCGAGATAGGGAATATCTCTTAACCTATCAAGATAACGCCTATGTAGCACCAGAGGTTTGTGCTTCCATTCAATAAGGCTCTTTTAAATAACAAATTGAATTCCTGAGCAGGTCTTGGAGGGAGGAGAATATACAAAAGAGAGCGACGTATACAGCTTTGGAATCGTATTTTGGGAGGTGATGTCTCGCAAGAAGCCCTTCTCTCAATTCGAAAGGCAATTTGAATGCACCGATATAGAAGAGATCGTTGATGGTACGAAAGTTAGAACATAACCAATACAGAGTACAATATCTTTGAATTTTTCAGGCAAACGTCCGCCTCTGAGTGATATAATTCAATCAGAGTTTAAGTACATAGAGGGCATAATTTAAAAATGCTGGGATAAAGACCCAAAAAAGCGTCCTACATTTTCGGAGCTAGTCGAACAGCTGCATACGCCTGAGTAAGTTGAAATTGGAAAATATGTTTTAATTCTAAATTGTATTTAGTAACATAAGTTTTCTATAAATCTTTCTGTTGCTTAATATAAATTAATTAAATCTTTAATCATTTCGTAGGTTATGTGAACCTGAAGTGGTCCCGGCCGTAGACCTTGCGGATATTCAACTTTTTGAGGTTAGATGCAATGAAACATATTTTACTCTATAAACATTCATTTTTACCCACCAGGAAAAGGAAAGTGTTGGACAAGGTGCCTTCGGAGATATCTACAAAGCTAACTGGTGTAACAAAGAGATCGCAGTAAAGAAATGCGCAATGTTTTCAGGGGAATTCAACACCGACGACGACGTAGAGAACATTAAAGCACTTTCCCGCGTTCGTCACGAGAATATCGTGGAGTTATATGGAATTGCAATTGATGGAAAAAATGCATTTATACTAATGAATTATCCAGAGTGTACAACCCTTGACAACTACTTGCACGGAGAAGAGAATTTTGAGTATACGTTGGGGCGTGGACTCAGTTGGGTGATCCAGTGTGCTAAGGTTTGGTCGAAGGCAGTTGCATCAATATGCATGAATATTTATTAAACAATGATTTTATTTGAAATTCCTTTTAGGGCTTAGCCTACTTGCAGAGGATGAAGCCAAAACCTATTTTTCATAATTGTTTAACGCCATGCAGCCTACTCTTAACTGAAAATTACCAAATTTTGAAAATAAGCCATTTTGGAATAGCTCACGAACTGCCATTGGCTTGTAAGGCATTCGCTGTAGAGGTCAACAGGTCAAATGGTTTCTTTATCGGAGATAAAAAAAGCAATTTAATTTCCTCTTGTTGGAAAAAGCATTTTTGGAATAATTTCTGCCTAGGTTTAATTCTTTGCGAGGTGATGTCACGCCGGATAGTCGATATTTCAATAGATTCACTTAATAAATCATTGGAGTCAATTCGTGATTTAAGAGACACTTTTGGAATACAAAATATAATTGCAAATTGTTTGCGGTCGAGGTTAAATACAGCAATGGAAAGGATTTCATCTGATCTTACAATTATACTTATGTAAGCTTGATTTGAATTTCAACAAGTAAAGTTGTAAGATAATTGAATTTGTATTCTTTATTTGATTGCAGAAGATCTGAATCTAGCATAGTTGATCAAGTAATAGGACCATATAAGAAAAATGAGAAAAAGGTAATATTAATATACTTATGCATATCTGTTCTTACTGATAATGTTGTCTGCTACAGGAGAAACAACTTAGAGAAGAAAGATTAAAGCTAGTAAGGTCTGGGTAAGTTTTCAATGTAACAACAGATGTGAATTGAAATCATATGAGTCATATTGAGTCAATTGATAATTAATTTGTTTCGATTCATTTCATTTCATTTTATCCTAATTATTCATAGAAAAACGTGCCCACTGAAGGATATAGAGTTTGGTCAGGTATCAAGTAACAAAATCAATTAATTTGGAGATAATTTAATTTTAACCTTGCAGTGTATTGGGGAAGGCGCCTTCGGCTTTGTTCACAAAGCTCGTTGTTATAAAATGGATATTGCTGTAAAGAAATTTAAAGAAGCCAAAACAAGTGACCTTGAATCATTTAACAAAGAGGTCAAGATGCTTGCATCTGTTGACCACGAGAATATTGTGCAACTATATGGTACCTCCTCAGATTCGACATCTCTTTATTTACTCATGGAATATGCAGAGAATGGATCGCTTCATAACTATTTGCATGGAGAGAAACAACTTCCTTACACAATGTCAGAAGGCATGGACTGGATGATTCAGCTTGTTAATGTTTGTTCGTGTAATATAAAATATAACATGTCATTTTATTCCTATTCTCACTTATAGGGTATGGCTTACTTGCATGACAAAAAACCAAAGCCCATAATTCATCGCGATTTGAAACCTCAAAATTTACTGCTAACCAAAAACTTCAAACAGTTGAAGATTGGGGACTTTGGCACAGTGAAAGAATTGGCGACGCTAAATACACAAGTTGGCAGTACTCCTTATATGGCACCCGAGGTTTTGATTAATTCACAAATTTCCATTAAGCTCAAATATTAGTAAGCTGTTTCATTTTCTTGCAGGTTGCGCATTCACACGGAAAATATACGGAAAAATGCGACATTTACAGCTTTGGCATTACTCTATGGGAGGTAATGTCGCGCAGAAGGCCTTTCGATCACCTACCAAATCCCACGGAAATTGCAATTATATTTTATGTGACCGTAAGCGGAGGGCGACCGGAAATGAATGTTAAACATATAACAGAATGTGAGCAATTGCAAAAACTCATTGAGAGTTGTTGGAATTACGATCCGGAGAAGCGACCCTCTGCCGGATCAATTCAACTGTCTGAAATTCAGTGCTCATATAATAATATTATTAAACCTAAAGAAAAATCGAAAAATGATGAAAATATAGAATAAAATAATTGCTCTAATTTGTTAAATGCAAATGAAATTTGTGAAGCATTGAAGGACACATCTCCGACCTCAGTATATATATTCTTTATCCCATCACGTGCAAAGTCCATAATTCTCTGTTCCTCTGTCTGTCTGCCTGTATTAACAAGGCGAACTGAGACACTATGAATATCTGGAGACTTCAAATTCGGAATAGAAGTTCTTGTATATTTATCGATACAATTTAAACACTTTGTCTGACGCAGGCACAGAGAAGTATATGTTTCAAGTGTCAAGGCTCTAGCCTGAAGGAAATAATTACTGATTAATTGATTGGATGGATCCCTGAAAAGAGTGCACGTCAAGCATGAATGGAGAAAATTATTGGTTTAAAAATTACAATTTTTAATAATAGGCTGAATTGGGGTCTGCGTGAGTTTTACAAATTAGTAACTAGTTATGTGTGTGAGGTACGAAAAATGCTGCTAGAGGATGTCAACTGTAAACCGATATATGGCTAGATGATGTAGTGCTCCGATTTGATTAGATTTCAAGTTTTAAGATAGCTTCATATATGGCAGAGCATAGATTAAGTAGGTCACTTTTTTTTGGTTCTCAACCGAAGTCCAACTTAAAGAGTTGCTGGCCTTTAAATTTGCTTGAGTTATTGCTCAATTACGGTCTGTGGATAAGGTTAAAGTATAATAATTTAAAGTTACCCCCGGTGGCAAACGAAGCACAAACAAACTTTGTTGACTTTCTATCGTTGACTACAGTTTAATGTTGGTTATTGCACTACGCTTTTGGGCCAAGTTAGTGGCACCTTTTGTGCTGATTTGAGGTAACAGCTGCGCCACAGGGGCAAAGGCAAAGACAGAGGCAAAGCCAAAGGCAGTCATTGTTTTTGATACACACAAATCGATTTAGTTGCGCATGCAAATAGCTTTATTTGTTTAGTGGGTGTCTGGGCAAAAAATAAAAAACAAAAAACAAAAGAAAAATGGAAAATGGAAAAAACTTTTAACAAAAAGACGTCGGCAGGCGTTGCCTCATTTTTGTGCCATACAACGAGTCAGAGAAAGGCAAACAAATTTGCATAGATCGCAGTTGGTAGCACACAACACACATTAATACACACACACACACACACAGACACCTAAACACACACACATGAGTGTATATGTCGACATACGTGCTATTCACGCCCCTGCACAGACATCGATGTCGACATCGACACGAACCGAAGCGAAAGGCGCAAGGACTAAGTGCATGCTTAAGTATATTCTTGTATCCTTTCTCTTTGCTCCTTGCCAGGGTTGTCAACGTGACACGAGCAAGCACTACGTGTTCGTGCTTAGAATTCGGACTTAGCTCAATAGTAGCAGCAATAGCGGATTGCAAATTGAAGTAGAACAATATTTAAAATTTGATCAAAATTAGAATAATATCGAAAAGGAACACAAATAAAAAACAAGTAAAAAATAAGTCGAAAGCAGGAGAAAGCTTCTCCGACTCCATATACATATTCTCGATCAGCATCAAAAGCTTACTCTCTATAACAAAACCCATCTAAGAGAGAGAATTGGATTTCAAGTGAAGACTGTATGTTCTTAAATACCATACGCAGCTGAGTTTTCATTTTATTTATATTAGCCATCGTTTTGAAAATATCGATAAGAATCGATTATCGATATAACGAAAGCTCCACCTTCAATTATTTAACCTTCAATTGATTTTTAAGTATACTTTGCCATATTATTAAACGACAGTCAAAATCTTGTCAAGATCGTATTAGGAACGCTATAGTCCCTATATTAATCTCTTTACTATCGACAGCCAGAAACATTCCAACAGAGAACTAAATTCTATCCATCGATTCAATATAGTTAATAGCTAAGTTGCGGTCATCTCCAAGTCGAGCTCTCTTGCTTGTTCCTTTGCTGCAAACCAACTTGGTTTCCTTTTGCTCTGCGGTTGCACCTCCACCTGTCTGTGTGTGTGTGTGTGTGTTTTTGTACTTATGTAAATCAAGGTAAACAGCAATCGGTTACGGCATGATACCATTACAAAGACATGCAACGGAGCTTATGCTTGACTCAGACTCAAACTTAGGCTGAGATGTAGGTAAAGATAGAGTTACCAGGGCTGGGGCAGCAAACCAGATACTTAGACACGTGTCTGCCATTGACTACGATATGTTATACAAATGCGTTATTGATGCCTCATCGCCACAACAACAACAGGAACAATAGCAAAGACAAGCTTTGGAACAGCTTCAGCCAGTCAGGAGACAAGGAGACAAGGCAACAAATCACATACACAAAGTAGAGCACAGGACAGCCCTCCTTTATAAGTGGGCGTGGCAGCAGATTGTTTCACTTGCAGTCGTCGATACGTGGTACACTCGAAGAAAGCGGTTGTACATAAAAATTAAAATTCTTGGAACTAGTTTTTATATAACGTTTATGGTTGGATCATTTATCAACCTATTTGGGCATAGGAACTTAACTCTCTGTTTATACACTGAACCCTTCAAAAATGGAAAAATCGAAAAGTTTTATTAGGATTGGATATGAAACACAGATTTCTGTTATAGAACCAACTAATATCAACAAGACTAAATATATTATAATCCATCCACACATATTATGTTATTTTTAGAAATATTATTTAGGCGTAGCTTTATTCTGATAAATATTTACTTAACTTCAATATATAAATTGCATGTGGTCAAATAAATTATTAACAATTTTTGAACAATATTTATTTATATTTCGCTGTCATTAATTTGACCGCAGTTGTGAAGCTCTCAAGGTAAGCTCCCTCAATTATTGTTTTTTAGAGTGTAAACAAGTGCATATAAACATTCAACGAAATATACATATATGCAACGTGCCGTTGCATAAAGTTGGTCTGCAATCGTTTTTAGGCCCGCCATTAAAATGCGGACGGCCTCAAGGTATGCAGTAAAAATGCAGAAGAAAAATTCAAAAAATGCAAAATGAGCAGCTCTGCAAAAAAGATATGCCAAGTGCGTGTCCAATTGGAAAGTTGGCAACAAAAAGGAGTAGGAGATGCTGCTGCAGGCACACAAGTAGGTGGCAAAAGATAACAGAGCAAAGAGATGACACAAAACTGACTAAAAATTATACAAATTTTTCAGAGTGTTGGGATTTAAGTCCGACGTGAAAGTTTTGCAAGCTGTTAGATTATGAAGTGTCAGGAATCGGACTTATGCTCTATTATCATAGACAGGTGGTTATGCAGGGGTATAAGCAGGAGCGGAGACAGCTCCAACCAAAGTGGTTTCGATTAAAATTTGTGAGAAAATTACGAAATTCCCTTTGAGGAAAAGTTAAATACTCTCTTGACAAGAGAAAGGCTATTATAATTTTCTGAGCAAGTTTGTAACGTTTTAGAGAAGTAAAAGACTTACTTTATTTCCTTTAATTTAGCTTGCATTCATACAAAATTTTGTGACCATATGAAATATATGTATGTCATAGAGAGCTGCTCCATGGTAAATCTTGAAAGAGGGTAAATCATCTACGATATAATATATATATGCATATTCAAAACATCAATATTTAATGCCTATATATATTTATTATCATATTTTAGCTTTCATAAATCGAGCAATGAAAAAAACAATAATATTATGTAGCTTGAAGAACATTTTTTAAATCTGCAAATTAATTCAAATTTATATTTTTAAAAAAATACTTTCTTCGAAAAATAACGCGCTTCCAAGAGCTATGGCTTATTTATAAATCAGAGCCCAAATTCAGTTGGTTGCAGTGCACAGACTCGAACAAAAATAATAAATAAATAAAGAATATTTAATTGAACTAAATTGGTTGAAATTCTCGCACTATGTACAAAAATAAGCAAAATGTAATGCAGGGCACACAGCTTGCCATCAACTATTTATGGCCTAGTTGGCATAGTAAAAATGGCAAAGAATTGGGCCACAGCTGTAGCCCAGAAATGATTACACCTGAAAATCAACGGTTTTCATATCCTGGTGCTGAATGGCAGTAAACTACAAATACAAATACAAAGACAGAGACAAATACAAGCACAAAAACAACTATGAACAAAACAATGCAAAATGCAATAACGAAATTCAAATTGGAAATGCGGCGGAAATTGAAATCGAAGGCGTTGAAGTGATTTCGTCTCACGAACATTCAATTGAAATGGCAAAACAGCTACACTAAAATGCCCTGTCAAACGGGGGCAGTTCGGAGGGGGGTAGGGGCTGGGCGGAGTGGTTGGCTTCTGTAACTTGTGGTGCTTGCAACACCTCCAGAAAAAAAAATACATATTGTGTGCCTCGCTGCCTTCTGGCTTCCAGCGCGATTTTGTGGCGGCGGTGGCTTATTTTTTTCTTTTACTGTTTGTTGCATGCAATTTTAATGCGATTTTGGATTTGATTTGTAACCGAAAAATAAGCGAAACAAACTTTGTTGCAATTGTTGTTCTTCTTGTTCTTGTTGTTGTTGTTGTTGTTAAGTGCAAATATAAATTCCACGGCGCCATAAAATACAAATGCAAGGCGCCTGTAAAGGGCCCCGTGTGGCCTGATTGCACTCAGAGAAATAACGCAGTACAACTAGTAAATGTAAGCCAAACCATACTTGTTTTAAGTTAGTTTAGTTCACATTTAAGTTTGCCATTTACTTAGAAATTGGTAACAACTAAGATTGTACTTAAAATTAAATGTTAAAATAAATAAAACCTTAATTTAAATTTCAGTGTCTGTCAAATATTTATTTGTTGCAGGGCATAGCAATTTTTATGCTGCATACTTTCATGCGCCGCTGCAAGAACACAATGTGGCAGCAACAAGGGGCCACATAAAACCTTCCGTTGCCATTCAAGTGGAAAAGTTTAAGCCAACTTAACAGCCAAGCAAGCCAACAAGCAAGCCAGCCAGAGCCCAAGAATGCGCGAGCTGAAAAATCACCCAAAGAGCTGGCACCCAATGAGCGAAACTTCCGGGCTGTTGGATGGGGATTTGTTGGGCGGGTGGCAAGTGGTGGTTTTTGTGGCGCTTAACTTGACTGTCGCAAAAAATGCCAATTATGACTATTCGACAGGAAATGCCGGGAGTAAAAACAACTTCAAGGGACAAGAAGAAATATACAAAAAGAACTGCAAATATTGTTGCATACTTTTGTGCGCATTGCGTATGCGCCCCGAGTTTATGGCTACTTGTGATTTAAGGTGCTACTGACCAGAGTCCGTCAGTGGACTTTCAGAGTTCCAGCGAGTTGCCTGTTCAAATGCATAACTTGCAAAACTCTCGAGCGCTCTCCCGACTCGACCTGACCCAAGCCGGCCACAAAACAATTGCAAACTCAATTAAATCTGAGCACCATTGCGACAGCTTCATGTTGGCCCTTAACTACAGGCCAAGTTCTGGACGTGGCGACACAAAACGCTAGCTGCTGCATACAGGCATGTCTCTTAACTCTCTGAACTTGAGTTGGCATCGTGTTCGTGTCACGAAATACGAGTTTTTGCTTCTGGCTAAGAACTAAAAACAAAAAAAAAAAACACAAAAAATAAAAAGAAAAATTCAAATAATATTAAACAATTTACATTTTTTTATTATGAATATATTTAAATATTCTTATGTACGGCAAAAAGTTGTAAGACGAAAAAGTAAACGGCTTAAGGTCTAAAAGTCGGGCTTATAATCATAGATATAAATTTATATATATATATATTCTGAAAAAATTAAAAACTATATTTTTAAAATACTAAATTAATTTTATTAATGGAAAAAATTTGATAGATGACGAAATGAATGGTTTATGGTCTGAAAGTCGATTTTACAATCATGGAAATTAATATTTATATCAGGCACATATTAAAAGCTAATGAAGATGTGCCAAATTGGAGGGAAAAGGAAGCACGCTCAAGTCCATCAAGTATATTCTAGATCAGTATAAAAGCTGAGTCGATCTAGATATGTCCATCTGTCTGTCTGTTAAAGTTAGCTGATTGTAGAGACTTTAAGAACTAGAGACTTCATATATAGAATATAAGTTCAATTTACCATTATATTTATTTAAATTTGTTGATTCGCGAATATCGATATAGATTTCCTATTGCAATTTAATATATAGTTTAATATATAATATAATACATTATATATCCTGAAATCTGTACAAATTTCATTAAGATAATTTATTATGTGCCTATTTTCATATTGAAAAAAAAGATATTTAACATCTCGGTTATCCCAGACGAGGCATCTAACTTGTTTTGAATTTGTGGTTTTTTGCGAAAGTTTAATTGACACGCTTCCATCTCTACTCGTAGACATTTGCCTGTCTGTCCGACTGTGTGTGTGTGTGGGTTGTGTGTGTTGATAACATACGACAATTGTGACTTTAAAAATCCTTTTTTCGTAATTTCAGTGCACAAGTTGTGCAGGATTAATGGCCCAAGCGGCACACCAAGCCAAGCAATTAAAATGCAGCAGCAAGAGGCAAGACCAGGCAGCAAAAGGCAACAGCAGCAAAAGCAGCAACAGCAGCAGCAGCAGCAGCAGCAGCAGTAAGAGGCAGAGCAGTGGACAGAAATGGAGCAGAAAAATTGCAGTGACTTGGAGGAGCATTTTGTGGAAATTCGCATGTGTGACAGAACAGTGTCGCAATGGAGATAGCCAAACGCCATTTGAAAGTGGCTACAACAAGTTTTAGTTCTCTAGTCGAGAGCTCGACTTGCAGATACTTTTGGACTTTGGTTTGATCAATATACGTTTTGGTTAATCAAATATTTACAGTTGGTCAATAATATGTCTGCGCTCATTATAAGTCAATCAGATGACCATATCCTTAGATATACGCGAGACTGAGCAGTTATCGATTAAATGAAGTAAAATTTATATGCATATAGTATATAATATATATCCATATTTGGAGTCTCTAGTTCCAATAGTTTCTGAGCTCAGCTTGTTCATATAGATCAACTAAGTCCTGATCCTTATCTAGAATATTTATTTGCTTCCTTCTGCTTGTTACATGCTTTTGCACACACGGTTATACCCTTTTTATCAATTTTTTATGGATTTAGGGTATGAGAGGGATTGTTAGTTGTAAATTACACTCGGCAAAAAATCTGAGATTTTTTATTAAAAGAATATCTAAATTCATTTGGGTATATTTTAAAGTTATCTAGAAATTCTTAATTCAGAGATTCAGAGTAAATCCGCTCGAGCTTGAATGTAGTAGGACGTTTTCTCTGAGTGTAGAATGTTAGGTAAGGGTATGGGCTGTCCTGCATAGCGAAGCATTTGTGTCCGCAACAAGAGCCAAAGACAAATAATGCAATTTCCTGACTAACTCATTTGGGGGTTTCTGTGTCGCATTCATTGTTGCTGCTCGTTTGCAGCAGTTTCGTGTCACTGACACTCCACCTCCATGTGTGTGCGTGTGTGTGTGTGCGTGTATGTGCTTTGAACTGTATCGCACTCAGACATTTATTACCTAGGCAATAGAGTCGCATGCAGAGAGCATTTAGCGCTCGGTTGAATTATCCTTGTGTCCGGCACTGCGTGACTAAATGCGTAACTATCCCTGAGTGCGTCGATGCGAACAGTGGTGCTAGAAGCACACAAAATGCAGCATAAATATCATGTGTGAGAAACAAAACACTTCCCCAGCTGAATATTTAGTCTAATGATAGCAAGCAGAGCGAAAGTGACATTAAAGTTAATGACAAAATATTAGCTCATAAAGTCATTATAGTGTGTGACAAAGCTAAATCAATTTAAAAATGCTGCTAAATGGAGCGAACAGAGAATGGAAGAGAGAGAATGGCAGAGAGAGAGAGAGAGAGAATGATGGCAAAATAGTTTAAGAGCTGATTCGTCTTTTTTTTTTTTTAATTCTGATAAAGTCACATTCAAAAATTAATTTTGCTTTTCAAACTTAAGTAGAAAAATCAATATGGCACAGCACATTTTCTAAATCATCAAGTCATGTTCGAAAAATGTATTTTATGTGAAACAGTTGTAAGCCAGATAAGAGCTTAATTAGAGCATTGACGACATACGATTAAATTCCATAAGTTCTGCATTTTATATTAACCTATTAAAAATTGCTTAACTTGGCAGAAAGCTTTCATGTGCTTTGTCAACTGTGTTTGGAAAAAACAGTTGAAATACCAACAGAAATATTTAAGAACAGCACTTGTTGCAATTAAAAGAATGAAGGTTGAGTAAAAAATAAAGAGAACAACGACTACATCCCTAGCCTTTTCAGCTGATATTATCCTGGTATCAGAATACTTCGCATTAAGTTACTCCCGACTGAAAAGTTCTCACTTATTTTTTTTTAACTTTTGGGTTGTATTATTAAAATTAAGGTGCCATTATATAATCGAATACTTACCAGAATAAGGTATCCGAATCGGAATCTGAACTTAAGTTCGTTTCGGTTTGACACCCAGTTCCCTTCCTTTAAGTAATATAGAAATAAGTCTGACAAGTAACAGCCGCATTATCTCGTTTATTTTTTGTCAGGGGAAAACGAAACTGGCGATGAACTTTAAACTGATTTTGAACTCACTGGCAGTTGGCACAACACACATTTTATTTTATTTTCTATTTATATATAAATATATATATATATATGTATATATATTTGTACTTCTTTCCGTATCCTGACTGAGTCAGGTTAGACGCTTTCCTTTATTCGCATCGTGTTCAGCAATTTGCCATTTCGTGTTGCTTTCTTGTGCACAAGATGTGTGGTGACAATTCGTTTCTTCCGTTTTATACTCTTGCAGAGGGTTGCATCGATTTGTCTTGCTTTATGTAACATAAAAAAATTAGAATCGGAAGCGTTCTAAAATAAAAATTGCGAAGTTGAAGCAGAAATTTTTATTTTATTTATTTATTTATTTTCGATTTAAAGCAAAAGGAAAACCAATTTAATTTCAGATTGTTCATTCTAACACATTCAGACTTAAGTTAAAAATATATTTTCTTGATTGAAGATTTTTGAGGTCTTTTACACTTTGGAACCCAAAATCAAGCCGTAATTGGAACCGATTGAAACTCAGGGCCAGACAGGAAATCGATTCGAAGCTGGGACCGTTAACTGCAAATAACCCATTGAAACTCAAAACTAGAACCGGAACCGGAAGCAAAAATCGATTTGTTTTGATTTCCTGCTTGTGATGCGTTTCTCATTTGAATCAACAATATATTTTTGATTGGCAGTGAACGGAATTCTGTTGCGCAAGAGTGTGTGAACTTCGACCTGCCATAGATGGTTATCTGTGCACTCTCGAGTTTTCAGCTATTATTTAGCTCTCTCTCACACACACACACACACACATACACACTCGTGTTACTTGGCAGCTCTTGGCAAAAACCATACATTTCCAAGCAATTGTAGAAATGTTGTGTGTTTGTGTGTGGGGTTCTTCCGGATTTGGAAGACCATTGATTTTTGGCTGCGTTATCAAAAACACGTGAAATATTGATAAGATATATGTGGGTTAATAACTTTGTAATCAATTTTAAATGAATTTCCATTGAATTCATTAATATATATATTTTTAATCATGATAAAGTCACAGTCAACAAAAATGTGGAACATAATTAAAATACTGCCAGATGCAGATAGGTGTTAATTGCATGAACGCAACGTTCTCCAAGTCGACCATTCGAAGCAGCCCGTATAGCCATCCTGATCGAGAAACGCCTTATCATCCAAACAGGTCAACTCCACTGGTTCTGCACCGGTTGCCGTGCATAAATAAAAATTGGTTAGGATGTCACTGGCTTGCGGCTTTGTTAGATAGATGCCCTGGCACGGATTCACTACGATGTCCAAATTGACACAGGCGGGAGGCATTTTGCTGGCGGGAACGCAGCCAGAAACTGTTCCATTATTCTGATAATATAAATCCTCATTGCACATGGTGAGATAGGTCGTATTATTAAGACACCAATAGAATTTACGGAGATCCTCACTGGCCCAGGCCATCGTTGCGTCCAAGCACGGCACACCCTCCGGATTTGTTGTATAATCAGCTGCATAGATTGTGACTGGCATGCTGAGCGCCAGTAGGCCCAGGAATATCAGAATAGCTGTAAATAGTTATGTACGAAATTTTATTTAATTCTATTTTTCTTAAGTCTTTTAAAGTCTTCGTCATTAAAAATATACTGATTTTATCGTTCTCAGAGGAAGGATTTTTTTCCTAGAAATGTTTGTTCTTAAAAATTCAAGATATTGCAATTTTGCAGGACTTTCTGAATTTTAAAATTTTGTTCTGCTAATATTTAGAAATAATTTCTAAAAACCGCACACATCTTTTTTAGGGAGACTTACTAAAATTTAGGGCGATCTTTTTTCAGAGAGCTGGCATAGAACATAGAAAAATAAGTAACGGCGCGAGAATTGTTTAGGATCATTAAAAGCCAATTGGCGTAATTTTAAATCATTATTAATTATTATTAATTTTTGAAGCGGTGCCTTTTGCTTGTTGGGCAGCATAATAAATTATACATTAGATTTATAAAAGAAGCTCCTTTTGTTGGTTCCATAGTCATCTTGGATAATTTTCGACTAATTTATATAATTTTAATTTTCCCACATTATTCGAGACTGAAAGTGGACGGTTTTCAAGTCAAATGTGTTATGATATACTCCACTTTCGCCACAAACTTATTTAGCTTTAAGTTTCGCTTCTTTTTTTTTTGTAATATTTTAATCTATCTCGTTTTTTTTTTTTGTATTAATGTTTCCAATTGGAATTTCTTAAAATAATATTTGATCGCTGCGAGCTTAGGCTTAAAGTTCACCTTTGAGCATATTGAATTCCACTTTTTCACTTCTTTCGTTTGGCACAGTTTAAAATCGACTAAATTGACTTCTGGGCATGCCTCAGAATTTATACCCGTAAACACGCGACTTATCTGGACCCTGCTTGGTATCACATTCTGAATTGGTTGTTTTGACAATACCATCAAGAATGGCTCTTCTTCTTTTGATATCGCTTATCGGACGCACAACTATAGGCAGATAAGTGTCTTTTTTCGAGCCTCATTTCCTTAAGATTTCATAATAAATATATAGATGAATATATTTTTTTCATTGTTCTTTTTAATTTTTTTTTTTTGGTCACTTATCGGCCTAAGTGCCCTGGCAAATTCCTGAGAAAAACAATTTAGGCTTTTCCCGGCTTGCAGTTACTCTGTATTCATTTATAAATAATTTATTCTTATCGATTTGCACTTATCGATGTTATCGATTTTTATCACTATCTGTCTCCAGCATTTACACACCAACTTTTCAAGCTGCAGATGGAAAAAAGCCCAATCTCTTCTTATCTTCGTTATAATTGTATTATAATGCGCATTTACCTGGAAATTCATTTAATTTGAGACAAGTAAAAATATCAGCTGTGTGTGTGTGTGTTTGTGTGTGTGTGTAAATAAAGTTTTAATAGAATATGCGGCTACATGCCTATTGGAATTTATGTCGATTATGTTGTCAACTTCTGCTGCTCGAACTTTTTCCTATTTAAACTTGGCAAAATAGACTCCTTGACTCCTTGGCGGCATCTGCTAAGAAGTTCCCATTGACAACGTGACTGAACAACAAAGAAGAAGCAGAAGTTCTGAGCCGATGCTGCTGAACTTTTTGCCAGCTTATATGGCCTACCGACCATGTCTGCAGCTGGGTTTTGACGGCTCTCGCTAGCTGGAAATCTTAGCTGTAAGCGAAATCAATTAGAACTTTTGGCAGCAGATGCACCTGCACAGCTTCTAAGCCACTGCCAGAAAAAGAGAGCGGGCGAAAGAGAGAGAGAGAGAGAGAGAGAGAGAGAGAGAGAGAGAAAGAGCGCTTGTCATTTCGCTTGAAGTTTGTAATTAAATTTTGTCTGATTGCCCTGCAGCAATAATTTCCAATTTAGCCTCATTTGAAAGGCAATTAATGTTATGCTATCTATCAATCGCATTGATAACGCACTTGTTACCTCTTTGTCAGTTTCCCCATCTTATCTTTTTGTTGGTTTGCGACTCTTTTTTGGTAGTCACTGATTCGATTTTAAGTAACTGTGACTCACTAAGCAAATTAAATACATAATCGTTTATTGACGCACAATGATCGAAATTCGGTGACTTGACTGGAAGCGAAATATTTTAAATGCCTGGCGTAAATATTGTTCAATTAATTACAATAATTAAATTAAATTTTGAAAGAAACTAATCAAATTTAATTAGAAAACATAGAAAAGTCAATTATAAGTGTAGCCTTGTAAAGATTGTAAAAAAAAACTTTCCTAAGGTATTATTTATTTATTTATTAAAGTAAAACTATCAAGTAATATTTTCAGATACTGCTAAATATTGGGTGCACAAGCTGAAAAAGTTTTAAGGTTTTATTGAGACTGACCTCAGCATTATTTTATTTTCAAGCTGCATTTTCATTATATGGGGATTGTAAAATGTCCGTCATGTGTCCGATTGTCTGCCTTGAAAATTTTAAAATATTTTCGTCAGGTGGAGTGTGAAAATTGGGCTGCTGCACTGGGGAATCAGTAACATCGATGGTGCAAAAGTTGCCAACTTCTCAGAACCTGACATTTTTCACTTACTTCGGAGTTAAAAATGCTGTCTAATTTTCTTGGATTTTAATTTAAAGGTATTATATAATAAAATATAAATATAATAATTAATTATTAACAATGACAAAACGCGACGCGATTATTGGAGTATATAATAAAAATAGCACTATAACTGGAGCCGGCAAAAACACATTAAAATTATAAAAAGAGATCATCAAACAATTTTTGAAAATATATATTTTATATATTATATATATATATTTTATTAAATGAATGAGTACTTGAGTACTTGAGTACTTGAAGTAGATATACGAACAATCTATAAATTCTGACAATCTAATCAGACAAGTTTGTACCAAAACAAAGACACACTCAAATACATATTTAGCGAGAGCATCCACAACAAAAACGTCACCAAAAACTCTTCAGAATCGTGACAATGGGAATATCCAATGGGGAAGGGAATGATAAATAAAACATTTCGATAAAAACAAAATGAGTGCAATGAGTATAAAAATGAATGACAACGGGCGATGTCATTCAGTCAACGCTTTCGTGGTGCCACAGTTAAAACGTAGCAAACTCATTCATATACACATATACATACATATATATATATACATATATTTATAAAATAAATAAACAAGAAAGTCATAAAGAGGCTCCTGTGCCTCTAAGGGGAATTCGTGCTGCGTCCGTAAAATTTGTGCCGATGAAATTATTTATGAGAAATGTGTGGCATGCAACGATGCCAATGCGAAGGCGACTCGACATTAAGCTGGATTTGAGGCTCGTGATGATGTTGCAGCAGCTGCAGCTGGTGCTGCTGTTGCTGCTGCTGCAGCAGGTTGTTGCACACGCATCCGTTGCGGCCACGAATGCAACATGCAAACATGCCACGAACATGTGGGGCGATCCCAATCCCAACATATTCTACGTGTGCAACACACTGGATCAACGCCCATTGCAGTTGCATTGCCCACAGGGCCGTGGATTTTTCAATGGTCTTGGCCATCTCGGTTGCCTGCCCTACGACCAATGGCCCGCTTGTCGGCCCAATGCCACACAGCTGACCCGCAGCTGCAGCCGGGAGGAGCAGCAGCCCTGGGCCACCATCGATCCCAATCAATTCTATATGTGTCCGGGTGCCGATGCCAAACCCATATTACTCAATTGTGCTGCCGGCAAGGCTTTCATTCAATCCGTGGGCTGTTCAGCGGACTGGTCACACTGGCGTCGTCACAAGCACTGCGAATCCTTTATTTGAAATGAATGCCAACCCAACGCAGCAATTGTGTGAATTAAAATTGTGTGAAATATGTACTTGTATATGTATATAAACATATATGTTTAAATGTGATTTTTATTGTTCAGAAATAAGGAAAGCAATTGAAATTGGAAAGTGATGTTTTGTAATATTATTTTTACACTTAAAGTATTATTTTTTTTATCTTGACATGCATCTTTCCATTGCAAAAAGTTAAAAGCAATCAGCCTCAAATGAAATCAAGATTTTCTTTGTGTTTTTCTTTTACAAAATATAAAATAAATAAATAAATTTTATACGCACTTTTATCTATTTTTTTAATTGAACTAACAAACTATATGAATTATTGTTCAACTGAAAACATTCCATTCCAATACAATATAAATAGCACATATTTCGTTTCGTGGGCAAAGGATTTATTTAGTCGAGCTCGAGCTAATGAGTTTATCTCAATTTAAATAAAGTTTGCTTAAATTGTGTAACCTGCATTAAACCAAGTTAGAGGAATACTTAAACTAAACTTAAATCCCATTAAATGCAGGCCGCTAAGAAAGGTGCCATGAAAAATTCTTTACACGTTGCTCTGGTAGTCCTGCCTGACAAGCTGCGGTCAGTTGGCCAGGACCTTTAGCTTTGATGTGCTCTTACTTTGTCAGCCGTGCTATAAACATACACACACGAACACACACACACACACACACTTTTATCCTTGCAGTCCTCTTCAGTTAAATCTTGACACATGCATGAGGTAAAAAAAAGTACAATCGCTTTTAATCGGAAATTGCATTCTGCTTTTGATCGCACACCTGGCCAGGAAATTACTGCCAATGGCAATCGACACTGGGGCATCGTAGCACTGTTGCATGCATCCGAATCAGCCTTTAATAAATCTTCTACTTTGCTCGTTTTTTTGTTGCATCCTTTTTAATCAGCGCTTTCATTTAAACGCATACGCAACTTTAGTTAAAGGAAAATTGTACAGAGAATGAAGCCAAGTTGCCATTTTAACTTGGTGTTTGTAATAACTGAAAAAAGCCAAGTTTGCTGATTGACCGTGTTTTTTTTATAAACACACTTTTTTGTACTCGATTTTATTTTGTTTTTTTATGGACGCAAGCCAAGAGAGAAAAAGACAATTTAAGCATTTTAAGTATACGCAGTCCATTATTGTTGCACATACATACATGCCACAAGAAATATTTGTACAAAATTTCACACATCTATTACAAAGTCCATTTATGTATGTAATACAAAAAGTGAGAACAGCTTTTTAGGAGGAAGAAATATACATTGGAAGGAGCTACATTCACTTTTGCTATTTGCTATTCACATTTGTACCAAAAGTCATTCAGATTAGTCTACTTTATTTTATAGCAGTCATAGGAACAATCGGTCGAAAGTTGAGTTCTTCCATGAACAATTTTTCAAATCAAAATCTAAATGTAAAATGCTATTATCAAACTCATTATTATGCGCCCAACATTTAAATAAAAATAATGAACAACATCAATCTACTATATCATATAGATTGTGTCGGTTCAATTGATTGACTTTTTGGACTTATAATAAAATGTATAAGTCCTCACTTTAACTTCTTTCTGTAAGGGTATTTCAGCTACTTCAATAAATTATTAGGTTCAGCTTGAGTTTCAACTGCCATTTGTGCTTGATTACAAATTGTCAACCAAGTTCAAGTCAACATAAACAAGAGAAAGCAAAATTGAGTTTGTTAGATTTTAATGTTAATTTTAACTAGAAAACAAAGGCAGCTGAATAAGCAACAACAAAATGTTATCTGGCATGTTTCATGCTTCATTTATAATTTCGTTTCACTTATAAATATCAAGCAAGCCCAGCTAGCTGATTGCTTTTGGCGCATTCTACGAACAGCAATTTTCAATTAGGCTAACATCCAACACTCCGCATCCCCCGCATCCCCGGCATTCCCCACACCCCCACTCGTTGAATTTGCCGACGTGCTAGTCATTATGGCAAATGCAATTCAATTAGATGCCGCTGGGTGACCAGTGTGACCATGCTGCAAAAAAGATGTCGTACAGCAGAAGGATACTTTCCTGCCTGAAAGTCTACTTTAATGTGTGATACGAGTCGAGTACACAGAGAGAAAGATGTGCTTTAAATAAGTGGCAAAAGCGTTGATTTGGCAACCAGGTTTCAAACTGAATAGGTTTCTCTCAGTGTAGGCGTGCGTTGCACATTTGACACCATGAAATTGAGTGAGCTGCAGTTGTGGCCGCATGACTTGACAATCTAGATTCTAGAACATTGAGGCTACTGCTGCTTACTCTGTGTGTGTGTGTGTGTGTGTGTTTGGGTGTGTCTGCTGGTATGTAGGTGTAGGTGTGTGGAAAGGGAATAAGTGGAGCAGTGCTTCAGTTTAGTCAGTTGACTCAGTTGTGGATGAATTATCACCTTGGGCACATTGATTTATGCAGTCGGTGAGGAAGCGAAACCTGCTCGGCTGCTGAGATAAGAATTAATTGGCAAGTGCACTGTGCACATAAATTGCACAGCAAGAGGTGCAATGGGGGTGTTGAAGGTGGGGTGGTGTGGTGGTGTGGTGGTTAGGTGAGGGTGGTGTATAGCATATAGCCGAAGAGGAACCACAAAAGCGGCTTTAGCCACTCCGTTGCTCTTAATGTAAATGTGACAAATGTTTTACGACTGGCTGCGTTTGCATCGACGACGCAAGTGACTCCTGTTGACTCTGGGCAAACACCTGTAAATGGGTTTATGCCACAGCACAGCATGCCATACCCACCCACACACACCCCTCAACTAGCGCCGTCACCTTGTTTGCATTTCACGCATATTTTAGTCCAGGTTTTCTCTCCACGTCTGCCATGCATTTTTGTGCACGTTTGGGATTTAAAACAGAGACATGAACCCCCGACCCAAATCTCTCCACCCGCCCCACAAGCCACATAGCACTCTTGCCACGTCATTCTCCAGTGTGGCCTGCACAGAGTTAATTAATTGCTAAACATTTAATAGTTATTTGCCCAATATTTGTACAATTTCATGATTCAATATTAAGTTGCCTACGGCGGAATAATTACCAAAACTGAGCTCTTTGTAATAACCCATTATATATATACATAAATCAAAAAAATATAGGTAAATACATTTACACAATTGATTTATTCAATATGAATTATATATTTTTTAAATTGATATCTAATTTGTTTGAACGGGTTTTCAGCAGAAAATTACCAAAAACTAATTTTGCAATAAATTTTAGTTAGCGCACAAAATTGAAAAAAAAAATAATAATAAATTTCATAACAAGCAATGCAGTTGCCAATTATGCATAATCCAACAATATATTAGTTATCAGTTTGTGTACTTTTTATGAAACTGATTTTAACATATGGAACGACAAACCAAACTCATAAAAAGAATTAAATGTAAAACAAGCGACATACAAATTAAGTCAATTAAATTCAATTTATTTGTTTTTATACTCTGTAAGCAGTCAAATGGAAACAGGGCACTCTAAAAGCTACATCAGTTTTGGACTCGTATACTCGTATACCATAAGCAGATCAGGTTTATTTCACTTTATCGATAGCTGCCGATTCGATTTCCCATAGCAATAAAAACTACACTTTTAAATATATTTTTATAGATCATTTCATTAGTTCGGATAAGAAACACAGACTTTGTTAACCAAATCTATTTATTTTAAAAAATTTAGTCTCTGAATTGCACGACTAGAGCATACCCTATGCAAATATATAAAAGGAATCAATTTATCTAACAGCTGAGTTACAGGTCTACTGGTGAAGCTATGTCGACTGGAGACATATTTTATTACAATTTTATCTGTATATATGAATAAAAGGCTGATAGTTTTATTTTCAGAATCCAGGCAAGCCCAGTGGCCAACGAATTGGCTAAATATGAAGAAGCACTCTGTACTAATTCGAGTAAATAATAACATCTAGACAGGGGTTAAAATACATGCCAAAAGGCGATGATTTGCATTTGTGAGTTGCTAATGGGAGAGTTGGTCCGGAATAACAACCTTTCAGCCTTATATGTCCCAAGGATTACATAGCAATTAGTCTGTCTGCCTGCCAAGTGGATTACGCTGAGTATAAGGCATCAGTGAGTGATTGACGGACAATCCATTAATGAACTCGATGATAGGAGTCTTGAGGTCTCTCTTGATTATGGGCACTCAATGACACTCTGACTGACTGTACTTAATCTATATTTAGATGTTCTGATATGTGTCTATGTAATCTTATCTCTCAGTTGTAAAGTATCTTGCTAAACCTTAAACTATAAATAAATAATCAAGCTAAGGAAAACAGCTTTATATCATTTTATATATATATATAATTGAGTTATTTAAGTCAGCAAATTAATACTCAAACATAAAAATACATTTGCACATCTATAAACACTAAATATATATATTTGTCTACTAACTGCATAATATATTTGAAAATCTCTGTCAAAATTATTCGAAATGATTTGTTGGTGCTAAAAACACTCATTATTATTCTAATGAGAGTTAATTTATAAGGATACTAATGCGATTTGCTTGTATTTAATCAACTTTTTCGATCAGCAGAGCAACAACAGCAACAACAATAATGCTGATAAGGCTTGCCACGCCCCATCTCCTCCCCCTTTTGGCATAAATTCATATAATTAAAGGCAACCAATTACCGTACAGTATTTCATATTCTCTGCCACTCAACTCGCAGGCAGCTGTCAGCAAAACTGCCGCACCTGAGTCCGGGCCCCATTTCCGTGTGCCTAAGCGACCCCCCGCCCCATTTTCTCACACCCTCTCCCCTTCACCACACTCTGATTGTCAAGTGAGGCATTGAGGTTAGGTTAGGGCACCTAGGCACCGTTTGTTGCCATTTTCCATTTGCCGTTTGTGCCGCATGCGGCACACGCAAGGACATCGTGGCCGATGCCGTTGGGAAACGCGCGCGCCGCTCTGGTAATTAATTATGCCCGTTGAAATGACGGCGCAGAAAATACTGCCTGTATATTTTGCAAACATATACACTTGCAGCAAAAATGTTAAATTATTTCTGGAATACAGCAAAATAGAGAATACGAGTAAAAATATTCTAGATGAAAGAGCTCGACTATGAGATACCAGCTAGTATAAATAAATAGAAACCTTGCTGAAAAACTACATATCTTATTATTTGCCGTTGATCAATTATATATCTGGATATATTATATATCTATATCTGTACAATTTAGATTTTGATTCCTATCGGAAATCGACTTAAATCGATAAATAGATTTCCATTTATTGATAGAGAAATTCTATTCCTAATATGAAGTCTCCATCTCTTAAAGCTTAACTATTGAAAAATATCGGCCTGTTTTCACATACACATCTAAATCGTCTCGACTATTGATGCTGATCAAGTATTTATATACTTTATGGGCTCGCAGTTGCCTTCTTTGGGCTTTTTCATACTCCTGCACAATTTAATTTTATCCTTTCTGTATGTTTCATTGGGTGTTAAAGTTAATAAAATAATAATTTCGTTTCTCACTTGAATTTCAAGTAGATTTTTTTCTGAGTGTACCAACGAGGTGGTGGGGGGGGGGGGGGGGGTCAGCCATCGAAAAATGTTGGCTCGTTGTTCTGGGCTGGCGGAAACGGAAATAAGTACGAACAGTTGACGGCAGCGACAACAAGTAAACAAAAGTCACTGCGAATTTGCCGAAATGATTTATTAGCAGCGGCATTTTCATTTTTCTTGGCCAGCAAAATAGGCTAAAATGCGAAAGACTCGTTTAATTTGCTTGTTGACAAAAAAAGAAAAAAGAAATAAATAACGTAACAATTCTACATGCAGCTAAATGCGTATTTCCGACCGGAAGTGCGTGGCTATGGGTTAGGGGAGGAGGGGGGAGGGGGCTGGCGTTGGAGGCGGCGGTGGAGTTAGATGTCGGCACATCCGCTCGCCTGTCATCTTCTTTTTCGCGGTGGCATTGTGAGTGCTCTCTAATCCCCTTGCCACTTGCTATTTGGCAATAATATTCTTTTGATGCTGCCGACTTCAAGCAGCCCGTAAAAGTATGCTTCAGTTTTTATTCGTTTAGTTTTTATCTTTGGACGACTCGCTAAAAACCGCAAAGGAAACAATAAATTTGCTGCAATGCGAAACGGAAATGTTTGCTACGGAAATAGAAGGAAGCCAGGAGCAACGTGGCAGCCTCCTCCCCTTACCCCCACCTTCGAAATGCAGCTGCATCTCGGTGCTGGCCCGGTGTTGTCCTTGCGACTGTCGAGCACACAAACAAATAAATGTAATTGGCGCACAAATTGCCGGCGCAAAGTTTAACCGGTAAGTAGGTAAAATGGGGAGTGCTCAACTAGCAGTTATGCTGTATACCACTTTTACCAGGATATTTTCATTTTGTCACTTGAAGTCATAAATTCCGCAAGTTAGTTCCTCAGATTATAGGAAATGTGGAATATATCCTCCTTTTTACTGACAGTTTGCATTGATTTTGTTTGTTTTTGTAAATACTTTCTTTGTGGTTGAGTTTGGTAGTCCAAATCTCATCTGAATTAATTTTATATTTAATTAATTATTTTTACTGTTCAAATATGATTGCTATTTATGTAGTTTCGTTGGGATCCAAATTAGTCTTATTATTTGGAGTGGAGTGTCTGATTCTGATTAATCCTATTATTTGTTGCCTTTAGTGATTAGTTTTATTTGCTGCAGAGTTAAGCGAGGGGGATGCTGATTCTGCTGTGTTTGTCATCACATTTGTTACTGTTTGGATGAGAGCAAAAAAAATTTTATACTTACAGGCATTTCCATATTATATGTATATCTTCTTCTTCTATCAATCCTTAAGTTACACCTTCTTAAAAAATACACTCTGATGTAATCTCTTTTTATTTGTATTCATACGACATCATGTTTCAGAATGAATACATACTTGATTTTCCTCTCCTTACATTCAATTTCCACATTGATTTTTATCTAGATTTGCTTAGCATGTTACATATGTGTGCATTGTTTTAAGATGCCTCTTAAGCTGGTTTGTGGATACAGGGTATACTTAAAAAAATAAGAAGTTCAAGTTAAAAGCAGCTAACTCCAGTAATGGTTAGTAAATTCAGTTATGACCGTGAGGATGCCAGCCGTTAGTAGATTGGACTTGGCTTATGTTTTTTTTTTTTTTTTTGGAGAGCCCAGAGGGAGAGGGAGAGGGAGAGGGAAAGAGAGACAGAGACGGAGAGCGAGAGCGAGTTACCGGCACATAAATTATGCATATTTAGCTCAGTGAAATTGAAAACTAATTAATTACACTTGCAGCCCTAAGCGGCAAGGGAAGTGAGGAAGGCAAAGGGAAATCCAGTGGCCAGAACGAAAAGAGCTATAGAAAAATGTTGTTCAACTTTATAATTGCCAGCATCAAGTGTTTTTCAAATTGCTCTTGGCTCTAATTATGGCAGAGAAGTGGCTGAAACGTGAGACATTTTAAGCCCGGCCAAAAGGGTCGCTTATGTATCGCACTTACTCTGCAGTAGGGATTGCAAGTAGGAGGAGGAACTGGGGGTCACCAACGCAAAGCTCAAAGTAAAAGTTGAGATACTTGTTGGCTGTTATTGCCGTACAATTCATTTCTGTTGCCCCCGTCTTAAAGGTAGAGCTCTGGGCCTGTTTTAATGCCAACAAAACGCCCTTTAGCTGTATTAGAAGCCAGACATAATTAATTCAAGTAAAATGCTGCGTTTGTGTTGGACGACGATGACTTTTGAGAAATTACACAAGTAGTTAAACCGATTTTGCAAATGCATAGCTTAGAAAGATGGCATATAGCTTATTTTGGACTTATGCTTGTATTACATTAAATCAACGTTAAATAAATTCCATATTTCTCGAAATCCACATGCGGAAAATATGTGGAAATGTTTGTGGGCATGTGTGAAATGGTGTGAAATGAAGTTAAGACTTTCCTTACAGACATATCCGTGCTCTCCGATATCCAAAAAGGTGATGTAAAAATAAATATAAATAAATAAAGATGAAAAAAGTATTTGAGTTAAAAAAAGACAAAAAACATACATTTAAAAAATAATGTTAATAATAATTTCTTGAATGTAACATTTATTTTTAGTTTCTTTATTTTAAGGAAACTAAAGCTGGTTTAATAACTGGATAAGAATATACACTAATTGACTAAAAAGGTGAACTGTCCTTGCAGAATTATGACCATTTTCTAAACTTCAAATATAATATTTCTTCTGAGCCAAATGTGGTTCCAGAGGAGTTTTCTGTCAAAAGTCTCACCTTAACGCAACCTAATTAGAAGTTCGACATTGTAAAATGTATACAGGACAAACTTTACTACTTGGGTAACTCAAAATTGGCTTCTTTAGTTTTAAGTCTTAAATTTAGCAAGTGCCAATCAAGGAGGCATATTGATTTGTTGCTTGCTTTTCATGCCGGGCACATCCAAGCCAACAGCTGGGCTCCTCGGATGCGAGCCGGGGGCAACAGTCACGTACACCTGACACAAGCCCAGCAGTGGCAAAGGCCAAGCAACCGAGCTCGAATTTTATTTCACCTGTCTGCCACACGATAACCGGAACCGAAGGCACTGCAAAAAGAGGCAGCAGCATATCTATGAGTGTATTTGAAGTAATTTGAACTTTGCTCTCACTTGGGAAACAGCTTGAGAAATTTGAAAAAAGAAACTTTGTTGAAAAACGCAAATGCTAAGCCTGCTTATGAGGCATGAGGCACACAACTTTTTGTAAGTAATTTATATTTTAAGGGTGCATCCTTAAGACTTAAGTGAAAAATATATTTGAAATGCTTTTCTGAAGATAGTGCATGAATTGAGATATAGATGAATATTTAATGGAAACTCTGTTAAAGTTTTGGAATTTAAGCGGGAAAAAATGTTAAAATGTTCATAATTTTCCTGTAAATGTAAAAGAATATTAATTTAAATTTTTATTAATATTTAAGATGATTAAAGAGTATCTGTTAGTTCAGTTTTACCTCTCATGGGTTTTTCTTTTTATTTTATGGCGAAAGGGTTGGCATAATATAAATTCGCTTAGCCAGTTGTAAGCTTAGAGAAAAAGAGAGGAGAAGGAGGACAACGGCAGGTTGTGTGTTTTTTATTAGTTGGTAAAGTTAGATGAGGGGGAGGGGGTATACTTTTGGGCAGGCAACCCTTTTCAAAAAATGATACTAATAAAATCCATGTTAATGTTGCATGAATATGAAATAAATTGAGGCAGCCAACACGTAGACACACGAGCATTTATTGATTGAACATCAAATTGGGCAATTCCATTGATGTACCAAACAGTTTCGAAAGCCAAAAATGCCAACCGGGGACTTGGACCCCATAGTTATACGATCCCCTTTCAATAATTTATAATGACAAAGAAATGGATGTCTCGCCCGGATATGCTTAAGTAAATGTCGCCAGTCAATGTTAAAGCCTGGCTGCTATCGATTTTGTATGACATCTGTGAAATCAATGCCAGTGGCAGTTGCTGCGGTTGCAACATTCTTTGTCACTGCTGCACTTTAAGTCCAAGTCATCGTCTCAGTTTTAGCTACAGTCAGCCACACACACACACACACACACACACACAATACTGTCTCTTACACAGCTGACGAAGGATAAACAATGCAAAAGACAGCGACGCTAAATGCCAGCGACAAGGATGAATTGGACTGGACTGGCAGCCTGGCTGCCTAGCTGTGGATGTCCTTGGATGCCAAGCGTATTAGACAGTAGAACTGCGCTATGATAAACTGGCTTGGGAAAATGCGAAAACTTTTTCAACATATTTTTAAATTAGCTACTATATAATTATATTTTAGTTTATTAATAAATAAGCATTTTTTTAATTCTGAAATTTTTTTTTAAATACTTTGGATAGAGTTCCACAATTAGAAATAGATGCAAAGTGCCAGAAATCTTGTTCCAGTTGAATTTCAACTAATGGCTTGCTTAATCTTATTTTTATTTGCAATCTATCGGAGAAAATTTACACGGCTTGTTAATTTTTAATATGGTAACTATTCCTGGTCTATTGAGGTCAGCTGTGCATAAAATGGTCGATTGAGAGTGCAGGGCTACACGAACAGTGGATTGCGGGATTCGCTGACAGTATAAATTATTTTGTAATGGGTAAATTGACAATGACCCAGTTTCTGGCAGTTTTTCGGCTGAAAGTTTTGCTCGTGTGTTTGAAATTGGTACAGTCACGAAATATTGCCATTTTTTAAGTTACGGATTAAACAATGATATAATTCCTTAGTGCTAGATGGCTTTAAGGATATTCAAACATCAAATCCAAAATATTCAAAGGATTTTGTTAAGTATTTGATGCATTGATTTAATATTCCAGCCAGAATTTGGGATTATTTTTGTGGGCAAGCTAAAGTAAATAATAAATTCCAAATTTGCTTGCGCTAACAATTGAATAAATTAAAAAGTTTTAATCAAAATGCAGGCCATGAACCAAATGCTCTAAATTAATTAGCACTCAAAAAAAATGAAAAAAATAATAATTCAATAAAAGCGAAACTTATTTCAGAAGTTTGCAGCCTAAATTATGGTCTTAAATAAATAAGGCCGTTCATCATAGACAAGTTTGACTGTGATTTTGTGTTTGAGTGGGGATTTTTAGCGTGAATCAATCAAATCACATGACTACTTGACTAACAACCAGTGATTTGATTGATGAACTGTTTTGTCAGATGGTGGCTGTGAGTGCGATTGCCGGAGTGGGACAGTCGCAGTGGTGCATCAAGCACCATCCACTGTGGCACGCATATTATACAGCTTCAGCAATGGCTGCTTTGGCTTGCGGCCACTTAACTCCGCCCGATGAAATTAACTTCTTGAGGCGCTTTGGCAACTTCAAGAGCAGCGCTTATTGATTAGTGGCTCATTATGTGTGTGGGAGTGTGTGTCTGCGTGTGTGGCAAGGATGCATCAAATTCTGTGTGTCATTTGATATCCAATCAAATAGATGACACTCACGATTCGCAGTCTGTGCTGAGCTCTAATGAATATATGATTTGCCACAAAGGACTCTTCAGGAAAACTTTAAGTTCGCTTCGCTTTGCAAATGAAAACAATATTTTATTACTATTATTATTGTTGTTTTATTAAATAAAACATAATTCAATATTATTTTTAAATATGAACTATATAAGAATAGGTTTTTAGTGTACCGAACTCAAGTAGGCCCATCAGGCATCGAATTAATTATTTAACTTCGACATTTAAATTTAACAAGTTTTTATTTTTATCAAAGTTCATCCTTATTTAATTATACTAACGCCAATAGATTACATTTTTATTTTGAAATTGATTACATTATTCTATTATAATTCTTTTTTTTAATATATTTGTCACAGGGGACTCTCGGTGCAACCATTTTCGCCTGGTCTACTTTTTCAATTTTGCCTGCTTCGCTCTGCAATTGAAAATAATACGATATATATGTATATATATATAAATGTATATCCACAATTTTTCAGAGTGGAGGTATGTCCAAAGTTACATAATATTTGTGGCACTTGTTTCGCATTTGGTGCTCTCTCATAAAATATTTTATTACTTTTTAAGTGTATTTGCTACTCGTAAAGTTTTGTTCCGCTTCCTTTATTTCCCTTTCTTCTTTTATTTTTTATTCTTTTCTTCTGCCTCACTTTTATGTGTCATGCAATGGCACATATGACTGCCTGACTAACTGCCTGACTGTCTGACGGACTGAATGACTGACTGAGGGAATGACTAAGCGCCCTTTTGCATTGGCATGCAAATTCTTTGACGACTCGACTTGAGCCAAGTTAGTGAAAGTATGCAATGTCAGCAGAGCAGTTGCCAGTTGGCTGTCGGAAAATGGTAAGGAGATTGTCAATGTCTAAGAAATATGCGTGCGTGTATCTGTGTGGGTGTGGGTGTGTGAGTTAGTGCAACAAGGTTAGAGCTGTGGGAAACAGTGTATGCGCTGCTATTTGTGAGAGTACTTCGACAAACAATGATTATCATTTACAAAATATAGCAAACTTTTTACATTTTTTAGCATATAATAAAACGCATATGAATCGGTTAAGAATTTATTTGTAGCATTTTTTACATAATTTTTTAAAAATAATAACATTTTATTAAGTAATTAAATAACTGCAAGCAATTAAAATTTTATTTATTACCTTTTTTGAATGTGTTCTTCAAAAAATACTGTATATTCACGGATTTGATTACAAATTTTGAAATTATTGCATTATTCCATTAGCTTTTTTTTTAACCATCACAATCAATAAATAAACGCAGCCTAAAGTATACTTATCAGGTATCAAGTAATAACATAGCAACATTTTTTGTGCCACAAAGCAATATATTTGAAATTTTAATTTTCAAACTTAAGAAAAAATTTTAAATCAATATAGGCTTAAAATAAATAAAGTTCTGTTGCCACAAATGTTCAGTTGCCTTAAAGTCTGGCAATGACAGAACTTTTCAATTTCAATTTCGACGTTATTTGGTTTTTGGGCCATTTGTCTTGATATGCCCGATTTGTGGGCCCAGATGTAGGGCAACAAGCGACAGAGCCGTGTGTTATGCGAATTTCAGCGCGTTTGCTTTGGCATCAGCCAAGTAAGTTGACTGCATTGCTGCCATGGCTGTCATTTTTTCCCTATATCTTTATTTTTTTGTTGTTTTTTACTCTTGCCCACATATTCAACATCTTTTTTATGTAAATGTGCGAAAATTTCGTCACACACAGCCACACATACGGACACACTCATGTGTGTAGATATGCACACATCTAGGGGATATAAAATGAAATTGTACTTTGTGGCATGGCTGGCAAAGTACAAAAAGTAAAACATGCCACCAGAGTGACTGCGGCGGGGGAGTGGCAGAGAGTGGGTGTAATGTCTTATTTTCAAACGTTACCAACTCTAGAGAAATGCGAGATTCTTACTCCCTCCAAATCATCATCATCATCATCAAGCGGAGCTGGCAGTCTCCCTCGTCCATGTCGTTTCCATTTCGTCATTGTCATAACTTTGTGTCACAATTTTTTCTTTGCAAATGATGCCGGCTACCATAAGGCATTATTATGCAATTTTTTGGGTCAAAATGTAGGCCAATTTCCATCTTGTAGTAGGAGTTGACTGCAATCTATATGCCTCTCTCTCTCTCTCTCTCTCTTTCACTCTCCCTCTCTCTCTCTCTCTCTGTATGTGTTGCATTTCGTGGCAGTTGTTCGCCAGAAAATTGTCATCAATGGCTTTCAGCAACTATTCAATTATTGACAGCTTTAAGCCATAAATAATACAATTTACTATTTATTTATATTTTATTCTAACCAGTTTTTGCCAAATATTTCACATGATTTTTAAGGAGAACGAAAAACAACAGCTGGCGGCAACTGTAAATGACAGCGAAAACAAAAGCAACAGCAACACAAATAACATTATCAACTGCAACACGAAACAAAACGTTGACAGCTGATGCTGCAAAACACACTTTGGGGCATATTTACGCTGCTGCTTTAAGCCAGTCTTACTGCACTCAGAGAAAAGATGACAACTCTATTTTTAAATCAAGCAATATAAAAACAAAACGAAAGAAGTTTTATTTCTAATGAGAAAAAGATATAATGAAGTTGGGCAAAAGCGAACATAACAGGCAGAAGGAAGTCTTCCAATTTTAAATAATATATCCAGAAATATTACTCATTCATTAAGGTGGGATAAGAAATACAGATTTTATTGACAAAAACTTATTTTCTTTGACAAACAGTCAGCCTACTACTTTTGCTGTTTTTAGGGTATTTGCTAGTCGAGCTTCCAAGACTTGAGAGATATATCTCTATAAATATGGACTACGTCTTAAGCTATGGAAATATGTTTTTCGGTGTGTTCTCTATATCAATGACTGCCATATAAACATATTTCTATAAATCTAAATAGTCTTTCCTTAGATACACTGGAATCCAAGTTATTTTCCGATTGTACTTGAAGTTAACACCTTTTTTCCCTGAGTGTGCAAATTCTTTTATAAATGTTAGCGGAAGAAAGAAACGAAAGACAAGAATTTCAAGCAGCGAAAAATCGCGAAAATCGTTTTTCTTATGTGAGGCAAGACATTGTTTTCGTGTCGACATTTGCAGCAATTTGTTACGTCATCTAATGCTAAATGTTACCCGCAGTTTTGCTAAGGAATATTCACACATACACATACATATATATATATGTATATATAAGTAGGCAAGCGATGGTTAAGCCAAGGCTGGCTGTCTCCCATTTTGTTGGCACCTCAGAAGCAGTTGCTGCTGCTGCAACAGCTGTGCCACATCAACCGGCAATTTGTTGCATGCCTGAGGGCTTGCCATTTTGCTTAAGTGAAAATATGTGCATGGCTTAGATGAGGTTTTGCATTGCAACGGAAAGCAAAATATGTAAGAATTTCACATGTCTAAATTAACAAGTGCTAAAAAGAAATACTAAAACACAAGAATGCGTTTTTAAAAATTTGAGTAAGCCAGGAAAGAGAATAAACCGAAACAAATTGATACAAAAATTTAAAAAAAAAAAAATATATATACAAAACTTATTAGACACAAAAAACTGCTAGCGTTGTTAGAAGCTGCCCGAAACTTGGCTAACAAACTGCTTGAAAGTGCCGCAAACTTTTTGCCGACAATGGAAATGCGAAAAGTAGAAAAAATGTGAATGGAAATTGTAGGTGAACTTAAGTCGGAGTCGGTAATAAAAACGTAGCGAGTGTAGTGCGAAAAAAGCAGCAGAAAATAAATGTTAACAAGATGACTGCGAGCAAAGTACTAAAAGCACTAGCTTCAAGCAGACTTCTTGGTAGTTTAAGAGACCCAACTTCATTGTGTGTTGCCCCAACAAAGGGTCGCTGGCGTATATGAATACAAAGAATGAAAATGAACCAAAGTCAAGTTGCATGTACTTGATTTTGACCGCCTGCTGTTCAAGTGTATTTAAGAGAAAATATTAAAAAAAAAACCATAAGGAAGTAAGAAAGTGAAAAAAAACTTGAATTTTCATTTTGCAGACCATAAAGCAAAGTTGAAATGAGTATGAAGCAAACGGAGTTGAAATTTGAAAGCTATGCTTTTTATAGTCGCCTGCCACTTGCCCCGTGCCCCTTGACCATGTCACACTCATTTGGCAAAGTTTTGGGGCGGGCTGTGTTTGTGGGTGGCACAAAGTTTAGCTGCAACATTTGCCTTTGCATTGTTTTGTCGCATTTCTTGGGGAAAATGGGTGTCAAAATTAAAGTGCATTGTTTGAGAAAAGTTTTTCATGTGCCGCCCACCCTCCAAAAATCCCGGAACAATGAAAAGTTCATGAAAATTTTAGCTTCAACGCATAAACCATAAAAATAAAAGTTTCGACCATTAAAATCGCGCAATTTCCAAGTGTCCATCGGTCTCTATTCTCTCCATTTAGCTATAAGAAAAGTGGGTTGGCGCTGCCAATGGGCGGAGGCTGGCTTGTCATTTGTTTTGCTGCTGTTGAGAGTTGCTCTTTAAAAGTTTTTGCATTCCCCTAATGACAAAAATCAGCGTGAATTTGATGTTTGGCCAAGAAGTTTCAAAACAAGCACAAGTTTTTATTACCGCATTCATTCAAGATGCTAGAAAATCGATGGTTCATTTTTTTTTTGTCAACTCAGTGAAGTGATGAAATTGTGTCCTGCATACTTTATAAATTATCTGCGAAATCCGTAGTTCTTTTTTTCAGATTTAAGCACTGAATTATGGGTGCCTTTCAAATTGGCTTGCAGAGAAAAAGACCGCTAAGAATAATAGTAAGGCATTATTTAAATCCGATTAAAGCGATTAACACTTAAGAGAAATTAATATCAAAGGAGTAGATAAATCCAGTCAATTAAACCTGAATTAGAAATGAAACAGTTAAGCTAAAATAACCAGCAGAATTTCAAATCATAACTAAAACCGAAACTCGCATCATGATTGATAATCAAATTGAATCAGAACCCGTTAACACAAATTATCTGCTTGAATCTTAGAAACACAAAATGGAAACGTGTTCGATACTCGATTCGTTCTGATTCTGAATAAAATACAGAACACAGAAATGCAACACACAAATTGTTGTAAGCTATGTAAATATAAACTAAGAATGAGAGCCAAAAACGATTCAGGCCGAAACCCATATTCGAATCGGCTTAGACTAATTTATTTATTTTTATTTTCACATTGTTTACAACCATCACGCAGCCGTCATAGTTAAACTGAATTGCAAACTTTTCGAAACCTATGTCAACATCTACTTAGCCCGCTGAGCTGTGTCCCATTTGTAAGCCATGTTGGCCAGTGTATTTTGTGCACATGCACTCAATGCAAACCGCAAACACATCTAAAATTGAATTCACTTTGCAACGAGATAGAAAATGAAAAGAACCAAAACAATAATAAATAAAACATGCGAAAAGCACAGACGAAAGCTGATTCAAAATACGCATGCGTCTGTTTCTCTTATACATAAGAGAATGAGAGAGAGACAGACAGACAGAGAGAGAGAGAGAGAGAGAGAGGGACTGTGGAAATGAGAGAAATGTGGAGATGCAAAGAGATTTTAGAGAATTTGTTGGGGTTACCAGTATTTGGCAGTTGTGTTTACATTGAATACACAACACACACACACAGAGACACAAACACACACAGATACACACATAGGCACACATACACACAGACACACACACAGACACACACAGACACACAGCCACACGAGGAGTGTGCGAACAGCTTCAATTAAAGCCGATTCGGATTCGTAACTTATCCCCCACCCAGCTCTCCTCTTGGCTAACACTCCCCGCACCCATCAACACGCCGGCTAACAGCTGATGATAGTCGGGCAACAATTGTGAATTAGTTGGCAACGAAATTGGCAAGTGAAATTTATGCATGGCTTTTAGAAAATTCATTAAAAATATGGAGGATTTTTTTTTCAAATCAAGCACAAGCGTTGTCAAAAATGGTAAAAACCGTAGAACAGAAAGAAAATTCCATTTTGATTTTGAATATATTCATAATGCTCCGATATTTTTGATTGTTCTCACTTTACTGTTAAGTTCAGTTGTTCGGAAAATTCTTAATTTAAGAGTCAATTAAATTGAACAGGATATTCATTTTTGTTTAAAGTTTTCACGATTTTAGGGAAATCTTCAATCACTGACTTGAGCTTAAATTTAAGTTTTTAGAAACAAAATAGTTGTCAGTAATTAATTATATTCTTAATTATGGGTCCAGTAAGTAGTTTGGACTTTCTTTGCTTAAGAACCAAATTACTTTAATTAAGGTAGTTTATTCTTAATATTGAATTTTGAATTAACTATTAAGATTTAGAAAGCGTTCTATTTATTTTAGGTATAATAATTAATAATTGATTACTATAATTATTTTGTGCTTTTTCTTTATTCAAGCAGCAAATTATTTTAGAGAAAACATCTTTAGCACTTGAAGCAACTTGAGCTTGTATCTATATTTGAAGTGCTTAAATAAAGAACTGGCTGCCTTTAAGCCAAATTCAACTCGAAATTTAAAGAATTTGGAAAAGGCAGTCAGAACTTGTTGTTGCTGCTGCTGTTGCCGAGAGCGTATTCAAATTTCAAACAAAACCTTTTATTTGGAAAACGCTGCGAGAATCAAAGCGAAAATCTGTAAAACTTGAGCTGGACACTTTGCAGGTCTTCAATTGCCAACACACACAAAAAAGTTGTTAAACTTCAGACGCAAAGCATTTGTAATGTGCCAGCGGAAATTATTTATTTCGGCTCTACACTTCTGGCGGGGAACGGGGAGCGGGTAGCGGGGGCTGGACTGTTGCAGGTGGAGTTATGGTTGCGTGTTTGGGTGGCTGGGTGGTGCCATAAAACTTTGGAGGCCATTTTTCAAATTTGTCGCGGTCGACATTCATCCGCACAGAAAGTGGGCGTGGTGCTGAATGTGGTCGCATTTCAACTTGATAATATCACAGTTAGTATGGAACCACATGCGGATTTAACAAGTGGGCGCTCCACACTCCAACTTAATGCGTTATGACCCCCGACCTGTGTGTGGCACCCACCACCCACCAACAACCACATCTCGCACCACACTGTGAAACTTTTTGGCCCCATTGGCGGCCAACGCCGTCGTCGGGCATGTTTAAAAAAAATGATTAATGATTATGTTTCGTCCAAACTGCGTGCGTTCTTGTGGTTGTGAGTGGGTGGTGCTTTTGGTGGTTTGGTGGGGCAGCTCTCTCTCCTCCCGTTTTTGGCAAAATATGCGCTTGAAAATATGTTAACGCTTTTTAAATCATCTTGTGCGTTTTTTCCCACAACCATCGTTGGTGCTTTAGTTGTTGTTCGGTTTTGGCTGAGTTTTGTGCATGAATGTTTTATGTGGCGTGGGCTTTAAATGAAAATGCAAGCAGCAAATGGCAGGGGTGGGATTTGTGGCACGTTATTGGCAAGTTTTGGCTGCCTTCTGGCTGAGTATTATAAATAATGGAACACCATAAAATATTGATTTGCCAAAGTCTTGTTACCTGCCAGAACTATTCAATTAAACAGCCAAGATTCCTTCGTCTACATATATTAATTATTGTATTGTAAATTGAGCTTGCAACATGATTGACACTTTTTCTCTCATATTGAAAAAACTAATATAAACGAGCCTAATTTGCATTCATTAGGGTATCTGCTAATCGAGCATTGTCGAACTAGATTTCTACATAAATCATGCTTGAAATATAGTAATTCTAATAAAGAAAACTCTGGAATAATTTTGTGTAGACTCATTTAATTTGATTTGTGGCATAGGAAGGTGAAGACACACAATACGACAACAACAACAACAACAAAGAGTCAAAAGAGTAGTCCATGAAGCCCCAAAATAATAATAACAAATTTAATTGCTTAAGTGCTATGATTAATGAATATTAAGAAGGATCGGAGGACATTCCCTTACAGACCGGACTCAAACTGATTACTACTAAATTTCACCATAAATTGTGTGTTCTTATGAGAGCTATAAGATATAGTTCGATTCTTATGATTTCTGATCCAAATTTGTGAAGGACAATAAGACATAACAAAGGAGTTTAGTTAGAATAACTTGCTACCAAACCAAACCAAACAGCAGTTCAAACAATAGCTCAACTTTCAACCGATTCTTTCTATGGTAGCTATATCATATAGTGTTTCGAGTAGGCGGACATGTCTATATCGACTTGGTTAGTGATGATGATAATGCTTAAAGACTTAAATAAAAAGCCATTACAGCAGGTTTCATTTCAGTATGGTTGATTGGATTTCGATTGCCAGTAATGCATTAACTTTTTACATCTTTAATTTCTAAATGACTGATATATGTAAATATATGTCTAGATGTGTATGAACAGAAGCAACTTTAAGCAGAAGACCCAATTGCTTGCAAAATCGTATGTGCAACATGGCAGTTTCAGTTTAAATGGCAAACAGTTGACCTAATGTCCTTAGACCGTATCATCCATGCGGCATCCTTTGAAACATTTTTCATAAATTCAAAGAAGCTTGGCTTAGCATTTTATCCTATAGGTACAGGATTTACAAATTGTTATTACTGCTATACCAGACAGACCCTGAACAACAGCAACAACAACAACAACAACACTAACAATAACAGCAACAACAACCATGTGATTGTGGTCAAGTTTTGTGTTGTCCAGACATTTGCATAATAAGCCTGGTGAATGGACACACGGCTCCCAGTGCTGTGAAGCAGTGCATGAAATTGCTGTGCTACCTAAGGTTAGATACTTCCTCCCCCCCTGCTTCCCTGACCAATCCCTCCATTTAACTACTAACAGTTCACAGTTGAAGCCAGGTTGGAGTAAAGTAGCTTAAGCCAAAACGGAAAGCATAAATTCTCGTACGATATGAGAAGAGCCAACAAACATCCGCACATAAATAAATCATAAATATTAAATGAAAATGAGAAATGAAAAATGTGCAGCAGGAGCGTAAATTGTATGGAAGGAAGCGCACAGAGCCTGTCAGCGACTGCCGCCTGACCAGGGGAATAATAATGTACCACATACACAGTACACACTGTAAACTACAGGCCAACAATGCAGCAGCATGCGATCGCATGATTAGCAGCAATCCACTGCAGAGCTGTAGACAGCGCTAAACTCTAAGCTCTACACTCGAAAAATAAATGGTCTATTTAATGCTGTTGAGATTTCCTAATTCAATTTTAGCTACCATTTTTACTACAATTTTTAATTTAATAAATTTTGATTGATTTTGGTTATATAAAACAATACAACTATTATTGAATTATATACAAAATTATCATTATTATGCAAGAAGTAAGTAAGTAAGTAAGATGTATCATTTAAATAGTTTTTTGTTTTTTTTAATATTTATTTTATATTTGTTCATCCCTTATCCTTACAATGTCGTTTTATTTAAGCTATAAACTATAAATATTTTTAATAATTAATTTTTCAACAGTTCTTTTTTTTAATATTAAATAAAAAATTCCACCAACAATTTATTATTAGTTCATTGAATTAGATTGTTAAATATTAATTTTTTAAAAATTGCAATTCTTACTAAATATTCGTAATTTCATCATTTCAATATATTTAATATTTATGTAAAAATCTTTTTTATAGTTCCTCGTTCCAAATAGCAGTCTTAATCTCTACTTATATAAAATAACCATACTTACATGAATACATCAACTCGTCTTGATGCTGATCAGGAATATATATACTTTCTGATGTGGGAGATATTTTCTTTTGCCATTACCATAATTTTGCACAACTTTCTAATACCCTTATTACCCATGTTTAGTGTGTTCCGGATAAATTCTTGGTTCAATGTGATTTATTTAATTTAATCGTAATCCAAGAAATCGCAGAACATCAAATACAAATTTATAGATATCGCCAAACAGCCAAGTGGCAATAAAAGAAATGGTTTTATTCGAATTATGTACATATTTTTTGTAGTGTATGTTATTTTTATGTGACTCACCATGGCTGCCCAGAAGAGACTTCAGGCAACGCACGATATTCGCACAATGTACAAAACTACTAAATTCGATATGCAATTTATAAGCAAAAGATATATCTCCGTCCCTCTCTCTCTCGCATTGTATCTCCCATCTCTCTCTTCATTCCTTTCGTATGGTTCGCTTTAGGTGAACATTGCCGGTAGATGATTTTTGGTAAGCACTGTTTGCTTGATGTCCAAGGCGAGACTTAAACGCAGCCAAAGGCACCCAACAAAAGGCATTGCACAATTTTATGGTTTAATGCGATTTGGCCCAGATGGCTCAAAGAGAGGGGCGTGGTTGGGGTTGGGGGTTGGCCAAGTACTATCTAGGTATTTGCGGTTGTGTGTAAGCTGCATTTTTCCTTGGAATTTCTGCATTCAATTTATAATCTAATTTTTTTTTTTCAACTTCTAGTTATTTTCGGATTGTGGCGCAAAAATGCATTCGATTTTCAACGAAATTTTCGAGTGGATTACATAAAGTCTGCTTGCAAAAGGAATTCTGTAAGGTAAGTTTTGTCAAGCAACGAAGCCCTTAAAGCACTTTTCATGTTATGTTTAAAATTGGCATTTGCAGATCGAAAGCTGTGTTTATTATAGGGTATCAAGGGATATCTGGCGTTTGTGTTTAATATTTGATCTGGTCCTGCGCCTGACACAAAACTGCAACTTTTTCAATTAGCCAAGCATAGCAGAAGCATTAGCCTTATCGGCGCACAGCTTTGGCCAGTCTAATGGCCTGGGGAGCTGGTCCTAATCCAGTGGGGCACAAAGTTTGCAGCACGTCCGGGCTGACAGTTGAGTGCTCCAGGCGCCACAAAATATTGCTCACCATTTGCCTCACACCTATTTTTATAATCGATATTTTTGTTTATTGTGAACATTAAACTAAATGCGGCTGTATTAGCTTTGGGCCTGCAGCATCAGCCGAACAGATGCTGTCTAATCGAAAGTTATGGTTAAGTAAGTTATGGGCTTGTAAGGTATTGAGTTTTGTAAAGGTGCTGAAAAGTGAAAGCTGCTTACTTTGAGCACATAATTGTCGCTTTATTTTATATTACTTATATATTCATATATTATTCCCATCAGGATAAACCGCACTTTTTTGTATTAATAAAAAATACTAACAAAAACTTTCCATTTCACACATTTCGACAACTATTAATTTTTGTACAAAAACGAAATGCGAATGAATACAAATTAGATAAAATAATAACATTAATTATACCATTGGAAAAGGATTGAAATTTATGTTTAATATAATTGTCAAATTTTAAAGTCATTATTTTCTAATATCATCAATTTATTTTTCATTGGTAATATGTTTAAGCTTGTAGCTTGTAGCAATAGGTAAAAAAAACATCAATGAGTAATAATAATATTTATAACAATAATAGTAATAACAATAATAACAATAATATTAATAATAATAGTCTCCGATCCCATAAGGTACTTAAACCAAAAAATTGTTAAAGAAAAGCATTCCTTGGCCACATTCACTTACCGTGTTCTTTGCCACCTGTTTCTAACTGGTATTTCATGGGTATCAGAGTAGTTCACAGTCGTCGTTCTTACTTATTATTGTTCCTGGTTTTGGCTCTAACTTAATATTGCAAATACTTCCAAATTATACACTATCATAGCTTTGTCATTGCTGAGATATTAGTTTCCAATCCTCTCTTCAATCAAAACTATCAAATCCATTAAATTACATTAGTATTATTAATAGTGCCAGCACCCTCGAGCCACAAAATTGTTTATGATTTAGTTTGTTGTTTATACTTTGCTTAGAAGTCTGGCTCACATTTCCCGATTGCCTGGAGACATTCAATTGTACAGTCTGTCAAAGTGGATAAAAAAAAACAATATAAATAATGCATGTGGGAGGCTATGTGCTGAAAATTACTCAGCAGCCAATGCTATTAAGAGAATAAGTGGATTGCGGTTGACATTTGTAATGGAAAAGGTAAAACACATATTATATTTATGTACGTTGTTGTTTATTTACTTTATTTTTTGATATTATTTAGGTGTATTTATCTGTCAACTGTGGGTTGGCCCGCGGCTGACCGATGTCAAGCGAGTGACCAACGAGACATTTACAAAATGGTTTCTTTTGGCCTGAACGAGTGAGAAAAGACAACTGCAAATGTATTTCGCTTTGAGACAATAACTGAAAATGGCAGAAAACTAACCAAAAAAAAAAAAAAAAAGAAAATGGTAAAGCGTTGTCCTCGGCTCGTTTCGAGAGCAACGAAAACAGCAACAAAAATTCCAATAAATTCAATGCGGCACAACGGGGACAGACACTTGGGAGGACTGTTGGGGCATGTCACAGCAGATGAAGCATCGTGTGCAGCCAGTAGGGCAAGGGGGGCGTGTCATGCCCCTCGCCCGCCTTTTGTTGCTGTTTGTCTCTGTCATTTCGCTGGGAATGTGTGTGTGGCAAAGTTCAAACCTTTGACATTTTGTGCGCCGGCATGCATTACTCATACGCAGCGTGGTTTGCGACGGAGAGGGGGCTGGCAAGTGGCGAGAGAGGTGGGGATTGGGAGCTATATGTAAGTAACTTAATGGCAAATAGCTCTGCAGAGCTTTACGAAAGTTTTCCAATATACTCGAGGGTTACTTATAAATTTAATGAAAATCTCAGCTAATAGTTTCGCACAGCACATAAATAAAGTTGCTGCTGTCTGCTGGCAATGTTTGCCCCTCAACCCTACCTCAATTGCACTGAGAAAAAATTGCAAATGTTATTTAAAGAATTTTGCATGCATGACCTACAAATATCAAAGACGTAAAGCAAACTCAAAATAGGAACACTTTTCCATAATCTAGAAAAAGCTGACTTAATCCATTTGTTTTCTTTAATCTACAAAGAAAAAACAGACTTAATCCAACAATATACTTTTCATTCAATCAACTTTGAATTAATTAATTTCTAAGATCCAGACCAAACTGACTTACGCTTAACATTTTTAATTTTTGGCTTACATAATTTTCTTAAGTTTCTCGCCGTGTAGTCGGAAGTTTTCAAATGTTTTGCGCCTTCGCTCTGCCTTAAAGCATGTGTCACAATTTATATGCAAACTTATCAACGTCGCAATGTCTCCATGGCATCGTTTGCATGCATGTATCCTGGATACCAAAAAAAAAATAAGGAAGAAAATAAAAAGAACTGGAAGGAGAAACGAGAAGAGAGAAAACTTCAATGTGCTGTTAATTCCCAGCACTATGCAGGAAGTGCGACAGCTTCTGATGCTGTTTCGGCACACAGCCTTTGCCACAGCTGCATGAGGCAAGCAGGCGCAAGGCACAAGCAGATTGTCTGGGAGTCGGCAGTCGGCAACATAAGTTTGGGGATTTTTATTTGCCGTCTGCCGGAAAATATTGCCAGCAGGCTAACACATGACAAACGCAGCCGTTTGTCAGGGCCAATATGGCAGCCAGAGCCACGGCAGGGGCAAGGCACTCAGTCTCTTAGCCCTTTAAAAAAAATAACCTAAAACTTTACGCTTAAAGTTCAAATAAATCATTTTTCGACTGCAAGGCAAAAAAAAATAATAATAATAATAATAACAAGACAAGAAACAAAGCAAACAAACAAACTGGCTAAACAGAAATTGTAATTATTGTTTGTTTATTTCTTCTGCTGCTCAGCAGAGGCTTAGCAATGTTGTTGTTGTTGTTGTTGTTTACAACTTGTTGTATTTGAGTTGTTGTTGTTGTTAATGTTGTTAACTTTCAGTTAAAGTGCCACTTTGTACAATTTACTTAATGCGCTCTAAAGTGTTTTGGGGCACAAGGGGAAAAGCGAATTTAATTTAACATTAGCCTAATGAAATTAGCCAAATAAGCTGCTTGCGCAGCATTTAATAATGTTGGCAGAAAAGTGAAATTAATTTTATTGCTCAGCGGTTTTTACTAAATCTTTTTGATTGCTTTCCAAAAGTTGCTAGCATTTGTGTAGCAAATTATTATAATTATGAGCATGTTGATAGCTGTAATTAAGAGCTGCTCAATTGCGAAGATAAAGAGAAACTTTTGGACTTTTAGAAACTATAAAATTAGTTTCCGCTTTAATGCAGAATAAAGTTCAGCAAACTCTGCAGGGCCAAAAAAAGAAGGATTTTATAGTGTTGAAAATGTAGATATATATTTCTATAAAAGTAAAAAAATAGCTAAAATATTTTTAAAAAATTATGATAATTTTAATTGAAGGCAGGCAATTAATATAAAATAAATAGTGTAAGCATTGAAGGAAAAAAATAAAATTGACAGTAAATTTATAAACATATAAGAACATATGAGCCGGTCAAAATAATAATAGTTTTTTATAGATTACTTCGTTTAGTACATATTATATTTATATATATTATTTTTGGTATCTCTAATTATCATCAGGTCATAATCACTAGCTAATCATCACTGTATCATACAGCGACCATTCCAAGAATCGGCTAAAACACGAGTTCTTAAATGAAAAACTGTTTTGTTTTCCCAGATTTTTCATCCAAACTGTTATTTTTATAATTAATTATCATATATATGTGAATTATATCTGACTCGTACATTACCTATCAATCAGGGAAGAGTTCAATTCTTACATTTGTAATGAAATTAAGA
This sequence comes from Drosophila paracracens, assembly GCA_035044025.1. Classification (NCBI taxonomy): domain Eukaryota; kingdom Metazoa; phylum Arthropoda; class Insecta; order Diptera; family Drosophilidae; genus Drosophila; species Drosophila paracracens. The sequence continues at coordinate 5,488,002 of JAWNMN010000435.1, read as the reverse complement.
TGTCGGCAGTTTGAAGACATTCTGTCCATTTCTTGCTTGTTAATATTTCTGTTGAATGTTAAATAATTATATTTAAAATTGATTGAATCCCATGTGTTTCCCTCTCACTCACTCACTCTCCCTCTCCCTCTCTCTCTCTCTTTGTGCGCCTCATCAAAAATGCAATTTTGGTTGCAGCAGTTGCCTCCAAGCCGTGCCGCTTGTCAATTATGCTGCCGTCACTTTTGTGGCAAACAAAATTAGTTTGCTTTACAAATGCACGCACATAACGTATACGCCTGGTGCGCTGTCTATTGAATCAACATGCGTTTATTGGAAGGGACCGAGGGATTCGGGTGGAGGGAGTTGTCGAGTCGTTCACAGCTATTTGCCGCTGGAAAATAAATAATGTAAAATTTAGCAAAACACTCGGCTGCCATTTTGCATAAGCTCAGTATTTTGGCGCCTGGTGAGGAGCATGAGGACTCAACCGAAAGTGAGATAAGGTGCGTACACTGAGCAAAAAAAACAGTGACAGCTTTCTGCTTAAGATGCGTGCCTTGAATCTGGATTTCAGTTATACCATTTTGTGCGCTCTGCAACAGCCAATAGAACGCGACGAGTCGTGAAGGATATCAAATGGATGAAATCTGTAATTTTAACACTTTGGAGAGGCGCATCCGATTAGAATACGAACACACACACACACACACGAATAGAAAGGAGAAAGCATACTCCCATTCAGATTGGTAAGCACATTAACATGCAAATGAGAGGGAGGTGGGGGGAAATAGATAGAAAGACACACACACACACACACTCACATTTAATAGGGATTACGACAATGGAAAATTGCGTTAAATGTTAAGTTTTTGCTTGGCTGAATTTGCATTAGCTGCCCTGTTTTCTGTTTCTGTTGCTGACGCCTGACTTCATTTCACAGGCAACTAAAACTCAACGAGCCGAATGTTTTTCGACAGTGGCCTTCCTCTTACAGAATGAGATTAAATTCAATGGCAAACAATAATCTGGATAAGCGCCAAACAATGCTACAGTTAAACTCATCTTAAGCATTTTCGCTTGTCATTCACTTCTGCTTGTGTTAATATGCATTGAAAATAATCGTCTCTTTTTCGATTTCCACATCTATTTCAAACCAAAATAATATTATATTTAAATTAGTTAAATTTACTTACACATTATATTTTAGTCAGACAGAAATTATTTGAATTTCTATTGAAAACTATTAGATAGATATTTGCTTAACCATTTATGCCTGTAGAATTTGTATATTCCACAAAGTATCTAAAAATTTCTAATCAGATAAAATCTTCATACGGAATCAAAATGGGGAATAGCACTTTATGGAAATTTCAAGTGCTTTTACTGCTTGAATGATTTTCCTAGTTTGTTAAACTAAATGAAAATTGCATTTGTTACTCTAATCCAGATGTGTTGCATTGTGGTAACATTCAAATTGCATGTTGCTGCAAATGGGTTGCAATTTGGTTCATCAGCTGAATCAAGCTAGTTAGTTGCACTAATGAGTGCTTATGCCACACACACAAACAGGCGGAACATATTGATGACGATAGCACTTGTGGGATTAGACAATCGATATTCACACACCAATGAGTACTCATTCACATTCACATTCACATTCGCTGGATGTAAGCGCGTCTCTCTCACTCCATAGTGAATTAAATTACAGGTGTGGCTGTCTGTCTGTCGGTGCGTGTAAATATCTGTTAGACATAAGTACCAATCCTAAATGATGACAAGTGTTTTGGGGCCTAATGAACACAAGTACTCAAGTTGCTGCCGGCAAGTGCAATTTATAGTCATAGTCATTTAATTGGTCAACCAAAATAATGATATCCATCGACCACACAGACTCAACCTAATCGATTACTATTCACATAATTATGTGATTACGCTTATCAATCTATCCAAATTAGTATTTTGCTTATTAGCATTTGTAGATTGATTTACTTCGAATGATTTGGTCTACACTTAAAGCAATTTTCAGTCGATTTCCAAGTGAAAAGTGTACCTCCAAAATGTGAATTTGTAATGCAATAGCTATCTCAGAACTTTTAGATCCGGCCTTATGCAACAAATCAATCAAAAGAATTTTGATTGAGCGAAGAATTTTAACTTAGAGAAACTCTAGCGAATAAAATGTTGGTCATCCGAAATTTAAATATTGATCGTCATGCAAAATTGTGCACAAAATGAAGCATTTAAATATACAAAAAGCGTTTCTCAAATTTTGCGCTCTGCATTGCCTGTGCGTATTTTGAGTTTTTAACACCTGTTTCGTACTGATGGGTCGTACTTACTGATGCAAGTTGTAAATGGGTACTCACGATATGAGTTATAATTTCGTACTACTTTATTTCTTAAAATCCTTGCCTTATATAGCTAACAATGTGTACTTGGTTTCTACCTGCTGTAGAATAACGCAGGATACCATTTCTAACCCATGCAAGGGTAGTTTTGTTATAATCTATTTTTACTTATCAGGTACTCAAGTGGACGCAGCTGCCGCTTGAGCACTTGGTAAACATTTATATATTTTTATATATTATTATAATTAAAGCTAAAATTACTGTTATTCCTAATGACGCATGAAGTTTTTTTTTTTTTTTTCTTTCATGCAATTCAATATATAGGTTGGCTCAGATTCCAGCGAGAAATGTAAGTATGGAATTTCTTTTGTGACTTGAGAATACGAACCACAACCATTAAAGTATCGGTCGGGATTGTCCGTTCTCTATAAAAACAGTTGATTGAATCTTCGTCAAATCCAGTTGTACGAGTTGAGACACGCAAATGCGTTGTGCCTGTAACAAAGGGTTTAAATTGTATACCTTTCTTCAGTCTTTTAATATGTATCTCAAGAGGTGTAGAAGTGGATTCTTCTATGTCGGGTGATGGAGTTTTACATGGACACACTAATTTCAAAGATTGGTTTTCTTCTATATATCTTGTCTCTCTTAGTGTTGAGGGCTTCTCTTCAGTCGAAGTGGATTGATCACGGACCGGTATATTGTCCTCAATAACCTTGATATTCAGGTAAGTTTTCGAACAAAAAGGATTCTTGCGAAGGTATTCCATTAATTCATTAATTGACTGGTTTATGATCAATAATTGACGTTTAGTCAAGTCGTTCGGAACTTTGAATACAAATTCCCTATCAGGACTCTTTTCTGGAGACTTCAGTTTGGTCTTCAATCCGTTGTAAGCCACTAAATCAGTGTCATTGTCTTTAATTGTTGTTCTTGTAACTTCTTGTACAGAACTTAACGAGCTGAGTCTCTGTTCTAGGTAATCTAAGACGTCACTTAATTGTTGAATATCTTTTGTCTTCTTGACATGATTTTCAAAATCTTGCACCGTTTCTTTTCCAAATTTCCTTAATATTATTTGTGCAAATATGCAATCTACCTCATCAGTTAAGTTTGATTTTAACTTAACGATGTGTGTTGATTCATTAATGGAATCAATAAAAAATTTCAAATGTTTCGCTGAGTCGTTATTTGGATAAGATAAGTCAATTAGACGATTCAACTGCTCTGAAAATATTTTGCGTTTGTTTTCATATCGCTTGGTTAGTAACTCCCAAGCGATATTATAATTTTCGGCGCTTCCTGTGAGCAAGTGAGAAACCATGCTCCTTGCTTCTCCTCTTAAGACATTTTTTAAATAGTTGAATTTAAGAGACAGACTAATGTCTTCTCTTTTATGAATTGCTTCAGAGAATAATTCAGAAAATGTGTCCCATTCTTGTTCTACTCCCGAGAATGTGGGTACCTCAATTTCTTCTTGCTCACATATACTGAGCATGTTTTCTACATCGAACCTTAATTCTTCAACTTGATCCATAATATGCAAGTTGTTCTCAAATTGTTTCGTATTTTGTAAAACTCTGTCCCACAGATAATAAATTTTATTTTTATGCAATTTGTGGATTTTAACATTAATAATATTTTTTACTTCCTCTTTTACTTCCCTTAGATATTCTCGCAATGGGTTTACAATATCCCTCAATTCTTCATTACTGCCTTCTTCTAATGGCTTTTTTATTGATGATCCCTTTCCTACTTCTGCCACTTTATTTAACTTTGATTTTATGTTTTCTACCTTTTCGGGATTGAATTGATTAAAATCTTGCTCTATAGCATTCACAATTTTTTTAAACAATGCCGCATCATCAGACAACTTAACAACGATCGCACTCAAATTTGATCCAACCCCATCAAATATTCGTTGAAATCTTTTTGCGAAATATAAATCAGAATCTTTCTCGCAGAAATTTATCATTTTTGGTATCTTTAAGACAAAACTTTTAAATAATCCAAACTCACTTATTTCTGAATCAGATTGAATAGATTCCAAGAGATTGGTTGAAGCAAGCCGTAACAATTCTATACCCTTAGAAGAAGAATGAATATAGTCGTCAAGTTCGGAAACTAAACTCATAATATACTTCACAGATTCGAATGTCATATAGTGTTCTGGTTGAATAACATCAGTATAATTCTGAACTGATACCACTTCATTTTGTCGAATAAGTCGAATTTCAATTTGGTCGCCGCGTTGATATAGATTTGATAACAATGTTCCTTTCTTTAGGTAGTACGTTTCATTAAGCCTATTCAATAGAACTGCCTGCTTTTTCGACGCGTCTTCTTTTTTCTCCGAAAACATTTTAAACTTAATTTATATAAAAATTTAAATTAAATGTTAACTAATCCTGTTCTCCCACGAAGATTTGCACGACGTGTCGTCCAAAATTTGTTTCCCCCGACGACTATTGTCCAGCGACGAATTTTTCTTCTTTCAGCGACGAATTTCCCGCGACGAAGATTTTTTTTGGTGTTTCACTTCACACTTTTGATGTTTTGGTCTCGAAAATGCCAAACACTTTTCCGTGTTATATATAAATGTAGAAAATATACATTTATATACAAGTATTATTTGATTTAAACAATCTTCTTTTTTTTTTTTTTTAAACAAAATATTTATTATACAATGCCTCTTACCACTGGTGGGGGAGAGCAAAGTAAAATATTTACTGAAACTGATAAATTGGTACTCACGAGTCGAGTTGTAATTTCACACTAATTTATTTCTTAAAATCCTAGCCTTATATAGCTAACAATCTATACTTGGCTTCTACCTGCTGTACAGTATAATCTATTTTTACTTATAATCCTAGCCTTATATAGCTAACAATGTATACTTGGTTTCTACCTGCTGTACGGATAACGCAGGATACCATTTCTAACCCATGCAAGGGTAGTTTTGTTATAATCTATTTTTACTTATCAGGTACTCAAGTGGACGCAGCTGCCGCTTGAGCACTTGGTAAACATTTATATATTTTCATCTCTACCTAAACATTCTTGAACATGTAGTGTTCATTTTTGAACAACACAAACACATTAAAATTGATTTGTGTGTATATATTTGGTAAGGCCTGGCTTAAATCCACAAGCCACTTAACAAAGAATTGCTGCTTTAAAATGTAATTTAATTTTTATTATTTTTCTGACAGTCAACGACAAAAGCTCAAATGCAACATTTAAGTACACAGCGAGGAGAATGCATATTTAAGGGTATTTTAATGTGGCGACCTCTTGATGTGAAAATGCTGCCACCCAGTCAATCAGTTTTTGCGAGCTGTCTGTTTTGTGTTTAAATACGATGGTAAAAAATTAATGGCAGCCTGTAAACATTGTCATTAAAAACTCACATTTTGCGGGTATGTTTTAAAATGTACACAAACAGAATTAATTTATAAGTTGGCAGGTGTGAGAGAACCGAACTTATTCACAGGAGGACAATATAAATTTGTATTCAAATGCGCAACGCAATAAAAGAGAGGAGAAAACTGGATTTGATGCCTCACTTTGTTGCAAGACGCAATGAGCCAAAAGGAAGTAAGTAGAAGGAGGAATTGGATGGTGGAAATCTAGGCAGGATGTATGGAACAAACTTCCGCTGTACAAGAGCAACTGTGTTGACATACGACATCTTCCTCGGGAGCACAGCCATATGCAAATCAATTGCCAAAACTCTCTGCCCCACACATACTAACCAAAGCTGTTAATAAGTCGTTGACTAACTTAAAGATATTATTCCAGATCTTTTCCATTTTATTGAAACTTTTGCTTAATTTACTTGCATTAGTTTTCAATGGTTTCTAAAACATTTGAAAATGTCTCTGCATTTAAAGACAAATATAAATATCTGCAATGAAATGCAAACTCTGACGACTTGTTCATTAATCTATTCAGCTGACTGGCAGAAACTCATTACAATTTTCCACTGAATTTGTTCAATGCTTAAGTTGAGTTTGTTTGAGCCGTCGTTAGTTGATAATTAATTAATTGTGCATACGTCACGTCTGCCTTAATGCGTAACTCAAAAGAGTTGCTTCGTAATGTGTTTTTGTTTGGCTTTTAAATGTGAATTAAATCGAAATTTTATTCCGTTTAAATGAGTTTTTAATAAAGGATGTATGTAAATTTATATATGTAATATATATGTATTTTATGCCATTAATTTATGATGAAAAAACACAGATATTTTGCATTTAAATGTGGCCCTTTTGGCGGTATTTTTTGCTGGTCACGTTTTACTTTGTTATGAATAAAAATATGCGCGAAATGGCCAAAAACTTTATTTCCAAATTGAAAAAGTTCCATAAATATAGAAATACATGTTAGCGCAACAACAACGGAAAGAATTTGTATGAAAAGTTCTGCCTTTTCATTTTTTTGTAGTCTCTAAATTTTTTTTTCTCTGTTTTTTATTTGGCTACCCAACTAAACTCAATTTAGTTGAGTCTGAGTGTGTTGTGGGGTGTGTGTTAGCCTCGGTGTCGGCATAAACTTTACTACTTCGTGAAATTTTCATGTCTGTGGCACTAGATAACGGCCGCACAAATTTCATATATATATATATACAAACATATATGTAAATTGATGTATATCTATATATGTATATATTATATGGCAAAAGCCAGCATCTGGCCATAACAGTTGCCAACTTATGGAGAGCTGTGCAAAAAGTTTTGTATGAATTTAATAAAGGCAGTGATTGGCAATGTGAAGCTCACTTTCCGAGTTATGTGCGGGTTAGCTGCAAACTATTTATTTTAATATACATATGTGTATTTGCGTGTTGTTATGTGCACTCACGTGTGAACTATAATATTCCGAATGTTTTGCCGTTTGAGTGAGGCACATCATTCCATTTATTTTAAAAGCTTAACAATTAATAAGTGGGGAATGCTCCTCTCGAGCGAGCTCGACTCGAAAATACTCTTAACTCAAGGTTTAAACTATTATTAAGTAAAACTAGCTTAAATTGTGTTATACTGTAATAAAATCGACTCGATAAAAATGTGTTTTATATGTCAGTTATCGATTTTTAATGTTCTTTTTTTTTAGCGAGAAAATTGGTTATCTATAAAATGAAATAAATTAAAGTCTTCAGATTTTATCGACTTGGCTGTTGATGTTGATTGAGATCACTCGTGGACAAGTTCATTATACCCTTCTCACCTCTTTTTAATGGGTTCAGGCCATAAAGCTTTTAATCCCATTAAGCTTGCAGAATTTATTTTGCAAAGTGTGCCTCTTAATTTATATAGCTATAGTTATAGCTTATAGTTTTCAAATACACATACAGCTTTGCTTTTAAAATATAAAATATATAAAAAATGAGTATTAACTTCATGAAATAGTAATAGCTTCGACACACTGGTATGCCAGAACATTTTTATTCATTTTAGCCATAGTTATTGGCCCACTTCAGTAACTCTTTATAAATACATATTTGAGTTTGTAACTACAACTTTTACAATGTTATATGGGTAATTTGATACACATACTCTTACTACTTACATAAACATGTTTATCTTTTTCTTGGACTCTGGTTTCTCATTTAATTATGCCATTTATTATTTTAAAAATCCATGGCATAATTCTTAGCGTCCTTAAATGGGATTAAAATTCAGTCTAATTAATAATTAATGTGTCCATTAGCATAAATTATTTATGCAACTAAGTAGCTGTACCTAATCAAATTGGACATGACTAATTAATTTCATTCGCCTTGATTTATTAAATATATGCATTAAGTAACCGTGGTTATACACTAATTAATCCTTCAACCCCAAACCCCAAGCCCCATTCCACATTCATGGCAAATGGAATGCTTGCAAAATGCTCACATGTCGTAATGCAGTTTTCATTATTAAAACAAATAAAATCCTTTAGCTCGTTACGATTTTAGCCAAATACTGAAAAGTGCACAAATGGAAATTTGCAGAGGAATAAATGCTTATAATTATATACATGGTACACGTCGTAATCAAATTAGATCCGATATCCTGTTGCACTGCGGCCGCCATTGAAGGAAGTCGTGCATGTTGAACTTGAATGAGTTCAGCGGGGTGCAAGGGTTGAGCATGTGGTTGAGGGGGTGGAAGTTGAGGTTGTGCATGGCGGTAGCCACAAAACCAAATATTGCTATTACACTTGCAGGCATGGAATTTAATTACAAGCACACACACACTCATACACACACACACACACACACACTCCTCGCTGTCCAGTGCATGCGTGCGCGTCCTCGTGGTTTGCGCTTCGGTCAAAACGAGTATTTTTCTTTTTTCCTGTGTAGCTCACACTTTTCATTTATTCAAAAAGTGCTATTTTTATTTTTCCTTTTTCCTTTTTTCGTATTTTGTGTGTGTGTTTTTAAACATTTAATGAAATACTTGGCAGACTCGCTGTTATTTGAAAGCTGTTGAAATATAGTGAAATATTGTGTGCAAACATTTTGAGCATTATTTTTATAGATATATTTATATACATATACATATATATGTATATATATTAATTTAATTATTTCATATAGAGCTAACTTTTGTCTTACTCATATTAAAGAGGAATACCAGATAAAGTCGGCAGCTTGTTGAGAGTTTAGTTTGATTTTACTTTAAGTTATTTATAATTTAATATAGATATCTAATATAAATTTAAAGTTGTGGTTGAATTTTACAAAGATCTTTTCGTTTAGCCTTGCAGTAATACTGAACCAATTTGTGTTTGTATGCAGACAACAGTCGACTGCCACATTATGTTGCAAGCAAGCACATTAACTCGTTTGCGCGTTAATGCAATGAGTTAATGCACTCTGACCGATGGCATCTCAGCCATTTTTCTATCAATCTCTGGGTGCTTGGCTTGTGCTTTGCGGCAACTAATGCAATTTGCGCGAATATCTTTTATTCATATTTAATCCACTTTGTGCCAATTCTACTCATGCCTGGTCCTCCTTTGAGCCCCCTGGCAATATCCTTCTTGTCTCCCTGCCCTGGGTTTGAGTTGGAGTCTGCCAACTGACATCTGCAGGACCATGTAATTGGCATTCGAGTCAAGTGCAATTTCGCCAGCCAGCAGCAGCAGCAGTAGCAGCAGCAGGCAAGTCCCAACTCAGCACCCACGGAGCCGTCTCCCGGCTACAGTTTATTGCGGTAATGGTAATGCAACAGGACTGCCATCTAGTCACCTCGTTAAAGGTAATTTTGCACAAATAATGTCCATGGCTCTATATTCGCTTCATTTTGGTTTCCTTCGCTGACATACACAGTGCACAACTACCTAAGTTCAGCTGATCCCGCATTAAGTATTCTAAATTCTTGAAGGCTACACTTTATAAGAATGATTTGCTAAAACCGAATGGTAAGTATACATAAATTGTTACACTCAGAAAAAAATCGACTTTATCATAATCAATCGATTCGATAATCGAAACAATTGTAAAGATATAGCCTTCTTGATACATAATATAACCTGACAAATTAAATTGAAAAATTGTATTAGGATCGCAGAGGAAAACAGATTTTGTCTATTTTCTATTTTCTTCTTACACTAAAATGCACAATGCTTCAAATAAGAAATTAAATTATTAAAATAATCAATACAACCAATTTGAATTATAATATAAAATAATATTTATTTCTTGTTAACTTTTAGGTATTTTACTTAGCTCAAATTATACTTGATTACATTGAATAAAAATAATTTGTATTTTTTTGGAATTTCAAACTTAGTAAACTATCACATTGCAATTTGTACTGCACATTTTTCTCAGTGTGTGCGCATTGGCGCTTCCGCTGTTTGCGCACACAAAGAAAGCGTTGCATACTTTTGTGCGCTTCGTGCTTAAAGCCTTGCATTTTAAACTGTTCTAAGTGCTGCTTTGGCTGCTTGGCCAACTTGGCCAACTTGGCAACTCGTTGGGGTAGCATTATCAATGCCGCTAAGTTGACTTTTGGCTGCGCTGTTGCGTTTGGCGTTTTGAGCCATTGATTTTGTAATCAAGGCGTTTTGTTGTTGTTGTTGCTGCTGTTGTTGCTGCTTTTGGCCTGGCCAAGTGGCCTTATCAGCACTTGTGCCTGCTCATTGGCCGCGCTCAATTTGCATAAGTGCGCTTGTCTTATTCAGCAAGTTATCTACGTTTTTGGCTTTGTAATTCAATTACTTGGGCATTTGTCTTCTTGTCTCTCGCAGTCGCATAAATCATTAGCAAGCCAGCCAAGCGACCAGCGCGATTTGCGTATGGGCCAACAGATTTATGGCCTTTACCTTTGCACATTGATTACAAGAGTTCGCCTTTCATTACACAGCTGATTGCGTGTACACAATAATTTCAACCATTGAATATGCGGCAGCTAACGAGCAGACAGCAGCAGCAACAACTGCAACAACAGCAGCAACAACGGCCACGGATATAGACCACAAATAAAGCAATATTTGAATTTGCATAAAACTTCACTTTCAAATTCAGTTGCTGTAATTGTGAAGAGTAATACTCATTATTTTGGTTTAGCTTGAAAATGTAGCTATTTCCCAAAACTACTACAATTAGCTTCGTTACACTCTGAAGACTAACTAACTCAAAGTATCAATTGCAATCACAAAATAAGCATGTGAAAATGCTCTGGAAGAGCGTGCTAGACTTGGAGATAACCTCTGTGTGTGTGGGGGCCTCAAAGATTTTACATATAACTAGATTATGTTGAAATATATTGTAAGTTTTGCATTGAGTATGACAAAGTGAAGCAAGTCAGATTAAGTCGAGAAAATTCTAATGGGAGATACCCTGAACCCATCTGACTCACCAGACAAAATATATGTTCTTAGCTGATATTAATGAAATTTTGAGTGTATCTTAAATCGATTGTAGGCTATATCATTGCAACTGTGTTTCTTATTGCTATCGGAAATCGATTTTTATCGATTTTCTCTATAAACTGAAATAAATTTAATCTGTCTATGGTAAACGGGAATTTGTAATCCATATTTTTGAAGTCTTTAGCTCATCGGCTTTATCGACTATGCTAAATCGACTCGACTTTAGATGGTGAATGGGGTCTCAGATGCTTCCTTCTGCCTGTTCCACACGTCAGCAAATACATTAAACTGTGCACAATTTATTTACATATCAAGTGCATGCTAAATACGTATACTTAATATACCCCTTTGAGAAATGCGTAGCAATTACGGGGTACAATATGCTGATGCTGTCAAATTTTGAAAATGATTTCAGTCAAGCAGTTTGCTCACATGACAGAACTGTTGTTTCCCACTCTCTCTCTCTCTCTCTCTCTCTCTCTCTTTTTCTCTATGTCTCTCCCCTCTTAGCGGTGCTGTTGAATTGCCAACAATGGACCCTTTGTGGGTCCTGGTAGACAATGCAGACAGACATTGCTGTCTGGCATTGTTTATTCAGATTGGCTTAGACGCTGCTCCCGTTCCACCTCCTGCTGCTCCTGCTGCTGCTCCCCTGCTGTTGTGAATGATAATCCGCTTAGGGTTGCCAAGGCACCGCTAATCCTGTAAACTAACGGGGCAATCATCCCTCCCATTGGCGTCGATTGTCTGAGCTCCTGGGCTGTTGTGACTTACATCCTTATTTAACGTGTCTAATGAGCTCACTTTTAATAATTTTAGCAATATTCATTTAATGCGAAATTAACATTTTCTTTATTAATTTCCACTGTCTGCTTAGAGAGAGAGAGAGAGTTATGCTTAAGTTCAGATTACATAAAGTAAACAGAGCGGTAAAAATTTTACGACAACTGTGTAAAGTTAGATTAAGTCTTGAATGAAGGAGCTTAAATCAAGTTTGTAGTCTTCTGTCTAAATGCTTAAATTATGACCATACTCTGCAATTAGAGCGTCTAAAATCTTCAATTAACCGTATTTTCTCAGATTAGGTCTTTAAGCTGAAATGAAGAACTTTGGATCATTATTGCACTTATGATTTACACTAAATTTAATTTTAAGCCAAGACTATCAATCACATATTAAGTCTATTTAAAATGGATTAAATTTATTGTCTACATCCTATTAATGCTTAAGTTAAGACAGTATAAACTAATTAAAGAGTCAAAATATATTCTTATTTCAAGTCTATTTAATATGGATTGAAGAACATTAACTCAAGCTTGTTAGCTTCTGACTCATGATTCCCATTTATGTTCAGATTCGAAGTAGACAAAGTAATTAGAGCTGAAAATTATATATCTATATATGTATATTATGTCTACTTATAATATAATTTATTTGCTTTGTTTTCCATTTAATATTTTAATTGAATTTCAGTTTTTCACTTTAATTATTTTACACCTTAATTTGTAATTTTAATTTAAAATTTAATATAAGTAAATTGGAATATTTTACTTTGTCCCACTTTTTGCTTCTCATTTTCATTCGCCTTTTTATAAAACCCATTCTTGATTTGCGTTGGCAGATTATAATTTGAGGTTAAAATCCATAATTCAATTGATATTTATCATGAATTTTGTGCAGTGTATAGATTTGGGCGCTTTTGCTGTTTTCGCTCGCGGATTCTTTAGCAGCTGCTGGCCGCAGTTGAGCTGTCAAAATTGCTTTAATTGGGCTAACGAAATTTTGCCCGCCTGCAGCCACACCCCCCGCCCCGTCCGCTTCCCAACACATCCTCCGCCTCCTGGCAATTGCTCTAACTAGTACAGTGATGTCCTGTGTAGTCCTGTTGCCGTGGCGCTTTGTTTGTTTGCTTGTTCGCTTGACTGCCTGGCGATGCTTCAACGTTGGAGTTGTTTTCCTAGCTGTTGTTGTTGTTGTTGTTGTCTTTGCTGATGTTGTTTATGTTTTTGTTGTGGTTCGCACTGTTGTTGTTGCTATTTTTGTTTTGGTTGTTGCTGTTGTGTTTACTGTTGTTCTTTATGTGCTTTTTGTTTGAACCTTATTGTGTGCTGCTCGTGCTAATAATCGATATTATTTTGTTTTCCTTAACAGCAAAAAGTTTTCAGCGGCTTTGCAACGGCAGCTGTGTTTGCTGAAATGAAATTTTAACACCCCAGTTTTAAATGCAACAACAAGCAAATTTGGCAAAATTATATTTTGAGGTGCCGAAAGCATAATGTTCGCAATTTAAATTATGTAATTGCAGTTATCTGATATTAGGCAAAATGTGCTTTGAGCATCATTTGCTCAACTTCCTAAGCAAGGATTTCCTACTATCTAATTAGGCAATTGCTGTTTACTTAATTTAAGCATTTATTATTCACTTGCAGAGGGTGAAGCTTGTTTGGCACTGAAGCAGAAGTCTATGATTCCGTCTGTCTATCTGTCCCAGTTTCCCAGTCTCGACTTTATTTGAAGTAAGTTTTGTCGCTAAAATTTGTAGAAGACGAAAAGATTCCAATTACAATTAAAATATTAGAATTAAAATTTATAAAAAAATAAAATTGATTGAAATCAATCTTTCAATTTAAATATAAATTAAAATATATTTATTCATGATAACTATCGTCTTCTTAAAATTATCCTGATGGAACTTAGAATATATTCGGTTATACTTCAGGCACTATATGATACAGCTGTCGGTAGAATAATAAGTTGCTGTATTTCTTTACTAAGTTAAAGTCAAATTAATCAGTTATGCGTTGTATTATGCTCCCAACATTTATTAAACAAAAATATCGATATCCAACTAGAATAATTTATTATTTTAATAAGAACCAAAGATCGATTTTAAAAATATGAAATGAATACTAGATTTCGGCAGCTTAGCTGCTTTTTGTAAGAGTATTTAATACTCGTATTCTTACAATTTATGTTCAATTTATGAGGGATATCCATTTTTAATAGTCAAGTTCATATTTTGATAAAGTTTGTCCAATATGTATATATGGATAAAACTAAAAGCTTTCAGCATTTTGACATGGACATAATAGCTTCTTGTATAGTTGACCTTAACGTGAGAACCATTGAAATCATTCTAAGTATGAACATTGAAAAAGACAACTTATGTCGAGTTAGTGAAGTTTGTTGTGAATTTGTTCTTATTCTAATGTACTTTGAGAATTACTAAAAGACAAATTGATCCATTGATGCCCAATTGCCCTAATTGTAATTCAATTCAATCCGTATTTTGAATTCAAGTTAGTCTGCGACTTTATCATATTAGCTAGTTGTGACTTGGTTTACACCTTCCGAAATATCTTCTTTAAATGCATTTGCTCAATTTGCGACGAAATTTAAAAGTCTTTGCTACCAACAGAAGTCGCCAACTTAGTTTCCCCTGAACGCGTCTCCAGGACTTTAGTTCATTTATTTCCTTCTTGCCTGCACATTTGCTTACTTTTATGCCCTTCTATGGCTTTGTGCTGGTTTTAATTGCTTCGAAACTGGAGAAGCCGACTTTGAGTGCCGGGCTGCTAGCCAGCACATAAAAGTGCGATTTTTCTATCTCTCAAATAGTTACTCCCACACACACGCACAGACACACACACACACACAAGCACTCACACACACACAAGCCCATACATCTATATTTAACGTCCTATTCCTGTGAATTTTTTTATTTTCTTTTTGGGTTTTGTGCCTATTACAGTTTGCCTTTTGCTTCCTGTAATCCGCATCCTGACCTGTCATTGACGTTGCTCCCTAAGCTTCCTGTGCTCCGCTCCTGTGATCCTCTGCTTCAAACAGCCCAGACCAAGCCCCCCACATGGTACCGCCCACCTGCATATGTTCATATTCGAGTCCCCCACTTGAAGGCATGCATATTCACTACTTTTTATACACTCGCAAGAAGGTCGTCATATTTTTTCGTAGGTTGTGTAACGTCGAAGATGATAAATGAACATACATATATAGCATATTCATTTGTACATTCCTGTCTAACAACTGTTTCTTTTATAACTTAAAGTCAAATTTTTCTTAAAGTAGAAACATATTCAAAAACCACATTTTATTATAGAACACTTAAATTTGCCACAGCTAAATATATTCCGCCAAGAGGGCAAGCTTTTTTTTGTTAAAAAAGTGTTCTTATAGTTTCCAGATTCTTAAAATACTTATGAAATAAAATTTCAAATATGGTTTCTAATATTTAGTCTTCCAAATGTTGGGAACTGGTTTTCGCCAAAATATTGGTTTCATTACCACGTATTTTTTATCATTCAGCTAATTATGTTTTTAAGGTTTGATCAAATTATTTATCCTTTTTTCCAGCATGTCCCAAATATGCTCAAAAGAACTTAGGTCCAATGATTAGTTGGCGTTTTTAGCTGTTTGCAGTGGTCAATAAGCCAAATATGTCAAATTCATTTGACATTTTCTTTTTGGAACTGGAATATCCTCATATCAAGTGTTGGGCGCAGTGGAATCCAGCTATAAGATTAAGAAAAAGCTATCGAGATTGGATTAGTGCACTCATAGTAATAATCAAACTTTAAGTGTAGATAAACTCCGTTCTGAAAGGGTATGTAATCTTTTGAGTGCATGAGATAACAATTCTTACGTGTTCCATTTACATTTTTTCCATTCTTAACTCGATAGACTAAAATTGGAAAGAATGCCTCAGCTTCATCCTCAGTTCCATCCTCAGTTTCGACTTTAGCCTCAGGCTCAGGCTCAGTTTCAGTTGTGCCCCATAAAATTGGTCACAAGTTGTGGGCGTAACTGCAACAGCAGCATTTGCTGCTCAATGCTTAGCTTTCTGTTTATGTTGGCGCAGGCTCTGAGCTTAGTGCCGAATTCATTTCGAGCCTTTTCCCTGCCACTCATGACAATGGCGAGCTGCTGCATGCAACAAAAAAAAAGAAAGAAAAAAAACTGTCGCTTGTGCCAAAATCCAAATTGAATTTTTTCTTCTATCCACTTGGTTCTTTATGCCGCAGCCAATTTATGCAAACGCATTCGCCACAGTTTGTGGCACGTTGCAATGTGCATGCAACGCGCAGACCCTCTAGTGAAAAAAAGTGGTCCATTTTGTCCTGCTACGGGATAAGCCGAAGGAAATTGGTATTACAAATCATGAAGCATATACACCAACTGCATCAGCCTTTATTTTGGAGAGCCTTATGCGAAACAACTCAATAATCATGTCCTTCTGGCTTAATGTGTTTATTTAAGGATGAAGCATCCTTAAAGATGGTCCCCTAAGGAGTTGGTAAATGAATGCAATTTAATCAAATATGCGTGTGTCAAACTAACTCGTATCTCTAAACCTATTTCGATAAAGTTTATGATTTGGCTGATGATTTTTTGGTAATCGATTCCGCTATTTACCAATGGTATCAATCCATTTAACCGGTTTTCAACCCAATTTGTCAATTTCGGTTCCGGCTTTGAATTTCACTCTGAAGGCTGCTGTTCAGATTGTGAATTTGTTAATTGCCGCCTGTCTGGCTGCTCCACTTATTTGAAGTGCATTTAAATGCACGAGCCATTTAACAGTTGTTGTTGTTGTTGTTGCAACATTTAAGTGTTGCAGCCAGGGGAATGCATATTTAAGAGTATTTTAATGTGATGATCTCTCTTTATGGCAAAGGGCTCCCACCCAGTTAATCCTCTTTTGCGAGCTGTCAGCTTTATGTTTAAATGCGATGGTAAAAAATTTATTTCACTCTCTGAACATTATCTTTACATTTTGAGGGCATGCTTAAAAAATTACACAAGCTGAACTTACTTAGAAGAGCGAAACTTATTCACAGCAGGACTCCTTAATAATACTTTTGAGGAGGTCAATTTACATTTATTAAAAGAAGTCGATTAACTTCGACAGAAGACTCTGCATCCAAATCATTTTTCAGCATCCCATAAGAAGTGCACCACTTCTTATCCATTCATTTGATTTACAGTTTGACCTACGCAATGAATACTTCTCTACCTGCTTATATATACCATATCGTTTTCTTATTTATGACGCTGCGTCTGGTACCCTCTGTTTTACTGCAGACAGTCCGACAGATGGTGCAAAGACCCATTTCTACCCGCAGCCCATGGCTCGGGTGCATATGTATTTGTTTAGTCTCTGCGTACGATTTTCTGCTCTTGACGAAATCGTACAGACACAACTGGATGCATTCATTTGTGGCAAGATGCAACTAGATGATTTGTTGGTTGTTGGCAAGAAAATAAGCTGAAATTAGGCAACAAACTAATTAAAAGTATCCATTTAGTATCGGTATCCACCAAGGAATCTAACGCCAAGATTGAGAGAGACTTACAGACTCTGAGGGAGAGAAGGAGAGGCTAAGATAGAAAGAGAGAGAGAGAGAGAGAGAGAGAGAGACAAAGAGTGAAAGCAACTGACAGTTTTTGATAGAAGGGCAGTAAAAAGAAATGTGTTTAATACTGTAGAGAACGAAAAAGACTGAGAAAGATGGGGAGACGAAGAAGAAGACTAAAGACTAAAGATCATAACTCTGATATTTACGACATACATAACATAACATAACTCGTACATAACAAAAAACAATCTAACCGATCAATGCATTAAAGGTTGTCCTTAACTCTGTGGGATGCACTTTAAGCTAATGCAAAATTTAATTCCTTTACCTTGAATGGTTGTTAGACAAACTAGCTCAACTTTGCACGTTGCACACTTAAGTTTTACAGCTGTTTCTATTATTTAAACAAGCAACAACATTTTTTTTGTCCTTATCAGTCGTCATTTGTATTCCCCTTTGTGTTTTTAGGTGGTGTCTACGCTCTCTCTGAAATTTAAGCTCGACAAAACTTTTTTTTTGGTCTGCTTTATCTGGCGAATGTGTAGCGGTCAAGAATAAAAAACATTGCCAAACGAGCAGCAAGCCAAAGGGGTTGAGTTTTGTGTTCTCTTTTTTAGTTGCTCCCTTAAAACAAACAGTGTAAAAAAGGCGCGGAAAAATAGTTTTCATTTACGCCATTTGCGTCCGGCTGTTGAAACGGAAACGGAAATGCAACGCCATTGTCCTGCGTTTCAGTTGTTGGTCGCCATTCAAGCCAACGGTTGTTGTTGGCCACTTTCATTGTCCGAGCTGGCCAGAGCCAAATATTTCCGCTGAACTGCATTTGGTTTCAGATTTTCCTGCACTTTGCTTACTATTGTTGTTGCACTATCTTCTTCATATTTGACAAAACCAAGTAAATATTTATTTACATGTTTATAAACTGTGGTTTGGCTTAAATCCAGCTATGCTCCACTGGCCGAACTAAATTTAACTTCATTAGGAAATTTGCGACTTGCGTTTGTTCTACAAATTCTGTGGAAAAATCGATTGTTTCTGTTCTTTTGTCAGTTTCTAAATATATGTACATTTGCAATGCATTTGAATGATTACTTTAGACGAATGCGAGAAACCCATTTAACACTTCATTTAAATTAAATACAACACATTTCGGTCAGATTCCAGTCTAAAACAAGCAGGAGTGATTCTGTGGAGGGAGCTCGACTAGGAGGTAGCCTGTACTTAGTAGTTCAAAATAAGTTATGGCAAAGAAATGCATTTAAATAATATATTAAATGGGTGTCAAAATATTTGCAATAGTTTCTTTAATTACTATCGGAAATCGATATTTATATATATATATTTTAATCGATAAACTGAAATAAACTTGATCTGCCTATGGTGAATGAGAATTTATACCACAAATTTGCATGTTTTAGTTTCTATCTGAAATCTTGGATATCCTTGTTCAGGCAGTTGTCTAAACACTTCTATTAGTCCTGATTGAGAATATGTATACTCTATGTTATCGGAGCTGCTGTCTTATACCTGTTACATCCGCTAGCACAACCCATTTACCCATTTCTAATGGGTTTAGGGTATACATGCATGTATTCAGCTACTCTGACAAAATATGTAAAGCTTTTTATCTGATTAAAATGCAGAAATCCAATTTGTTCAATCTCGAATTGGCTAGTGAATTCAGCATATCAATTGGTTTCGGCAGCAGTCAGGACCTCGCCCAGATCCTGCAGGACTGCAGCCATTGAAAATACATGGCACACGTAATGTATCAATCTGTTTTGTGGTTTTTATACAGCTCCCCCCAATCCCCTGCTCTGTTTGAAAACCTGTCTAGTTTTGAGTGGTGGCTTTTACTATTAGCCAATGTTCAAAGCTATTCCATTTTTTTCTTCTTTTTTTTTTGGCTTGTTCAACGCAGTTGCACAACATACATTTGCGCTTTGAAAGACTTTGTGTGTGTGCATTTAGTACACTCAAAAAAACATTCTGATACACATTATCAAAATCAATCAAAAGTCAAACATTCATTTTGATTATACAGTGATTTTTAATTAGTTTAGAATCTTCCACAAGAAATTGTAAATTTAGTTCGATTCCATTTCGCTTTTTCGCCAAGTGCATCATTTATATTCATATCAGTTGGCTGTCATTTCATAATTATGCCGTGAGCCCATTTAATATTTATAAAAAGGGTATAATGAAGTGGTGAGAAACTATGTGATAAGCAGATGGATGCATCTGCAAGCCCATTAAGTATATATATTCTTGATCAGAATCAATAGTCAAGTCGATTAAGCAATCTGCATTAAAAACGAACTTAGAGACTATAAAAGCTAAAGACTTTAAATAAAGACTGAGTATGAGTTCTCGATTAACATTCTCAGAAAATTTGAATTAATTTGTATATATTATTTGGATGACTGCTCTCATATCGCGAACAATTTCCGATGGGACTTGAACCCACCTTTGTATATTTCCATCCCTGACGCACTTCTGTTCAACTCTAAACATTTCCTTAATTTCCTTCCAGACAATCACAGATTTTTTAAACAAAAAGTATTTTGTATTGAATAAACTACTTTTGGCTATGTAATAATTTCAGAGCATCTGCTAGTCGAGCGCTCTCGACTGTAGTATTCTAACTTGTTTAAGTTGGGGCCGTGCATTGTTCGCAGTTCGTTTAAATCTTTAAATATGCATATTTTTGTAATTAAAATTGTCAGGCGGGGCGAGCCAAGTCAGCGCGAAAACATTCTCAGCTGCCTCAATTAGTGGCAAGGCGTGGCTAACAACGGTTTCTGGCCCTGTCAGAAGAGGACAGGGCAGAACAGGACAGGCACGTAGCCTAGCAGGCTGCCAGTGAGATCTCATTAAAATTAAAAAGCTCAGCAAAGAGCAGACAACGCTGGCAACTCATTGCTGCCTACGACTACTTACTGCCCTGCAGATGGGAGAGATTTGGGCCAGGCCAAGTGTCTGTTGGCCTAGAGGGTTAAGCGAGGCGGCTTCATCTAAAATTAAAGCCACACTCGAGGTCATACGACCGGCAGGCTGAATTTAATGATTTCATCCAAAATCACAACTGCAGCTCAAATTGTAAGGCTTTAATTAAACACCAAGTCGAACCAGATATCGGACAAGGACACTGGCAACTGGAGGCCTACACGACCTACTCCTCTTTGTAAACACACGGCTGATGATTGACATGCCTAACAAGCTTAGCTGTGCAGGTTTTCAAAAATGTGCCACTCCCCCTTCTCTCTCTATCTCAGCCACTCTCTTTCTATCTCTGGATCTCTCCCTCTCTGTCTCTCAACTAGTTTTGTTGGATGCATGTGAAAGTATGCTAAATGAAGCATTCCAATCCAAAATTGGATTGTGCTATGTGCTAATCGAACCAGGGGCCAGCACTTCTAGCACAAGCTGAGTGGCACTCATACACAGAGAGAAATATTCAAGTGCTTACGTTTAGACAGAGGCCTTAGCGATTAACACTAGGATAAGAAATATTGAATAAAATGTCATCAATGGGAAAATAGGAATACCCTTATTATTTATTAAAAAGCTATTTTCAGGGTTCAGTTTAATTCTCAAAGTCGAACTCTCTTGTCTAGCGCAATACTGACCAAATCGTTCTCATATCAAATACTGCAAATATTTGAAGAGATTCGATCTTTTCCCTCTGTGTACGTTTAGTCCACACATGCAGCCGTATTCTTACATATGTACATAGATGAGTTGCAGGTCGCAAGTTACACGTTGCAAGTTGCAAGGCACTGACATGTTGGTTATTAATTAAGGACACAGGCCACAAAGGCATTTGACTGTTGTAAGCATTTTGCTTCAGTTATATTTAAGAGATGGACAACAATGCAGTAAATCGACCAACATGTCCACAACAAGAATTTACTTGTCACATTTTCCGTCTGAGAACGAGCTGAATTCAAATTTCTATTAAATTTTGTGCTGCATAACTAAGACAAATGCAATTTACTTGGTCAGCGAAAATTCAATTAGTATGCAAACTGTCATAATTTGCATTTAAGTAATGGCAAAAGTTTTTTCCATTAAACTCGGCCAACTAAAAACTGTCTCAACTGAAGTAAAGTCCTGAAGCCTTGGAGTGACATAAATTGCATAATAATATATAATATATAAAGATGGTAGATGGTGAATATAGCTTATGTATTTGTGGTTGATAAATTGGAGCATCCTAATGGATATTTGAGAGTTATTTATGACAGCTATGTATATGTATGTATATTTTGAGTGAATGTAGCAAATGAGAAAAAGAGCACTTTAAAGATACACTTGCAGAGGATGCAGCTTGTAAGGTAGGACAGCACTCGGAGCCTATAAGGCAAATATATATTTTTAATCATAATCGCTGGTCGAGTTGATATTGGCAATGTCCGTCAGCTTCTATTCTAACCAGTTTCCTAATATTTAAGCTGTCTAACAGTATTAGCTAAACAATCCTATCCCATATCATTTGAGATTGGAGATTGGACTTTTATATCAATCGATCGAAAAATTAGTGCTATTTATTAACTTAATAATATAAAATATAGTTTGCTTATGTAGAATTGGGCGGCTTTTTATATTTAAGGTAACTTAGATGACTTTCTGGTCAGAATTACTTTAATTAAAACTGTTTCGTAATAATTTAAGACTAAATCGCTTTCGTTTGTTATGCTGACATTTTCTGGATGAGTAACAATATAAATAACTCTGAAAGCAATGTGAGAAAAATGTTTATTCTAGGCAAAAACTTGAAATATCAAAATAATAATATAAATAAGGTTTGCAAATGCTTTTTGGGAAATATATTTATTCTAAGCAAAAAACATGATTTTTGATTGTGGCCAATAAACATGACAGTGCCGAGAGGCCTGCAGCTGCAGCATGTAATAATAAATTTACTCACACGCAGGGAACGTGAAGGGGGGGAATAGGAAGGGCTTAAAACAAATGCATGCAATGCCACATGGAGCTGGCAACAAACAGCATAGGGCTGTTATTATGTAATACAGGCCGCCCAATATGAAAGGAGACTGAAAGGGGTCTTTTTTTTGGCATGGTTAAATAAATTTTGTGCTGTTGGCAGGAATTGCACATAACTCTGTTGCACAGACAGACAGAAAACAAGGTCGAGTTGCATTTTTGGTTATATTACCAGCAATTATGAAACTCGTCGCTCTATATATGTTTATGTTTGGACTACTGTTACACAGCAAATAACTGTAGTTTGTGTTTAAAAGCATCTGTTGCAACTGCAGCAGCAGCAGCAGCAGCTCTGCTGAATGCATGCATTTAAATTGTGCACTGTGCTGTGGACAAAAAAGAGCAACCCCAAAGCAACTAACCATCAAAATGGGAGTGAAGCAACCATAAATTGTTTCGCCTTTGCGTGTGTTTCTCTGTTTATTTGCAAATAAATAAATTGCACGGTTCATAGCTGGTCGCAGTTCTTGTCTGTTTTGCCCCAAAACGAGTTGTTCGCATATCCATTAGTTGGCCTTTTAGTCCGTTTTGATACCCTCGGAAAAGGGATCTTTTTACGCAACGCATAACGCTGAGAACAAACCAAATGCGCACTTATTTGTGGCATATTTGTGGTAAGTGGCTGAAGAATATATAGCTTAAGGGTTGCATAAAGTGTGGTTGATGAAAATGTTGAGAATTGCAAAGTGGCTGAAATATTTAAGTTCGAATTCGAAAAAATTAGGAGTTTTTTAAATTTTTTATTAATAGCAAAAAAGTGTGTTGCGAAGTAGTTCAAAATATATTATAGATATAAGGAAGAATCTCTTTTCTATACTATAAAGTATATATTAAATTGATCAGCCTTAAAATCTAATTGAACAAGTCTACAAGACTTCAGAGGCAAGAGACTTCAAATTTCGAATCAAGGTTCGTTTTATCGATAACTGCCCCGCTTAGCAAATATCGATATTCGATAACAATAAAGGACGCAATTGTTAAGAAATAATCTTTCCTACAGTCGAGCTCTCTCCACTGCAACATTCTAACTTCTTCTATAACATTTTGTTTGAAGTACTTTTATCACGAATTAAATTTTTTTATTATTACTATTAAAATAAGTATTATTATTATTATTATTCATATTTTAATTATTGCACTGCTACCTGCGATATCTGTAATTTAATAAAATTCAACTAACAAATATTTTCTTGTAGCCAATCGCATTCAATCCTTTTAAACTTAAAGGGTATTTATTAGTCATGTGTGTGTATCAATTTATTCTAGTTATGTTTGCTGTCAGTTAAATAAGAAAGCAAATGCACAATTCACAATTTGCATTGAGAATTTCCATGTTCACCGACCCTTAAATCGAATTTTGTTAAAAAGAATAACTGTCAGGAATTAAAATTTAACTGATTGACATTTTGAATTGAATTAACAGATCGATGAGTAAGCACTTAGAACTCCAATTTAAGTGAGAATATAACAAGCAATTAGTAAACATTAAAGTTGCTTGGAAAAGTACGAGAAAAACTCGAGAGCAATAACTGAAGGACAAGTTGAATGTGAAACGCTTAACTCGGTCGCGTCAAGTGAAATCAATTTACGGGACATTTACGGACATTGCTTGTAATTGCATTTGCTCATCAGAGTTGACCCCCCAAACAACATTATTATCGGCACTGATTGCCGTTTGGTGGACATCGGCATATGACGTATACGCCGTGTTGGTATATAAAAATTTCAACATTCTGCTCTAGCATGGATTGTCTGCTGCGGTCTGATCTGATCTGGTCTGGTCTGGTCGGGTCGGTTCTGGTCTGGTCTCGCAGATTTTTCGTTCAGTCGTAAGGATATGGAAGTTGCCCTTGCCCCCCCCCCCAGTCACTTCTTATGTCCAGTCGGGCATGTCAGGATTGTGATAAATGACGTAAAATGATGCCAGCGACAACTATGCAACAACAACAAGAATGTTGCAACGTTGTCACATGTCATTCAGTGACCGGACCTCGTGCCTGGCTGCTGTCTGTTCCTGTTTCGCTTTGAGTCTGCTGCTCTGCTCTGCATTTCTCCTGACATATACTTTTCCTTTTTCTGTGTTTTTATACATATAGAATCCTGTAATTTCAGGCCATATAAAATGCAGGCTGCAATTTGTTGCCAGCCTTCACTCATGCAACGTTGACAACGTTGCCGACGAAGAAGCAACGGACAAATTTGTCTGCCGTTGCTGCTGCTGCTACTCTATCCATTTGTTTGCTTTAACGAATTGAATTTCATGTTGGCTTCGCTCGACAACCCTCTCGTTTCCTCCCTCCCTGCATTGCCAGTTAATATTTTCAGCTCGTCGTGTTAAGCCAAACAGAGTAGAGGAAATCAACTTTGGCTGCATTTACCGATTGTGCAATTAAATAAGCAAACACAGTCAGCGCATGCACCTTAATTAAAATACGCCAAAAATGCTTGCAAGCTCAACATATTTAAACTTGGCTCTCACCTGATTCTGTTGCTCAGCACAACTGCAAACAACGGCAAAACAAAAATGTTGCCTCAATTACGACTTCATTTACAAAATTGCTTGATAATAAATATGTATATAAATATATATGTATATATATATTACTCACTTACCTTAACAGGCGTGGCGTGGCGTGGCATAAATCTAATCATAATGTGGCACAAAACACTCACAGGTATCCATTTCGTATTTGCAGCGGTCTTATGCATGGAAATCACGCCCTTTAATTGAAATATTTATGTTATTTATGCGTAGTCGAACGAACATTATTCTTTGTCCCTAGACAAGAGCGACGACCGAGTCTAGTTGGAGTGGATAACAAGTCGAATTCAATGATACTCTGTCTCTATTGTAGTTCAGTGGCAAAACTTTGCTTCTACTCAAGCCGATTTGTTGAAGTTGTTTCTGATTATGTAGCGATAATTGAGACGTCTTAGAATAATTATCGGCCTGATTGGTACTTAATTCGAGGCTTTGAATTTCTCTGTGTTTGTTGAGCGATACTCGTCAATACTCATTTGATGCTGAAATATTACTCCTTAATTGCGCATAGAGGCTAGCTTGATATCTTACTCGATACTTTGAACAGTATGTTATTTATGTAACTCCAATCTCATCTAAATAAATATATTTAAATAAATATTTATGTGCAGTTACTTGTCTCGTCTGTTTGCTGCCTAATTCATGATAATTTGTTAGCTTTCTCGTCTGATTCATATTCGATAAGTTAAACTGCTACTTAATGTTGCCCTCTTATATCTTCCACACTTGCTAAGCTTCTCTGTTTAATAATTTATTATTCAACTCGTTTCCATCAAGTTTGCTTATACTCTCACAGCTACTAGCAGACAAGGCATATAATTTTTAGCTTTATGAATTTTCTTGCTGTAATAGTATACAATTTAATTAAGCTACCCAATAATTTCATTCGCTTCAATTTCCCTGATATAACCACAAGTATTTCTTTGTGACTGGCAACATACAGTCGCCAAAGACATTCACTCCCTGGCTGTAGTGTATTTCAATTGGTGTAGCAAAAGGCACCACATAAATCATTAATTGCAATTTATTGTTGGCAATTTGCACCTGACTAAGGGCAATATATATCACCAGCTATCTTTGATGGCAAAACAAAAGCGGAGCAGAGAAAAGCAAAGGAAAAGGAAAGCATTTTCAAGGCTCCTTCTCAATACTGCTCAGCATTGTCGTCGTCGTCGTATAGTTGTTTACCGCATCGAATATGGCTGGCAACAAACCGGTAAGCAAACGAACCCACTAAAGTATCGTTGCCAACCAATATTTATTGCCTGGCACATTGAATTAGCTAATTTATTTTGGCAATCATCATCGAAGGCTGCCGAGTGCTCTGATTGTCTTGCTTCTTAGCCACTTGCCATTTATGCAAGTTAGTACTGCAAGCAACCGGGCTGAAATAAATGCTTACTGTAGTTGACATTTCCATAGCATTGAAAGCAGTTAGAAAGCTTTTAGTGAGTGCTTGTTAATATAATAAATTAATGGACCATCCAACTGACCTTTATATGAAATGCATTTATTATCTAGAATATATTTTTATTGAACAAGTATGCGTCAAAGGCGAACAGAGTTTCAAATCTTTTTAAGCAACATTTTATTTTTAAACTTAATCCGTTTCTTCTAACAACAAATTTGTTGTCTTTTTATTTCACACTTTTGTGATTTTAATTTTTATTTTGCGAATTTGAAGCAGACAATCAAGATATAGGATTGGATTTGTGGTTTAAATTTTTAATTCAAGAGTGTTCAATATAAAATAATAAATCAAAACTGACAATTTTGTTTTTAGTTTTAAGAATGCATTTGTATACCCTAACAAATTATGAATATACTGTGAAGCTGTGCAAAAGTAAATGTAATAGCCAGAAGGAAGCATTTCTGAACCCATCAAATATATATATTCTTGGTTAACATCAACAACCAAAACGATTAATTCATGTCAGCCTGTTTGTCTATAAGATCTACAAAATGTTCTTGTTTGCATTATAAATTCTCGTTTGACATACGCATATCGAGTTAATTTAATCTAAACGATGGCTTTCCGATGAACGATATCAGCACACTTGTGGAGATATATCTTTCAAATCCTTTACATAACATTGCTGATCTGTACAAGTTTCATTACGAGCTCTCTCGACTAGACCATTCCTACTCTTTTTTTATGCTGCTTACTTTTCACTGCTTTAAAAGAATATTTGAACAATAAATTGGAGAATATTTATGGCTCAACAACTGCATAAATAAATAAATTTCAATAAAATATACACAATTTGGTTTTCAAATCTAATTTGCCAACGTTGAGCATTAGAATTTGCATTTATTGCATTTGCATTCGCACATTGACGAGTGTATTTTGAAATTAAATTTGGCTCGCATAGGCTGAAACTGCAACTGCAATAAGTTTGTAAATACTTAATGTAATTTTGCCACAATCATTCGCAATGCATAAATATTTAATGCAGATGTATGAGTGTGTGCGTTTTGAGTAAATATTGCAAAAATTGTATAAAGCATGAAATTAAATATCGTATGCATAAAGTTTCTCTTTTTATGAACGCCTGACTTGGCCAAATATTATATTGGGCTCATGCGAAGGAAATGCAAATTTTGCTTTCCATTGTGTGTATGTGTGTGTGTGTGTGTTTGTGTGTGTGTGAGAGTTTGTTTACAATTGTCATGAATATTGCAATTATTTGGCTCTTGTATCGCCATGTGTCCACATTTGTTTTTGCCTTCGAGCATTTGTTCAACAAATGTTTGCGGCCTCCAACAGCAATGTGTGTGCGAGTGCGAGTGTGTGTGTGTGTTAGTGTATTGTTGTTGGTGTTAATTTGATATTTTATTTATTGCAGTGCATGCAATATTTAACTTGGTAATTGTGTTTGCAAATTTTACTATTATTTTGTATTCCGATTGTGTGCCTTAAAATCGATTTAATTTCCATACAAATTTGTTGATAATTTTGTGGTCAGTGCACAATTTGAAACCATATCGTTGTTTTAAGCGGATTATATTTTAGAAATGGAAATTGATCACAATTGGCATATTTATATGTGCCACGTTTTTTATTATATTTGATGCTGACTTTTTATAAAGAAGCAACTATCTTATACACCATTTTTTATGGACTTATTTAAGTTAATTGTGTTTTCTTTTAATATTCTTTTGAAGTTTATTGTGTTATAATTAGTAGACTGACAACTACTTAACTAATTCATTTTCATTTTAGTTTCTATTTTTATATATTCAGTCTCATGACAAAAACCTCTAACACTACTTCTTTAGAGATATTTTTTCTTTTCCAATAAATTTAAAGTTTTCATATTCGTTGTAAATGTATTTTTTATCCATCAACTGGTTACACAAACTATAAACTTCTTCCGCTCGATTTTTATTACTCTTTTAATGCGTTTTTACAGATTGTTTCGAGCTTTTTTTTAACTTGCACTGCAGTTTTTTATCGTTTTGCTTCAACCTGAATTTCTATTCATGTTCCGTGTTTTGAGTTGCTGCCCAGTTTAGCCCATAACGAGAAAGACAATGCCAGCAGTTTTTGCTTCGATTTTAAATTAAAAACCAATGAGCCTTCATCAGGTCAGAGGGCAGAGGGCTGTCACTGAATGAAAAGGGTGAACACTCACTATTATGTATATACACACATATATATGTACATATGTATATACATATACATATATAACTCTGGCTGTTCTTTCCCAGCAGGCGCTACATCAACATCAACTTTGGCTGTTTTGCTTTGTTGGCCGATTTCAGCGCTGAAATGGGGCATTATTTTTACGGACCCCCCCATCTGCACCGTCTTCGCCCCTCACCACACCAAATTTGGTGTTGTGGGCGTGCTGCATGTCAACCTCAGCTAGGGTGCTAGCCGGGGGAAAGGGGTAAATCGAAGGGATGTGGAGGAAGACTGGTTATGCATGCATTTTTATGGGCAGTTGAAAGCGTAACACGATAAAATGTTTTGCGAAATTTTTGTTGTATGTAAAGTTTTGAATGCCCCCCACACACAGCTCGTCCTTGTGTGTGTGTGTGTATGTGTGGTTGTGCGGACATTTAAGCCCACTTTGCCAATGCAGATGCGAGTATAAGCCAGACCAGCAATGGGTCTTCTATTTGCAAAAATACACTTAAGAATTTTTATCAAAACTAACTAAATTTAAAGACATAAATTCAATTATTAATTGCAGTTAAACAATTTATTTATAAAAATATTCTTTATTAAGAAACTGATTTTAATAAGTAATTTTTACTTAATTAAGATTTTTTAATTTAATGATTTAACTTCTAAGTATTTTAAAAGTCAGAATGATTTCTGCCCATTTAAGAATATTTAAGCAATAATTTTAACTGGATTTCCCAAATCCAATCTGTGAGAGTTCTAATTCGATTGTACTTGCTTTTAGAGCAGTGTCTTTTTCGCGCAGTGTACACACGACATGAAGGTAACAAAAGTTTTGTGCTGATAACGCGGCAAAGTTGAAACGCTCATAAATCACGACACCACAAAGAAGTTTTCACTAAAAATATTCAGTCAACCCTCGTTTTAATCCGCCCATCCACAACAACAACAACAGCAACAACAACAATCGACGACGACAACAACAACAATAGCAGCAACAAGAACATTGATTTGCAGGCAGGATGCATTACGGCAACTCCTGACCGAGCTGTGAAAGCCAAATGGCTTATAAGCCACCACTAGCACAGCTGGCTAACTGCTGTTGCCAATTGTCGTGTAAGTTATTTTTTTCGGTCTGTGAGTGCTTAAGCCGAAAGGCTTACCATTGACCAAGTTTTGTTTGGCTGCTTTTGCCACGGTTGCAGCACTTGGCTAAGAACTTGACTTGCAAATGCACGCATTGTTCAGCAGCAGAAGGTGCTGTCGTGGTACACTGAGACAAAAACTGAAATGTAATTTTCTATTAACAAAACGGTTTTTTGCTCCTAGAACTGAGATCTGCACAAATAAATTCAAGTAATAAAGTTATTGATTTAAGAGGATGAATCATTAAATTTGTTAATAAAAACCATCGCACTTAACTTAAGCTTAGCTGTTATCAGGAATGAGAATTTCATTCAGTAACATATAATTTTCGATATTGGCCAAGATGTTGACCACGTTTCTAATTGATTCGAGTAGCCAATTTATATATCTTCGAGTGTAGGTGCTTAGTTTAGAGGCTGTTGTTGTTGCTGTTGATCCTTGGTGCATATGCAGCTAATGCACGTTGTTTTTGTGTGTGCGACTTTTGTGTTTTGTGCTGACATAAGTAAGCTACCCCTACTTACAGACAATCCACCCCCTTCTTCATCTCTTACTCATCCTCATCGCTTTCTGCCAAATTGATTTATGTGCAGCAAAATGTTGTTGTCTGATTTTGGTTGTGTGTGTGTGTGTGCCTTGCTGTGTATAAGTTTGTGTATGTGGCCTGCCAAGGTCCTGTTTTTATGTTCTGTTTACTCATCTGACCCAGACTCAGACACACACAGACACACACTTGCACACATCTTTTATAAAGTTGCTCTGGTTGCGGCCTGCCATTAAGTTGTTAAGTTATCTATGTCGTATCGGCATTTTGGTGCGGTTCCTTGGGCGAACAAACATTACGTTATTTTTATTGTATTTTGCTGTAAATGCCCCCGAAATTAGAAATTGCACAGGGCAGCCACACAGGACATGTATAGACATATATAGAGAGACAGACCGAAAGACAGACAGAGAGTGAACTTAGGAGCTTGTCCATTCCGACCGCAGTTTGTTTGTGTCTGATGTAGTTCGAGAGTATCTTTCGCCTTTGGTCCTACTTCATTCTCATCGGTCAGCACATAAAGTAAAAGCCGAGGGGTGGCAGGAGGGAGGCGAAATGTGTACGGTAATAAAGTAGAAACGTGCAAAAACTAGAAAAATGTGGTCAAAGCAAATAATAAACAGCGTCGAGAGCACAAAAATTCACAAAGGCTGTGGCTTCTCTACACTCTACACTGTAGGTGAATAAAGAAACAAAAAAGGAAAACAAGTTCGCTGCATAAAGTAAAAGTAAGAAAATGGAAAAAAAGAAAGTAGGAAAGAAAACTGAAATAGAAATACGAGCTACGTGCAATTTGAGCTGTCAGCTCTTCCTCTTTCCATTTTCTTCTCTTGTGTGGGTTGCGGCTTTTGGCCATAAAGTTCTTGCCTGTTGAAGCGAGGTGCAACACTCCATTGGGGGCACTCAGGCATTGAGTGCAATTTAGCCCAATTTAATGTCATGTTCAATTGTTGTGCGCAGTTGATCAACGACAGTTCTTGGTAAACTGCATAGAATCTTCAGTTAATGATTTGTATATAACCCAAGACTTTTATAGTTGCAATTCAGATGTTGCAAAAGACCAGCAAAATATTAGTAAAGACGTGCTATTAGGCAGAAATGTGTGGTTATGTAAGTATACGAAGTGATGTAAATTTAGATCTTAGTCTCTAGGAAATAATAAAAAATAAATAGAGAATACTAGTTATATATTTTGCTCCGGATTATATTGTATGATAAATATTTATGCTTAGTTTCATAGCATATTCATAGCATACATGAATTTGTAGATAATAGTTCCAGAAGATTGTTAATTAAGGATTTTTTTCCATTTTAAGAATATAAATTTTAAAATCCAATCCAATAAATTTGCTGTATAAGTCGTCATTTCGATATTTTAGTTTGTCACCAAACCTGAAGCCAACCAGATATATATTTCATTAGAGCCACTTAATTTTATATACACTGCAACTAAATATTTTTTTTTATGTACTATTCTCTTAAGAATCAAAAGAGAATCAATAATTTCGTTAAAATTAGTTTATGTATTATAATATATAGTATATATACATATATATATATATATCTACTTAGCTTTACTTTTTCTCTTACTTCCACCTGAGTCACCTTATTCGTGCTGTTATTGCTTGGACCTTTGTGGCCAGAGTTGCTGTCCAGAGTCCACACAGTCCATAGTCCTTGGCCCTGCTTGGTCAGTGGTGCAAGTAAGTACGTTAGTTAAACAGCGCCAAGTGCTGTGAGTCAATTACATGCCATATAATGGCAATCTTAATGCCAAGTCCGACCAATTGCATTGTGTGTGCTGCCTTAAGGAGTGAGAAATATAGACAAAGGTAAGTCTTTGTGTGTGTCTGTGTGTGTGTGTGTGTTGCTGCCATTGGAATTGATGCAACGAAAGATACGAAAGGCAAATTCCCCATTGCAATTGCATTGGCAATATCTGCATTATGATTGTCACTTCAAATGCTTGAAATGCTGACTGAATGGACAGCAATTCGCTTGGAAAGCCTCATTCATCCATCCAAATAGATGGCAGACACAGACGGCAGCGCATGAAAAAATAAAATGCAATTTTGCTGGCACAAAGTCACGCACTTGGCTGTCAACGTTTTTATTCTGCCAATAATTCACAAAAAAAGACTTTGCTTGCACAGCGCATGCAAAAATGACAACTCCAGCTGAGTTGAGTTGAGTTGAGTTTTGAAGCCAAGGTTGAAGCCAAACCTAAAACTAAAGCTGACAAGGGCAGGCAGAGAGTTGGGAGTTGCCAGGAGGACTACAGCTAAAAGTTTGCACGTGGATAAGCTAGAGCAGAATAAAGTCAAGTCTGCAAAGTGGATGCTACACAGCGAAAATGAATGAACCAACTACTATCAGGTATATACACATTTGAATCAAGTGGAAAAAGTAGCAGACATATTTGGCTCGAAATATATTTTTAGATTGAGTGTATTTACATTAGAATAAAGAACTTTGAATCATGTTCGAGCTTGATACATAGTTTATTTTTACGAGTAGATTGTCGATAAAATTTAATTAATTAAACAATTTTTCTGTATTTAAATTTTATATATTTTAAACTTATTAATTAAGGAATATAGTAATTGATTAAGCAAGTTCTCGTATCGATAAATTTCTAATTTCATAAATTCCATAAAATTGTTAAGCTAATTTTCAACTTTTGAGCTCATTAATCTGCAATGTGTACGATTTTTGATAGGTTAAGTGTTTTTTACAGGGTATCTCCTAGTCTAGCTCTCTCTCTCTCTCACTGTTTTCTCTTTGTGTAATATAGGTAAGTTTGTTGAAGATATACCTGAATGAATTTTAAATTCCCAGTCATGTCATCAGATAATGCAATCGGGGAGCTGGGCGCACAGAGCGTATGATTAATGTGTCATTGTTAATTTGTGCAATAAATTTGGCCTTAAATTCGTTGGCCATCAGTACAGCTCTTTTTGAGTCCTTGTGCAAACAGTTATTCAATATGAGACCCATTTACCAATTACACTCACCTCCAACCCATAGTGGATGAGAGGCAACAAAATATCGAACAAGCTTTAAGTTCTGAAAACTTCTGGTAGAGTTTTGTAGTTTGGGTCTTGTGTTCTGCCTGTCTGTGGCAGGCGTAAAAGTTCTTAATTGAATTTTGTAGAAAAACACTGAATACTCAACACGAGAGTATTTTCTTCTTATGGAAAAACAGTTCAACTTCAAATGTCAGCATCAAATATTAATAATTTCACAGTGGACTTGGACTTGGACAAGTTTCGCAGCTTAAAGTTGCATTTCAAATTACTTATTTATTATTCCATTGACACAATTAACTTATATTCAATTAAATAAATAATAACTGAGACGCAGATTATAATTATTGATTTACTTTCATTCATTTTTTGTGCGTTTAATACACGGCTTGGGACTATTATTGAATATACGAGGTGTGTTCAAAAAGTATCGCGAATTTTGAATTTTCGTGGGTTACGTATATTCGAATTTCGATTTTTTTGTAGCGTTATGTTGGTACTCATGTCTCTCACTTATGCCGACAAGCTCGGCCATTTTGAATGTTCACTTAATTGTTGACAGCTGCTTTGCTTGCACGTGTTTTGGATCGTCTTCGATTTTTACCTATTCAAAAAAATGGATCAAAGAACCTGTATCAAATTTTGTGTGAAAAACGAAATTAAGTGCGCGGATGCATTCCGAATGTTGATTGTGGCATACGGAGAAGCTACCTTGGACCGAAGCAACGTTTATCGGTGGTACAAAATGTTCTCAGAAGGCCGAGAAGATGTGAACGACGAAGAGCGTGCCGGACGCCCGAGCACTTCAACAACAGACGAAAAAATTAATGAAGTGGAGAAAATGGTATTGGCCAATCGTCGAATCACCGTTAGAGAAGTTGCTGAGGGCCTAGACATATCGATTGGCCAATACCATTTTCTCCACTTCATTAATTATATACGAGTATATGAAATATTGATTTTTATTTTCATAGGAGCTTGCTCCACCTCTGTCGCGGGTTGGCCTGGTATTTCAGTACCGCCAGGATTCGGCCCAACTTAATAATAAATGAAACCGTTGTTGAATGATAGCTGCGATCATCTGACTGCCGAAGTGATGCACACTTTTAGGCAGTTCGATTTAAATGCTTAATTGATAAGAAATTATTGCATTCCAGGTAAATCGTTTAACTAAACGTTTCTGTTCGCCTGTTATTTTAGTGGGGGAACAATACGAAAACTCGAAGAAAAAAGCGCTCATATGTGAAATATTGATTTTTATTTTCATAGGAGCTTGCTCCAGCTCTGTCGCGGGTTGGCCTGGTATTGCAGTACCGCCAGGATTCGGCCCAACTTAATAATAAATGAAACCGTTGTTGAATGATAGCTGCGATCATCTGACTCCCGAAGTGTTGCATACTTTTAAGCGGTTCGATTTAAAAGCTAAATTAAAAGGAAATTGTTGCATACTTTGAAGGTCGTGTATTTGAGGTTATTCTACAATTAAATCGTTTAACTAGACATTTCTGTTCGCCTGTTATTTTGATTGGGAAAAAGCGAATGTCGGAGGCAGCAACAACTAATTAAACACAACATCGACTAAAAATATAAAGTAACTTTGTAACGTTAAAAACGTGATTTTGAGTCGGAAGACAAGTAAAAATTATTGCCTGCAAATCGGTATATCGGCAAAACCATGATCAAAAAGCCCTCGCTTTTTAATCTGAGTTGAGTTTTGACGAAGTTATGGCATTTTGAAGTTTCGACCTATGCCCATATACCGATATACCGATTTTCAGGCTATAATTTTTACTTGTCTTCTGACTCAAAATCACGTTTTTAACTTTAAATGTACGATTGATTTAGGGGCAAAACCATGATCAAAAAACCCTCGCTTTTTAATCTGAGTTGAGTTTTGACGAAGTTATGGCATTTTGAAGTTTCGACCTATGCCCATATACCGATATACCGATTTTCAGGCTATAATTTTTACTTGTCTTCTGACTCAAAATCACGTTTTCAACTTTAAATGTACGATTGATTTAGAGGCAAAACCATGATCAAAAAAGCCTCGCTTTTTAATCTGAGTTGAGTTTTGACGAAGTTATGGCATTTTGAAGTTTCGACCTATGCCCATATACCGATATACCGATTTTCAGGCTATAATTTTTACTTGTCTTCCGAATCAAAATCACGTTTTTAGCTTTAAATGTACGATTGATTTAGAGGCAAAACCATGATCAAAAAACCCTCGCTTTTTAATCTGAGTTGAGTTTTGACGAAGTTATGGCATTTTGAAGTTTCGACCTATGCCCATATACCGATATACCGATTTACAGGCAATAATTTTTACTTGTCTTCTGACTCAAAATCACGTTTTTAGCTTTAAATGTACGATGGATTTAGAGGCAAAACCATGATCAAAAAACCCTCGCTTTTTAATCTGAGTTGAGTTTTGACGAAGTTATGGCATTTTGAAGTTTCGACCTATGCCCATATACCGATATACCGATTTTCAGGCTATAATTTTTACTTGTCTTCCGACTCAAAATACCGTTTTCAACTTTAAATGTACGATGGATTTAGAGGCAAAACCATGATCAAAAAACCCTCGCTTTTTAATCTGAGTTGAGTTTTGACGAAGTTATGGCATTTTGAAGTTTCGACCTATGCCCATATACCGATATACCGATTTTCAGGCTATAATTTTTACTTGTCTTCTGACTCAAAATCACGTTTTCAACTTTAAATGTACTATTGATTTAGAGGCAAAACCATGATCAAAAAACCCTCGCTTTTTAATCTGAGTTGAGTTTTGACGAAGTTATGGCATTTTGAAGTTTCGACCTATGCCCATATACCGATATACCGATTTGCAGGCAATAATTTTTACTTGTCTTCCGACTCAAAATCACGTTTTTAACGTTACAAAGTTACTTTATATTTTTAGTCGATGTTGTGTTTAATTAGTTGTTGCTGCCTCCGACATTCGCTTTTTCCCAATCAAAATAACAGGCGAACAGAAATGTCTAGTTAAACGATTTAATTGTAGAATAACCTCAAATACACGACCTTCAAAGTATGCAACAATTTCCTTTTAATTTAGCTTTTAAATCGAACCGCTTAAAAGTATGCAACACTTCGGGAGTCAGATGATCGCAGCTATCATTCAACAACGGTTTCATTTATTATTAAGTTGGGCCGAATCCTGGCGGTACTGCAATACCAGGCCAACCCGCGACAGAGCTGGAGCAAGCTCCTATGAAAATAAAAATCAATATTTCACATATGAGCGCTTTTTTCTTCGAGTTTTCGTATTGTTCCCCCACTAAAATAACAGGCGAACAGAAACGTTTAGTTAAACGATTTACCTGGAATGCAATAATTTCTTATCAATTAAGCATTTAAATCGAACTGCCTAAAAGTGTGCATCACTTCGGCAGTCAGATGATCGCAGCTATCATTCAACAACGGTTTCATTTATTATTAAGTTGGGCCGAATCCTGGCGGTACTGAAATACCAGGCCAACCCGCGACAGAGGTGGAGCAAGCTCCTATGAAAATAAAAATCAATATTTCATATACTCGTATATAATTAATGAAGTGGAGAAAATGGTATTGGCCAATCGATATGTCTAGGTCCTCAGCAACTTCTCTAACGGTGATTCGACGATTGGCCAATACCATTTTCTCCACTTCATTAATTTTTTCGTCTGTTGTTGAAGTGCTCGGGCGTCCGGCACGCTCTTCGTCGTTCACATCTTCTCGGCCTTCTGAGAACATTTTGTACCACCGATAAACGTTGCTTCGGTCCAAGGTAGCTTCTCCGTATGCCACAATCAACATTCGGAATGCATCCGCGCACTTAATTTCGTTTTTCACACAAAATTTGATACAGGTTCTTTGATCCATTTTTTTGAATAGGTAAAAATCGAAGACGATCCAAAACACGTGCAAGCAAAGCAGCTGTCAACAATTAAGTGAACATTCAAAATGGCCGAGCTTGTCGGCATAAGTGTGAGACATGAGTACCAACATAACGCTACAAAAAAATCGAAATTCGAATATACGTAACCCGCGAAAATTCAAAATTCGCGATACTTTTTGAACACACCTCGTATATACTGATAACTAGCTTTTCTGCTATAAATGAGTAAATTGAAACTTAAAAAAAAAAACGGCAATGAATTTAATGGCTATTAATACGTTTTCATTGAATCATTACATCAATTTATTATTTACTATAAACGGCAATATTAACAAGTTAGAATTATCTAATCTGGATTAATCGAAATAAACTTGATCTCTATGTGGTCTCTGCTGATCAAGAATATATTTATTATATGTTGTCGGAAATACTTTCTTCTGTCTGTCAATTACATTTTCATGATTTTATTACATCTCTTTACATTTTCAGTGTATTTATATAGATTTTACATATTATCATACTTATTTTTTTTAACTTTTAAAATGAAACAATTTTGCCTTATTAATTTAAATCTGTCGTTGACATCATTCGTACTTTTAAATTAGTTTCGATGCACTCAACTGAAAGAGAAGTGCAAGTTTTTTTTTGCTTTTTTTTGGTCACATGCAAACGAAATGAATTGCAAACAAAGGCAACTTGAGCAGGGGTTGTGTGCACTCTGCATGTCAATCATGATTGCCAAAGACTCTACAAGAGGCCAACTCTGGTAGTATACGGTAACAGGTAGTAGAAGGACACGACTCTGGCAACTAACTTGGCTAACTGCTGTTGCACGTTTTTCATTTAAACGCGTGCTGGACAAAAAAGGGCAAAGAACATTTTCGGTTGACATGCATCGAAGGAGCTGTATGCACTGAGTACACAGAGCGAAAAAAGTGCATTATAAAATAAAATTGATTTTTATTAAGAAATGAAAAGTGTTTTAGCTGAAATTAAGGTTTACTAACTCAAAGTTCGAAAGTTCGTTTTAGAATTATAATTTTGTTCGTTTTAATGCCTTCTGTGCACTTATGTATTTTATATGTGTTTTTCTTGCTGTGTACTGGCATTGGAGTACACAAGTTGCTTCGGTTGCTTGAGGGGTCCTGCCAATTGGGCGCACTTGAAAGCAAAGTTTTTGTCAAGGTGTTGACATGAAGCGAAACAAGTGCTGCAAACGGCAATAATTGAGTGCCTGAACATGCTGCTTAACATCAGTTAAAACTTGCTGATGCTCCGATTCGAAATTTGACTACAACCAACTGCGCATAATTAGTTGATAACAATTTACCTGTCAGGTCGTATATTTCAATGTTTAATTCGAGACTAATTTATGCAATTTCATTTGCATTTGATATCCAATTTGGCGATAAATTTAGTTGAACATTTTTATCTAATTCTATTCGCATATTAGCTTTTAATTCATTGGCCTTCTGGCAATTATTTATTTTCAATACGCATTGTCAAATTATCATATTTAAATTATGCACTAATTAAAAAGCATTTTATTAACAATTTAAAGCTAATTGAGGGTGAGATAAGTCCAATTGGTAATTTTTAGATTAAATGTTATTTTATAATTATATTCTTAAATTAAATTTAAAAACCTATTTAAGATTAACATATTGACAATAATTTGGGAGTCAAATTCTTAAATTGAGTCTGGGCTTGAGTTATAAAACTTAAATCGATTTTGTTGCCAGGAAAGTATACTTTTTTTGGACAGTTGATCTTTTTGCAAGGTTAGAATTCTTATGTTAATTTTTCTATTCTTTAATTTAAAATTTTGTTTCTGGAATGCATTAATTCAGCGTACGATTAGAAGTTTAATATATGCAACTGATTTATAATACAAATAGGGCAGTAATCGAGAATGCTTAACCAGCAGATTTAATTTAAGAATTGTAGTTTTGATTGCTATTGGTAATCGTATCGATATTTGTATCGATAATCTCGGAAAGGAAACGTATCGGTTGAATAATAATAATATACTTGATTATGATGAATGGTATACGATAACTTAAATGCCAAATTTTGAGGCGTTAGCTCCATAGCTCTTTTATTCAATGAGTTAGGCTTGTTCATTCATGCAAGAACATATACATACATATATATCTTATTTTATGGGATCGAAAACGCGTCCTGCTGGTTTTGACTTCAACTCTTGCATAACTTCATAAAACAGTTTTTCACTTAAAAACAAAAACTAAATACATTATGTCCTCCTTGGCAAAAGGATGCAGCTTTTACTCAACTTAACCGCTCAAGCTAAATAAATTTAATAGCATATACGCAAAACTTAAACACACACTGGAACACACATACGCACACATGCACACACGCACACACACATGCGGCACATAAGCAGCAAAAGCGCTAAGCAAAAAAATAACCCGACAATAATAAAAAGTTAAATAGGGTGCAGCAAGTGATGAGCAGCGGGGGAGCAACAACAACAACAAACACAACATGGACAACAACCGCAGCAGCAACAGCAGCAGCAGCAACATAAACATTTTCCATTCAACTTAAAATTGTTTA
Organism: Drosophila paracracens; assembly: GCA_035044025.1. Classification (NCBI taxonomy): domain Eukaryota; kingdom Metazoa; phylum Arthropoda; class Insecta; order Diptera; family Drosophilidae; genus Drosophila; species Drosophila paracracens. Next base: position 5,448,044 of record JAWNMN010000435.1, on the reverse strand, counting down.
CAAAATAATGTGAAAATTGCTGGCAAGCATGTGTTGCCCGTCTGCGCACATGTGTCCACATGTGTGTCCCAGTGTATGTGTGTGTGTGTGAGTGTGTGTGCGTGTGTCAAAATGGCGATAAATGTTACTAAACGAGAATAATAGCAGAAACGACAACAACAATATCTGCTCCCTAAGCTGTGTGCGTGGCAATTTAACCCTAAGCGGTTCTTTTTTATTTTTTGGTTTTTTGGGTACGTACTCTTTTTTAAATACTAAAAACAATCATTGGACAAACGGGTTATTGCATAACAACAGAAACACAAAAAATTACACATACGCAGTGTTGAGCACAGCCATAAAATTGGCGATAATTTGCTGACCGAGTTTTTGTATACCCTTAAAAAGGATACTATGATGCAGTCGTAAGAGCAACGATGCCATAAAGTATAACCATATAAAAAAGTCTATTAATTAAGTTTTAAAATGTAGAGATTACATAATTAAAATATATGTTTAATTATGTTCAGTAGATTATTATTATAATGTATGTGCAAGGCCATCTTGCTCAGAAACATTATTAAAGAGTTGCTCAACGGAAGCGCTCTTTGAGAGTTCAAAAGTCAGTCGCAGCGAGATATTAACTAAGTCAGGCAGTCAGCAGACTACTTTAAATATAATTAAACTGAATAATTTACATATATTCAATAACAAAATATACAGTTAGGGACTCATTTGAAACCATTTCTACATATGGAAACCCGATTTAATCAGTCGCTTCCTAAGTTTGTAAGTTGCTGCAATTTAATAATAAATCACATTCTTAAATTAATGAAATAATTTAGATGAGAACAACTTCTGAGTAGGGTATGTAATATTCGGCTTTCCTTAGAAAAAATTACCCTTCCCTTTTTATCTATCATTATTGAATTTTATGGTATGTTAAGGAAAGCATTTTTATACATTTCACGCTCGCACATAAATAACGATTATGGCCCTACAGAAGCTTTATGACTTTTGACCAAGTAAATTGGCTACAATACGGAACACTGGCAATGGCACTGCATAAAGATTATGTGTGGCACGCCAACTGTGGCAAGAGTAAGTGGCTTCATTCTGCTGCAGCTAAAATGCCAATTGTCGAGCAGCGAACGGATCTCAACTTGAGAGAACTACAATAAATGAAAACTTTTTCTGCACCAGCATACGATATATGTATCTGTGTGAGTGCGTGTGTGTGTGTGCGTGCGTGTGTGTGTGTGCTTTGTGCGTGTTGCATCCGCTAAATTAATCCAAAGTGGTCTGGTGGTGCACTGTCGCGGCAGGCACCGCAACAGAAGTCACTGACAAAGTTCACAATTTAAAGACAACAACAGTGGCAAAAACAACAACAACTAAAACAACTGATGTTGCCACATCAAGTGGCGCCAGCAGACAACCTTACCCAAATTTGTTGAGCATGCTGCAACGGAACTGCTGGCAGGCTCTTCAGAAAATGCACTGAGAGAAATAATAATGAACATTGAATACTTTCTTGTCCACTCCAAATAATATGTTACAAAAAAATGAACTAAACTTGAATTATCATCAAATAGATTTTCTGGATCCAACTCCGACTCTAGTTCAATTTAGCACATCTGCTTTCTCTGAGTGCGTATGTGTGTGTGTGTGTGTGTGTGTTGAAGTTGCTGTGTAATCAACACACTCAACACCAGTTGCCATGACAAAAACCTCAAAGTTGCTATATAGCGAAAAGTCAATTGTATTTTGATGTTGCCTACGCCGCAACAGCGGCAGCAGCAACAGTCATAGTAACAGCAACAACAACAGCAACAGCAACAACAGCAACAGCAACAGCTGCAGTAGCAGAAACAGCAATTAAATCACTAGCAACAGCAGCAACAAAAGCTGGAGCAGCAGCCACAGCACATTTGGTGCACAAGTTTCGGCCGCACGCTGCAACAATATTCAATTATTTAGTACAATAATGGTCTGAGGTTAGTTGTAGATGATGTAAAATTTTGCTTGCAACAGTCGCAAATGTTGCTGCCGGCTATTTTGCAGCATCGACACTTATCTTACTTTATAATGATTTAATAATACATTATCGCATGTGCATACACTTGGCAAAATTGGGTGTGTTCTTTGGCTGTGGCATCAAATTAGAATAGAGTTTAATCAAGGATCGAAGAACGTTTACTTTATATTTTTTAATAAATATATTACACAGTTGAACAAAAGTTAAACTGGTTTGTCCAGTTAACGGCTGTCAATCAAGTTTATGATGCTCTCCAAATGTACTCAAGGCTTCGCTATTTAGGGAGTGTCTGCTCAATCACACATTTAGAGAGCTTAATTAAACCTCAATGCCATAATCAGGCTTGGTATTGAAAATGATTAATTCAAAGTCAACGCAACTTTAACTCACTGGCTCGAAACATTGGATATACAAATTAACTAGCTGCAAGACACTTGAATGAAAGAAACTCAAATCCATCAAAACACTCAAAACACTCTCTGTAGTATCGATTTCCCAATAAACCTCCACCATTGAACAATTCATAAATAACAATTCAGTTTTTCAATTAGAAATGGCTTCCTTTAACTGATATCATATATATTATAGCTAAATTGGAAACCTAACTACCGTTATTATTCCTAACGTAACTACGTCTTTTCTGCATGTTGCATACACCACTTTAAGTCGAATTTAATGACTATCCAAATGTTAATTCCAATTTGCATTAGTTATAGGTAGGCCATGGTTTGACAAAGGCTGTTTGTGTCCAGGTCACTTAATAGTATTTAATCCTTTAATAAGCATGCAGCAAACGCTTGTGTTGCAATGTGGTAGTAATTAACGCTACGTGTGTCAAGAGGCAAACTAAAATTGTAACCTGCTGATAAGCGACCCAAAACTTTCAGCACTTAATGACTTTATTTTTTAGTTTAACTTGTTTTTTTTTTTTTACATTTTTTTTCTGTTTTTTACCATTAAGCAGAAGTGTGAATTATAAACACGCAAAGGCTGTCACGGAGTGTCGTTTAGTAAGCGTTGCGAGTGCATTTTGATTTTTATTTTTTTGTTTGAGGCAGCAACAGCAGCGAAAATGTTTAAAACCCTCCAGGCGATAATAATCTGGAAAATGAGCAGCAAAAAAGTTACGCTAAAAAATTGTTCAATTAATGCGAGCGTACTTGTATTTTTTTTTCTTTTGTGGCATGCCACAATATTGTGTGTTACGTTCGTTTCTAACGTGCATAATTTGCACACACGCACACAGCCACACACACACGCGCTGTTGTCGCTTACACAGCAACATGCCTGTAACTGCCATGTAATTAAGCGCATGCCAAAAAGTATGCAGCAATAATGCTGCCATGCACCGGCAATCAATATGTGGGCGCTGCTGGGCACTGCTGGGCGTGGCACGGTACAGACTTCATCTGAAGCCTTGTCAAAAACAGCAGCAATATAAAAATGTTTCTATTTTATATTGAAAATGTTTGTTTTATGTGCATGCTGTTGGCCGGTCTTCAATCAATAACCACCAAATTACGCATACGCCGCATGGGACAGCACAAGAGCTTCTCTGCTGATGCAAATTACTCCAACTGCTATTTGTTCTTCTTAAATTTACCGAAAGCGAGTGTAAAATGCAGACTAAATTAAAACAGAAAATATGCATATTTTATTTGGACAGCAATTCATAGATTGAATGAATGTCAATTGTGAAGTAAACACATTTATTAAAAAATATATGCAAATAATAATAAATATATATGAAAAAGGCAATTATTTTTTATGCATAGAATATAATATATTTTAGAATACAGTATTTGCACATGTTTATAGTTGAAAAATTTGTAAATATTTTTCTGCGATAGACAGATGCCAGGCCAGTCAGCGCCAGAAACTGTTCAAATAATTGCTCTGCAAACAAAAGTATGCAAAATGTAGAACATCAGTGCACAGGCTCAAACAATATTAATAATAATAATTGTTAAAGGGGTGACAATAAATTTGAATAGTTATGTTCACTCTCCAGCAACAATGGCCTTAAGTAATTTGTTAAATATGTAATTATTCGTTTTATTACAATCAATTATTATTAATTATTTCATTTTATTACGGATGACTTTTGGTTCATGACTTGTTTACTTAAATCTATTTATATATGTATATACATAGACTTACCACCATCACATTTATCATTAATAATAAACAAGTAAGTAAAATATTTAGCTCCATTCAAAAATGATTTATTTAGTTTTTTCGCTAACGGGCGCACAGCTGAACCTTTGCGTTGAGTAATTTGTAAATGTTTGTGGGCAAACCCAAAAAAAAAGAAGAGAAAAAAATAAAAATAAATAAAAGGCACAAAAATAGATTCGAAAATTTGTTGACAGCTTCAAATTTGCGCCCGCTGGGCATTTGTCTGTCACGCAGGTCCCAAATGAGCGACTATCAAAATAAAAAAGGGGTCCTGTGGCGTTGTTTCATATTTGTTTATTTATTGCCAACAAAGCCAAAACAATTTTGCTGATGCTTTTGTTTTGTGGTGTACGTGTGTTTGTGCTTGTGTTTGTGTGTGCTTATGTTTCTAATGTGTCTAAATGTTTATGATTTTCACCCCAATTTCCTTCGCTTTGCGCTTCATTTGCATTTTATGTGCCGGCTGCCCCTCGAAGTGACACTATTAAAATAATACAAAGTGAGAAACTGAAATGTTTAAATGTTTAGTGTTGACGCACGCCAAGTGTGGCATTGTGCAGCGTTGCACAGTGCAATGCCAGAGGCAACAACAGCAATTGTGCCACATTCTATATACCCATTGTTGTTGTTGTTGTTGCCATTAGTGTTGGCGCTTAGCTCGTTAGGCGGCCATCATGCAAGGACTGCAATGGCACGTACAAGTGGCAACACCAACAACACACAAGCCAGCCAGCTGCGAGTCTGAAAGCCACTTGAAAACACGACTAATTGGAGCCGACACTCTTATACACATACACATACAAATACACATACACATGCATAAGTATATCTATATATGTGTACAGTAAAAAAATGTTTCTTCAGTTTAATACCGTTTGGTGTTTATAGCCATAAGACAAAATAAAAAAGTTAAATTTTAAAAGGAGTTAAAAATTAAACTGAATATAAGAAAATATACAAAATAACAGAGAAAGGAATTTTCTCCAATTAAAAATAAATTTTCTCAAAAAATAATTGGAAGCAAAAATAAAATAATGGTGTAATGATTTCTGAGAGAAAAACCAGTAAGAAAGCAAACGATTTTTTTAATTAATCTAACAACATATTTGCTTGCTTGAAGCCAACTAATCTTATTGTATTAAGAACTATGGCATTTTTTGTCATTGTGATTTATCTTTAAATTCAATTTAATTGAAAATAATAATAGTCTTAAGTGACATTTTTCAAGCTTATTTACTGAGCAGCCTTCACATTTTCTAGAATTAATTGAAAATCGAACAAATTTTTCGTTTTTAAACCTGCTTTTTAATTTTCAATTTCTAATCTTGAACAAAGCTTAAAGTCAACCAAACTTCGTCCATTGAGCAATTGAGAAACTGAATTAAAACAATAGTTTTTGGCGCAGTGCATAAATATATACATATATATGTATGTATAAAGAGCCTTCTGGCTATCGAATTAAGTATGCGCCGCGTTGTACAGCGTCCACCAAAAATTTATGAGCGCAATTGCCGCTGCCTGCTGTTACACACAGCACACACACACACATGCATACACACAAACATACACGTGTGCACACACAATTACAAAACTGTCGTCGATTGTTACAAATCAATGAGCACATGGATTGCCTTCACAGTCAGCAGCAAGGAGCAAGGACCAAGGACCAACGAGTAACGACTCATTAGCAGAACGCACAGGACGAAAATTTGCTGAAGTAGCGCTAATTGCAAAGCAATCGAAGCACATGAAACGCGCACTAAATCACAGCCAGGACGGGTGGTGAATGCGGGGTCGAAGGTGGGGGTAAGTAACACACAGTTACTTACGTGCCGCTGATAAGGACACACATGCCACTTGGGAGGCACAGCTGCTTAGCTAAGCATTTGATGCCGCTGCTGCTGCTGCTACTGCTGCTGCTGCTGCTGCTGCTCTTACTGGCCATCCTTTGGGATTTGGCCAGGTCCTGTGATGAAGGTCAATATGCTTACACTTAGCCTGATTTTCTTGCGCTTTTGTGTTTTTGCTTTTATTGACAAACACATAAAATGCGCTTGAACCTTTTGTTAACAACAGCAAGCAGCACGCAGCACACCTTTGGTTTCACAGTTTCGTATATATACATATATATGTATATATATATGGATCTTTTTTTGGGTCACCTTTGTGTGCCGTTGTCCCTTTTGGGATACCCTTGCATAGAGCGTATTCTTATACCTGTTTTTGTCTGTTTGTTTCTATGCGATTTTGTCGACATAGTTGTTTTGGAAACTATCTGCCTGAAGATTAACTCTACACATGAGATAAAGCTCAGAAAAAAATCTCCTTGAATTTTTATATAACTGTTAAACTTATGCTGAAATCTAAGGCTTTTATTTTTTAATGCCAGGCTCGATTTTTCTAAAAAGAAATATATCTAAATTACGCAGAAGCTTCTAATTATTTTCGCTAATTAGCAGGTTTTCCTAAAAATCAGAACATTTTTTTTAGTTTTTGCCAGATTTTCTATAATTCAAAAGTAATGTCATGTTTTAGCTTCTAGAATAATGCTTAGGAACACAAAGCAAAGTCATAAATCGAATCAGATCTCAATTGAGTCCTTCTAAATTTCCCTGATTTTTGCTTTGCTATTATTATTATTATTATTATGTTATTAATATGCTGTCAATATTATGTCATGTTTAACACACGTAGTTGGTTATCAAAATAAATATTTTAATTTAGTTACAGCCAGTTGAAGTATTTTCGGGTAGTGTATTTAATATTCGGTTAGCCATTTTCAACTTTTGTGCTTCTTGTTTCGGGGTTTGCCTTTCATTTCGGTTGCTTAACTATTTATGAGCTAGCAATCCCTGGAACGCAGTGCGTCTTTATTTGTGCTGCTACTTTGGCTGCCTTCGGGGCGTTAAATTGACTTGGCTTAGGCCCCACACACACACACACACACACACTCGCATATACACACGTGGGACTTACGCATGGAAGCACCTGGGCATCTCTTTTACTTTTCAGCCCGGTAAGTTGATCAGATCAGCATTTGGGCTCTTTGAACTTTAAGCCCACAATTTTAAAGCCCCCATTTAACTGGGCTAAATTTGTAAAAGGCGTTTTACGACCAAATCTTCTTCTTGCCAAATAAAATTTAGTACTGTCGCTAATTTCTGCGCTGGCCAAAAAAAGAAAAAGAAAATAATAAATAAAAGTTTTTTAGTGTTAGCCAGTTTAACGCTACATAAGCTACCAAATGCTTAGCCTTTTTATCGCCGCCGTTTGTGCCATAAATAAGCCTAGATGGCTGACAAAAAACGCAAAACTTGGTGGCCTCTAAGTAGCTACAGCACTCCGGGGACCAATTACCCCATCGGTCAGGTAACAAGTTGGGTGTTGACCCCCCCATAGACCAAGAATTAACTTACATTTGGCCCGGCGAAAAAGTTGGCCCAAAGAAATGCCCGCCGCCTTGGCCATATGTTTCACTAATGGCCGCGCACATTGCGGTCATTAAGGGTAGCCCAGCCTGCAGATGTTGCACAGTTGAGCTGGCAAACAGGTGCCCAGGTGGGTGGCCGTGGGTTTGATGCCAAAGCTAACGCTTTTTTGGCCAACATGAATACTACTACCACTATTTGGGCCCACAACACTTGAGAGTTTTATTGAAACGCTTTTCACCAACTTTCCATTTGTGCATTTTTGAAGCTGCTCCCATTTTTCTCCAACAAAGGGCAAATATAAGCTACGTAAATTTTTACACGATAAGTTTTAAATAAATAATATCTAAGTCAAGAATCTTAAGTACTTCAAATAAATAAAGCAGGTTAACTTGGCCAAGATTTTACCATGATTAAAAGAGTATAGTTTTGACAGAATGATTGTAGTCATCAGTTCATATTTACTTTAGATTTCTGCTACAAATTTTACTTGATAGCTTTTCTCACATTTTTCTTAAGACAAGAATTATTAAGACAAGTAAATTGAAGGCAGTGACTCTAAGACATGGAATTTCTTTCATTTGATTATGCCAAGTTGAATAAGCCCAATGAAATAGCTTAAGTTACCACAAAAAAGAGCCGCAGGTAATAAAACAAAATTAATCAATTAAAATGCACTCCAATTAAGATAATCCAATTAGACTAAGCATAAATCAAATCGTGTATAATTAAGAAACGTTTAATTGATTGCGCTCAGTGTTGAATTTAAGATTTTGGCAATTAGTAATCAAATTATTTGACAAGCTTTTGAAAATTGAATATTTTGCCAGAAATTCATGAAAATATTATTTACGTTCAAAATATCATATATGTGTCTATAATGCTTAAATGCGAGTGCACGCGTGCCGGAGACCAAATTGTTAGAGATAATACAAACATAATAGCAATTATGCAAAGCAGCAATGAGCACCTGAAACTACACAGTCATAAATTGGTTGGAGCAGGGCAAACACAGAGGAAACTGCATTCAGACAGAGGTACACAGTGAGAAACAATCGACTAGGCAAGACTGAAACTACGAAGGTCGAGAAAGCTATCGAGTCGAGTACTGACATCATTTTAGAATATGCTCTTTGAGATCTTTAAAAGTGTTCTCAAAAGTTTATTTCAACTGAAACCCAATCGAAAAATAAAAATAATAATATTTACGATAACAAAAATAATAAAATAAATGTATGAGATCTTAATTAATTAATTTCTAGTATCAGTCAAGAATTGCTCCTACGATTTTTAAGGCATTAAAAATTAATTTGTTTAGATTTATATATTATAAATTAATTCAAAAAATTCTTAAAATTCAAATGGATAATAAATATAAGAAAGTCTTTTTTGAAAGCCATGGCAAGAAAATATAGAATAAAATTTGATAAATAAATAATTTAATTACGGCTTAAAAGAATGTGCTTAAGAAATGTTTTTGAATTTTTTTTTTTTTTTTTGTTGCTTTTGTTTTAAGATTTTTTCTTCGAGTTCGTTTTGAAAATGTGTCGCTTTTTTCAATTGTGGCTCGCTCATCTAAGTATTATATCTAAGAAGTGCTCTACTATGTATTTTTCGCAGTGTAATGGCAAATTGCTTTTCATTGTTTGCATGTGCGTGTGTTTGAGTGTGTGTGGGTGCATACATATATATATGTGTGTGTGTGTGTTTGTCTATTTACTTATGCAACCCACTCACGTATGCGACAATAACCTCATCAATGTCTTAGGAGTTGCACACACACACACACACGCACACACACTTGTAAGTATGTGGTTATGCAATAGTATGCAGGTTATTACCGGGCAAGTTTAAATTGCAAATGAGCTTGCTTAGCTTTTCAGATCGTAATCAAAAGTTTCACCTCTCGCAGAGGCAGCTTCCATCTGTCCTCGAGTCAGCTAGTCAATGTTTGTGCAATTCATCTGAGCGCAAATTCATGCCATATCCTTTGTACATCCTTTTGCCAAATAGTTTCAATTAAATGTTTGCTATTATAGATACGCATCTGTGTGCTTGAGCACAACTGCTTAGCATTTATTGATCCGTCGCCTTATAAATCAAAGACATTAATCAATGCTATGCCAAACCAAATCCCCCAAAAGGGAATTGTCAAATCTGGTCCTTTGTATTGCTCCCTCTCTCTCTCTGTTTCTCTCGCTTTGACTGAGCCAAATATTAGCACACTTGAGCTGCTGACAAATCTAGAAATAAGGGGGCAAAAAATCAAGTAAAAGAAATATACCGACTATTATTTGCTCTTGCATAAGCGGAGTTCGTCTGAGAGCATTTCATTCATGTTTAATTTAGCTTAAAAACTGGAAGAGTTTACATAGTTTGGCAAACAGTTGGATAGTTAGTACATGGCTATAATATGTAGCTATAGTTTCTACTGTTAGAGAGCCGTCTTCAAAGCCACAAAGCTGACGACAAAATTAAAGCAACCCCTTCGAGAGTATACAAAAGAAAAAAACCTCACATCTAAAATGAAAGAAACTCAAAGCACAAAGTAGAAAATTATGCAAACGAGGCCACTCTCAGAAAAAAAAATACGAAAAGGGACAACGAGGCCCAATATCACAGAGCACAGAACCACAAAAGAATTGGCCTAAAACAAAAGCCCAAGACAAAGACATTAAAGTGCTCAACTGTGACTACTATGTAAATTTTATGGTTTCACCTTTTTGCCAAGACACAACCGAAAACAAAACAAAAATAAATTCTTGGAAAAAAGAAAGCAAGACAAGCTGTCCCCCAGCACAAAGGACCTGACCTACAAGCCAACCACTCCCCACCTAGTCGGTTGAGCGGGCGCTAATTATGATATATGAAGGTAGAGGTAGATATCAAAATATAATAACACACACCCACACATAAATTGATATTAATTACGTCCACAACTCATTGACGGTGAATTTTCTGTCTAATTGTTTTTGGTCATTATTATTTTATCGAATCAGACTTCGACTTAGTTCAATAGTAAAACGGATTTCTGCAACATCATTAAATCACCGAGGCAGTGGTAAAAATAAGGCAAATAATCATTTAATGGCTGAATCAGCATTCTCAGTGGCTCTCTGGTGCCCAACCCCCGCAGAGTGAAGCCCATAAATAGCAACGACTTTGCAAAGGTATGAAAACAAATTTATATTTACTTTGATTGTGAATGACACTAGATGAAATCAGAGCTGAATGTTAAATTGGAAATCAAAAAAACTTAATTGTGTTGTGTTCATATATATATTTTTGTTATCCCAGCATCCCAGTTATCCAGATATCAAGCTGTCTTATAACTAACCCACAATTTTGTATGACTTTACTTTAAATTGAAGTTAAACATTTGTAAATATTTTTCTTTTACATTTTATAAAAAGTTAAAAATTTGTAGATATTTTTTTCAATTTTATAAACAGAAGAAATTTTTTTTATCAGATTGTATTTTGATTTATTCTATCTATGTTGGTAGCTATTTTTTGTTCTACCTATAAATAAACTATTAAAGATTCATTTTTGGCTGCTTCTTGTCAAGACTTCTCGAAGCCCACTCCTTAGTGGCAGATTAGCTCATATGATACATTCTCTTTTCAGAGGTTGTTACAACAACAAGATTAATCCAATATATAAATCACAATTTCAACCTCACTTGCTTTCCCAGTTATGTCAACTAGCTGCTACTCTTAAGATTAATCCAATACATAAATCACATTTTAATTTTACTAGGTATCTTCCTCCTCCTTTGCTGTCTCGAACTAGTTCATTTTTCAGCACTGCTAACGACTGCGCGAAAGTATTTATGTTTAATCGAGAGACAGAGAGGGTTATGAGGAGGATGAGGATTGAGTTTGGTTGGCAATTTATTTGAGACCACATAAAACAAGAGGCTAGCGAAAAATGTAGCCGTTGCTTTGGTCTGCTTTGCATTTGGCTTCGCTGCTGTTTCGCCTTGGCCCGGCTAATGAACAAACAGTGCGGATGATGAAAACCACAGTAAACAACGGCAATAGAGAAAGAGCTGAGAATCGCAGTGCTGGCAAATAGCTGGGGCCAAAAGGACTTTACACGTAAACAGGCGCGCTGCATAAGCAAAAGCAAAAGCAAACTTCAAACGAGAGGCAAATAAATGATGGCAACTGCCAACTAGCCGGTGGAGCAACGAAGTGGCAGGGGGCAGTGTTAGTGCAGCAGTGCAGCAGTGCAGCATTATTAACTTGAATAAAAATATTTACTGCACGTCAAGGGTTCAGTTATCCGACAGCGACAGGCAGCAGTTGGCTCTGCGATGACGAAGCGACAAGGACGAAAATAGTAGTAAGGATGATGTTGATGAAATGCGCCACTTAATGCACTGACATTTACTTTCCCACCCCACCAGAGGCATGGCTACCCTCATTATACCCTTTAGCCATTAAAAGTAGGTAAAACAGAGGATGCCATGTACGTAAGAGATAAAAAATGCGGAAGGAAACAGCCGAGTTCATCTAGTCCATCCATGTCCGTCCATATGAACACTCCGATCTGAAAGATTACAGAAGCTATTGAAATATATGTTTTTGAAAATTATACAAAATCGTCACAAATTTAATTGCCTGAAAAATACGCAAAAATTATCTATTATTTTTTTTAATAATTTCTAAATATATTTAAGAAAATTTCAATATGATTCGTCCCAACTGTTATGGTTTTTAGAATTAATTTCTAAAATATTATATTTAAATAATAAATAAGTAATATATTTGAATCCCATTGGTGTTCGTCTTCAGGGCTGTATAAAAATTGCTCAGCAGTCTTAATTTAAAAGTAATAAATATTTATAGATTCTTCAAATTAAAAAAGTGGTTTACCATTTTTCAATGTTTTCTTTTACTAAGAGATATATTTTGAAAATAATCAAATGAAAACGCTTTTTGCTGTAATAAAATACTTTATAAAATTCAGCAAAATGTTGTCAAGAAGTGTGGAACTTAACTCTCAGTATATAGACAGAACCCATTTCTTCATTTCGATATCGAAAACTTCTCTCATTTTTTTCAAAGTCTATCAAAATCGATATCGGTTTGCCACATCGTAGGAATCTAGCTATAACACTCACCAATATCGCTGGAGGATTCGCATATTCATTTCAGTAGAGGTACCTGCATCCTTGTCTATAGGGTATGTGCCCGTTGATCACTTTCTCCTATCCAACTAATGCCCTTTTTTTATTTATAAAGCTTCTGGTCTATTTTTTTGCAGCGCTTTGTTAGCCAAGCCATGATTAAAGTCTATTTTGTTGTAATTTGTTGCTGGCTGCGGCGACAAAGTTGTTGTTTTTAATATAGTTGTTGTTGTTGCTGTTGCTGTTGTTCCCTCTTAAGTGGCACAATTTTGTGGCGCTCAAGTTTTTCACCTGGTCGTCGCATCGCATAACGTCGCGTCGCCATAGCCGTCGCCGTCTTCATAACGCATAGCTGCTCGAGCGTCTACCCGAGTGCAACTGAGTGAATAAACCGCAGCTGCCACGTGCAGAGTGTTGGTCTTGCTGTTTGAGTTTGAGTTGGCTGACTGAAGGGTGAGCAAATTACGAAGCAAGTGCTGGTTACAGGGTTGCGGGGGGTGCCAAAATGTGAACTGTCGCCCAAACAACACCCAACACCAAATTTGCTGGCAAAACATGCGCGAATTAATCTTAATTGAAAATTCCATACCGCACGCCTCTTTGGCTTGCCATATGCCTTTTGCTTACCCACACTCACACACACACCCACACATAATTCACACACACTTTTGCAATGAAATATTAAGGGAAATTAAAATGCGCATTCACATGAATGCACAGCAAGTCCTGGCCAAATATGGTTGAGTCTGAAGAATGCACAAAAAGAAAATGTTTGTTTCCATTCCACGTCTTGTGTGACATTAATGTAAATGTGTTTCTTGATCTGGATTTATATTGATTAAGTTTACATAAATTATTATATACTAACTATGGTAGGCTTCAGTGTGGTTGGCTTCAATTCTCAATTCCTTTGATCAAGATATAGTTCAAACATAAAAGTTTTTCTTTTTTAATTTGCTTATCCATTTAAATATTCTGTTTTCGAATTTCAATTATTTATATAAATTTTGGAAAATTTACATTCAAATTATTTTATTCATTCCATTTAAAATTATTAATTTAATCTTTTTCAATTTCAATTTCCCTCTACAAAAATTGAACTTTTTTAATTAAATTTTCTGAATTTGCATTATTTGTTTTAATATATTTTCATTTTTTGGCATTGCTATGCAAACACCAATTTATTTTCACTTAAAAGCTCTAGGTTTTTTGCTGTGTGTTTTTTAATCGTATCGTGCCCCACACACATCATAACATATTAAAAGATATTTGTGCGGCATCAAATTTAATCTTTCGGCTTTCTTTTCATGAAAGCGGCAGCAGCAGGAGCAGAAACACTCACCTACGGCAGCTCTGTTTATTTTTCATTAAACCGTATTAAAATGCTAAACAACAACAAGAACACACACAAACACACTCACACACACATATGCACTTCCTGCACACACACACACACACTCCCGGACTCTCTCACTCTTCCACTCTCTTACTCTTTCCATCCACAACAAACAATTAAGCGGCATGCTAATTGTTTCAGAAGGCATTCGCACTTCGTCGCTTCTCAAGCACTCCATGTGCGTGTGTGTGTGTGTGTGTGTGTACACACGCCCCCTTTCACCAGTGACGCCTCTCAGCTTCTTCTGGTGCAGCTTAAATTGAAATTTAATGCTGGAGCATAATCCATGGGATTGGGCCATACACATGTTAAACACATTTTTGCCTCGACTCTCGAGTTTTTAGCTGAAAATCCTTTTGGCATATTGCAGACAGAGAAGTTCTGTTCCGGAGTAGTTGTTATTGTGGTCCTCACCGGAAGCTCTACCTTGCACATTCTAATTTGTATGCAAATCAAAATCAATAGGATTAACCAAGTTACACTGTAACTGCTACTCTTTGTTGTTGTTTCGCTCTCCTTGTTCCTGCACACTGCAAAAATTGTTTTTCTCTTCTTTATTTTTTATTTTTTTGAAGCGAAATATATTTCAATGCATGCAGTTCATGCCGCAGGTGTGTGTCTCTATGTGTGTGTGTGTGTGTGTGTTGTGGAGTGTGTGGCTTAAATGTGCATAGCTTCTGGCTTATCTGTGAACCTTTTACACTCTCACAGTTAAGCCAAAAGTTTATGTTTTATACAGTTTTAGCCCCGTTAAAGTTTATACATTTTTCGCTAGCTTTTGAAGGCGTTAAAAGGTAAATTAAATAAGCAGTATACAAAAGCAGTATGCCAAAATAATACCAAGCAATTTTAAAGATAAAAATATGACTTAAAGGAAACCAATAGGAAGTAAGAATATTTCCTGGCCATAATTGATTTAATCCCAAGCAAAAGGCTTAATAAACTTAAGCAACACACCAACAATTTACTGGAGCGATTTCACCCAGACAATCTTAATCCTTTCACAAAGTACTCAAACTTGCTTAAGCCATCAAGTCACGCAAAACTCACTCCTTGTCACCAACTACCCCAACAGCCTCCACTTAAACTAGCTCCTCCTATGAAACCAACTTAACACTCTGCAATCAGTTACCCTAAAGCATTTTAAAAACAAAACTTTCCATCTTTATGCAATAATATTTCATTCACAATGATTGAAAAGAAAGTTGCACATATTTATGACAAATAAAATATCACAAAATAAAGCCAAGGCTTGCCTGAGCCTAAGCCGGAGGCATCTTTTTTTAATAAAACTCGGCTTACTGCGTGTCAAATGGAATATTTTCAGCTACAAGTTGTGTTCACATGAGCGGAAAATAAGCACAGAGGCTGCATCGACTGATAATTTGGGCCATTGATATAACAAATTTGAATTTAACTTTATTTTATTTTTATTACTTTTTGTAAGCTATGTTTTATAAATATTTGAAAATTTAAAAAAAAATATGTGAGATGTGTTTTTAAATTTTGAAAGTCTTCTTTATTTGGTTAATTGTAAACTTAAATTGCAATTGTGAAATTTCTTCAAAATGTTTTAATTATTTTTCCCTAATTGCACGCATATTTTAGTTATGAGGTTTTTACCTGTTGTCCCGTTGCTTTCACATTCCGCTCCTGTACACACACCTGCCCGTATGTGTAAATAATGAAAAGGTAGTCTGGCATGTCTGTATAAAACAAAACCATGTAAAAATGCGGCACTTGCCAGTCATTGACTGGCTCATATCCTGTACTTATTTCGAATCCTTAATGTAAATCGTACTTTATAAGTAAATGCCTTACTTTATTCGAACTACACTTCTGCCTCTTAAAAACCTAACATTTTAATGATAAGAATTTTAATATACTGAAAATTACTAAAAAAAAATAAGAAATTATTAATTCATATTCATATTCATATCAAGTAAATAATACTTAGTAAAATGCACTGTAAATCTGATGTGATGATATGATGCAGTACATTGACAGACTTTAAGTAAATTATTAAATATATTCAAATCAAATTCGCACAATTTACAATGTTCAGCAATGTTTACAATTCAAGACACCCCATTTTAGGCGATTTTCAATCTGCCACAGGGTGTACATAACAGGAGCATAAAATTCTTACTTTGTCTGCGCTTTTGCGGCTTTCGTTGTTGCCGATGGGCCCCGTAGCCATAGTCATAGAAATAAAAGCTGGCTGACAGTTGGGGATTGCATAGTGCAGACATAATCTGCCAGTTATATGTATATATTTTGTACCTCAGTTGCATTTAGGTTGCGGTATCTGGCGAGTGCCATAAGCGTTGGGAAAACGCATCGTCGCACATTGTTTTTATCAGCAGTGGGTTACGGTAGTGCAGCGGTGGTGCAACTGCTTCTGCTGCTGCTGCTACTGGGGTTTATATCTAGCCGCAATGAGCATATTTCGTGATGTATGTTGTCTGCTTCAATCAACAGTGCAGGTGCACTATGCGATACATTGAAATGTGCATGTGGCATGTGGCATGCGTGGCAGCTTTTTCATTCCACATTATACAGCTCGAGAGCACTGGCAGGCAGCATTAATTAGTTGAACCGAATGTACTTGGAAACTGCTGCCACTTATGCCAAAAACACTTTTACTAATTCCATTAATTGTTTTTTTCCTCATTTTTTGTTTACTTAGTTTTCCAAGCTGCGCACCATTTTGCCTACAAGTGGCGCATTTAATTAGCTTAATAAAGTAATTCAAGCAGCGAGAGTGTGAATAAAATCGTGCCTACACTCGAAGAAACACACTTATCACATTATCACATGCATTAAAAACTTAAAAATTTGTCTGTGTTTTTAAATACGTATTCAAAAATAGTCCAATATTAATTTTTTGGAAATTATAAAAAATCAGGAGGTCAAACACAAATGAATTTCCTTTCCAGTTCCGATTCTTACAAGTAAAGTTGAAATTCTCCTGTTAGTCATTATATTCAATATTTTCTATATTGGTACCTTAAATTAACGGTACGGTACTGACACGAACCGGAATAAGAACCACTAACTGGTTCATGGGAAATGTTGACTTTCGATTCCGACTCTGATTCTTATTTTCTGGTTCCTACTTAGCAACTAGCAAATAAGTTCTTGGAACATGAATTTCAATTTATTTTTGTGCTGTAATTTTTTCACAGTGTATTGTGAGAAGTGCCTACTAATAAAACTGTTATAATGAGTTGGTCGAAACGAGTTGAAGAGCCAGACAAACTATGCCACAATAAAATGAGATAAAAGTTGGCAAGGCAAGTGGCTGTGTGTGTGTATGTGTGTGTGTGAGGGTGTGTGTGAGGGTGTGTGTGTATGTGCGTGTGTGTGCTTGTGCTTGTTAAATTGATTATCATTGCCCACGATGTGTATTTGTGTGTTGTGCCTGTTTTGCTACTGCTAATAATTGTAATTCATTATGTTCAATATGCCTGCGCCTGTTGGGTATGCAACACTTTTTTTAAACACACACAGCAGGCGAACAAAAGCGGACGGCGGAAATTCATTTTAAATTAATTTCATAAATCAGTAGCAATGCATGTGCGTGTGTGTGTGTGCACATAAATCATGTAATTAACATGCGCATATGGCCCCAGTGCAGTAACCAACTTGCCACATGCCCCAGCGTGCAACAACCACACCGTGATAAACAAGATATTAACGACTTAATTTACTGCAAGCCTCACAAATGAGTGTGTGCGTGTGTGCGTGTGTATATGGCCATAAAATGCAGGCAGCAGCAATACAAATATAAAATGTTAAATAAATAAACCAGGCAATCAAGAAAAAAAAAGCAGGAATAAAAATGTGTTTGGGTTAGCATAGTAAGCAGGGAGGTGGGCTTGCCTGGCCTGCATAATGCTCTTGCCATTTATTGGGCAGTGTATAGATTTATGGTCGCATAAATTACACGTACTAGCTCAGCTTAATGGAGCTTATCAATCATTGAATCGATTTTGCTGCCACATTTGACATACATGTATTTTTAATGCCTCAGTTGTTGCTCACAATCAGCATTTATTCGGGACCATTTTTGGGGGGCAGAGTAATGTAAAAAAAAACTTAAGCAGAAGATTTATTTAATTTATGCATTGGTTTATCTTTCTTTTACAAAATATTGTGTTTAGCTAGATTACAAATAAGATTTGTTTGTCATTCTGAAATTACTTGTTATTATTTTAATTTATTTAGTAAGAACAGCAGCATATTAATGAGTTTTGCAGATAGTTTAACGACCAACTTATTAACTAGAAATAAGATTTGAAATATTGCCAAATTGCAGCGCTCTTAAAATTTGGCAACGCTGCACATGTCTGTAGCCAGCAATCGGAATTCAGCTGAGGATTTATCGAATCAAGCTGCCAAATTTTCGCTCGAGTGTTGAAATGTTCTCGACTTACGTTGTCAAAGTTGTCTATACTTTTAATATATTGCTCACAGTGGAAACCTTTCAATGGCAGAATCAGCTTTAAATTGTTGCTATCAAAACATTTTTATCCAGTTAAATGTTCATCTAGACAAAATTCTTTTTCCACTAGAAAAGCAATGATTTTACTGACTCACAAAGTCTCAGAGATTTAAAAGTATTATTTCGAATAGCAGTAGGCTTAAGAAAACCGATGTTATCTCCAATACTACCCACATACTTACTATACCTACCACATATGCCCCACTCTAGCGGCAGCAGGGCATTAAATTGCGCATCTCTTGTGTGAAATTTAAACGCTTATCTGGCGCATAAAATTCTGGCATTATTCGTAGTGGCAGCTTCTGCGAATGAAGCCAATTTTTCAATAAAGTGCAATAAATGTTTATCCATTTATGAGCTTAATGTGGTTTCATATGCCCAAGCCCAAGGCATCTTGTATATTTTTCATTCTTAAACTGTATACCCTGTAGTCTCAAAAATAACACAGAAAATGGCTTGACATATTTTTTATGGTTTGATGAACAGTTCCAAATTTTGTTGAACAAGTATTTTATGCACAAATTAAATCCTGTAAATATAAAATGGGTAATTATAAAAGAGGAATTACATTTTAAGCAAATCAACTTTAGAACTCAGTTTTAGCTAAGCTATTCATTTCATTTCTATGTATATCATGTTGCACTTAAAACTATTAAGTTGAGATAAACAGGGTATCTAGTTAGTCGCACAATTTCTTAAATAAATGCTTTTATTAATGGCTGTTGGTAGACCGCACACTCGTTGCTGCCACACTCATATATGTAAGTAAGAAATTCTGTCATGTGGCAATGCAACTGTATGTGTGCATATGTGTGCGTATGTATGCTTGACGGCATTAATCAGTTGTTCAACAACGTAAGCCTTTTAGTAAATAATTTTACTGATAACTGCAGAATTGGCAACAAGCGAATTCATTGACAGTTTATTGATTGCATTTGCCAAACTATTTGACAATTAAGCGATCCTCTCAGAGGCAATCAAACTGATTGCCACCTTTGCGGCAGCAACAAATTATTTATTATTACATTTTTATGAATGGAATTTAATGGTGAAACAATTTCGAGTTGAGAATATGCAAAAGATGAAATCAGTCCAATGAGGCAAATGGAAAAATTGCAGAGAAATGTTGCAAAAATTCAATTTAAAAATGGGGCACAAAAATACTTGTGCACCGGCTGAAATTTAGCGCAGTTGGCTTACAGTTAGATTATGCGTTGTAAAAATTCGAAGATTATACTTTTAAATATTTCGAATGTATTTTCTAGCTTTCGGCCTTTAAATTATATCAATTAATTTTGTGTTTAGGCCATCACGAAAGTCTATTCTATAGATTACAATTTGCTTATGTCAGCTGGGGGTAATTGTTTTGGCTGCCAAAAGTGCAAGGGGAGCGTTGCATGCCAGCATGTCAAATTGAAAGCCAAAGTCAAAGACAGCCAAGGTCTGGCCCCTTATCTGATTAGAAATTTAATTAGTCGCTCCTTCAGAAATAATAATTGCTGAGGCAAACACAGCCAAAACACTGCTATTGAAAAGTTTATGCCCGCATAGGTTAAAGTGGAGAGTGCAGCTCTAAACGGCGCAACTGGGGGCCAGCAAGATGTGGCTAAAACATGTGGGCCTTGGCAAATTGGGAGTGTATGAAAGAAATTGTATGTAATTTGAACGCCTTTGCAGTTGGCCAACGGGCGGGCCAAGAAAATAAAAACGCCCATGTGAGGCAAAAAGCCAACGACCTGCTGGCAAAACAAAAAAGCGAACCTGGAACACAGGACGAATACCGCAACAATGCACTGAGAGAAAATCGGGCTTCAAATTCAACAAATAAGTATACTATACTTTTGTCAAATTAAAGGTTGACTTTAATTCAATGACTATATAGATTTAAGTAAACATTACTATAACTGAAACCAGAGAAAAAATGTACAGCTAGAAAATCATTTTTTCTTGAAATGCGTATTTTATTCTAAATTTAATAGTATTTGTTTGTCTAACATAACAGTTTTATTTTAATTCAATAATATAGTAGATATATTTAACTATATTCTATCTTTTGGTTCTTAAAAGTATTTAGTTTTTACATAAGGAATACTTAAACATATCTGAATAATTTTTCTTCAATAACTTTTCTTCGAATGTGAACCATTTTCAAGATTGTAAAACGTTCTTGAAATAAGAACTATGATCCATGAATTTTCCATCCCAACCTATTGTGAAATTTTGTATTTATTAATCTGAATAAAGTGAACTGGATTTTTTCTTTCAGTGTATGGGTAAGTGCTTGCTTGCAGCTTAAAAAGTTGGGTGTGTGTAGACATTTGCACGCATGCTGCCTGCCGACTGTCTCTGCCTCCGCCCAAGTGTTTCCTGTGTGTATGTGTGTGTGTGTGTGTGTGTGTGTGTGTGTGTGTGTGGAGAAAAGGACGCGCCCAGCTTTTAAGTATAATTTTGCTCAGCCAGGCGGAGAGACACGAGATAGAGGCGGGAACAGGTACAAAACGCTAGACAAAAAGATGAGCACGCCTCCAGGATTTTGCACATGGTAGCGAGTAGAAAGTAGCAAGCAGCAAGTAGCAAGTGGGAGATATCAGGTAGCAAGTAAAACTGTAGCTAACCGAGTAGGTGGAGATTATTTAATATGATTATGCTGAAGTAAATTGCTTGCAAAAATGTGTGTTGCATGTGTGGCAGACGAGCCCAGCCGCCAGCTTGAGTCGTGTTTCAGTTTTATTTTTATGTTTTTTGTGAGCAGTTCATTGACTTTCACTCGAAAACACTTTAAGTGCAATTAAGCAACATACTAGGCAGCATTTAAGCGCCACAAGCACTCTGTGCTGTGCCACACACACACACACACACACACAGGTTGCATGTCATATTTGAGTACATTTTCGTGACAACTTGGACAATTGAAGCTTAATCTGAAATGCATTTGACATTTTAATTGTTTCTGGTTTGTGCTTATTGTCCAATTGCAGTTTTTCGACAGAGGTCTGGATGAATAATGAACTTCTTCTAAATGAACCACAGATGGTTAGCAAACAAAAACAAATACAATTCTGTGCTTATTTCCAGTTTAAGTTTTGTTTATCATCGTATACCTGGCAGACTGATATCAAAATGCTAACATCTAAAGTTTCACAGTTCATTTCAAAGAACTTGAGCTGAGACATCTATTCTAATAGTCCGCACATTGACTGTCCTAATATTAGTAGTTTGGAATAGGTAAGCAAGGAACTTTGTTTCTATGACAGCTGTATGATATAGTGCTCCGATCTAGCTAAAATATTATTGCCGGCAGCCAAAAGGCTAATTTATTCCAAGTTGTAAAGCCTTAAAGCTGAGGGAATAGTTTGCATATAAACACAGAAAGAGGCTGACAGAAGAACATGCTTATATCTGATGTGGTTATACGGCTTATAATATTATATATTTATTTATTTTTATGGGGTCCGAGGCGTCTCCAAACTGCACAACTTATTTGAACATCCTCTGCAATATTATACAAATAATGAAGGCAAGGCAAAAAAAAAATATATTTATAAATATAATCTGTATATTTAGGTGAACTGCAGGACTATGAAGTCCTTTGACTTTCTTTTCAGCATTTTTTTCTTAGAAATCATATCTTAAGTTGTTTGGGATTTTAAGCCTAAAATCTCTTTAAATTTATGAATGTCTAGTTTGGTGTTTTCACATACACCCCAACAACAGAGGCAAATTGTTGAATCAACTTATTAAAAGCTGCATTTCTTTTCTTGTTGCATCCTTTTGAAATATGAGTTTATTAAAAACATTTTCCTTAAACTTCCGCCATTGAACGCACCGCTCATATGTTCAGCAACTCATTGATATTATTTCTTTCAACACTTTCTGTAGTTGTTTCAAAGTTTTGCCTCAATGGTACGCAATGAAAATATTTCATTAACTTTTCACAACAGAAGAAAATTTCTTTCTTAAGTTATTTTGACAGGATTCTTAATATTTTAAAGAGCTTTGAGATATTTATAGTTGCTTATGAATACTTAAATGTGTTTATTTATGAGCTTCATTCACGCCCCGCCCCATTGACCCGTGCGACAGCTCATGGTGTTGCCCATTTAGTGCCAATATTTGGCTAAACACACACACACACAAGTCCACACAGACACACACAAAGATCCACACACACAAATGAACACAAGCCACACTTGCAGCTAACACAAATATACGAATGCCGCTGGCATTTGTTGCACGTTGCAGTGGCAGAAAGGAATCGTGGGCTATGCGGTTGCTGTTGCCACAGCCGCAGTGGCAGCGACCCGTGTTGGGTGTCGTTTTATGGCGAATTGCTTGCTATACCCTTACAGTGGGTCCATTACTGAATAAATATCGCCAACACTCGGATCCTGATTAAGAATCAAGAATGAACCTTTCTCAGCTCCCCCTAGCTATATATACATATATGTTCATTAACATACTTCAACATTATCTAGCATTCATTGGAAGCTTTTTAGATTTCAACTCTATTATTTAGGGTATTTAAAGTTCGGTGCAAAAATATTTATTCTTGTTTTTATGCAGCCGCACAATAATCGCTGGCATTGCTCGGAACTCGAAACTCGCAAAAGTTGAATTTATGCGGGCAGTTATTGCAGTCCACAAACACACGTACACACACACATACACACACACACACGTAGACACCCACACACACACACTCAGACACGTACGCACTCTTGTGCTCTGGCGCCATTTTGTTTTTTAAATGTGCAATATAACGGTGGTAAAAATACTGTTGCTGGCTGCCATTGTCAGCTACATTTCCATATCCATTTTCATTTTTCCATTTAAATTTGTTTTCGCTAAATTGAAACCAGAAATTGCCGACTTCAATGCAACAAGTTTCAGTTGTTGTTATTTAAATTGGCTTAAAGCAACAGCGCCTAATTAAATATTTTTTTTATTAGTCAAAAACACATTCGAGTCGATGTTCGCTCGTTGTGAACAATAAAAATAATCGAAATGCCTAATTCATATTTATTAGATCTTTTATTCAATCGAAACAATGCTCTGAGAAAAATTGCATTGTTAGCAATCAAATTACATTTGTGCCTCTGCCACATTTGCATGCAACACACAACAAGAGATACAAATAAACAAAAGTAATCTAATTAATGATAGTCCAATATGCATTGCATCTATATTCATCTAAATTTGTCTTCTTTCTATTGTGTATACCCTGTATTGATTTGCATGGGGTATGCGTGTTGAGTTAACTGGTGAGTTTCCTATGCCTAAAAATTAAATCTTATATAGTAGTGGAGAATGCTACAAAGAGGGAAGGGAGCATGGTGAGCTAATTCATTGACTAAGTCTGCACAGAATATTTAGTAGTTAAGAAAGGAGTTAAACAAAGTTATGATTAGGTTAGATCAGAGCCATTGAAAACCCCAATATTCACCATGATAAGATATAATATCGTAAGGAACGGGTTGAACTCGTAACAGCTATATGCTCGGAAGGTAAGCAAAATAAATCCAATTGGACGTAATGCATGGAGTACATTTGTTTAATCACAGATCAGTCACTTAAACTACAAACATAATTCGGTGATTGTTAAGTGATAAAATGGTTTATTCATTATGTAAAAAGGTAGGTAGTGATTACCATTAAAAACGTGTATAATCGACAAAACTGTAAGAAAATAAACTAATTTCATTTTTAATCCAGTGGAATATCTGCAATATATAAAAATGAAATCTTACTTTGTAAGTAAAGTGCTTCAATATACGATAACTTATGGTCTATCATTTTTTCTGATTTTTTTTATGCTTTGCCCAATTATGCAATTTACATAAAGATGCTAATTAAGACACTCAGCAGCCTCAACACCCAAACAATGTGGAATATGTCGGATATGATAAGGGGAATGTGAATGGGAGCTGAGAGCTGAGAGCATTTCCAATAATAATTAAATTACTCATGACATATGAATGCAATCAAATTAAAAAATATAATTCTTTTTTCATTGCATTTTAAAGTGGTTAATTCACTTTTGGTTGTCTGCCGCGCACAGGTTTGCCAAAAATTATGTGAGGCATAAAATATTCAATTGGAGTGTGCGCAAATATTCGATTTGACAGTCGCTGAAAGCACCAATCAAAATGACAGGCGTTGAGTGCCATGAAATATTTAATTGGATAATGAATTAAGTTTTTATCTTGGCTGGACTTGTGAATGTCTCTTAAAACGGGAATCCGAGAAGTTGAATGGCTGTTGAACAGTATTCAAAATACAATTTATAGATTGGCAGACAGACTTATAGCTCTTTATTTATAATAATAATTAATAATTATATAAAATATATTATAAATTCAATTAATACTTTTTACAAAAGTTATTTATACGACAGATATTTATTAATAATTAAACTTAATCACAATTAATAACTTGTGTTTATTTATAATGTATTTTAAGAAAATTAATATATATTCTTAATTTATTTTTTCTCTCTTTTATTTTTTTGTTTAAGTGTTTTAATATTCCATTCACAATATAGGTCTTCCCACTCACATAAATATTTACAGGGTATGTTAATTGAATACAAGTATAATTTGCCGCTTTTATCAATTAAGTTGTCAACTGAAATCAAATCACAAAGTGCAATTATTGTAATTGGCTTATTTAATTGAATATAAGTAAGCATTTAAATAAGCCAGAATTGAGAATCAGTTATTTGCGGTATTTTTTGCCGGATATTCGATGTTGCCATTGCGGTCCCATCGATTCGCTTTCATTTGGTGTTATTGCTATGGAGTAGGTATTTTAAAAGCGAGCAGACCGCAAAAGGTCAAACAAATAGGTTGAAATCAAAATCAAATGATAAATTACCGTTGCTGCGGTTTAGTTAGCCAAAACGAAACAAAAAAGAAAAAACAAAAGCAGCGAATGATGGCAATAATTGAGCAATTATCTGGGATAAGCAAATGTATTAGGGCTGCTGTGTGGCAGAACCTCTGCGCAAATACTTATTGAATGCCAAAATAACCACATCTATTAACTGCTTTTTGGTCTGCCCTTTTTTAATACTCTAGCTGAGGTTGTGGTAGTAGGTATTATAGTTTAAGCCGCTTTAACTTTGACTGAACAACTTTTTGTTTGCCAAGCTATCCTAAATGAGTTCTCTGGTCGTGTGTGTATTTAATGCTACTTACATTTCGGGCAAAAACGGTCAACGTATTGAGACTATCCAAGGGTATTTAAACTTTGGCATGCCCAAGCTAGCTATTCTCTCTCCATTTTCTTTTTGCTGTTTGCGACCAGACCTAAAAAAAATAAGTACATAAATTGCAGCCACCATGACACTGACAGTGACTGCCAAAACAATTACAGCTTTTTCAATACACACCCACACACACAGAGAGAGCGAGGGGAAGAGAGATAAAGTACATTGGACAAAGCTGATGGCCAGAACACACGGTTGACATGTGCCAGGCTCAACCAAAAAAACCAACATAAAAATGCCGTCTGGCCACGTGGGTGGCATCCACATGCATAGATCACAGCTTGACTCGGACAACGTGTTCAATGCGAACGAGCACTCGCCCACGCCCTCGCCCATTGTTTGTAATCTGCTTAAAATGTAAAGTTAACAATGTGCCCGATTGGCAATTGGCCAAAAAAAAAAATAACAGAAAATCGGAGAAAAAAAATAGAAACAGCACTACAACAACGAGAAGTCGAAAAGTCAGAAAATGTCCATTAAGATTTGGCTTAGAGCGACCTGAATGGGAAATAGATTGATTGCATGTAGCTCGTTAAATCTTTCTAAAAAATAAAAAGCATTTTAAGTAACTTGAAGTGAGTTTCACCTTTGAACTGTATTTGCAGCTTAAGGTTGCTGTGAGCACTTTGAGTAATTTCAGAGGCACTAAGTGAAATTTTCTCAACTATTACATATAAAATTAATCAATTTAAAATATATTGCAATCTAGTGGCCGAAATTAAAATGGCCAATACGCTAAATATACTTTCCTTTTGTACATTTAACCTTTAACCATTATAAAGAATTCATGATTAGTTTCCGACTGATTGGAGAGCAAACTTGTTGGCTAACCTTTCAACCTTTCCCACCAGTTTCAACCCTAGACTTTGTCAGATTAATCCCAAAAAAGTTTCTGTAAACAGAAAAAGTTTGTGCTACCATATAGAATATCAGCTAACTATATTTCCTATGCACCACATTTAACTCTTTTTAGATATACATTGTGAAAATGTCATTTGTTGATTTGTTTAATGAAATGAGAAATTCAACTAGCAATTAGTTAACCGAAAACTTAATCAAACATTGAGAGGGGTCTAAGGGTTCCAGGGGACAAGTCAATGTTAGGTACAAGACGTATACGTAATTTTTTATATATAACATATATGCTATGCCATACATGAAAACTATAACATTTCTATTGAAAAATCTTTTTCTTTTAGCGAAAAGTTTTTCCACCCTCTTTTCCCTTCCTTAAAGCAGAGAATTGAATTAAGTTTTCATGACAGAGAAAATTAATAAAAAAGTGTGTGAATATTTACATAATCGACAACTTACGCGCTTGCAATGCAATTCATTTAATTTACATAATTATTTCACATAATGCGAATCCTGAACTGAATGCCACAATTGATTGGGCCTCTATGTGAAAGTCGAGCTATGACATTAATTTGGTATCAGAATCAGTCTGCTTGTGCCTCAGACTCAGCTTGATGCTCTTCTTCTGAGGCTTCTTCACTGTGTGTGTTTGTTTGAGTTGCTGTGTTTTGAGTGCTCGGCGCTGAGTGCTCGGCATTTTGGCCAAGTGGCACTTTGCGTGCGGCCACAAGTCAATTGCAGTGTACAAACTCACACACACAAGCACACACAAGCACACACACAAACACACACTCTCACACGCACACATACATTGATTGCAGCAGTAGCAGAACTCGAGAGCTATTGCGAGAATACGCGGCGTATGAGTAATTTCAGTGACTGGCACAAGAAATGCACTCAGAGAAACACCTTATAAAGAAAGGGGTAAGTGGTACCTAAAATAAGATCTAAATATTTTACTTCAGGTAAACAACCTTTTAACGAAATAACTCTTCATGTTTGAAGAGTGCATCTGATATTTAGTAAGAAGTAAGCAAAAATTAAGTCAAAGTCTTGTCGCTGAGTGTAGAAATGTCGCAGATCTGGCAACCTTGTGCCAGTCAAGCAGTGAGGCAGGCAAGCCATATCGAACAGCCTAGCAGTGTCAGCAAAGCGCTTCGCCCGCATTCTCTGTGTGTTGTGCGGCTTGTTAATTTGATTTCTTGTCAAAGCCAGGCGCAGACATCGAATGGCAAAAGACTTGTCACCTGCTGCTAACCTCGCCTTGTCACACTTTTGACTTTGCCCGTCTCTGTCTGTCTCCTTCTGTCGCAGCTTGCCGCTGACGTGACAATTTCACACGAAAAGCGCACACACACACACAGAGAAAAAGACAGGCAGACAGACACACGTTTGCCTTACATAAATAAACAATGGCAGACAGGCAGGCTGGCAGGTGAAGGCAGCAGCTGTGACAGGAGCAGCTGTGACAGCAAAATCAGCAGCAACAGCAGCAATTGCCTGCCACGTCTTTATCCTTATCGAATCAAGGACATTTCATTTCGCAGTCACTCGCAACGAGGCGTTAAACAAGTAAAGCGCGACACACATATTTAAAATTTAAAACCATAAAACACTCTCAGCCTGCAATGCGCAAGAAAACAGCAATTTTCCATTTTTTTAAATAGATACAAGTCGGAAAATCTATCTTTATATTACTATACTATTAGCAAAGGCATGAAAATTGTAAAAAAATTATATTGAATCAAAGTAAAGAAATGGCTAATTTAATATGTCTTACATTAACTCTTACATGGGGAAAGGTTAAAAACTAATTTGAAATAGTCAGCACTTAATATATTTTTATTATAAATTTCAAATATTTAACTAATACAAAATTTTTGAAAATAAAATGTAAAATCATGCGTAAATATGTAAAATCGAGTGTAGTTGTTCAGTTGGCTTAAGATTTAACATGAATTCTAATCAGAATCCGTGTTCATTAATGGAAAATTCAACTGAGGAAGCAAGCTAAGGATGAGACTTGGGTTCGAACCGCACTTAGCTTAAAACACTTTGAAGACGCCTCGCCGTCCTTGCCACTTGCCTAATTGTAATATAAAGTGCTGTATTTAATACGTTTAAGTGACTTGGCCAGCAGCATGGCCAGAACCAAAGAGCCGATTACAAAACCGCGCTTCATGAATTTCAAACAAAATGGCACAAAGCAGCGGCGAGCGCATAATCAAAATGGCCAAAGCGCATTTAAGCCATAAGCGCATATAAAATATATGCAAACCCGGCTATTACAAAAGAGAAAGGGAGAGATAGAGAGAGGGAGAAAGTCATAGAGAGAGAGAGAGAGAGAGAGAGAGCAGTCGCTTAAACTTAAACGCTGCTGGCAAATGCAGAAAAAGAGAAGAGAAGTTGATGATAAGAGCCTGCTATATGGCAGTATGTGGTGCTTGACTATGGCCATAAAGCTATAGCTACAGCTACGGCTATAAAGCTATAGCTGTAGGCTCTATGCTGGCACATAAAAGAAAAAGCTACCAAATGGCGTAACATTTCAATTGCTGGCACACAATGATAACAACAAACACTGAAGCATCGAGATAGCTCGAAAAACAAGTGAGAATGCTCGACTACCAAATACCCTCAACTACAAACTATAACAATCTCTGAGATATTGAAAATTTATGTTTGCTTGTGTGTATTTCTCGATAACTTTTCTATGTATGTGTGTACATAAAAAGCTTGCTGCTGAACAAGTTGGTGAACATGAATATATGATTTGCTCAATAGATTTTAATGATGGTAAATATTATGTCATGGTGCATGCATACCCGATTAGAAAGATATATAATGAAATATTGTGGCCTTCACTGCTATCGACAATCGATGCTTATCGATATTGGGCCAATAGAAGCTATCAAATCAATTAAATAAGCTTGATGTGCGTACGAGAACCAATACCTCAACTTGCTGTTATTATCCTTGAGTGTGGCGAACTTAGAGAAAGAGCTACAAATATTTGTCTTGGCTAACTATTGGCCAACTACTAAATGAAGTCATTGACTTTTACCTTTGCCTATTACAAACTTTATTATACACCTTTCGTTACACCTTTCATTATCAGCTAAGTTTGCCATATATTTCTCAAATAATCGGGAAGCGATTCTGCTGCTTATACTAATACTATATGTTTGACAGATTGATGCAAAACATTCTCATTAAATTGTAAGCATCATAATATTTACAATACACACATTCACATATACTTCTGTTTGCACTTAATAGAAAAAACACATTTTCATATTCTATAAAAACTTAATTTGGTGTATTAATCATTTTCCGCTAAAGAATCCCCATGCGAGTATTTAACATGATTAACATAAATTTTATCTCCAGTAGACTTTAGGGAGCCTTAAATTTCAAATATCAGTTTGACAATTTACCTCAAAGCAAACCAACAGACATGTTTGAGATATTTGGTTATGAAGACAAGTCTGATGCCAAACCCACAAAACAGCTTTTAAGCGTGCAACTGCCTGGCAATTTGTCACTCAGATGTGAACGTTGCAACATGTAAAGAATGTTTCCCATGTTGAATGAACGCTTTGGAAGATGACACATTCGGTTTGTTATTTGAATTGCTTTCGTAATACTTTCAGGATTGTCAGCTTGTTTGGCGTTGCAAGCTGAATGATTTATTCGACATGCCCAAACCAATTGCAATGTGCACACAAACTGTGGCAATGCAATGGAACTTCTGCAACTCTTTCCCCAACCCAAACAAAACACACACACATAAAAACAGTTGGCAGATTTGAAATTGACAATATTTTACATTGGCAAAGGCAAATTTATTTGCAGCTCGACAGCCGTTTTGGCCCATTGAACTTTGTTGTTGATTGCGAGAAAATGAAGAAAAACGTGTCGAAAAAAGCGTTGCCTGCTTTTGGCCGTTAAAAAGTTTAGCTGCTTAAAGCACTGTTTAATGGGGGCCTTTTAGACAAACCAACAAACACTCACAATAAAACGTGGCAAACGCAAAAAGGTCCAATCGTCTGTTGGCCCATTGTGCGGCCTGGCCAAGACGGTCGGCCTTTCGCAGCACAAAATAAAAATTCAGCCAAGTGTGTAAAATGTTATCGCAACATCAAATTTCATACATCATAAAACATATTGGCTTAGAAAGTAACAATTTTGATTGCGGTAAAGCGGCACAAATACGACAGGCGTCTCGGAATAACAATTTCAGAAAACTCACCCCCAAATCAACCACACCCACCCCCCACACCATCTCTCTCTCTATCCTTTTGTCGCTCCGGCAAATTGGGGCGCAAGCAGGCGTGGCAGGCAACGAGGCGCGCAGCTAAGCGGCTTTTGGCCCAAAGAGACTTGAAAGTGACACGGGCAAAGAATGGTTGCTTTCATATATACCCTGTAGGCCAGTGGAACGGGTAGATTTATTATTTTATCTATAGCTTTTGTAGATAAATATCGATAAATATCGATGTGGGGTTTCGGTTATTTAAGCATATATCAACCCATAAAAAGTTGAAGGCAATAAAATTGGAAATTTACCAGAGTTAAATATTTTGGAATATATATTTTCGATAAATATTGATAAGTAATTTTATCCATAACTCTTTTTTATAAGATCGATAAAAATCGTTTTCTCTCAGAGAATCAGAAACATATCACTTTTTGAATATTCTGTTAGTTATTTTTATTTCTAACTCATTTCTCTAAAATCCATCAACATCAATTTTCACTTCTCAGACAAAGAAGTTATAGCTTT
This sequence comes from Drosophila paracracens, assembly GCA_035044025.1. NCBI lineage: Eukaryota > Metazoa > Arthropoda > Insecta > Diptera > Drosophilidae > Drosophila > Drosophila paracracens. Next base: position 5,416,476 of record JAWNMN010000435.1, on the reverse strand, counting down.
TTGGATATTCTGCCCGATTGGAGAATACCAATTTTTAGAGTCGAACATAATTGGTATTTTGCCAATTACTTTTTAGCTCTAGGAACTACAAAATTTCATGCCAATTAGGCCAGAAGCCATGAAGGCATTCAATATTCCAATTTCATTGTTTGTTTAAATTTTATTTTCATTTTGAGCTGGTTACAGGGCATCTTCTAGTCGACTCCGGATTGCTCTCGGCCTCGCTGTCAATCGCTGGCTGCCTACTCTCCTGTCTTACTCTTATCGATGCCAATGAATCTTGCTGGCGTCGCGACGGCTTCAAGTAGGCCAACAAGCTGAAGAGTCTGTGAAACTGTTTCTGTGAGTTAATTCGGAAGCGTCCAAAATGACTTTATAAGTAGCTGTGACACATAAACTCAAAGTGCACATGCCGCATGCCACTTGCCACATGGCATATTGGCTAGATAGAATTGAATCGATTCAATTCGCTTCTAACCCTATTCAATGTTCATTATCCCTAATCAAAATGCAAGCAAAAAGTTTGCACTTCCACAAGTTGCAAGTGCACCAAAGTGGCAAGTTGAAAGTTTGCCATCGTAATATGCAGCAGCCAAATGTCTGCCTTTTTGTATGTGGCTGACAATCAACAGTTAATGACAAAATGGCGTATGCGTCTCGCATTCCTAATGGACTATGGAAAAAGGGACACTTTTTTTAGACCAGGAAATTTGTCATATTTTTTCTAAATTTTAGGAAGAAAATTACAAATAAAAATCCTGGTTTCAAAAAACCACAATTCAGAAATTTACTTTCTAAATAATAAGCTGAATAAGCTGATTTTTTTCTGAGTGTATTAATCTTACTTTCCCAACACAATTTCGATAATGAGTTATCAGCTATTGGCCATCTTATCTTATCAAAAGTATAAGAAACTGAAAGTGTTTTCTTTTTGGAATGCAATATTAAAGTTTGCGGTATTTCTGACATTTTTAAAGTTTGAGGCATTTCTAATAAAAGTTCGTTTGCTGGAAAGATAATTTGTTCGGCAGAGAAAAGCTGTTTTCGTTCCATTGAGCCACGTTAAAAGTTTTGAGCCAGCCAAAACTTGACTTGCTGATTGTCAAAAACCATTGCTGCAAGGCAACAGTTGCTTCCACTTAAAGCCATTGCCCGATGGCATTGTTGTTATTGTTGTGGTGGAAGTGTCTTGCGATGCGTGCGAGTGTCCTGAATCTAAACGGAAATAGTTCAAAAGTTCAGCACAGTGGCAACAATCAGGTCGACGGGCGTAAAGAAAGATGCGGCGGCAAAGCTGCAAGTGGCAAGAGTTGAAGCAACTCTTCTCATTGTTGTCAACGATGTTGTGGCAACGCATGGAGCAGTCAACTGTTCTGATGTGCTTCTGCCCAGAGTCAACTCATTGCACCCACAGTCAATTTATGCACTGAGAGAAAAACCGTGTTCTTCATTGGTAATAGAAATCCACCCGATTTGTTCTTCAGCTTGAGCTAAAAGCTGTTTTCATGAATGAGTTTCGACAAGTTGAAATCTAAAATTTTCAATGCCATATAAGTTAGAGCAAAACTTAAAAAATACTTGAAACAAGCGCCTTGTGCTTAAGATAATAATAAATTATTAGTCTTTAACTAAGAACTTTTTAGTTTTATTTTAAGTTCTCATAAGAATAATATCGAACTTGTGTATTTCAAAGATCAATTAAATACTTTGCTCAGAGTAATCAAGTTATTGATTTGGAAAATGTTTTCAGAACTTTTGTTTGAGAACAATCTGACTCAACTTTTTTCTAAGTAGTTATATATTTTTGACTTTTTGGATTAACAAAAAACTTTTCTAAAATACAAATTTTCTTTTCTCTGTTCGATATTCGACCTTGGCTGGATTTATAAAAAAATGTGTGCATAATTCTTTTTAATTTTGGCTAAGTGTGTAGATGTGTGTGTGTGTATGTGTGGGCGTGTGTGTGTTTGTGGCAAAGAATTGCTTACAGCTTTGCCTTACGTTGTTCATTTGAATATTTTAGCTGCTGCATTTAGTTACTCAACCGTCTGGAATTTTGTGGCAGAGTTTGTGGTGCAAGGGGCACTCTAAGCAAGCTTCTTGTCAGTGTTTATGTCACCGGAAGTTTTGTTTTCACATGTGGTTAACGTCGAGCAGGCACAGTCTATCCTGACAGCCAGTCAGACAGACAGGCAGACAGGCAGACAAACAGTCAGGCAGACAGACAGACAGCTAGGCAGACAGTTAGTCGAGCAACGTCTTCTCCTTCTGACCCATTTGTCATGCGGCTGTCGGCCTTAACTATACACTTGGCCAGGCTTTCAGTGCGGCCCAGGACGTTTGCCTCTGCGGTTATGCATGCTACACACACACAGATGGAGTGGGAGTGGCTAAATCTCGTACCTAGCATATATATTTTGTATGAATATGCAAAGTACTTAGTGCAACAATGCCAGATTATAGTGAAATTTATTAGCTCGTCTGTGTGGCCTGTGGCATTTTAATGTCTTATGACTGCAGTTGGCAAGTGCACTATGCACACACACACACTCACACACCCACACACATGAGAGGGTATGCACTCAAAGCTAAGCAAATGCATGCCATCCCCCCCTCCTCTTTGCCCTACTCCCACTGCTCCTTGACTCGGTTCTAATCAAAGCCCAAAGGCAGAAGCAGCAACAGCTTCTTGGCTGCTAATTAGTTTATCCTCCTGCCATGAACTCAGGTTGCACACAGGCCTGTTCCAAGATTCGTATATTTTAGAGATAGTAACCGCATTCAAATTCTAAAACTTAATCATTTTTTCAGCTCAGAATGCAGACAGCCTGAGACAGCTTCCTCTCTCAATAATAATAATAAAATTTCTACAATTTATTAATAAATTTGTTGATTATATTACATATTAATAAATCGATTTGTATCGATATTCGCTAAACGGTTGCAGTTATCGATAATACGAAATAAACCTGAACTGCCTGCGATATATGAGAACTTATTATATTAAACATTTGGGAGACATGGCTCTTAAAGCTGAGCAAGAATAATTCTTAGGGGGTCGCAGCTGCTTCCTCTTGCCTGCCAAATACTTTTGCCCAACTTCAGCCGCACCCGTTAAGCACAAGTGTTTCTTATAATAGTTTCCAGCAAATTTCAAATCGAAATCGAATCTGGGAAGCTGTCTCGTCTCGACTACTTAAGAATTCTAATTTCAGAGGCACTTGCTGTGTTCTTGCTGTTTATTCAGTAAGCAGAGCAAGAAGAAACAAGAAATGAAAAAATCTACATAGTGTCTGTATTGCTCTCTCTGTGTGTGTGTATGTCGTGTGTGTGTGTGTGTGTCGTGTGTGTGTGTGTGTGTGTGTATCTGCGTGGGCGCAGCTCAACGAGTAATTAATGATAAATACACTTCCGACTAATTGATGAGAAAACAACAACATGTAAAAGTGGCAGGCAACATTTGCTGGCGCGTTGAGTGAAAACATGTGTGGCATGTAGCAGGAAGTTCGGGAGCAACGCTAATGCCACATTAATACCTACGAGTAGCAGGCAGCCAGAGCCGCGATACTTTATTGATTAAATGTAATTAGTTGATACGAAAATGCAGTCGCACGGAAGTCAAAGTTGGCCAAATTCAGATCAAAATCAAATGCCGCTTACATAAATTGATGCAATCAGTTGAGACTCGAGTTCACACACAAAACTCATTCAGTCAGAGACGGAGGGGAGGGAGAAGGGAGAGAAGGGGAGCAGCACCCACATCGTCATTTGTTTGGCTTTTGGTTTTCCCGACACTTTTGTGTTGCATTTGGATAAGTTCAAGCTGCTTGCTGTTCGCAAAGTTCGCTGCTTGCTGCATGCAACATGCATTATAAATTACAATGCGTCGCAGGCTTTCAGCTTCAAACTACCTTTTGCCAGCTTTCTGCCAACTTTATGCCAGCTCTTGCCACTTTTGGCTGTGGGTGCAAAGTTTCCGTGCTTTGCTTAACTTTCTTCAGTTTTCAATCTCTAAGTTCATGAATTTGTGAGTCATTTAAAGTCAGCTATAAGATTACATTTCCTTTGAGTCCAATAAATCTCAAGTATGCTCCCCGCCATACCCTGTAAATCTATATAAGTGTGTGACTGACATATTTGTGGCTCATCTGTACTCGCATGAGTCCACTCAAGTTTGCCTCTCGATATATCTTGAAAATAAATAAAACTTATTTTTGAAATGTTTGATTTATTTTATTTTAATCTTCCTTAAAATTAGAAAGACTTTTTTCTATTCTTTAGTTTTCTAATATTATAATATTTAAGAATATTATTAATTTATTTCGAACTTTAAACAAAATCCACCCCGAAATTAATAAAAGTAAAAATCTTTTTTCCGAAAGACAACTTTTAGAAACCAATTTTCAGAATATTTGAATAGTAAGCACAACTGCCAAAAGTAGGGCTGATTTTTCCGAGTGTATATACTGGAATAATAGATCTAGCTACAGAGTAACTGCTAGTCGTGCATTCCCAATTTGAGCTCGTCAACTTTGCCTATTAGTTGGCAGGCTGGCAGACTGTCAAGAGCAGAGTTTCCCGTTACACTGTCCTAAGTAACCGCCCATGCCCACTGGCAAACACCGCCCCCTCTCGCTGATGTGGCAGCTGCTCTGTAATTGTAGATTTTATTGCCTCGCATATTTTGTATTTTATTATATATATTTTTAAATATGTTCTTGATGTTGGTGAATGCGATTTATTGTGTGAGAATCGCTTTTATCTGTGACATCATATTTGTTACTATGTCAACTTCATTCGCTTTTCGCATTTTTCGTTTTACAAATCATTTCCGCTGCTTGAGCGGAAAATATCGTTTAAGTTCCGCTTTCCTGTTTAACATTTGCGTGCAGCTGCTTTGAGCATTGAGAAACTTTTTATAACATATTTGCTGGCGTTCCATTTGCGACAGTTGCCTTGGACAATTTTGATGAAATTCGCTGATGGAGCCTGGAGCATGGAGCATGAAATTGCACAAAACAGCGGGGCATCTGAATGAAAATGACAAATGTCCTTTGCCAGTCTAAGGACGATAACGCATAATGGACATAATTGCAAAGAAGCTGCCACAAAAACCGATTGGAAATCATACCAGAACTTGCCAACTGCGACCAACCATTAGCAGATTAGACTGGAATAATCGAGAAAATAATAAGTTGATTGTGGTCGAGAGTGCTCGTCCATCAGATACTTTGTCACTCGGAACAATCGCATTTCGCTTTAATTAACTTCGATCAATATTTTTTCTAGTTTTCGCACTTTCATTTCATTAGTCTCTTATAGAGCTGCTCATCCTGCTCCAGGAAATATAGTCAAACTAATTTATTTCAAGCTTTCCCAAGTCGATTTCCTTCTACTCGTATCAAATTCAATACTGTATGGTCTCTTTAACTCCAAGTCCAGATACTTATCCATCTGTATATCAATTTTGATCTCTATTAGTTGCTTTAAGTAGGTTTGGCCTTATCGTGCTTAACCTGTCAACCTCCTCAATCTTGAACTTGTCCAATTCAAAACTTCTGTTTAACGTAGTAAATTCAACAAAGTATTGACTCCTTAGCCAAAACTCCAGGTACTTAGGGATATTTTTCTGTAAAATAGTCATCTAAAAAATGCACATTCCAAATTTTAGCTCAATTAGTCTTTTTAGTCCTTATAATCATACATTTGGGTTCGGTTTTATCATAATGTCTACAACTGTTGCTACTTTCTAGTAGTAAATACAGTCCAAATATATTTGTTATTTTTTTTTTCTACTTACATTTATTGATTGAATATAGGTTAGATTTAACCCAATAATATTTCTATATCCTTCATTTTAAATAGAATAAAATAATAGCAAATATTTTTATAGTCGCCTTTCTCATTTTCATTTCAATTTGTTTTTGGCAGCTCAACTTAGACCAACCAGGTCCAATTTGCATGGAGATGTCTTCTGCCGCCTGTGTCCCGCCTGCCTGCCAGCTTATTACACACATTTTTCATAAGTACTTAAGTACAGGGTATTGTAAAGCAGCTGGAATTTAATTGAGGCTCGACCTTTCAGCTGAGGCTCTTGTGTCTCGATTGGTGTGTGTCTGGGCAAGTACAATGACCTCAACGCCCACTTTGGCTTGTCTGCTTAGCAGCAAGACCCCCCTCACTGCCACCCACACACACATACACACACGCCTGTGTGTGTTTTTGTTGGGCACACAGAATGTGGCCACACGCTGTGACAATTTTGGCAATGCCAAAACGACAGCGGGTGTCCTTTTTTTGGGGCAAAAGCCGTCAACGAGGACTGGCCACAAAGCACGGCCACAAGATGAGCTTGGAAACCAATGAACTGTGCGCTGAGTATTTCAATTCTTAGTGTTAACGAGAGTGCGGACTCCGGAGTCCTTTTAAATTCCTTTCGAATGCGAATTTAATGCGATTCGAGTGCATTTCAAATTTTACCTGGTGGATGTTCGACACAAATAACAAGCGGAAAAAAGAAAACCAACTTCTCTTTGCCAATTTCGTGGCACAATGTAAGAGAGTTAAATGCATTAAACTTTCACAAGGAATAGTCAGACAGTCAGACAGCCAGACAGACGGCCAGACGGCCAGTTAGGCAGACAGCCAGGAAGCGCGCCTCAGGATGCGCCAGCTGTGTTCAATGATAGCGGAAACGGAAACTGCTAAATAACATTGCCACTCACAATCAAAAGCACACACTCAGCAAAAACCATTCGCTGCTGACTTAAGCTTGATTGAACTCGATTCAAGTATTTGCAGTTCTAAGAAAACCAGACTTGATTTTAAATCGATTTACGGCTAAAACTAAACCTGAAATTAAGCACTAAGTATTCTGTTGAAGACATATGTGTGTGGACTTGCTGGAAATAAGTACGAAACTTTGAATAAGACTCATTTGATAATTATTTTATTTTCTTTAATTTAAATAAATTTAAATACATCAATTATACATCAATTATAATTTCAGACGCTGCTCCAGTCATAATTTTGTATAAAAAAAGTAAACAAGTGATGCAATCAAATACCAGACTTAAAATGGTACGCAAATGAATATTAAGACTGGACTACTCACTAATGTATGCTTAACCACCAAGTAGCTGATATTTTTTCTCAGTGTGCTAAAGAAAGAAAATAGCAGTGCTTTGTCAGTTGGCAGGTGCAAAGTGCAAACAATGATTAAACCTGCTGCAATCCCATTTTCTTGTAGCAACGACCATGCCCACCGCCCATCGCCCCCCCGTACGACCACGCCCCCACCGTCTAGCCACAGCACTTGCAGTTTGATTGTTTAAATATTTGATGCGATAGCAGATGGCAGGAGCTGCCATTCGCTTCAACTCCTTGCCACCTGTATAATTCATATCGATATCCCATATTGAAAAGCTCACGTCTGTGTCAACTTGTATGCATGAGTGTGTGTGAGGGTGTGCGACAGTGTGTGCACATTACACTTTAATTTAACTGCAAAAAAGAAATGAAAAAAAAGTAAATAAAATAAAATTCTTATTAAAAATGCTGCAGATGGAAAAGCAATCTCGACTGAGAGTTTGCTCTGTGTGCACTTTTTGGGAATAAATATTTATTAAACTAAACTGGGCATATCTTTTTATAGGGTGTCTTGAATGTAGGGCGGAACATAGGCATTACAGTGCACATTAAGGTCAGCTTGTTGACCGAAATTGTTATGGACTTCAAATGTTCACATTTTGGTTGAGTTTTATCAAAGTATTGCGCTGACTGCGGATGCAATATTTTTTAAATGTTTAAATATATATATTTAAACCCACAGTTAAAAATACTAACAGATTAATATAATTTAATACACTATCGGAATGCGGATATATCCATCTTCTCCCATAGTCCAGCAGCAATAAATGCAATAAGAGGGACGAAAATAACATCTAAAGTAGTCCACGAAGTAAGATCCAAACATGACCAACTCGGGACACGTAATCGGCTTACCATAAGATGGGTTCCGGGCCACAGGGACATAGCGAGGAACGAGGCGACTGACGAGCAAGCAAGAATGGGGGGCAGAGAGACCCCTGATAGGACCTGAACCGTATTGTGGCATAGGTAGACACACAATACGGCTGCAAATCAGGTACGAAGAAAGACATCCATGGTGAAGAACAGGCTCAGGATACGCACCAGTCTATTGACAGGACACTGTAGACTGAGAAGTCACCTACCCAAATTAGGTACTTATAGTAGCGATGTATGCAGGTTTTGTGGAAGCGAGGAGGAATCTTGCAGCATCCTAAGGAAGCATGTCATGAAGCCCAAAGGACATAGAAACCCTCAACCCAACAAAGATTCTAGTATTCGTGCAGGAGCTGGGGTTGATGAAAGATCTGTAAGCTCAGAAGGGGGCACAATAGACCTTATAGGTCGCAGTGCTGGATCCATAATTATAATAATAATAATAAATACATATATTTAAACACACAAATACATAATAATATAATAATAATAATAATAATAATAATAATAATTATAATAATAATATAATAATAAATCTAATTATACATAATCTAAGTGTTTTTTTTACTCTTCTAACTTTATTAGCTCCAAAAAGGAAACAAACACCAAATCCCAATCTGAAATTCGAATATCGTGCATAAGTACAGAAAAGACTTGAGAATCTACAAATTAGTCTTAAAAAATCTGGTTTTCTTTTTCCCCCTTTTGGGTTGCCCCATTATCAACAGAAATATGATTCTCAATTTGTTGGCCATTGCTCCAAATGATAGGTGTGCTGCAGCAGCCAACAGAGCAATTGCTTTCAATTTTTACAACAATACTTCAACTTAATGGTTGTGTGGCACGAATCCCTTGAATCGAAAGTGCATGCCCCACTTACGCCCCTGGCTGCCCCCGTTTGCAGCAATGTGGCTGGGCATTAAAAACACTTGAGCGTCATCTCCTAAAAGCAAACTCTGGCAAACACATAAATACCTTCATATAAAATGCATTTAAAAATAACGTTGCCATCATCAAATAAAAACAGCAACAGCAAAAATATCAACAAAAAGCAAAACAAGAACTGGAAACTGGATTGGCCACCATCGGTTGGTCATAAAACAAAGTTAGTTGAACCAGCAAAGGATTTTTTGTGGGTGGCAACTGGCAACGGGCAACTTGCAACTGGCAACTGGGCAGCAAAATAAATAAAATATTAAATTATTTTTATTTGCAATTCTCGTAAAATAAATTTCAGTTTCAGTTTTTGCCAGGCAACAACAGGCCATAAATTTTAATTTTTACTTGGCCAACAAAATGACATTTTTAGTTTTTATGAGTTGCCTTTTTGACATGCACACACACACACACACACACACACACACTCCTCGTGTGTGTTGTGGCAAAGCAAACAAATTGTGAGCATAATAATTAAGATTGATGCTGTTGCACAAGCCGAAAAGTTCTGTGGCAATATTTCTATTGGTTTAAACATGAGCATGATAAATCCCTTAATAGTAAAATATGTTTCATTATTCTTGTTCTTCGATTGTTCAAACATTGCCACTAAAATCAAACAACAAAAGTTGCTCCAGTCCAAAATCTATTTGTTTATTATTCGATATGCTGATGCTCCTTGCATTGGAGTAGTTTTTGCAATGCGATATCTGATGAGTTTTTGTATGAAAAACTGGACTGTTTACTACCAGATACAAATCAAACTAATCAAGCTAATATTCATATAAGAAATGATTGAGATCGGACTACTATATCATATAGATATCATAGGAAGAATTGCTTGAAGATGCAGTTCTTGAAAGGATAACTTTTATATTTTTGAAAATATCCAAAGGAAAGTTACCAGTTATCAAAAAATGATTGAAATCAATCTGCTATATAGTATAGCTCCAATAGGAACAATCTGTCGATAGATAAGTTCATGTGTGGAAAACTTTTGTTATTACTAAACAAACTTACCAGATATTCGACTTCGATCAATCATTCCATCTTCTGTATATATAGTTTGTATAGTTTGTCAAAACTTTTCAAATAATCAAGTGCATTCCTTCTGGTTCTTAACAAATAAAATGAAACTAAACAGAAACCCATTATGGCCAAGCTCGCCTGAAGTATTTTCAATTCAAGTTGTTTGTCTTTCCGAAATGCTGAAGGTAATGCGGCATATCAGTTGCAGCCACTAATTAAACGATTAACTCAAGTGGAGTTTCAATGGCCGCGACTTAATTCACCGCAAACAACCAGCAACAACAACCAGCAACAACAACAACTCAGCGTCCTTAATAGTTACTGTATCTTTATCCGTATCCGTATCCATTGCAGCTGTCTGAAAGTTGTTGAAAACTTTTCCAAGTGAAATATCAGCGGGAGAATGACTGACTAAAAGGAAGCAAAAGGATGGACTAGGAAGTAGTTAAGGAGGTGGATGGAGACATGCACTTTGCACTTTTTCTTCCCCCTTTTTTTTTTTTTTTGCAAAAACGGGAGTTCAATGACGAAGTTGGCCAGCACTTTCGCCTGGATAAGACCAACCAAGAAACCCGGTCACGTTATGCACATTTCGCTGCACTTGCGCCGCGGATGGCAGCTAGGACGAGGAGCAGGAGCATGAAAAACAATAAGCGACCAGGGAACAGGTTGAGGGAGGGGCACTGGCCAGAGGGAGAGAGCTAGGCTAGGGGAAAGCGGAGAGGGAAGAGGGAGGGGGAAAAGAAGACAACACCCGCAAAAAGGACAGCGCAACGTGCACGTACAAGGGCCAAAAAACGCATTTCATGCATAACACGAGGGAAAACAACAGCAAGAAAAACAGAAAGAAAAACAGAACGAAAAACAGAAAGAAAAAGACAGCAGCGCAAACATCAAAAGGAAACTCACTTAGAAAAAATCAAGTAGAAAAATCAGGTACAAATCTTGTCAAAGATCAAACAAAATCAAAAAACCCATAAAAAAAAACAAATTTCTCATTTAAAAAAGATTATTTGTTTTTCGGGAAATTGTGAAGGGTGCGAAATATTCGAAATCAAGAAATTGACTGCCAGTATTTTTTTCTATTTTAAGTACAACAGTTTTGAAAACAATTGTGACTTAATTTTAAGCTTAAACAAAATTCGCTTGAGTTGATTAATTTCTTTAATAAAGTAAAAGTTGATAACTTTTTCTTATTATGGTTATTATTTTCCAGTCTAAAAATTAAATAAATGTCTCCATAAATAAATTACTTTAATTTACTATTATTCTAAGACTTTTTTTACATTGAAATAGATTCAAGAATTAAAGCCCAAAAAAATCGAAAATCCCAAACAAAAAACAATCATTTTTTTGGTACCATAAAGTATCCAAATATGAGATTGCTTTGAGATAATTTCTTGTCATATTAAAATATTTAAGATCATAACTTGACAGCTATATATTGTTGAAATCGGAAATCAAATCTGACTTCGGTTTATTATACAAAAAAGTCAGATTTATTGATTGATTTGAGACTTTAATAATTTTTCCAATAACAATTGATATCGAAGGCAAAAATGATTTATGTGTATGGGATTTAAATTGTAGCCTGCTGCTGCTTGAATTTCGAACAGTGTTTTTCGCTGAGTGTGTTGGCAGAAATCATTGGCCAACGGCGGAACACGGTACACAAAAATATTGGTGGCAACAGTTTTAGTCCGACGTAAATTACCTGGAAAATACGTGACTTCAGCGCGGAACGTGAGTGAGCCGCAAGGCAGAAAGTGGCCCACGTCATGAGTGGAAGGCCGGCGAGAGGACATGCCAATGCAGCAGAACCGAAACCGACCAGGACAAACCCAGACAGGACACCAAAGCAAACAACTGCAGGCGTTGGCATTGGCGGCATCAGCATCAGCATCAGCATCGTTTGTGTTATTCCCGAAACTAACCAAAACGGCGAGAAATACACGCACATCGCACATCGCAGCACAGCACAGTGCACCTGAATACACCTGAACGCCAATGACTTGCCAACAAGCAGATACACTGCAAAAAAAACAACTATCTTGTATACGTATGTGTTGTACGAAAAGTCAAAAGAGTTTCAACATGTTCACTTAGCTCCATTAAAGCTTGTTTAACAATAAGTTGCAGAAGAACAAAATAATGCTCGACTAGCAGATACCCTTTATGCAAGTAGGGATTACAATTAGCACAATTGTTACACAATTGCTACACAATAAAAAAATATGAGCTGGAATCATTTAAAGAAAGTTTGGATTTTAAGTGCACATTTTTCTGTCTTTATAAAACACTCTCTGTCTCTTTCACTTAATCTCGCACGCTCTCTGTCTCTCTCTGTCTCTCTCTCTCTCTCTCTCTTTCTGTTGCTCTCTCTCTCTATCTGTCTCACTTTTTCCCTCTCTTCCTTTCTTTTTAATATTTCGCTTCGTCTCACCTTTTCCATATTTCCCTCTCATTATACAAATTTAATTTTCTCCATGCCTCTTTCTATCTCATTCTCACTCTTATTCTATCTCGCTCTTTCCCCCTCTTTTATATGTATATTCTCTATATTTTTAATTTTTCTTTATTTTTCCCTCTCTATTTCCTATTCCTCCAATTCCCGTTTTATATTCTTAATTTTATTCCATTTTTTCATTAATATATTTCTTTATTTCTTCGTCACACATTCTCTCTCTATCTCTCTCTTTCTCACTGTCTCTCTCTCTTTTTAATGGAGATAAGAGTCACTTTTTGTGCATTAGGTGTGTTACATGCTCAAGTTCATAATACCCCGCTTGCTATCTCTCATATTTACAGGGTATATGCAAAATGAAAACTGCTGCTTCTGCTCCTGCTGCTGCTATTTGCCAGTCACTTTTCGCGCAGTGCACTTTTGTGTGGCGAGCTGTGCGTGATTTTTATGCGGCCAATGCACTTAATTCAATTGAATTCCGCTTTGAGGCACCATTGTCTAGACACGTGCCCCACTCGCCACTGTCATCATCAGAGGCACGCCTCAAATGGTTGTTGTTGTTGTTGCTGTTGTTGTTGCTGCTGCTACTTTTGCAGTGCAGTCAACGTCAGAAGTACCTTGAAGCAATTAAAACACTTTAAGCCTACATCATAAATGTCAAAATTAATCCACTTCCAGCTGCCAACTGGTGGATGCCACTGCCACTTCCACTTTGCCCAGCTTTTCTAATCTTCCGACTTGGGTCTACTTTGGCTTCCTCTTCTTATCATCATCGTCTGGGGCCACATCTCCGCCACTTCGCCATACGTCGCACTTCAGTCACAGTTGGAGCACATGGAGCACATGGAGCACATGGAGCAGCAGCAGCAGCAGCTGTAACGACTCTTGAACTTGACATTTTCCTTTTTTGAATCCCTATCTTCATCCCTCTCCTCATCCCTTCACTCCATGCTCTCCTGCTCTCCTGCTCTCCTGCTTTGCGCCTGTCACTTTTATGTTTAATCTCAGGCAGCAGACGACACACTGAACAAAACAAAAGATGATTAAAAATAGCAGCGTGTAAAAGATTGAGAAAAAAAAAACACATTTTGCGTGCAGCAGCCAAAGGAAAAAAATAAGAGTAACTGTGTTGCAGTTGAGTGTATCCGACGGTGCAATACTCTGTAAAAGGTTTGTTTTTAATATTGATTTGATTTGATTTTATTTGATTTTGAAATGGAACGAAAATTGTCGCTGATAAAAATGTAATCAGATTAAGTTTCATATGAAAAGTATCTTTTTTTAGCATAATACAAAGTTTAACATATTTACAGCTATAGTTTAATGACTATAAATTAATATATATAAGGTATATCTATACATTCTATAAATCTAACCAAGTTGAGATATTATTCTAGACAATTTTGTCTTCATAACAAACCTTCAGAAATATTTTGAAGGTTTGCGTTTACTCAATATACCCTTGAGTATAAAATAATATTGAATTAATCACACTTTTTTAAATACTTTTATTTAATTTAAATTAAGTATAAAATTCTGATAATATAATAACTAAAAAATATTTAACTATTTAATTTATTTTATTTATTTATTTTGATCAAAAATACTTTTGTTTTGCATATTTGGTTACATAACTGAAATACCCTCTCGCATACAAATAGATGTTGCATGTGCAGTTGTTATTGCTGTTGTTGTTGTTCTTGATGCTGCTGTCGTCCCTTTTTTTTGGAGCGATTAACGCGAATGCGCAATTGAAATTAATTGTCAGTCAAAGTGGCAGCCACAGCGCCAACAAACACACAGCTGTAGCAAGAGGGGTGTAAGTCCGAAGAGGGGAGGTGGGGGGGGAGAGGCAGAAGTGAGCCAGCGACTTGGTTGCAGCAACAGCGGATCAGTGGATTCATGCCCCACGCATCTGCAACTCGCACGTGTTTAAAGCGCATTTTTATTTTTAATTTCTTTAGTCGCAGTTTTCACTGGAAAAACTCCGAAGCTCCTTAACAGTTGTTGTTGTTGTTGCTGCTGCTGCTGCTGCTTGTTGCACGCACATGTGGCACAAATAATGTCAACGCGGATTTGCGTCTCCGGCTGCTGCCTGTCTTCGACTACCTTTGACTGCCCTTCCCCTTCTGCTCGAGTAAATCTCGCCCCTATTTTGATGCACTCGCGAAGGGTATTTCAACTTTGTTGCCAAGCATTTAATTTTATCGATAACTGCCCCGTTTCGATTAGAATCGATTTCCGATATCAATAAAATTCACTACTTTAAAGATAAAGAACTGAAATTATATTATTATATAATTATTTTATTTATTTTTTATGTGTTTGTACAAATTGCATAAAGTTCGGATAGGAAACTGAGCTGCTAATATTCCGTAAGGGTATTTGAAAGTCAACATTCCGATTTTTATTATTGCTGTTTTGTTTATTTTCAACACTGTGGCACACACAACGTACGCGTTCTCCAAATGAGGCGTGCCTCACAATTTGATTTAATAAATTTTCATATAAATTACCATCCCCATTCCCCAGCTCCTGCTCCTGCTCCAGCTTCAGCTCCAGCTCCCTCTCCCACTGCAGTTCCCACTTCGGCTACGGGTCCTGTCAAATGTTTATATCATCTGCGCCTTGATCTTCGCTCCGAAAGTGCGGCGGAAACATCAATTAAGCATTTCACAATTTATGAAATGCCCAATTGAAAGTCGCCTTGAATTTTATTTATTTCTTTTTTTGTTTACATCTGTCTGACGAGATCCTAATTGCTCTGAAGTTAGCAGGATGTTTATGAGTCCCATCTAAATTAGGCGGCACTTAGTGGAACTAACTGCAACTTGTGCTGGAATTAGCCAAGCTGAGCAATTAACTTGATTATTGTGTATCGTTTCAGTTGTGTCGAAAGCATTTTTAAAGCTGGAAATTGATTTATTTAATATGCATTTTAAGCAAGATTTTATGATTTTAATTGCTGACAATTCAAATATAACCAAAGCTGTTTAGTAGAACAATTCCCAATGGAGTCTGTGAGCAGGCGGGCCTCAGTCGTCTCTCTCTCTCATAAATGGGCTATATATATCTCCTTTCATGCTTTAGCTTGTCCAGATGTCTATATTCATAGTCAAAGCTGCCTAGCTCCAAAGGAGGAATCCCTTTCAGTCTATGCCAGGAATGCCTGAGAGCAGGACTAAATCCTTGTTGCTGTATCTCTGCCAAGAAAACTACCAACCAAATTTGTTGATAGCAGTTTTAAAATTGTAAAAGCTTTAATTATTTTATTATTATTATTTTATTATTTTTATTTTATTATTTTATTTAATTTATTCAGTTAACAAGTTGATACTATAGAAGAAGCTAAGCAGCTCAGTTGAAACCAAATTGATTTATTTGTTATTAAAGAAGTTGTTAAGAAACTTTAAGCCATGTTATTGGCTTAAGACTTAATAATAATAAAAAAATATATTTAATTATATTTATGTATTTTTTTTATTTACCATATCATTAAACATTTTATGTGTTATTCCAGCTAATTAAATTACATTTTCAAGTTAAATTTGTTAAATTAAATTAAATTTTTTACTGCTGGAAGAAAAATATTCAAATTTGATAGAAAAACTGAATTTTCTCAACAAGATTGAGCAGAAATAATTATTAAAGTAAGAAATAGATCAAAAATAGCTTAAGCTGACTTGGACTTAAATGAACTTTAAGTAAAAAAGGAAACTCTTAAAAAAGTATCTAAAATGCGTGAAAAACTCAAACATTCTAAGAAAATTCATCTGAATTAGTCGAAAAGATGTTAGCCAATGCATTCTGAGCGCATTGGAAACCGGCTTAAGCCGGTTTTTGTGGCCGCAACAACTGCATTGTTAAGGGGGCGGGGGGTGGCACAGAAGAACTTCTCAGCAGCATCTGCTGCAACTCGTATGTGCCTCATTTCATACACACGCACACACCCACACAGGCACAACATGACCTGGCAACAATTTTAAGAAAGTGCCTTTGGCAATTTGCATGCGCCGCTAAATTAACTGTGGCCATGCAACACGATGTTGCACGCTGCGCTCCAACTCTGCATATTTCTCACACTCGCATTGTGCCAGTGCCAGCCACTGTCAGAGATTATTTATAAATTGCCAGTAACTCAAGAGCTCTGTGGCATGTTGCATTACGGCAACATGAGGCATGAGGCATGAGCAACGTGCACACAGAAGACGCTCCACTTCCGGCCACACAGTTGCCAATTGCCAACTGGCAACAAGCAAGCAGCAACAACTGCTAACTGCTAACTGCTAGTTGCCACACATGCCACACATATTGTGCTGCTCAAATCAGCTCAGCAACCACTTGAGACGCGAGGCAATGGGCGTGGCACACACTGTCAACGCCTCAAATGATAACAACAACAATAACCGCACACTGCGCGAAACCAGAGCCCGTTAAATCTGAATCGAATTTATAATTTATTTTATACATTTTTAGGCACAGTTTTGGCACTGAAAAAAACAATTAATAAATAACAATAAAAAATAATAATAAAAAAAAATGGTTTTAATTTTCCAATTTTATTTATTTCACTGGTTCTTAAATTATATTAAATTTCATTTCTGATTCCGGCTGGCTCTGAAAATCGATCGCTTCATTCTTAGTTTATTTATTTACTGAAAATTGTTAAAAATTAATGTGAAAATTTGGTTTTTTTTTTGGCTTTCATCACATTTGAAATAATTAATAAATGAATTAATTAATAATAATAAATATATGGATATAAAAATATATGGATAGATAGGTGATAGATAGGAAGAGATAGGGATGGATACATATCTATATGAATACAGTAAGAAATATAGATAGGCAGATCGATAGATAGATAAATACATAGATAGATAATTAAGCAGATCGATAGATAAGTAGAGAAAGAAAGATATAAGGATAATTATTTAAATAGATATATATAAATATAATAAATACATTAATGGATAAGACAATTAGACAAATATAAGAATAATAATAGGTTAATATATATGTAGATCTATAGATAGATGGATCGATGGATACAGACATATAGATATATAAAGAAAGATGCAGATAGGTGGATAAATATATATATTATATACACAGATAGATAGACGGGTAGATAGATATATGCACATAAGCAGTTGATAGATAAATAAATAAATTCACAGATAGATAGTTATTTAGACAGATATAGATACGACAGATATACAGGATAGATAGATATATAAATATACCCTTAGATAGATAGATAGATTAGCTGACTAAGAGTAAGATAGATCTTCAGCCATCGCAACTGTTGTATAGGAGATGAATAAGCCAATATATTGAGATGAGGGTCATATATATATATATATATATATATACGTCGTGGATCGTATATCCATTTGCCAAACCATTCCATATGCTCTACGATGAAAGGGCCTCCAAGTTCTGGTGTCCAGACTGACTTGAGTAGAAGTTTGTTTGAAATAAAATCAACATCGATTTGCTGAGCATTCTGCATATATTATGTGTACACTTTAAAATATTTCTTATCTTTTAAAATAAATATAAATTTAATTTATTTTTAATTTAATGAAATAGAAAAAATAAAAAAAAGTCACACATATTTATAAAATAAAATAAAAACATAAATAAATAATAAACAGACAGAAAATATATATTGCCGATACATGTGCAGTGTGCATGCTGTTTTCTCTCAGTGCAGCATCAAGTGGAGCGAGTAACTTAAGCAACTTGAAATCGTATCAGATAACATCAACAAACAGCAGCTCAAATCCAAGAAAAATAACCAAAATAATAACTGCAACAAAAAGGGAAAGGGAAATGTCTAAACAAAGGCTCAAATTGTTGTTGTTGTTGTTGTTGTTGTGCAACACTTGAGTTACAAATCGACGCCTTTGTTTGTTCCTGCCTCACTCTCTCTATCTGCCTTACTCTCCCTCTCTCGCGCACTCCCTCTCTCTCTCTCTCTCTCAAGCCGAAAACTAAACTTGGCATTTGCATTTCCCACGTTGCCCCCAAAAAAAAATGTGTGTGTGGCAAACAGAAAAGTTTTCCGTAATGTCAAAGTCAACGTCAAAGTTGAAAATGTCAGCTGTGCCACAAAAGATGCAGCTACAGGCTACAGCTAAAGATACAGCTACAGGTAAAGATACAGGTAAAGATAGATTGGACCGTTAATTGGAATTTCAATTCACAAAAGAAATGCGAGAAAAGATAAATAGACGAAATTAACACGTACTCAGCTGAAAATGAGCAGGTAGTTGAGCATAAGGGACAGCCACACACACACACACGCCACACCACACACACACACACACACGCACACACAGATACAGATGCCGAGGCATAACTAGCCAAATAACCCTAATAAATAAGTCAAGTCTCGAGCGAGGCTACAAGTTAATAAGAGCATGTTGGCAGTTGGGGCAACAACTACTACAACTAAATGCCACACAGTCCAATGATGTTGCATGCAGCAGGTGTATAAGAGGGAGAGGGAGAGAAGGGGAGAGGGCACGACTTAAAGATGCCCTATAAAGCCTCAACTACTGCAACTAAATGTCTGACAAACCAAATATATTGCAAGCAGCACAAGAGTGAGAGAGAGAGAGAGAGAGAGAGAGAGAGAGAGAGATAGAGAGAGGGAGAGAATTATTTGGGAATACCTTTAAAAATCCCTATCCTTAAATATTATTTTACTTGCAAAAGATATTGATGTGAATAAGTTTGTACATAATAAATATTTGTAAATATTTTATTTTTATCTTGTTTTTTTTTGTATTCTTTTTTTTAGCTATAATATGTAAGATAAATTCCATATGATAAATTCCAAATTTTTGCGATACATTTGCAGATATAAGTTAAGATAGAAAAAATCTAGTTTTGTAATTGAAGCCCAACTTTTTTTTATTATTTATTTAATGGCCTCAAATTTGAAGGATTAAATTGTGAACAATAAATTGAAAATTAAATTAAATTTGCAAATGAAAGTGTTTAAAATTAAAAAGGAATACAAAAATAAATATAAGAAATGTGTAGGATAAATAAATAAATATATATATATATATATAAATCCTAATTTTTATTGATTTACCTATTTAATTTTGACTTACTACTGAAATAAACGAAAACTGAAAATAAAATTAAAAGTTGAAATTGAAAATATAAAAAATTAAATTAAATTGAAAATATAAAATATAAAGTAATAGATAAATAAATAAATAAGTAAAGATAGATGTGACATGAAAGGTGTAAATATAATATTTAATATTAGTAAGCATTATTTTTGGGTTTTATTATTTTTATTATTATTATTATTTATATATATTATTATTATATATATATTATTTACATTATTTTTATTATTATTATTAGGAATTGCATAACTTTTGCAGCTCAGAAATAATATCGGCTGCAAGATACATTTACGACTTTAGAGGTTTATCATATCTAGCCTCCTTTCACCTGTTATATGACCCACTCCAGTATACCCCATGATTAGGCACTTGATGCTTACAGGGTATACGAAGAAAAGAAAAGTTAATTAAGGTGTTTGCCCGCAACAGGAACACCAACAACAACAACAACAACAAAGACAGACCTTATAAATGAGATATTTATCTAGAACTGGACACTGGTAGGGGCAGGGGACAGGGGCAGGGATAGGTGCAGAGGCAGGGGTAGGTAGAGAAAAGCGAGTGATGTGCGTTCGGTTTCTGGTTCTGGTTGTGGAACCAGTTTCGGAGTGTTTGCTTTTGAAATGTTTGTCATTATCGTCGTTAACTTTTTGATGAGTCGAACGTGTGTGATAAAAGTGTCGCAAGGATTTTGATTGGGAATGGAAAAGGGAAGGGGAAGGGGCAGGGAAGGGGACACCAAAGCGTAAAGAAATGACAAAAGAAAAACCTAATAACGCAACTCACACATACACTCACACACACCCATACAGTTGGTACAGTAGTCTCTCAAACACAAAGCAACAAAAATCAAAATTTTATTTTGAAATTTGCATTTATTTTATTATTTATATTTTGATTTTAGTATGAAAAAATGTTTGTTTCAAAAATAATAGTGCTTAACAGAAGTAATTAAGTAATTAATTAATTAATTATATGCAAAAATATATGTAAAAAATGGATAATTAAATAATTATTATGCAAAAAATTAAGCAAACACAAAAATTATTTCTGTTAATTTTTTAATTACTATCGAATTCTTTTCTACAACTTTTGCATATGCCTGAAAAAGTATCCAGAAAAATATTAACAAAAAAAAAAAGTTTTTTTTAAATATTTTAAAATAATTATATCTGAATGAATATAAATTTTATTGACGGCAGCGATTTGCATAGATTTATAATTAAATTTTGAAAATGACTTAACAACACTTAAAAAAATTCATTTTTTTTATATTTATTATTATTTTTCCATAAATGTTTCCATAAAATCATATTAAAAGAATGATCAAATTTTAATAATTTTTTTAAAATGTTTATAATTAAATAATAGCAAGTTTATCTGGCTTGGTAAGGATAGTTTGGTAAACAAGCGTTTTTTATATAAGAACTGATCTATCGATTATTATTTCTATATAAGCTATATGATGTAGAAAACTGATCTAATCGATGATCGAATATAAAAGTTTTCCTTTGATGAACTACTTTTTCCACCGATTCTGTCTATAAAAACTAAATGATATAGTTGTCCGATCTCAATCAATTTTTATTCGAATATTATTGATTTGGATATCTGGGAAAACAAAGAAGAAGAAGAAGAAATATAATCAGAATATAATCGAAATAAAATACAAAAAAAAATGTTGGTCCCTCTGCAAAGGTTAAAAAAAAGTAATTATAGATTTTTAACGGTTTGTGAAATGCTAACATGGTACTACAATTTTCCGAGTTCTCGAGCTGGCCACTTATCGAGCGTTCACTGTATCTGGCGGGGACGGGCAGTCGGTCTGAAGTCGGACTTAACTCGCATGTATGTTTCAGATACAAATTGCCATTAGTTTATTGAGCGGCTGGAATTTATGACTCTTCGTGCTGCATGCGGCATGCGGCATGCTTTCACTACACTCTCCGCTGCCACATGCCGCATGTGGCATGCTGTGCGTGTGTGTGTGTGTGTGTGTGTGTCGTGGCCAACCACGCAACAGACGCACGAAAAATGCGCACAAATCTCAGACTCGCTCAGTCACATGTGGCTCCTCTGATGTCCTCTCTGCTCAACCCCCTCCCCCCTGCTCCAGACACCCCCTCCACCCACTACTCATGCGTCTACCTCAGCAGACGGCACTTTTGGCATTTGTGGCACGTACAAAATTCATTTGTTGCACTATTTGATGAAAATGAAATCAAATTAAATTTTCGGCACAAATTCAAAGTGAAATTTCCTTCTGTGCCCACGTACACTGAGCAAAATCAAAAATCTTTTTCACTAATAACAAAAATTTTGACTAAAGAATAAGAAAAAAATCAAGTTAAAATAAAAAACAATAAATTTTGTTTCAATTGTTTTAGCCTTAAATAAATATTAATACAATTTGTTCGCTAAGTGCAGCAATAAATTTCTCTCAGTGTGTGTGGGCATTCTGCGAAGCATTTTCCTTGCCCTTAACCTTCTTATACCCTGTAACCAGTATAGCGAAGGGTATACTAAAATTGCAACGGGCAGCACTTCCTTACACATAAGGTATATATATATATATATATATGTATATATTCTTGATCAGCATCTAAAGAGGAGATTATAAAGCCAAGTTCGCCTTTGAGTCTATATAAATTCGCCGATCTCAGAAACTATAAAGGTTGGATAACTCAAATTTGAAATATACGCAGATTAAGCTTATTTCAAGTAATCGATAAATTTCAAACTTTTAGCCTCATCGATAAGAAATCGATAAAAATCGATGTGGAGTATTTTTATACCTTGACATAATAAAAAAAAAATGCAAAAATAAGTTTATATCTAAATCACATTATGTAAATTTAGCTAAAGGGTATCTCCAAGTCGATCCTTCTCTTCTGTTTCCTTTTTGCTGTCCTTGCAAATATGTGTATGTTTTTTTATTGGTAATATGTTTTCAAGTTTGGCATCTGGAAAATGCCCAATTTCGCCTGGCTGAGAATGTGGACAACACTCAACCCAACAGCAATTAGTAATGGCCACAGCTAAATGTATATGTATCTATATCTGTAACTGTATCTATATCTATACCTGTATCTGTATCTGTTTCTGTATCTGCATCTGTGTCTCTGACTGTTTTTGTATCTTTTGACGAACTGTCTGCAATTAATTTTGTTGTTTATCAAATTGATTGTAAAAACAGAAATTTCAAGCTTTAATTTTAAATACCTTTTAGGAAAAAAGGCAGAGAATAGAAAACAAATGAGTGAGGAAGAGAAAATTGAAGAAGAAGTGAAGATATGGAAGAGCTAAAGAAGAAAACGGAATAAAAAGGGAAGCAAATAGCAGGCGAAAAGAGAATAAAAATTTATTCAAAAATTGAAATTGAAAAAAAATCGGGAAAGAAATAAAAAATAATTTAAAATTCTAAGCAAAATAATTAAAAATTGAAAGCAGGATCGGTAATCGATTTGTATCGATATATATGAATCATGGGCACATATTGAAAAATGATATATTAAATTTCACCTAATAATAATAAAATAGTAAAAACATAAATCAAAATAAATTACTAGATTAGGAGCAAAAAAAAACCGTCCATTTCTGCAAGTGAATTAATCGATTAATCACTCAATTTACCAACACTAATCACAACTACAACGGCGAAATTGAAAACCACACAAAACACACAACAACAACAACGAAGGAATTCTCTCTTCTGTTCTCAGTTCACAATTATGCCATAATAATAACTGTAATCAGGCTCTGCTCCTAGTTACAATTTGCCCATAAACATAACAAGAAACTAAACAGAAACAACAGCAAGAACAACAAAAACAACTGCCGGCATTTGCCCAAATCAAAACAAGTTGCACACACAGGCAGCTCTTATACTGCGCGTATAAGTGCAGTGAAAACCAGTATTTGCTGCTCGTGCGCTCCACCAAAGAGAGACCCGCTGCATTTAAGAGCATTGCCAATATTTATATAAAGTTGAAAAGCTAACTTATTGTTGTGTAATTTATTTATAGTATAAAATTACTATATTTACATGATATGCCTCTTATAGGAGCGATAAAAATAAAATAGTAAGCAATAAAATCCAATCTGTCTCTTAAAATTTTTCTCTTTCAACAGCCCTCTCTTTCATTGTATGCTGGCACCCACATAAGGAAAAAAAAAACACTGGTTAAGACTCTGCTCTCTGTGGCTGCGCTGCCAGCAGCGCTGCTCACTCGTTGCCCGTTCAGTTTTCTCAGAGCAGCCGTCGCGTTCGCACGGAGAGCGCATTGCGTAAAACAAGAGCAAAAAGCAACTGAAGCAAAAATAAAGTTTTCGTTCGTTTCGTGTGTTTTTTGCGCAATTATTGTTGGCAGTAAAATTGGTTAAATGTGGCCAACAAATAACGCCATTTAATGCAAATGTGTGAAAGTGTTGTCTCTAAATAAAAATATTACAAAAAAGAAAAACAACAACCGTCTTTGTTTAACGCATCTGTAAAACGTGCGCGAAACAAAAAAAAAAACAACAACAACACTACAACAAAAACAACAACAACAATTAACATTTGGAGCAGCTTTCAAAAACGGTAAGCGCTGCACACGTACCAATGTAAATTGCACCCATACACGCATAACAAAAATGTAATATAACATTACACTTTGAACCCGTTGCTTGTTGTTGTTGCTGCTCTGTTAGATTGTCATCTCGCTCTGACCCGCTTGTTGAGATCAGTTGTGCGCCATTAAGCGGTTAATTTGCGCTTTACATTATAACTGTTATGGCACTGTAACAACTGTTTTTTGTTACAGTTGCACACACACACACACACACACTTGTACTCTTTCTCTGTGCATTATTTCCGCCACTTTCTTTAATTGTTCTCTTTAAATCTAACTGCATTTGGCCTTGACGATTTTTGTCTTTTCTTCTGCAAGTCAAGCCTAAGCTCTGCATCGAAAGCTCAGCCTATTAGCAAAGTCTTTGCGTGTCCGTGCGTGAGTGTGTGTGTGTTTATTTTTGCGGAACCAGTTTAAAAGAAAGAAGAAAAAAACAAACAGCGTAGCAAGAAGTTCATTTGCTTTGAAAAAATAAAAAAGCTCAACAGGTTTTTAGTTTTTTACTCACGTTTGTTTCGCTGTCGTTGTTGTTATTTAGCTGGGAATTTCTGTGGCTGGCTTGAGGCTAATTAAATATGCACAATTCCAATGGAGAGTGGGGGGGTGGGGTGTGGTGCTTTCCACTGGAAGTGATAAGCAGAGATAAGAAATATACAAAAATTAAAATCAAAATGCTAATTAAAAATCACAACTAATCGCAACTGTTGTGCAAATTAAATTATGTATTTTTTAGGATTTACAAATACATTTATATATATCTATAGTATATAGTTATATGTATACTTATTTATATATGAAAATCATTTTAAATGCGCTCAACAAAAAGCACATTAAATGAGCGATAAGAAGAATAGAGAGAGTTCACACTGAGTTTATCAAGCCAAGCTGAGCCAAGAATTTGTACAGTATGTGCAGCAAGTATTTTGTCTAAGCAAAAATAAATGCATTTAAATTCAAATTTACTCTTTTTCTAATTGAAAATAAATAATAACCAGATTTATGGATTTCAATAATAAATAAGAAAAAATAATCTCTTTGAAACAAATATAATCAAACAGATGTTTTGAGAATATTTTATTTTATTTTAAATTTTGCAAGAGCTTTTTGAGCCGATCCCGTTTGATGTATGGCTGTGTAAATATATGTATAGTGTATATCTATTTATTATGCTTATATGCATTTATGTTGGTATGCAATTATGTTTATATGCATTCTCTGAGCAGTTGTCAAACTTGTAAGCATATTCGCTTCAAACATGTATCTATACATAATTTGTATATAAGCAACTATGTTCGTATGTATGTTTGTATCTATGCTTGTACACATGAATATAACATTGGTATTTGTGTGCAAATGTCAGTAAATGTTTATATGCATTCTATCAGTAACTGTAAACTTTGTTAATATTTATTGTTTATCAATAACGGAATGGAATAAAATATTCTAATATATAAATGTTTATTGATTTAATTCCATATCTATTTATTTATGTGCAAAATTCTTCAACTAAAACTGTTCTACGGTCAAACTTGAAATAAACTAAAATTTATTAATGATAAATTTCAAGGCTTTTGCTATATATATCTTTGTACAATCTTTGACTTAAATTTGGGTCAGTTTATGTTACTTTGAAAAAAACACAATTGAAAAAGATAAAAAGTAGAGGAAAAAGAGGAAGAAGAGGAAGAAACTGAACATGGTTTCAGTTTTCTTGTTTTGCGGAAGTCATTTAACTGTCTGCTGAGCACAACAACAACAACAATAGGAAGAAGAAGCAGAAGCGATACTGAAGAGATTTTTTGCATTTTGTTTGGCCCATGTTAGAAAGTGGCCCACAATTGCGGCCAAGAATGAACCTTAACTGTTTAAAAACCATTTGTTAAATCGACAAGGCAATTTTTTTTTTAAGTATTTGTTTGCTTTTTTCTCTGTGCATATTTTTGTAGGACTTCTTTTTATTGGCCAAAAGTACTTTTCGCTACAACTTAAAAAAAAATAAAATGAAATAATTGAATAAAAAAAGACTTTAGCAATTGATTTCACTATTTTTTTTTTGCACATGTGTTTAAAATGTTGACAGCTGGCAGAGCTAATTATTTGCTACACTGTAAAAACGAATAAATAAATGAGTTTCAAAATAGGAGATTAAAATAAATTGAATTTAATTTTTATTTAATATATATTTATTTTGCGTGCTTTTCAAGGCTAATTTTGTGCTGATTAAATTGAAATTTTCATGTCAAAGTTCGATCACGTTCTAATCTCAAAGGCCTCGTAGCTGTATTCCTGAATAGTCTTAAGATTCTTGATAACAAACTCCTTGATGGCTGCCACATACTCGGCAGCTGCCACAATTAGCTGCTTGAAAGTCTCGATCACTTTACCCTCGCCCTGCAATTGCCCCTTGTAAAAGTCATCTGAAATCCGGGTAACATAGCCCCGGAGGCCCAGCAACTGGGCCTGGGCAGCGGCAAATAGTTCGAATGCCTCCTTGGGCACCTCACCGTGGATCTCGAAGTCGCAAGACACAAGATTAGGCTTCGATTCTGGGGCAGCCATTTATCTATGTAAACTGTTTGTGGGGAGTTACGAGAAAATATGTGAACTTATTTTGAATGCCTGCTTTGAAAATGAGAAATGAGAAGAAACAAATATTTAGTTTGGATTGAACAGAATTTCGACACAAAATACTTCCAAAAAAATTATTTCCGCACAATGTTATGTGGATGTATTAGAAATAAATATTAGAAATATTAGAGAAATCTAGAGAAATTAGAGAAATCTATATCCCAAACCTTAGAAACAATCTTCATAACTTACCAACACAAATTCTTAATCGGGTTGAGATCTGTGAGAGGCTGTGAAATGGTCAAATCAATGGTGACAAATGGTAGCATAAAAAAGTTAAAAGCCCAACGAAGAGTTGATATTTGGAATTGTGATTTGTAAAGTACGTACAAATTTATATATTAATTTATTGATCTGCATAGTCTGACTGTCCATCTCCCCCACTTATTCTCACAGTGCACTTGTTTTGCTATGCTTTGTCTTTGATGAGTCAACAGTTGTTTTGAAGCCGCAAGCAAATAAGCCTGTTGCTGCTGCTCTCAAACGCTTCGCTTTAAGTTGACCGCCATATTTGTTTTGGCTCTCTTTCTCCGCCTCTGCGTCTGCTTCTGACTTGATATGAGCTTTATCAATAAAGAGCTTCCCGCTGTGACGTCAGCAGATCGTGCATAATTCGCGAGCTTATTACAAAAAGAGAGAGAGAGAGATAGAGAGAGAGATAGAAAGAGATACGAAGCGCTTAATTAAGAGCCAGCAATATTTATTTTTAATATATTCAATTAGTTACAGAAAAAAAATGGGCTTTTACCCACAGTTCCCGCTGCGACATTCTTGAACACTTTAATGACGTTTTTTCTAATTCACTGCCCACCTTCCCCTCGACTTGCCTAATGCCTTCATCAGCTGCAGAAGCAGACAAAAAATTGAGGGAAAATCTCATTAATATTCGAGCTCTCTGTTCATTTTTTGTTCTTGTGCAGCGATGCGATGCAACTACACTGGCACAAAAAACTGATAACCACAACAGGAAACTCAGATCTTTACTAAAGTTATAAAGTTTTTAATTACTTTTTAAATGAGCATAAAATTATTCTGCAAAAGTCATTATGCATGACTTAACTATTTCTCTCAGTGCAATTGCTTGATTAGCTGGCTTGGCCTGCCTTTAAATCGATTCCCTAATTACTCTCTTCGCCCCGCAGCTGTTGTCACGTCCGTCTATCTAAATAAGACATAAAATGTATGACTCTCTATAAAAAAAGCTAACCGAGAAAAAGGAAAAAAATGAAAAGGAAATGTATAAATAATAAACCTCTCTGGCTGGGTGGGCAATTAGCTGCCACGCCCACGTTTACCGCACATTTCCAGCATATTTGCCACATTGCTCACTGGCCATTTGAATGAAGTACGGGTGGCACAGCCAGCAACAACATTAGACGCGCCTAAACGTTCAAATTAGCGAACCACCAAAGTCACAAAAAGCAGAAAAAAAATGAAATGAAAGAGAAATTTAATTAAAGCAACGTTAAAAAAAAAAATAGAATGCATAAATTTAAACACGGACACGCGCCCCGCCCCCTCTCCTACACCCACCTGGCTTGTAATTTTGTAACCTCAAAGCAAAACAAAAAACGTGTAATTTTCACGGTCCCAAGCTGCCACTTTCCCCGCCGCACACCCCCTCGCTTTTACTAGCCCAGTCCCAGCACAATGATTAGGGTCAGCAGGAGACAGCCCAAAATATGTACATATAAAATATTAAAATTATCTATTTAGCAAGCCGAGGCTGGAATGCTCTGGAAAAAAATAATATATGTAATTAATATTATTATTAATTTTTTCTTTATATTTTGCTTATTTTCAAAAGGTAAACAATTAAAGCTAGAAATATATACACAAAAGGGAATATGAAATCCGGATATAAAAATGTAACCAGTCAGAGTATTATCCGATCTAATAGTATTTTCCCAGCTGGATAACTATTAGTATCTATCTGTTAATTGCTATATTAAATAATTAATTACAGTATGTGTGACTAACTAATTTTGTTGACTCATTTACTTTACTGTGAGTTCTTTTATGGTTGATATCTTTTGTGAAGTTCCACACAAATTGTTGGGAAAATTCAACACTTTGGATGAAATCGACTGAAAAGTTCGATTAACTCATTAAACACTTCTAATTCTGCTGACTCATTTACTTACTCGAAAACTACTGAGTTTCTCATTCCAAGATTGAAATATAGATGAAAAGTGCTTTTTTCATTCGATTTCCTTTGAGCTACATTTCAAATTGAAATTTTGATTTGTTCTTATAACGATTATGTTGAATGTTGTTATTAATTTTGATAATAAATAATCATTTAAAATAAAAATAAAAATGCCAAAAGTTAATGTTTAAATTCACAATGTTTTAAAGCAGAGCAAGGCCTTAAGCAGCAGTTAACAAAGCAAATCGAGTTGACAATTTGTCAACCTTTCAAATTGTCAGTTTAACACTTTGCCAACCTGATTAAGTATTTATGATGATCGTCGCAAAGGGTATACAAAATAAGAGGAGGAGACGAGGTTCCGCTTTAGCGGCGGCAGCAGATTTTAGTTTTATCTCTGTGGGTTTTTGGCAAAGATAAAAGCATTTGTCATTAGCATAAAACGCCAAAGGTTTTCCTCGACTTGCCTCGCGAATTTCACTTTCGCCTCCACAAACAGACCCCAAATATTTGAACTTCATTCGAGATCCAGACTACGGCGGCCATTCACTACTTGACTTATGGCCTTTGACCTTTGCTCCTAATGACTATTTGCTCATTATTTAAATTAAAACCCAATTTTAATGCAAGCCGATATGAAGAAGAAGCTTCTTCTTCTGTGCAACAAGCATAGCAAAATATGTTTACCTTTTAAGAGAAGCATACCAAGAGCGCTGTGGTCAGCTAATAAATACCCTGTAACCAAATTAAGCCACCTTTTTATAATATTATTGAATAAAAAATAAAATACAAACATTAATTTGTAGATAGGAATTTTGATTGTAAATAAATATTCATATGATATTTATATATATATATTAATTTTTTGAATTCGTGAAAAATCTACACAATTTGGTTCAGCTAGATATACCCACCATCTTTAATGTTTACAGGGTATGACACAAATTTCATGCTAAGAAACACTTAAGAACCGAGAGCGATAAAAACTGAGATAAAAAATGAAATGCCAACATAAAAAGTGCAGTAAAATCATCAACCTCAAAACTAAATCATGTTTCAGAAATATCGTGCAACAAGCACGAAAAGAGAAATGCAAACATTTCCGCAGGCAAACAACTCAAATTGATGGGTATCTTAAAAGAGTCCAAGCCGCGTTATACATATATGTAGAACAACAAAAACACAAATGTCATGCTTCGCTGAGTCCGTCTGTGGCACTTGAGGAGGGCAAAGGGAGGGAGTAAGGAGAAGCAAAGGTGCAGCCCCGAGATGGAAGCCACCGATTAGCGGAACAAGTGGACGAAGCCATTGATGATGATGACCAACTGACAGATAACGGAGAGTCACAGGAGTCGGCTTTCGACACATTCATCGCCCAGTGCTCAATGCTAGAACAGCCCTCGTCTTTCCCTCCTAGCTAGAGAAGCACCCTCTTTGATAATTGATAACCATCTAATATAGCCTGGGAATATTCTTCAAACTTGAATTGCAGTCAACATATTTAACTAGTGCAATTAATATTCTCGAATTGTCTACTTTATAAGTAGAATGCTTCAAGTCTTAAAAATGGCCAAAAATATATACTTTTATTTACTTAATAATATGTTCATAATAAAACAAAAAAAAAAGGTTTTCCCATTCACACTTAAAGTTTAGTATGACATTAATTTAAAATAAAAGAATAATTTAAATAAATGATTTGCTTTTGAGTTCAATTGGCGATTTAAGCCAACTGTCAATTTATTGACAACCTCTTCAACAAGTCATTTTAGCTTCAGCATTTAGTGTTAGTTTGGCTAATGACATGCAAAAATCGTTTTTCTTACGAATTTCGGTTTGCTTTTGTGCTTGCTTGTGCGCAATGGAAAATAACATAAACAAAAAACAAACAGAGAAAATCGTCATTATCTTTTAATTAACTTTCTAGGCCATTTGCGAAAATGACAAAAAGTTTTGCTCCATTCTAATTGTACAGCGAGCGGTGGAGTCTGTTTTGTGTTTATCTTGTGATTGCTTTTAGTTTTAGTTTTTCCCCGACAGTTTTCATGCCAAACAGAATTTTCCTTTTCATTATGCTAATTTCGCTGGGGTAAATAATTACAGGGCGCAAATTGAAACAGACAGAGAGAGATAGAGCGAAAGACAGAGAGAGAGAGAGAGAGAGAAAGAAATGTTTGAAAGTAATTGTCAACATGGAGTTAAATACACACTCACAAACACACACACACACACACACACACACACACAAGTAGCAACAATTTTATCCCAACTTTAAGCCAGTTTTTTGTATTTTCTTTGTTGTTGATTTTCCCGAGTTCGTTTAATCGGCTTTTCTTTGAAAGCCGCTTGTTGTTGGCTTTCCCACGCTGACTGACTGAATGAGTGATTAACATAATCGAAATGAAATGAAATAAATGTAATTTTTATATTCTAATACCGGAGGAATCATATTTATATATAGCCACATATTTTCCATAATTTGAAAGCTAAAATCACCAGATTTGACTGATAGAGTTTTGGTAGAACCCTTTCTTGGTAAGTGATTATTTTTGATCAGCCACAAAAAGTGGATTTAATCAGCAAAAAATCATTTTCTATTGTGGGTTCTTGGTTTTTTTTCTTTTCTTTTCTTTTCTCTTGTGCCTCTAATTGAATTGTTACATTGAGCGCAGCAAGAATAGAGTTTTAGGTTGCATGCTCAAGCTGCTACACAGCGAGAAAAGTGAATTGAATGTCTTAATTGGTGCGAGAGAGTCTAAAGTCTGAAAAAGTACTCAAAGTTAATACAACACCTTTTCTCGCTGTGCAGCTTCTGAAATCATGCGACCCCATTGGGTCCCAGCGAGTAAGCCGCAAAGTTATTTCCGAGTGCATCCATCGTGTGGCAACAGTTTGGGTCTGCTACGAGTAGGCAGCTAGCAGAGCTGAGCTGGCTCAGCACTAAATTTGTCAGTCAGTGTTTTTTTTTAAGCTGTGCTGGTTCATTCAACTTGGCTTCTTTCTGCTATGCGCCACAAAATGTTGACAGTGGTTCGATAACTTTTCAAGTTCTAAGCTGGTCATTAAAAAACATGAAAGTCGCTTTTGTGTCTGAGTGTGTGTGTCTCTCTGCGAGTGAATGTTGGTAATTTCAGCATTTGGTTTGTTTGTTGAATAATTTATGCGCATCGTACCAATAATAATAACAGTAATTAATGCGATAAGAACATTGAATATCAACCATAGTCAAAATCAACACGCCAAATGGGTCTCCACATTCGACCCACGCGTCGCGTCTCATTTTCAAACGTTAAACGGCGAAATGAAAACCAGCCACAAATAGACGAAGATTGAATACTCTTGCAGATGAATGATAAATATATAGATATAAATATAGAGATAGAGATAGAGAAAGAGAGAGAGATGGAAATAAATATAGAATATATTTATACTCCGACTTTCAATAGGTACTCCAAGTTAAATTCAGTCAGTTTAGGAACCCCAAAAAATATAAATTAAATATATTAATTAGAAATAAACCATAAATTAAATAAAATACTTTAACCGCAACTCAGAACAGGAACTGGAATCAAAATGCAACTTTTTGTTGTTAAAAAACCTGTTAAGTGAAAAGATATTATGAGTCCACATGGATGCACTGCTTTCTATAGTTTCAGATGCGTCACTAGATTCGTGACAAAGTTTAAATATCCCTCTAGTACTAGTCTAAATAAATAATGATAAAAAACAGTCATTAAAATAGGTAGAAGAAGTGTGGGTAAAACCCGCATAGAAAGCAAAGTTTTACAAACATGGAAAAAAAAAGAACAACAAAATTAAAGTTAATTTTATGTTTATGACAAATTTATTATTTATTTTTCTTTGTGTCGTTGGTGTCTTTTTCTGCTGCGGCTTGTGGAGTCGCACAGCGGGTAAACATTTTAAATACCCCAATCTCTAGAGAGATAGCTGGCGGAGTGGGAGTGGGAGTGGGAGGAAGAGGAGTAGGAGAAGGTTTTTGTGTTCGGATTCGATTATCGCAGTCGATTTGGTTGGTGGGTGTTCCTTCTCTTTTTTAACAGGGTCATGGGTCATAAATAAAACGCAGCTATGGCTCTATTTACATATGCAAGTGTGTGTGTGTGTGTGGGTGGGCGTGTGTGTGTTAATGTCCATGAATCACACACACGGCATTCAAATTGCCGACAATTCTACTTGTTGGTGGACAAAACTGATTGCCATATAATTTGAGCAATTTTCTCCAATTGATTATTCAGTCAGTATCATCAGCTATAATATATAATGTATGTACTAACTGAAGTATCTGAAGTAATTTTTCACAATTACCCCATGTTCGCTGATGACATTTGTACACTCAAAAAAACAGTAGAGTAGATTCAAAGTAAAAGAAGAGGCAAAGATAAATTTTCTTTTTTTCTTGATTCAAGTACTAAAACATATCAAATGTGAGCAGAGCATCAAAAGTGCGACTTTTAGAATATGTTCTTAGATGGAGTCCGATTATTCAAGAATAAACCACTTTGCATCAAATCATTTGCATTGCCATTTAAAATAATTCATTCTTTCCAGTAGCAATCATGAATTTGATTACGATTAAAAAAGCAGCAAATGAAACTCGATTCACATGCTAAAAAATGTGGGCAGACCCAAAGCATTCAATTATATATACAACTGTATGGGTATTATCTTGCTATCCAGTCAAGCACGGGTCTAATATCGTGCAAAAGCAATATCTTACATCAGAGTCAAGTAGTTTTCCCCCAGTTTTCATATTGTCTCGACTTGGTTATCCACATTTAATTCGCGTTCAGTTTGCACTGAACAAGAGCTTAAAAAATTACAATAATTGTTTCCAGTTCTACAGTCAGGTATTAAATTCAATCATGTGAGATAAGTTCAACTTATGAATAAGCCACTTATTTACATAGATATTCTCACCTGAACCGGTTTTATTTATTATTATTCCGTTTTTCCCTCCATTTTCTGTTGAAGAAATATTGCAGTCTCCATTTACAGGGAGATGAATAATATTCTTGGAGATATTAATAACAACTTGCTTGCCATTTTTAAAGGGTTCTGGATTTAATTATTATTCATTAATTTCATACGAGACTCGTACTTAAATTGTGCTTGATTCCGCTGAAATGAAGAAGTAGTATTATCGACTATGGCCAGATATCAGAGACGAATGATTTCTTTTGACAGTTGCTTGCAATTGAAGATTAAAGATTGAGAATTTTGATTCATTATCATATACTTAAAATAAATACGGTTAATTGCTTCAATGATTTGTCAGGCAGGCAACTCAAATCAAATCATTTGTCATTCTTTTTTGCACTCTTCAAATCAACCCATGCTCTAAAAGTATTTACCTGAAAATATCTCATGTCATCAGCTTATATAGATACGCCATGATTCGGGTATTTGATGGATTGCGCGCCAAGCACTCGTTGAAATTTGCTTCTCAAGATAATCCACTTGCCAGAAAGATATCATTGATAAGTAGCGAAGCGTTTGGGGTTGTGTTGTGGCACAATTCTCAAGAAATACAAATCGTCGCACTTCTCGACTACAGTCAGAGTAGTTTTTTGCGATAAGACAAAACTTTGCAGATCTCCCTAGCATTATCTTTCAGATATTATCCTGGATTCTTTAAATTTATATATATTCATTAGGAATGTATTTTGAATTGCGGATTTGTTGCAATATTTTTTTTTATTGTTTTTATTTTATTTATTTTATTTTATTACTTATTTTTTTAAAGTGTTATTTCACTTTAATATTGCTTTAGGTAAGGAACAAAAAATAAAGCTGAAATCATTCTCGAAAACTTTGTATATCGCACCTTTTGCGAACTCTTGATGACTTGTTTGCATGTCCTGGCATTCAAGCTGTCGCCACTCAACCTGAATATTGATCAATTATGGCCCGCAGCAGAAAGGTCTTTCGTTCACTATCCTCTATAGCCGCCCCCTCCTCCACCTTCCGCATTGTTTGTGCTGCACAGTAGCAATTAGCGTTTGGCCCATTATCGTCATCATCATCATCGGCACACAATACTCCCATATAGTTTTGTACATTCATATCAATCAGTCTGTTTGCTAAGCCACTCTTCTACTTCTCTCTATTTGCAGGTAAGCATTTTGATGTGATACCTGAAATAACAACAACAACAACAACAACAACAGCAATTGAGTGAGTATTTTTGAGGGAGCTTTTGTGATCCACTTCAGAAGGACAGCTTCCCGCTTGTAATTTGATGCCCATTCTCCAAGTCATTTCTTTCTTTCATTCGGGTTCCTTTTGTTCCATTTATGGGAATTAAGTTCGCTTCAAACTCAAAAAAAAAAAAAAAAAATACTTTCCCACACAAAACAATAGCAAGGAAATATGAACTGAACTGAACTGAAAAGCTTAAGAGCTTCAACCAAAAAAAAACTAGCACAAAACAACGTTGAAATTACCAGCCAGCTGAGCCCAATAACAATTTTCTGGCTACAAATTGAGCACGTATATAAATATATCTATATATATATATTGATTCTGTGAAAATTATATCAATTATCATTAGTTGCTGGCAATAAGAAAAACTTGAAGCTCACATTTTCCCAACAATTGATGACAGTTGAAAAGAAAATTGTTGGCGGCAGGGGAGGAAACGTGAATTGCATAAAATTCAAAGTTAAATAGCATCGAAAATTTTGCTGACTTTTCTTTTTTGTATTGAGGCTTTCGGGTCTTTGGACATGGAATGGGTACTTGGTGGATTGGGATCGGGATTGGCCTCATTAGAAATCCTCGGAAGCATTTAATGCCAATTGAAGCGGCTCCCAAAATGAAATAAAACAAAATTAATGAGCTACAATTGGTGCGCAGTCAACAACAACAACAACAACAAAAAATACATTGACCAGAATAGATATAAAAATAAATTAAATTAAGCGCTTCTTTCTCAAGATTTTTGGTCCGTGCAGACGGCGATGACGAAAAAGAAGAAGAAGAAGACGAAGATGTACGGCGGGCATTTTAAAAAGTTTTTAGCCCAATACGTCTGGGGCACAATTGATTGTAAATAAGCATCCACACACCCACACACACACACACACACCCACACACACACACAAACACGCATGCAGACAACATCTTAAAAGCAAAGCAAATCGAAAATCGTGACAGGAATGCCTAAGAAAATTGCCACACTCGGAAAAACCAATTGGCAACATGGCAAAGTTATATCAACAAAATAAATTTTGCAAAAATATATTAATTTTTAAATTACTTACTTTTTTTTATTTATTTTTTTTCAAGTCTCTAATATTTAAAGTAAGATTTAGAGTTGATTTTTTGAGGAATTCATTTGACTTGCAATTTCGCTGGACAAAGTACAACATATTTTCTTCGAGTGCTGAGTGGGCTCAGTTACCGAAATTGTTCGGCAGCCTTTTTCTTTATTCCATTTAGCCATGGATCGCCTTAATTGCAGCACACACAGTGCTGCTCCACATTTGATTCAATCAAACGCAGATCCATTGAATTTCTTTTTTATTTGTTGGTTGTTTTTTTTTTTGTCGTCCTTCTCTTCTGCTTATAATTGAAATTGCTTTGCGTTTGGAAAAATGAAATAGAAGGCAGCACATTTTCAATTAATTTGGCAACCGCAAAAGCAGCCGCAAAGAATTTTATTTATTTATATTGAGCCTGCTGCTGCTGCTGCTGCTGCTGCTGCAAGAGTCAAAGTGTCAAAAGCGTCCCCCCAAAACAGTTGGGCGGCAAAAGTAAGTTGGGGATGGGGGAAGTAGACGCACTTTTTCCCCACCAAGTGCAAACAAATCAAGCGACAACGTTTTATGGAAACAGTCCTGGTGGTAAGGGATGGGGCGGGTGGAGAGGTCTTATGTTGTTAGGGGGCATTTTTATGTAGATTTTATTTGCAGCAGTCGCGAGTCAAGAAATTCACACAAACAAATTGAATTTTGTATCATTTTTTATACACACACCCCACGCACACACACACACACACACACACACACACACAAAACATAAAGGGTCTTCTTGTTTGCCGTATGTCCCAAAAAATGCTGCCACAGTTTTTTTTTTTATATTTTTATTCTTATTTTTAAACCAAGCAAGAGTTTGGCATGCTTTATGACTCTGATTTAATGTTTTCATGTTTGCATATGTTTATGAATGTCAAAAAAAAGAGATAATAATAACAGAAAAATCGCATCTCTTATTAAATTTATATTAACTTAATAAATGTCTTTCTAAATAAATAAATAAAATATTTATTCTTAGTCTCATTTTTATGATATTTAACGTGAGAAATTATTAGAAAAAAAAATATAATAATTTAAAAAATATTTATGCTTTTTCACATGAAAGCAGTTTGCTCAAAACTTTCATAACTTATTGTTTCATGAGTCTGTCATTAACCTTTAGTTTTTATTTTTAGCCCGAAGGGGAATACAAAAGTTACTTTTAAATTATACACAAATCACGCAATTACCATTTTCACAATTTTTATCCAAACTCACTTATCATGCTTAAATTCATCAATTAATCTTCGAACTAATCGACACATTTTATTTTAATGATAAATAAATTTAAAAAATAAATGGAGTCCTTTACCTTCCCACTGCCTGGTAATATTTAATATAATATTTTGGAGGCAAAGTCATCAAAAGGGAATATTTCTGAGAACAGCAGAACAAGATGATCAATTAATTCTAAGCTTAAATAAACCTCAGAAAATTTCATTCAGACGATATGTAATAAAGAGACAGATAAAATACTAATAGACAAATTTGATTTATTTAGTTTGTCAAAACTTTTTCTAACAAAATACTTTTCTTTGCGAAAGAAATAGGAAAACATTATTTTTTGGCTTTGTAGAAACACTTCCTTGATATACTGTATATGTAAAGCACATTTTCTAGCACTGGCAAAAGGAAGACTCGATTTCTTTTCCCTTGTCAAAAGACTTTCTTGGCATACTGTGCATATCTGTTTTCTGTCACATGACCTTTGTAAGTCAAGCTGAAAAACAAAAACATATTGAATTTCGCTTGTCACTTGTCGGCTTTTGTTTGCTGCTGCTGCGCTGCTCTTATTTTTTTTTATTATTTTCCATTTTTATTTATTTATTATTATTTATTTATATGTATGTTTTTTTTTGTTATAAAAATGAAATATATTTGTGAACATTTTGATGCAAATCAGGGGAGGCGAAGGCGACGAAGAACGAGAACCAAAAGTCGCCACAAAGACACCAAATGCGTCGCGAAAGCGAAAGAGAGACAGAGTATTGGAGAGCGAGAAAGAGAGAGAGAGAGAGAGGGATAGAAATTCATAATATAATATTGACATGGCGGGCAGCTTGACAGCCGTAAACAGTAAAACATCAAAAAGTTATCACAAACGGGGCGTTTGTCCCACGCTGGGCACCCTTCTGCCAAAGGCGCTGCAAGAAAAACAAAAGCGCGAACAATCAAAAAAAGATGGGGAAAGAGAAAAAGAATAAGAGCAGAAGGATGAGCAGGACACATGTTCTGCAACACCGGCTGACAAGAGATTCTCTGCTGTGTTTTTTTTTGCTAGAAATTTAAAATCAAGCTAAAGTTGCCGCTGCTTCTTTTTTCGTTCGTTTTTTGCGTTTTCATCGGCAGTGGAATGTATAAAGTTTTACACAAAAGTTGCTTGTTGGATTTGTTTGTCGCAAAAAGGGTCGCCAACATTTCAGCAGTGGGCTGTAGTTGTGCATGTTTGTGTTTATCTATATGTTTATATATATATACATATATATATATATATATATATATATATATATACATATATGTAAGCAGCAAGTGCTGAAGGCCAGGTCGCCAAAGTTTTGCAGAAACTGACTGTGAAAGTTGCTTTTCTCTTTGTTTGCTGGCATTTTCTTGGGGGTATTAGTATTAGTGTTGCTTGCCACATTTTCCTTAACATTTTTTTTTTTGTTCTTTTTGTTTTGGTTCTGTTATGCTTCATTTTGCCGGAGCCAGAAGTGCGTGCAAAAGAGAATGAGAAATTTGTCAGAGCGGAAACGAAAAAAAAGTGGTCTAAGGCACAACGAAGTTGAAATGCCCTTAAGGAATGGAGAGCAGTTCTCAGATTTATTAGTTATATTCCAAATATATATAAAGACGTTCGATTTCAAGTTTCAAGTTTTAAGAATAAAAAAAAACAGCCGAATGAACATCTATATCAAATCGACTCAATATAAATGTACACATGTATATGTATTATTGCACACACTTGAAGAGAAAATGCCAATACTCTTCGGAAGGGTATCGGAGTAAGGAATGTAGTAGTACAAGTCAAAAGGCTCTCTGCACTTTTGCGGTTAGAGGCGAGACCAATTTGTAGATGTGAAAAGTTTTGAGCAGAGCCATCTTGTCCCCCAAAACCCCAACCAAAAACCAACCTTACACTCCCCCCGCCCCTTTCATTGCCCCACCAACTAACTGTTAACAAGCAGACGCTTTGAATTTTTCGCGGTTATTGCGACGAAAATGAAAAAAAAAATGATTGTGATTTATAAGACCTACTTGCTGAGTAGGTGATGATAAGCGTGGAGACAGACAGAGAGAGAGAGAGAGAGAGAGAAAACCTGTTGATAATTGGCTGAGTTCTGAATGCCCCCAAATATCCTTTTCGAGCATATCCTTTTCACCTCAACAAAATGAAATCCTAGATAAGAATCCGCAACCGCAAATATTGGGCCCAGCTGATGGCATTTTCGCTTTCAATAAATATCTCATAATTCCTGTGTGTGCCACACAAAACAAGGATGCAAATGCCATCGTGCAACGGCAATTCATTGAATTGAATTGCCAAGGCAACACACACACACACACAAATGCACACAATAGACTCAAACAGAAGCAAAGTCCTTGAATGGAAAGATTTAAGATTTCAGCAGAACGATAAATCGTGCTAAAAGGTGTCTCTCATTCGTTCAGATATATATCTAAGGGATGTGTGCGCATATGTGTAAGTGCAATATGTGTGTGTGTGTGTGTGTTTTTGTGTGGTATGGATTTGTTTGTCTGATAACCTAAAACTCGCTGAGAAACCTGATTTTTAACTGGCAAAACTGAATGGAGCAGACATGACTACAAAAGCCTCGACATGTATGGGTGCCTGCATACACGTGTGAGTGCTGGAAATGAAATGAGATTTCCCTATAGATAACACACGCACACAATCACAAACCACACATACCACACACACACTAACAAACATACGCACAGTGGTTTCTTGAATATAAAATCGAATTGGTAACAGAATTCGTGAATTAATCGAGCTTTTCAAATGCATTTAGAAGTCAAGAATTATTATTAATTTTTATTACTTTTTTTATAATCCAGTCTCCATTCATAAAATTTGCACTAATTAATTATTTAAAAAAAATTTTGCAATAACACTTGCATTCCATTTTTGGTACAGCTACTCATTCTTTCGAATTTATAAAATTTTCTAATTAATTAAAAAAGAATTATAAATCATTGATTTTATGAAAAAATAAAATTCAGTTAAAAATGCAGAAATCAAATTTGTATTTATAATTTGTAAGATTTGAGAAAATAATAATAATAATAATTTAATAAAAGAAAATATAAAGAAAAATCGAATAATAATAAAAAACAAAAACAAACTCGTTACAAAAATTATTTACTTTTATTTATTTATTAGTCTGCATAATGTATTGATTATTTGATGATTTCTATTTTGAAAATGACTTGCAAAAATGTTGATTTAAAATTGCTGTATAATTCTAATTGATGAAAGCCATAATTTCCCATCAACTACTGTGCCTCATAACCCACACACACATACAAACACACACATGGTGAGCCACACACACACAAGGTAGATATTCTCAATTTGAATGCAAACATGTTGGATTATTATGATTTCCTTCTACCGTTGGCATTTTTTTTTTTGTTTTATCTTTTGCCTTCTTTTTTTCAGTAGTTTCTAGACCACCATGTGTGTGTCTATGGTGTGTGTGTGGTGTGTGTGTGCTGCAATTTTTTTATTTTTTTTGCTGCTGTGACAAGTATTAAGTGCAATCAAAAGAAGATTTACAAGCGTCATGAATGAAATATTTGCATCATATGCTGCACACAGAGGGACCACGGACCACGGACAGACACAGAAACAGAGAAACTGAAACTGGCAGACAAGGCAACAGTTTTGCAACGTGTGTCTGCCACATGAGTCCTTGTCGTATCGTTTGCACTGCCTGCTTGCCTCTGTTTGCTTGCCGCGCACATAAAAACCCATTTGACATGATATTTATGGCACTTTTCGAGCATGGCTAATAGAAAATGTTACCTGCTCCTATCTTGATGCAGCCAGGTGAGCTTTAATTATTGATTATGGCACCGCGGCTCTTCTAAAAGTGACATGTATGTGTGTCGTGTGTGTGTGTGTGTGGCGGCGATGGCAAACAGGCGATAAGCCACCAGGCATAAAGTGAATGGACGAATTGAAACAGAGCTGAACTCATTTAGATTTGAACCCACAATATACACAAAAAAAAAAAACAAGTCAAGTACGAAGGCTTCAAAAAGTCACTGTTCTTGTTATCGGAAATCGATTTGTATCGATTAATAAAACTAGAACTTATATTCCAAGTTTAAAGTCTTCAACTCTGAGATGGGCTTTTTTAACAGACGGACATGCCTACATCGGTTTTTGAAGCTGATCAAGAATCTATATCACTTTATGGGTTCTGCTCATTGGCCTATCTAAAGATCGCTTCAAGTCAAGCATTTCATTCTACTAAAATCGAACTTGAAAAAAGATCTGATTTCGCTTTTTTTAATCTAGACTGTCAATCACAATGTCGTGGTTGACTTTTCTCGCAGTGTACTGCCTAATAATGAAAGCGTGACAACATCTTCTTTATTTTGTGGTTTTTTTTTTTTTGCTAGTCTTTGTTCAAATTTCCCATGACTCTTGCGGTAACCTTTCCCACAATTGTTTTTGTTGTTGTTGTGGCTGTTGCACCAAATTGGCCAAACAGACAACAAACGTTGCAGCCACGGTTAACAAGCGACTACGTCTTTCAATGTTGCCCCACAAATGTGATTGGCTCTGCTCGCAACGAATATTCGCAAACGAATTCGCATATTCATGATTACGATATATGAATGTTTGTATGTATTTGCGCATGCATAACTTAGTAGTCTCCTCGCCACCTGGATTACTTGCCACAACATATGGCAGACAGTCGCGATGATTAAGATGCAGCCTGTACTTGTTGTTGTTGTTGCTGTTGTCAAATGCAGTGGCGCTGATTACATGAAATTCACTCTGACTTTTTGGTATGCATGTGTGTGCGAGAAATTGATGTCTTTGATGGATTGACAACCACGCCCATCGCTGCATTGATTGGGGGCGGCATGATACTTACAACTGAGATCCCAAAACCCTCTGTCTGCCTGGCTGTGTGTGCTTCGGTGTGTGTGTGTGTGTGTTTGTGCTTGTAACACAATCCGCGTCTATCTTTTGAAACTTGACTAAAATTAATGATACACACCGCAGTTGACCCCCCTCTCCGCCACCCTCTGTGAGCCAATGTGTGTCTGGGCCATATAAATTTTGCTTTGTCTGGTGTTATCTTTTTCTTGGCGTCTGAGCTTCCGCTAGAAACATCAAAGGCGCAATAACATTGGCTGAGTGCTTGCTTTAGATTGGTTGGTTGACATTAAGCAAAGATTAAAGAACTAGCTAAAGCTTCAATGAGCTTTTTAATGTGTT
The DNA here is from genome assembly GCA_035044025.1 of Drosophila paracracens. Classification (NCBI taxonomy): domain Eukaryota; kingdom Metazoa; phylum Arthropoda; class Insecta; order Diptera; family Drosophilidae; genus Drosophila; species Drosophila paracracens. Next base: position 5,373,684 of record JAWNMN010000435.1, on the reverse strand, counting down.
ATAGCCATAGGTAAATGTGCTTTTAAAGCTCGCGGAAAAGATAAAAATAGTTTGCAAAGACTTCTCGAAAATGCTGCAATTATTTTGCAACAAACGCAGTCATAAAATCAATTTTGAATTTAAATTTAAAACGAGCTTTTTCTCATCTACAAATAAGCTTAACTATATTATTCAATTATTTATTAATTTTATAATATATATTATCTAAAAGCTATTTTTTCATTTGCTATTTTCAGCTTATAAATATATAGAAATCAGATGTCTAGCTACAAATACAAAATCCATGCGCTTTCATACTTAAGCTCATTATTAAACAAAAGGTAAGATTTTGTTACACATTACAAAGTGAATTCACTGCTAATTGATTGCAGTGTATGAAAGACACCCAAATAATAGTAAACAAATATTTAAACTCAAGGGATTAATTTAATAAGCTTTTAAATAAGCCAACAATAAGTTATCGATTGACATTACTTGCCTTAATTTCCATTTAGCCAATGTCATCAGTGTATAATATTTTTTTTGCATTTTCCATAATTTTCTTGGCTGACACTTTTAATTGATTTGCTTGGCTCGCGACAGAAAACCCAAATGCTGATAGATGACATATTTCGGACTAGCTGTCAGCTCTCAGGTCGTTGACTTAAAGCCCAAAGTTCACTGAGTCGCTGAATGTGTATTTTATATATATAAGTATATATATAAATAAGTATTTATATATATATATATTTTACTGCTTTAAAGTATCTGAAAATTCAAGGCGAAGGTTGCCAGATTATTATTATTGAGGGAGCCCTACACTCTTATCAAAGTTTAATGGTGCAATTGATAATCTTGAAACTGCTCGCAAGTCAAATGAAGTGAAAATGGGTATGTGTGTGTGTGTGTGTGTGCGAGTGTGTGTGTTAAGTTTATGACTGTGCGGCTATCAGTGACGCATTTTATGGCCGCAACATGTGAACGGCTCGTTAAAACGGTAAACGTAAAATTGGCAAAAGGCCGGCTATAAAATCGATGCAGGGGCAAGCATACAAAAGGTAATCAGTATGTGTGTGTGTGTGTGTATGGATATATATATGTATGTGTATATATATATACATATATTTATGACCAATTTGGCAAAGTGCTTAAAACTGTAAACAGCGTCGAACGACGCACAAAAGTATGCAAAGTTAAAGCAAATGCAAATGCAAATGCCAAAAGAAAAGGAGCACCTCAACAAATACACAAATTCAAATACACTCTGCAAATAAACATAGCAACTTGAGCTCTAATTGAACATAAATGTTGACCAGTTCTAAGATTTTCGCATATAGCACAAAAATAAATTATGTCTGAGTATTTATAGCTTGATCCCATTAAAAATAGGAAGGAAACATCCTCGACTAAATAAAGTATATATATATTCTTGATCAACATCAACAGAAGAGTCAATTTAGCCACGTCTAAGAACTAGAGACTTCAAATTTGGAATATGAATTCTGGCTTACCATACGCAGATCAAGTTTACTTATTATTCATCAAATGCAAACATTTCATCAGGCAAATGCTGCCGCTTTGTAATTGAAGTTGAGTAGATCGGTTTTTTTTCGAGTGCACGCACAAATATTGCGCAAATTTGCATTGTTATCAGAGAGAGAGAGAGGGAGGCCCATGTTGGCAACGCTGCGGTCGCTGACGCGTCTTGGGGCATGGCCCCGGCCTGAACAATGGGGCAGGCCGCGAGGCAAACAGCAGCGCTTGAGTTGGCAACTGTTTTGGTCCCACTTGGCGTATGCGTAACTTCCTGTATACAAATGTGTGTGTGTGTGTGTGTGCGTGTGTATGCGTTATTAAATTTATTCGACTTGATGTGCGCACACACAGAAGCCAATGGAGAGAATGAGAGAAAGACGACGAAGAGAGAGAGGGAGAGAAATAAAGGAACTGTTGTGGTTGCTAGAGAAACAGCAGAATAACAAGAGAAAGTGGGGTTGAAAGATTGGATGAGATTGCGAGTTGGGATTTTGCAGCAGGCCGCCATGGATTTTGGCATGAGTAACTCAGCACACACTCAAACACACACACACTCGTACACACTCGTACACACACACACACACACAGTCAGATACACAATGTACATGCAGCTGTCCGTTTGTGTTTGGCTTCTCTTTTTGGCTGGCTCATCGTCATTTAATATTTAAATTGCTTGTGGTTAAAATATATAACTCATGTATGTATGCTTATGGCAATTTATATTTTAAATTATTAAAACAGACATATTGCATAACACACACACACACACACACACACACACACTCAGGAACACACACATGCCATTTGAAACAGTTTGTTGTGCCATTTCAAACTTGACTTGACACAGCACAAAATATTCTGTGGACTTATTTCATCCTCTAATTGAATTTCACATTTCCTATTTTAGGCATTTCAAACAGAATGCCATCAAGACAGATGTCAGAATAAGTCGGCATTAACTCCTGGCTCCCAGCCTTCAAATTAATATATATATATATATATTGTTACATGCACTCATGTAAGTCCAAATCGATGTTAAGTGTGTACTTTTTTGTTGCTTTGTGAAAACTCCTTTAGTTGCTGTTTAGCTTGAGCTTCTAATCCCACTGAAAAACAATACAATTTTGCAACTAGTCTGAGCAGATTAACTTTAATTACACATTGTTCGCTATGCGCATAAAAATACAAATGCGACTCTAAACATGGAATCTGTTAAAGCTAGGAACGTTGTCAGTAGATGTATGTTATGTATAATTAAATATATGCATTACATCATTCTGATAATTCCATTTCCAACTTGTGCCGTATTTGGTTTTTCTTCTATGAATATAACTTTGACTGGTCAACTTTTGTTTATAAATAAAATATCTCCCTTGCATAATTTTACGGCCACATTTTAAAAAGTTAAAATTCATAACAAAAAAGAAAAATAGGAAAAATGTAAAAAATAAAAACTCAACAACATGATATTTTCTTTTATTTATTTTATTTTATTATAATGTGAATATGCAAGTTGTGCAAAGTAATAAAAATGCTTTGACAACGAAACTCTTAATTCGCAGAATTTCATCAACTTTGTGTCAATATTTGTCACGAATGTCAATATTTGATGATTTACTTTACAAAGAAAATATACATAAAACGAAAAGAAAAACCCATTATATTGCGAGCATAATTTTTGTTGAAACTTTGTGTGCGAATAATTGAAATTTGTGCGTGTGTGTGTGTACGTGTGAATGCATTTGCATTATATATAGGGCCCATAAAAGTTTCTGTTATTTGCAAAGTTGAATTTTGCGGAGCAGTAATTCATATAAGCCGCTTTCTGCACTGATTGCCAAATGCGCCACAACACAAAAGGCAGGGGACAGTAGGGCGCTGAAGGAAGTTTAAGGGGGTTGAGCGGAGGGAATTGGGTAGCGTAAGCAGCTTAAAGCTCAGTCTTTTGGGCCTTGTTGGCTGGCGCTTAAAGAGCAATCTCTAATTTAATAATAAACCTCATCAAATGCTTATCTGCTATCAGCGCACAACAAATTGCCAGCAGCACAAAACAGGAACAAACATAAAAAATTACAAAGAGGAATAAAAAAATATATATATACTATATACAAACACATACATATATATATATATAAGTATATATCATATATGAGATAGAGATAATCCCACATGTGCGTGTATGTGAGTGGCAAGTGCAGTCGGAGAAAAAGATAATAATTTTTGCCAAAATCCGGTTTAAGGTTAAGTTAAGTGGGATTGTTGTTAGGTCAGAACTTTTTACTTAAAATAAGTAATAATATGATTTGTTGTTTGAAGAGCTCAATTTCCTAAGCCCTTGAAAATACTTTAGAAACCTGAAATAAATATGTTTACTTAATTCAAGAATTTGATTGATTAAGTTAAGCATGACATTGAAATAAATATTTTATACTTAATTTAAGAAGTTGATTAATTAAAGTAACACATTTAGTATATTTATTTTATATTTGAATAACACAATCGAACTGAATAAAAATCCAAGTTTTTAAATGAAGAATTTTGCCAAAGGTATATGCGCACATTGATTTTTCGCTCAGTGTACACACTGTGTGGAGACAAATGATGTAAATGCCGCACTCAAAGAGGCTTGTCACAGCTTGGGGATCTACTTTTCATTAGGCGCGAAAATATTAAACAGACGACAGACTGAAATTATTACATTGGTTGAGCCGCCCAGTGGCAGTGAGAGGGAGAGCGAACGATATAGAGAGAGAGAGATGGAGAAACGTCAGCAGCAGAGGCGATAACAAATTATATCACACATACGCGGCGTAGGCTGCACGTGTCATTGAGCAGCTCATCAGGAGCATAAACCGCCACTCTTAGCATCCATACCCCACGTGCTCTCTCTTTCGCACACGTTCGTGCTGTCTCTGTGTGTGAGAGGGAGAGAGCTGTGGGGCAACTTCTGGTGGCAAACAGACTTGAAGCTCCTGCTGAGCAAACAGTTGATATGGCATTGTTAACAGCTCCCGCTGTGCGCTGTGTGTCCTCAAGCGGTTTATTATATATGTATCAGTTATGCCATATATTATGACATTTCGTTTTCCAAGTACATAAGTATACACACACATACACACACACACACACACTTACACACTCACTTGCACACATAATGTGCTATGCGTATTTTTTCTCGTTCGTATTAAAATAGAAATCAGTGCGAATATAAAAACCAGAGTTATGAGCCAAACTTCTATATATGAAGATTTACGCATGTGTGTATGGCCTTCAGCCTCTGCCGTCCTGCCGCCCAGCCCCGCCCCGCCCCACGCGGAGGTGGGCGTAATTGTGTTTTTATGCTCGGCATTTTGTGTGCCTTCATGTGTTCCATTTCCGCACGCAAATAAACACTAAACTCAACTGAACAACAACCAACCCACCAACCAAACAAACAAATTCAGTCAAGCAAACTCACAATGTCAAAACAGGCAAATGTATTATAATACAAATATATATATATATATATATATATGTAGATAACTAAGAATGGTATTGGACTAGGCTCACAGCATAAATCATTCAATCACAAATATAAGTGTGAAAAGTTTCGCATGTGGCAAGAAAACAGAGCAAAATTAAATATTAATTACATGGAATATTTTTCGGTGACCCCATTTCATAATTAATATTTATGGTAGGGAACTGGAGCTAGCAAAAAATGAAAACATTTTTAAAATAAATACTTGACGAAGCTACTTGCAATATTAAATATTGATTTATTTTTAAATATTATAAGAATGCACAATTGTCTGAGGCAGAACGAAAATAATATACTCTTGCAGACCAGAATTAACTTGTCGAAACAAATTTAAACAAATTTTATTTATACAACTGACTGAGTCCTGAATATTCCACATATTTGTGTAGGGTTTTCTCTATCAGATATGATTGGAAATTGCGCTGCCAAAACTAATATCGATTGTTCCTATGTTAGCTATTTGATGCATTAATGATTATTTGTCCAAATGTTGGGAGCATAACATGACAACTATAACTGTTGATTTAGGTAAGAATAGTTTGGTAAACAACAAAATTATGTGGACAACAACTTATTTATGGATTGTACCTATGACAGCTTTTTGAATGTGGTTTTATTTCTCCGTAAAAATCATGATTAAAAGCACATGATTAAAAACCTCAGAATTAAAGAGACATAGAAATAGATTGGCTGACAGACATGGCTATATCGACTCAGCTCCTGAGGTTGATCAGGTATACATATACTTAAGTTATAAAACCCTCCGCAAAGCATAAAAAAAACAGATATCTAGAAGTTAAAGCTTGCCATCAAAAAATGATTGCTATTGTTTTCGGTCCGCTGTCATCTACTTAGTGTATTAATCATATAAAATTGATTCAAGATTGGATCGCTGTAATGTGTTCATAAATATCCATATATCCATGCGAACATTAATATACTTTACATTATATACATGTGTGCGTGTATTTATGGCATATCATATATTTGTATATATAAAAAATATATAAAAAAATAAAACCCAGTGCTACTCGTCTAATTCCCTTGGCTGGAGAAGAGTGTTGACAAATCCTTGGAAACGCCCTTCCGTCTAACCCCTAACGGCACTTCATAAAAACGTAATCCGGTTGATGTGTTTGTTGTTGTTGTTGTTGTTGTTGTTATTATAGCCAACTAAGCTTATGACGAACACAATCATTAAGCCATTATTATTGTTATTATTATTACACATATACGACCACCAATACAAAAATTTCCTCGAGCTTGCACACACACACACACACCCTCGTACACCCATAAAATGTAGACTTTATGGAAAATCGAGCCAGAGCCGCTTTCAATATGATTTACGTTTGCTGCCCAAAGGCTTCTTTCTGCTTGGCGTTTTTATCGATAAACAACTTGAAAAAAGAGAGAGAAAAACGCAAAATGCATTGCAAAATGAAGCAAGGAGCAGCTGTGGGTGGTGAGAGGTGAGGAGGGGGTGGGAAGCAGCACACACTTGACAGACATTAATCCTGGCAGCATCAAGTGTCTACTGCCATCACTCTCTCGCAATCTCCATCTCTCTCTCTCTTTCGCTCTCTCTCTCGCTGTCTCTGTCTCCATCTGTGACTGCATTGCTGCGTTATCTGTTTGTCGATTTTGAAATCTGATTTTATAGATTTTCATTTCGTTTGACTTTTGCGCTGATTTTCAATTGCTTTGCCCAAGCACTCTCACTCACTCGCTCACTCACTCACTCTCTCACTCCTTTTCCCATTCATTCTTTTTGTATTTTTTATTATTTGTCTTTTTTTTAATAATAAATGCAGAGACAACGGAGACTTGACAGCAGCAGTCCCTGTCACTTCCCTTCATCTGTGGCTGCCCTGTGTCCCGACTGTGTCCTGCTGCTCCTGCTTGCTGTTGCAATGAAATACTCATGGCTAGGACCTTCAGCAGCTCATTGTTTGTATTTCATTCGCTATCTCTCCCTCTTTCTCTCTCTCTCTCTGTGTGTCTCTCTCTATGGTATGCACACAGTTGGAAAAGATGATAAATGATTGAAGTCAAACTTTTTATACCCCGAACCCATTAAAAATAGCATAAAAAAGAGTTTATAATGAAATTGTGGAAATGTATGTAACAGGTAAAAGGAAGCAACTCCGATACCATAATGTATATATATATATTCTTGATCACCATCAAAAGTTGAGTCAAGTTTGGCATGTCAGTTTTTTCAGTGACAAATCATATCAAATTTATTTATTTTTATCGATAACTGCCCCGATACAAATCGATTACAGATAAATAAATATATACATATATAAATTTAATCTTGGTAGACTTTCAACTTGATTCTTTTTCACTGTGTACTGTTAGTTGTTTACTTTGCCTCATTGTTTGTGAAATATATATCTATGCTGGACTTTGGTCAATAGTGAAATTGATTTTTGGCGCTGCCTCAATTGTTATTAGCTGTGTCCCGTCCCCTCTCCTCTCGACACCCGCCCATAGCTTACTGGCGCAAGCATTTAATGTTATGACCCCATCAACTGTCCCTCATAGGCACGCCCACCTGTGCCTGTGCGTTGAAAGACATCAGCATTTATAATGTATGAGCTCGAAAAATTGCTTTACATATTTAACAAACGCCTTTTTTCGCTTTTTTCAATCATTTCAAGCTAATTAATTGCTGATAAATGTTCATAATGTTTATGCGGTTGCACTGCTGCCTGCTTGTTGTATGTGTGGCATGAGTGGCATGTGTGTGTGTTTCATGTGCAACACTGCAATTAAACACTTTAACAACAACATCAACAGCAGCGGACTATTATCGTTATTATTATTATTATCATCATCAGAGCTGACAGCATAATTCTTTCCATTAAAAGTCATCCCCAAAGATAAAAATACTTTTGTTCATATATTATTAATTTTTAATACCGCTTATCCTGTTGTTGTTGTTGTTGTTGTGCATTCTTTAAATTAATTGCCAAAATGCCTTTGCCTGCATTTTAACAATTTATATTCATACAATATTGTGACTTTTTTTTTTTTGTTGCAAATTTTAATCATTTTCATTTACTGCAAAATGTGGTTAAGAATAATAATTTTCACACTTATCACTTTCACTATATGCAAAAAAATCACAAGAATCCAATAATCGGCTTAATGTCTCTTAAGCTTTTTTACATTTACAGTATTAAATTATAATAAATTATAATAAATAATTAAATCGGTTAAGTCTGTTAGTAATTTTATTCGAGTTCTTTATAATACTCTTCAGTAAGTTGACAATATTAAGGCACTTATCAAATTAAGCGGTTTATATATAACAAGACAAGTAAGGCTGATATAGTCGAGAGAGCTCGACTAAGAAATACCCTAATTCTAGCTCTTAAATACATCAACTATTAACTATTATATAACTGTGGACACTGTTGCCATCGGAAATCGATTAATATCGATATGCGTAGAAAATTAAACACACTTGATCTGATCTAAATTTGGTGTGTCAATAGATACTTTATGAAGTTGCAGATGCTTTTTCTCCATTTTCAATTAATGCTGGGTATAACTAGTCTATCATTATTTTATTCCTATTCAACGACCTATTTATATTTGTAATCATCCAAGTTAAGACAGCGCTTTGAGCATTTCCATATCATTAATTTCAAATACGCTTCGAGTCACAATCGTTTCAATCTGTGCATTTATCATGGCAACCTGGTTAAATTCAAATTAAATGAATTGGATCTAAGTGCCAGTCCCAATTTGACAGTTTTCCCAAGTTTGCTAGAGTAGCACGCACAACACACACACACACACACTCGCACACGCTCTGCCACACATATGCGCAGAAAGTTGCACAGTTGGAGTTGCTTATTAAAAAAATCATTTTTCATTGCCATAAACACACACAGTGAAAGAGGGAAGAGCGGGAAGCAATGCCAGGACATTGCCAGGACACGCACATGACAGTCATCAGTCAGTTGGTTAACTCGATGCTGCTGCTCCTGCTGCTCGCTTAAGTGTTTGCTCGAGCTTTACTCGCGCTCAGTGTGACCATAATCTGCCACAGACACTTGCACAACAACACTTTCAACTGTATTAACAACAACAACAACAACAATAACGAAAACTACAACAATCCCCGCTGTAAGAAAGAGACAGATAAATATAAACATGCGACTCTGTGTGTGTGTGTGTGTGTGTGTGTCTGACAGTGTGTGTGTGTTTCCTGTGCATAGCCTGATAAATGATGTTGCGACAATAATTAATTATATGCCAAGTGATGTGGGCAACAAGGTGAGGGAGCAGTGGCTGTTGGGGATGAGCAGGCATGGTACACAGTGCGCAAAAATATAGTGTGTTCCAAGTTGGTTAACTTATTGCTTGCATTTCAGCTTTCTTTCAACTAGCATCGCTGAGAAAATATGCGATTTTCATAGTTTGTCAAGTATTATACTCTCTTTTATTTCCTCTCTCGCTCCTCCCAACTTTCCCTAACGTCCTTTGTACCTAAATTACAAACGCTTAAAAACTTTGGGTCTGTTTAGGTTCTTATTGAGTTTTCCCAACCCTTGCAATAAATGTTGCAACATTTTGAATTTAATTAGCCTCAGGTTGAAATGTCCTTTATTTCATTTCTTACTTCTTAGATTTTGGTTTCATTATTCATTTTTAATTTCTTACGATTAAAATTGTAATTTCAATTTTACATTTTTTTTTCTCTTATATTTTATAATTTAAAACTTTAACTGTTATGAGAATTTCTTGAGAGCTCAGTTGGCTTAAGTTATTCTTTTGCAGAGTCAAACTAACTGTGAACAGCTCACTTCTGTCGCGCAGTGTAGTCGCAGAGGGGTCAGCCGTTGAAGTCGTGTATGTTAATAGTTAATGCCGCAAGCATTTCATTTAAATTGCGCGGCATTTTACAGGACCTGCTGCACCTCAAAAGCGGCGACCGCACTTGCCACAAACTGTTGCCTCAAAGATTTTCAGGTTAGGTTGAGCGACGATTTTATGTGCGGTTAAGAAGTGTGTGTGTATGTGTGTATGTGTGTGTGTGTGTGTGTGTGTGTGTAGTGTGAGTTGTGGCACTCTCACCTACTTTGCTATTGTGCATTTCAAGTCAAAGCACATTAGAATCAAAACATTTTTGTGCGACTTCTTTTTCCAAGGGCTGCGTCATAGTTTAAAAGCCTGCAAGGCAACAATTAAATTGCCATTTGAGTTATGCAATTGGGTGTGTGTGTGTGTGTGTTGGTATGTGCATGTGTGTGTGTGTGTTGGTTTGTGCATGTGTGTGTGTGTGTTGGTATGTGCATGATTTAGACATTTCAATTTGCATGTGTTAACATGCAATGCAAAAAGGATTCGATTCTTATCGCTCCTCCTCCCCCCTCACCGCTCGCCGCCCACACAATGCCAAAGGCCAACATCTAACTACGAACTGCCAGCTGTGCTGTTGGAGTCACTGGCTTGGCCAAATAACTACCAACTGCTGCTAGCCATGGCCAATACAAAATGGTTTTTGTTCCTTTTTTTCGCTCCTTCTTTCGTTAACATTCTTTTGTTTTTTTGTTCGCCATTCCTTGCCTGCATTTCGCATTTGAGTTGAGGTTTATTATGGCGCAACTTTCCACACTTGCATGCCATGTGCATGAGCCCCGCCCCTCCACCGCCCCTCTCATCACTCTGCCACCCCATTTGCCATATGGCACAGCAGGAGTCGTGTCTCCCCGCTCAGTAAGTGCTGCACCTTCTTTATGTGGAAATTTGAATATCCTGCGGTAATTTCCACTATTTTTAGTACTTTGTTGCCCTTTTGAACTGTCAGTAGTGTGCTGCGCTGCAGCTTACTTAAACTACTCCGCACATATTTATGAGCATGTGTGTGTTTTTGGGGCAGAGCTTAGGGGTTAACTTGTGGTTTGGGTGCTGTTGGCTTGGCGGTTAAGTGCCCAACACTTGCAACACCCAAACTGCAAAGCGCATCTTTTGTGGCATTTACGAAGCACCGTTAAACTTTATACTTACTCCCAACTGTGTGTGTGTGTGTGTGTGTGTGGATTTTGTGTGTGCATGGCAAATGGGGCAAGGCTGCCATTTGATTTAGAATGTGGCAAATGCAATTGAAACTATTGGTTTTTAACTTTCGAAACATAAAACTTATATTTTAATGTTTGCATTTTGAAAATCTTAAAATATCGCAGACTTAAAAACTTTTCCAAAAGATATAAATCCAAGTTGCCAAAAACTCAACTTGATGTTGTGATAAATCGATTGATGTAGAAAAAAATCATTTATGCAAATATTAAAACTGAAAACTTATTATCAATCATTTTGAAAAATCTAAAAACTTTTTCAAATGTCTAAATTCAAGTTGGCAAATGCAGAGCAAACTGCAAAGATTCATTTCGCATAAGTTTCGATAAAACTTATTGGAGCGGAATCAGAAGCATTTTATGCAAAAGATTCAACTTAATTCCCAACAATTTTCAAAATACACAAATAACACTGACTTAAAAGTTGACTTTTCCAAATGAATAATTTCAAGTTGCAAATATTTCAGTTTCAGACGAAGACAAAACAAAGCGCTCAGATCCAATCCGCATGGAAACTGCTTAAGTTTAGATCAACTTATTGGAGTGGAAGTTTGCTTAGAAGTTATGTTTGTCTCGACCGGTTGTAGAGGCTTTGGGCCAAGTTGCATAACTTTGATGTGGATATTTGTTAGCTCAGCGAACGGATGTCTAGCGAATTGCTAATCATCTCTATACCAGACACACGCGCACACACCAAACACACACACAGAGGCAGTTGGGGGTAATTAGAAGGTTTTTGGTGGCAACGAACATTTCTCGTTTTGTTGATTGAGAAATTAGCCAAGTTAGCAGGGCAGCAGTCAACAGTTTGGGGGCGCAGGACTTTTATGGCATTACAACGCTCAAAGGCTAAAGCTTCATTATGGCCAGCTTGCTGTCCAATCCTATTGAGCATGTATGTATGGGTGTCAGTGTGTGTGTCAGTGTGTGTGTCAGTGTGTGTGTGTGAATGTGTAGATTGCGTGTGCGTTCATTTTTGCTCATTTGAAGCGCATTGCCAGCTCGTTGGCTGGACTAACAAAAAGCCGCAGTAAGCCAACAGCAGCTGCTAACTTGTTTTGGGACTGTGTGTGTCGCCTATCTGCGTGTGTGCGTGTGTGTTGTGTGTGCGTGACAATTGTTAGTAAGCCGAGTTTTTGGCAAAAGTTTTCGGGCACAAACTGTGTGCACTTCATAATTTTGGTATTTCGGTTTCGCTCTTCACGTGCATTGAAGCATTTATGCTTAAGCTTAATCGACGCTTTGACTAACAAATTCTTCTTCTTTTTTTCTTCGTATTTTTCTTTTTTATTGCTGGTTAGGCAACACATTGATGAAGTTGGATCGTTTAGTGTGTGCGGCAAGTGCGTGACACGAATGTCAAGCAAAACATAGGCACAGATACATAACAGAATATAATCGAATAGAGGCCCAAAAGTGCACAGAGAGAAAAAAGCGCAAGGCGGTTGAAAATCTGCTCAGATTGAAATTATTTAAGTGCAGAATTTTCATCGTATTTAAAGGTTGTTCAAACGATTCACCGGTTGAAAATCAACACAGAAAATCAGAAAAATAAATGGAGGACAAACATTCAAGTCAATTGTTATGCTGACTAGATTGAAATAATGAAAGTTGAAAATTTGGATCTTGTTTTATTTACTTTAGTCAACCGATTGAAAATCGGAACTGGAATTGCCATAATTGCATATACATACTAGAATTGAAGTCCAACGAACTTAACACAATATTATATTATTTTTTTCCCGCTGTGCATTAACGAGCGTATCGAGCGGTCTAGGTGTCGAGGGGGTCGCCGAGGTTCAGCTTCCACTTGGCCAGGTTCAAGCCGCACATTAACCTCAAATCGAATGTGGCCAGAACGCACAAATTTGTGACGGGTTAAAAGCGGCCATCAAATGCATGGTGTAAACAAACTCGCACAAACTCGTGTCCAATTATGGTCAGCGCCAACAGAGCAACAAACACAGCAGGCAGGCACGGCAAGGCAGGTCATTTAGGCCAACTGCGGTACATGGCCCACTGACTGGCCCAAAACACTGAAACACAGATACGAGCTACGAGATACGAGATACGAGGCGCGGCAGCATAATACTAAAAATAAATGAAGACATTAGCGGCGCTCAAATGACATGTTATCGACTTTGAGCCACAAAAGTGGCCTGGGTGCCGCTGGTGGGTTGGTTGGGGCAATCATTAGGTGGCATAATCATGAGGCTCCGCCTTCCCCCTTCCCTCATTATAGATCATATACAAACAACAATAATGCGCAAGCTTTCGGGTGTGTGGCACTCGCTCTGGGTTTTGTTGCCTTTTCAAAGCTCTCGCTTTAGCGCGCTTTAGATTCCTGCCAATGATACAGAAACATGCAAACTTCCGGCGCAGGTCGGATGTGCAGAAGCGACAACCAAATCCACACTCAGAGAAAATCGGAGTGTGGTTTCTACACATAGTAATATAATTATATTTGCTTTTGTATTTTTTAACTTTAAATTAATCTCAGAAATTTTAATTTTTCATTTTCAGTTTCTGATCCATGGCGAGTTTGAAATTCTAATTGATATTTTTGACGAGTGTAGCGACGACTGCATTACTGTACTCTAATAAAGGAAAATATATTCTAGACTAAGAAAATCGGAGAGCTGGTAAATATTTTATACTTCAACTATTTCATAAGTATTTATTTAATTATTTAAATATTTTTTTAATTTAATGGTTTTGAAAGTTTACAAATTTTAAATTTTTATTTCTGCATTTATTTTATTTCTTAAATAAATACTTTTGTCACATTTTTGTGGTGATTCTACAAATTAATTCTACATAATATATTTTGACGGGTGGAAACACTACTCCTTAACTGCAGACTATTCAGTTAATTAACTATTGTTAACCAACAAATCTTTCCCACTTTCGGGATTAATTTCTATGTAACATTTGTAGAACATTTGTTTTTTTTTTAAGTGAACATTTAGCATAAGCCATAGCTCCACCCACTCTCACATGAAAAAGCCATTAACTCTGGAAAGGCGGCGATTGAAGCAACGGATTTTTTTTATTTTATTTTTTTTAGTATGTGTTTTGCTATAAATTTTCATTTTGGCCAGAACTGCGCTTTTTCGCCTCATCCACCAACACTCGGACAGACTGGGCCAAGCTATGGCAATCAGATGAAGCTACCGACATGCACGTAAATATTTTAACAGCCAGAAGCGAGTCAATGGCCAATACACCAACGTAGAGGGTGGAGTGGAGTGTAAACGTGGCTCAAATGGCGCAGTTACCAACTGTTGTTGCTGCACCAGCAAAATGCAAATTAAGTTCTTGGACTGCTGGCTTGCCTGCTTGCCCTTTCACAAACATACAACATGAGTTGGCCAGCGAAAGCCCGGCACTCAATCAATGCACGCGCCCATCAATTAAAGGTCATTTACATGTCAATGCAGTCTGTCAGTCAGTCGAGCAACACAAGCCACAACACTTAATGTTGGCCAACTCGGCGACTACTTCTTGGCTGTGCTTGTGCAGCCAGCCACACGTCATTTTCTTTCGACTTCTTTGTAGGACTTTGCCTTGCTTTCTAGTTTTCCAGAACTAAACGCACTTGCATGTGTTCCCAACTACTTTTCTTTTTTGTGTTTTCCCTTGTTTTTCCACTTCATTTTCTTTGCTTTCTTTTTTTTCCTTGCTCAGTTTGTGTTGCGAAATAGCATTTTGTTGCTAGCCAAAAAAGGGAAATAGTTTGCAATTTGTAATTTTTACAGCGCAGTAATTTGTTAAGTGCCTTGGCCCACTCATTTTGAGAGTTTCATGGCTCTTATAGTTGCCCAGTTTTGCATATATACTTACCGGTTTTTTTTCCAACCATGTTTTGTAATTTTTTTTTTTTACTTCTGGTTTTGGCTGGTTTAAAAATTAAGTCATTAAAAACACGTTAGATTTTTATTGAGCCTTAAAATTTGCAACTAAATGAGTGTTGAGCTTAAGCACAGTTATGTTGCATACAATGTTGCTATAAAGTATAAAAATATATCATTTAAGTAGTGGAATATGATAGGTCGTTCTGCATCTATCCTTCGACATGACTATTCTCTCTATTATATATTATATTATTATTACCTTAACTGACCGATCTGGCAAGCACTTTCTGTGTTCTGGCTAAAGTTGAACAAAGGAATCCTTAAACTTAACTGAATTGCGAATCCCAAATGCAGACTGCTCGAAAGTATGCTTTAGATTTAAATTCAACAATGTGCCTAATAAAAATCACGCATTTCTCGCACACATGTAGACACACACATACACACCCATCCACACACACAGACACATTACCCGGACAATAAGCAATAAATGAGAAAAAGGCAGTTGGCGAATTTCTTCACTGCAGTTTGCCATACATAATTGTCATTGTTTGAGTGCATTGTTATATGACACACAAACCATCCACACACACACACACGCACGCACACAGACACTCACCCACACACACTCGTCTCCACTCGTGCCACGCAATTTATGTGTTGCATTGTTTATGACAGCTTTATCGCAAGTTAATGACATGCGACTGTGATTTAATGTTCTTGCCGCCATTGCAAATATGCCAGACAAAATGTAGCCTGCCGTTCGTCGGCGCCAGAGGGCGCTAATGAGCTGAAGCTTCGGACGAAACTACTTGAAAAACTTTCTCATTTAAAGTTATTATTAATTTGAGTACAGTTTCTGCCATCGCTGTTGTTGTTGCTGTTGTTGTTGTTGTTGCTGTTGTTGTTGTTGTTGTTGTTGATATTGTTCTTTCCTTTGCTTGTTTCATTTTATCCAAGCGCAGAGCGAACAATAAATTGCTTGGTGAGTTTTTGAGCAACGGCAAACAAATTTTGTCCAAGCATGACAGTTGACATTTATGCAGCATTGTTTGTCGTGCTGCTCCCGCTCTCCTTTCCTCCCACAACTTAACTGAACTGAATCGCAATTCCTCGTGTACCAGTTCTTCTGTTCGTCCTGCCAGCCTGTTGTCCTGTTTGGCTGCTTGCCTGTTTGCCTGCCAGTTCGTCTTGCCTGGATGCTTGGCTGCCTGGCGTCGTAATTTTTATAATGAGAAATTGTCGGCACATAAAATGAAGTCCACACGATGACAGCTGACAACGCGAGTCCATCCACCCTCCCCATCCACAACCACCCATCCCAGCCACCCATCCCAGCCACCCAACCTCGCACCACCTTTCTCCACCCATGCGCCTGCTACTTCAACAATTGCTGTTAATTTTAAGCTCTTGCGAATTTCCGCATCAGCTGCCCAAACGCATTGTTGTTGTCGTTCTTGTTGTTGTTGTTGTTGTAGTTACTCTTGTACATAATGACTACGCGACGTTCGCAAGTTTTAAAATACCCTATATAAACATTTAAAGGGTGGCTTAAACTTTCAAGGAATATTCTTTTATATATTACATATTTATTTATATTTAATTATATTTCTATATTTTATCTACGTTATTATTAGTTAAGATTTACAGATAGATAAGGGTTTCATGAAGAAAGAGAAATTTATTAAGCTACAGCAGAAAGGGTATTCTTTAGTCGTTTCAACCCATAACTCAAAAATTCTCTCACTTTTTGTCTGATATTGGAATCGCCAACTTTCTTCGTTACCAACAGCAAAGCAGACTCGGAAAATCAAGTAAACAAAAAAGTTATTTTTCGTTTTTCTATTGTTTTTTTTTTTTTAATTTTGGCGTTCTAAATTTTTTTTCCTTGAAAGTAGGTTAAAATAAAATACAATCTTTCAAGGTTCAATGCGGATAAGTTTTGTGCATAGCGCCAAAGCAGCAAAGGTCAAGTGAACAATTTATGTACCTGTACAGGTAGCGCCTGTATATATATATATTTATATATATATATTCTTGAGTTTGCGTGCTGTTTTGATCCAGGAGGGCATCTTTGCCTGTTTGTTTGTGTGCCCAAGTCACATATTTCAATTAAAGTTGAACATGCAAAGCGCCACGCAAACAGAACAAGCCAACATAAATAACTGCCCCGAAAAAGAATTTTTGGACCTGTCCCAAAAAAAAAAAAAATAAAAAATAGCATTCAGCGAAAAATTCCTGGGAACTTCTCTCATGCGTGAGCTAATGAAAAATGATTTATATGAGAATTGGCTTACGCGTGTGCATAACTTGCTGGCTTTATGGCCAAGTCCAAAGCGGCACAATAGGTAATTAACCACGCTGCACATTAACATGGCTGACACTGACAACAATAATAATAATGACGACAGCAAAGAATGCATCAAGCAGCTTTTCAGGTTCAATGCGCCGTCTGCGGTTGCCAAGTTGACTACAAAAGAAATGCAAAACCATAGCGGAAGTACACTTAGAGAATAGCATTAAGTTATTCTGATTCTGAAATG
This sequence comes from Drosophila paracracens, assembly GCA_035044025.1. Classification (NCBI taxonomy): domain Eukaryota; kingdom Metazoa; phylum Arthropoda; class Insecta; order Diptera; family Drosophilidae; genus Drosophila; species Drosophila paracracens. The sequence continues at coordinate 5,356,157 of JAWNMN010000435.1, read as the reverse complement.
TAAAACGGAAGAGATTGTATCGAGTAGAATCTTTAATAGTGCTCCGTAAGAAGTAGCATTAGTCGATCCCGGTAAACTTTGTGAACCGGAAACGGAACTTGACTTGAAATTAAAATACAAATCTTTAATCAATAATATATATTTTTGGATCGAGTTCGTATATTCAAAAAGAGAAACTAGCCTAAAGTTTATTGAAATCTCACATTTGATTCGAGAATATTCGTGCAACACATTTTTCGCTGTGCAGCAGCTGAAACCGAAGTCGAACTATAAAACTAGTTTTCATAATGGGAAATCGAAGCCAGAAAAGCAACAAAAGCAACAACAACAGCAGCAAAAAGAAGACGAAGCCTAAACACCCACTGCAATTCGATAGTTAGAAAGTAAGAACACTTGAAGAGTGGCTAACCAAAGAACATGGCCTAAAAGCAGCAACACACACTGTATGTGTGTGTGTGCTTGTTTCTACTTGTAATTATTCTTTCATTAGCCAGGCAGAGAGCATTGTTCCAACCAGTCATAAACCAAACTAATAAAAAGCAGCCAAGCGCAAATTATGCAGCAAAGCAGCCAACACGCTGTAAAAGATACATTTTTTGCACCGAAAAAAACAGATGCACAGATTCAGGAGATACACAGCAAAGACAACGGGCAACAGATACAACAACAGATGCAAATATGCAGTTCGTATGTAATTGCAACAAATGGTGGCAGTTTATAAATATGCAAGTGGCATAGCATACAGATTGCAAGTAAATAACGAAAATGAGGAGCAAGTTAATGTTATGTGCTGCGAAGGGTGCACGGTGGCATGCATCCGGCAGATACGCTTAAGCATGTTACTTACCGCCCACTCCCCAAAAAAACAACAAAAAAATCAATGGAGGAGCAACACAACAAATAGGAAACCGGGAATGCTAAAATGCCACACAAAAGGCACACACAAAAGAGACAGAGAGAAAGAGAGACAGAGATAGAGAAATAGAGAGTGGGAGACCCAAATGCATAGACTCAAATAAATTAGCTACTAAACTAAAAACAAAGCAAAGTGGCTGCAAGCGACGGGTGTTGCTCTCCAAAGGGGGGAGGAGGAGGAGATCGGGGGGATTTGTTGCTCGCTTGTTGTTTGGGCAATGAATGGGGAGAAAAAAGAAGCCCAGCTGCAAAGAAATTATATACAAATGCAGGGCGCGTGCAGGCATAGAATTGCACACACTCACACTCACACACACACACACACATGCATTTAAAATTGTAAAAAATGCTTAACGGTGGATGTGTGGCAGCTGGAGAAGAGGTCGGAGTTGGTTGGAGCTCTGTGCATTTGTTGGTTGCGCCTGGCAACACATTTGCACATATATCACCATAAAAGAAAAAAAATATATATCAAAAAAGGTACATTAACAAAAATTAAGCATATTACGAGTATGTCTGGTAATTTACAAGCTTGAAAATACTCTGTCACACAGCTAAAAACGTTCATAAATATATATATTAAATTGCAAAACATATTGTTTAAGCTGATAGAAACCAGCCAGAATACTCTAGTCGAGAGTGCTCAACAAAAATCAAATCAGAAAATGCTGCTGCTATTTCATTTGGTAATTTGGAAAAATCGATTTTCTATTAATCCATTTTATGTCTGATAATTATAAAAAACGATTTGCATCTATGGATTATTACGTCTGTGTAAATGATATAACAATTGATAGTCTTTCAACTTGTGTTTTTCATTGTTATCGGTAATCGGTTGGGGGGAAAGAAACCGATTTTCTTGCTTGTTTCTTATACGTATGATGAACATTTGGGGTGACTGGGTGTATTGTATGCAAAGGCAGAACTTTTGCACAACCTTATGACAAACCTTTTTCCCATTTTCATATCATAAAAGGTTTTCCCATTTGCAAACAGCAGTGTTTTCAATGTGTTTGCAATGCTATTTGCTGCCCGTAGCTATAGGAAAAATAATATATTCCGACTTGCATATTAACAAGCACTGAGAATTGGAGCTAAACAGCGCTCATTATGCGGCTCCAATGTGCATCTATTTAAATTAAAATGAAGCTGTTTTTTCTTTTCTTTTTTTCTTTATTTTCTTTATTTTTTCCCTCTCTCTCTTTGGTTTTTTTTTAATGTTTGTTTTGTTTTGCGCTAAAGAACCGAAATTGCCACATACAAAACACGCATTTGCTGTTGTTGTTGTTGTTGTTGTCGGTCTGCCACTTGAGTGATTTTCAATATGAAAATGCATGCGGAAGAGGGAGCTGACAGACAGAACAGACAGGCGGACAATTGGGGGGAGGGATGGATGGTGGGGGCTTATTGGGGAAGTGTAACAACTGCATGCTTCGCTGAATTCGAGTGGAGCAGCAACAACAGCAGCGACTGCAACTGCAACAGCGGCAACATTATGTGGCAACAAAAGACAGCAAACAGCAGCAATGTACTCTGCGGCTTTTACACCATGTGTGTGTTTGAGTGTGTGTGTGTGTGTGTGTGTGTGTGTATATAATAACATGTCTGTCTATATGTGGCAGCCTATTTAATTGCTGGCAATAGGCCCTTTGTATTCCGCAATTCGTGTAATGTTTTAAACAGATAGCTTATGCCAAAAGCATTTTTTTCATTTTTTGCCCTTTTTTTACTCATTCTAATTTTGTATAAACATGCAACATAATGTGGCAGGGTCTATTCATTTAAAATTCAACGTTGTGTGATATATGAATATGAATACTACAGAATGCTTGATGCCAGACTAATAAAACTGAATGAAAAATTGGAACGTTTTCCGACATGAAGGGTGGCTCTATCAATATATTCAGTCGCGAGAGCCCGACTTAAATGCCCGATCTTAATAATAGTTTGACAGTTGTTACATAACTCAATCAATCAATCAATCAATCAAGCAATTGTCTATTTTTATTCGATATTCGCGAATCATCGACAATTATCGATAGATTTAAATAAACTTAATCTGCTTGTGGCAAATGGCAACTTATCATATACTTTTCCATAACTTGAGTGTAGAACTATTCCCATATATATATAAACTAGGAATGGCTTATCCAATATTATACTTTGTAGGTCATTTCTGTGAAACAAGCAAAACTAATTAAAAGTCTTGTTCAGTTGAATGTAAATATGCATTGGGGCAGCTATTAGACAAGATTCAAGCTTTTTCTGTATAAATACTCAAATACTCGTAAATTCATAAGCAAGAATACCAAAACAAATAAAAAAGCAGGCGAGGGGGGGGGGGAGTGAGGTCAGGAGGTGAGTTTTACGAAATGCTGAGCGTAGCAATTTGTATGTGCATAACAAAATAAACAAAACCATTTCTGATTTCATATTTATGACTAGTCCTGAAAAATATTCAAATTGATGCAGCAGCCATAATTGGATTTCCAACACAAGACTCAGTCACACACGCACACTCTCACACACACACACACACACACATGTATACACACAAGTAACAATTATAAAACTTAAACTCTTTTTTGTGATGCTCAGTCAAGAGATAAATTTGATTATTTATTTAAAAGCCTGCTTTCATCTTTGCAGTTTGTTTATTATTTTTGTATTATTATTTTTCCACATCTATATTATTTTCCATTTTCGACTGCAATCATATGCGAAATGTCAAGTTTGACTTTTGTGGCAAACTCAAAGTGCATTCAATAAAATTGTGTTTGATTTTCAAACGAAATCCGAAATTCTTTCAAAGTGTATTTTTTGTATGTTTATTATTATTTGCAAAAATCGATCAAATTGAGTTAATTAACTCGTATATATAGAATACATAATAACTGAATTCAAACGAAATTGTTTAATTAATGCATTTTAATGTCGATTTAAAATCAAGAATCATTCATTAATTAAATCGCACTTAAAATGATTTTAATAAAATAATTGCAAACATATTCTGGAACTACTTGAATTGCGAACACAAAGTTTTTCTGTGAGTGTGTGTGTGTGTTGTTGTTGTTGTTCTTGTTTTTGAGTTGATCTCCTTTTGGTGTGCCCTGCCTTAAGCCAAGTGGCATCTTTAACTCATCTCGTATCATGCCCCCTCCCCTGTCAGCCTTGAGTTCCAAGACCCTTGGTGCAACATTCTGCACACGCACTTGACTTGCAAATGGTTTTTTTCTATCTGCTGCTGCTGCTGCTACAGATGCATCTCTCTGCTCTGCATTGCTAAGTAGCAGTAAGCTTAATTAAATTAAATGTACACACATATACATACACACACACTCACACACACACACACACACATACACTCAGAGTGAGAGAAATACTCTTATGAATAGACATTAGGTATGCGTTAAAATTTAAGTGGCTTACACGAGCGTGTCATGTATACACACTTGAGCCAGAGCAGGGGCAAGAGGCGGTGCGGGGGCGAGGCGTTGCCACGCCTTGTTTGCCACTTTTGCATATGTATGACATAATTAGTGCTATAATAAAACCAGCACACACAAACCCACTTGTGGAGGCACTTCTATCTCAAATGTGTGCAAAAAGTTAAAAAGTCGCAGTGAACATTTTTTCTTTTTTGTTTTTCGCTCATTTGAAATGTTAATAAGATACCGTCATCATCATCATCATCATCTATATCAACATCAACATCAACATCATTATCGTCATTTACATGTACAAGCTTTTTCGTCTAGAGTATTCTTTAGGAAACTTTTTTTGCATATATTTCACGCTTCTTTATTTTGATTCTCTCGTTACAGTAAATTACTTGAAAATACATTAAAAATGTACAAAAAGCTGCAGTAAACAACAACAAAAAAAACACACACAAACAAACAGCCCAAACAAACAAAAAAAGAGAGCAAAAAGGTTACTGGCAAAAAAAAGGTGAGTTAAAATAAATATTATTTATGTTGCAGCTGCTGCTCTGGCTTATTAATATAAATGAAGAACAAAAAAAAAGTTAATTAATATGGGTTTAGCAAATAAAAAATGAATATTTTTTTTTTTTTTTGCAAATTTCTGTGGCTTGTTTGTTAATTCGACTGAAAAGTAAATATGCTATTTATTGAAACCAAATAAATAAAATGCGCGAATATGATAAACGACAATAATCCTGGGCACCAAAAACAAACAACAAAAAGTTGACTACACTAAAAATATTTAAATATACTGGCGAGAGCTTTTTTTCGCCCAAACTAAATTTATTTTTATTAATAATAATAATAATTATTAATGTTACATGCTTGCTCTTAAACTTGTCTACTTATTAATTATTGCTAAATGTATTACATTTATTTTCATTTTTTGTTGCTTCAAATTTCTATTTAAGCCCAACTCTTAATTTTGGGAAAACACTGAAAACAGTGTATAAAAATGTGCAAACGACATATATATAAATTACGCAATGTAAGCCCTAAAGACCGCATAACTTTTATCACTCACTGTCACGCACGCAAACACACACACACAAATGCATATTTATATATATGAATATATAGAATAGTTTTTCATATATTTTTTATACACAGAAAGAAAAAATAGATACTGTTCCCCCATTTTGTGCTTTGTTTATATTTGCAAGGGGTATGTGTGCACATGGATGTGCTTTTAATGTGTGTCGGTGTGTCTGTGTGTGTCTTTGGCTGTGTGTGTGTGTGTGTATAATGTGTATGCTTGTGGGTGCAAAACAAAATGCATGAGCACAAATATTATTCTTACCCCTTCGCTGCAATTGCGAGATAAACTTGCACAACATTTGTATTCTTTGGCAGAGTCCTGTGGCAAGGAACAGCAGAATGTGTTTTGTGTGTGTGTGCAACTCGTAACTGTAACCATACACACACACATACAATAGGAAACAAGAAATAAAAATAAAATGACTTCACTGCTAGACAAATTATGCGTCAAATGCGATCCTGCGGCTCAAAGAGCTAAAGAATTTAATTAAATGTTGCACAGAGGTCAACACAAACAACTAAAAATACTGATGTGGCTGATGTTAAATGATATTCTTAATTTAATATATATTGAAATTAGGTTTCAATTAATTTTGGGTAGTGTTGGAAGAGGTTATTCAGATAATTAATAGCAAGGAGTGGGCTTTGAATGACTTGAGAGGAAGAAGAGTGCAGGGAGTTGTTGGGAGTGAAATCGTGCGAGTTGCTTGCTTAATGTGGAATTAATCCTGTCCAAGGCAAGGATCTCTGTCAAAGGACTATTCTATAGAATTTGACTGGAACTCACGAGGATGACATGCAAACAAATGGAATTTGAGTGAGTTGAGTGAGAATTGACCACGCATTGTGTACTTGTAGGCATTTGTGTGTTAAGCTGAGAACAGACGGCATTCTTCAATTTCAATTTCGTTGTTTGTGTCCTTCATTCATGGCGAAACCAATGCCAAGTTTCGCATCGCATTTCGAGTGTATTCAATGCATTTCGAGTGTATTCAATGCAATTCGAGTGTATTCAATGCAATTCGAGTGTATTCAATGCATTTCAAATGTGTGTTCAATGCATTTCGAGTGTATTCAATGCATTTCGAGTGTATTCAATGCAATTCGAGTGTATTCAATGCAATTCGAGTGTATTCAATGCAATTCGAGTGTATTCAATACATTTCAAATGTGTGTTCAATGCATTTCGAGTGTATTCAATGCACTTCGAGTGTATTCAATGCATTCATTCATTCATTCATTCAAAGTGCTTAGTTTGGAACACAATTGTGTGTTTTGCGATCTATTAATTCACATTTTGAAGTCCATACTACGGACCTCTAGTCTCTTTATATAATGTAGTCTATCCCATCGTAAGTGTGTTGCACTTCTCATGCATGCTGCATGCAACTCCACTTCCGATGCACAGTTATTTTCTGAAATGGAATTAATGATTGGAAGTGCAACAATTTCAGCGAGTATTATTTGATTTTTCGCACACGTTTAAATAATTATTTGCACTATTTGCTTATGGACAATAAAATGTGAATTTCAATGTTGTACGCTACATTAAAACCCACTGATACATGTCTGGTTGCACAGCAGCCATATCGCATGCTGGTCCAATAAATAATATCATTTAATTGGAGCAGGACGATTCTGGGGCCAGGACGATGAGCGCAAATACGCCGACGGGCAATCATTCAAAAATTACAAACAAGCGACTGCAATTAAAATTAAAAATTAACTAAATATTTTCGATCAAATATGCGTGTGCACTCACGCACACACGCACACTCATATGCACACACACACACACACACGCACACAAACACACAGTTGCACAAAATTAACACCCTGGCATTTGGGAAAGCAGCTTCAACGACTCATTAAATTTACATTTGCATATGAAATGATTCCAACACGCAACAGTGACTAGCCCTACAATCCACACACACACACATGCGCTCACACACACACACCCCTCACACAACAACTAATTAATGCAGCTGTTGTTGTTGTTGGTGTTACAGGAGCAAGGCTGAGTCCTGCAACTGAAATGCTTAGCTGTGTGTGGGTGTGTTTAATGCTTTTTATTATGCATTATGCGTATTTACCATACAAAATATAGATAAAATAGTTGTCTACACAGGAAAAAAAAATGATTTCAAATTCAGTCTCAATTGTTGATGTGTATCTCTGGTAAAGTGCATTTAAATTTCAGAAAAGTAGCAAAATATTTAAAGTGAGACGGAAAAACTGAGAAAAAGAAAAATTGTTCTCTCAAACATATTCCTGATTGGGAACATTTAACTTGACTTTTTGTGTTGTTATTTTCTCTCTCTGTACACATATGTATAAGTTTTTTTTGGCTGTCACATGTGTCGCTGGCAGCAGCTAAGCATGCAACATGACTACCAACATTTTGTGGCAACCAATTAAACCAAATTGTGTGCTGTTCTATATGTATATGTATATATATCCCGATGTGCATGTGATTATGACGTTATTGCATTTTATTTTATTTCTTTTTTTTACATAAACATTAAAATGTAATTAAAAGGCCATTGCCTGATGGGTGCATGGACTGTAGACGGGGCAGTGGCGGGTTGTTTAATTTGCATATATTTGATATATTTGTTGGCTATTTAATTTCAGCTATTATTTTGCAAAATATTTTGTGTACTTAACTCTTAAATATGTCAAAAGCAAATATTTAAGGCATAAATTTAAAATTGCTGCATTTTAAATTTAACTTCAATAAAAATTTGGCTGATTCGTTTTTGCAATATTTCATTTTCAAATATTGTGAAGGACTTTTATAGCTCTTCTTTTTATGACCCAACCCCCCCCCCCCCCCACCCCTTTTATGGCCTTGCATAATTTTCAGCGCAGCTTTCACGCTTTTCCATTTGTCGATGTGGGAATGTTACACATGTTTTTTGTGGTATTCAATTTCGTTTTATTCAGCAACACCATTTTTAAAAGGCTCTTAAAAATTGTAGCTGCGACTTTGTGCATGCAATTTTTAGCTTACATTTATTCGCTCGCTCTCTCTCTTTCTCCCTCTTCTTTTCTCTCTCTCTCTCTGTCTCTTTTGCACTCGCATGATTCATCAGGACTCGTCAATGCACAATTTCATTGCATTGAAAATTGCTGTGTGTCGCATAAAGTGCACTTTACGAATTTTCGCATTTTTATGACAACATTTCAGCATTTCATTTGAGCCCAAAGGCCATATAACACTCCTCCCCCCCCCTGGCCGCCTGCTTCTCGTCCACACTTTGAGGGTTATGTAACTTCTTTTTATTCACTTTCTTTTATTTTTGTACTTTGATTTAATGGCTATTAAAATAAAGAGAAGGGGCAACAGAGAGCGAGAGAAAGAGAGGCAGCGGAAAGTGCGTGACACATAAAAAGAATCACAATGTACGCTGTGAATTTCAATAAGCATCGCGCACAGTGCGTATACACAATGTCAACTACTGGGCCAAGGCAATTTTTAAAGTTTATTGGCTTCGTTTAGTATTCGAAATACCCTTGCTGAGTAATATTGTGCTGAACTTACATTCTCAAACATATCTTTCCTCTTTACCCAAACCCCATAAAGTATATATATATTCCTGATCAGGATTAACAGCACGATCAAATCGATTTCTGGGATTGTACGAGCTAGATAAACTTATTGTATAGATAAAATATAAATAAGGTTTGCTTCCATTTATTTAATTCATAATATCGATAAAAATCGATTAACGATAGCAATAAAAACTAAAATTTTGAAGCTAAATATTTCCTATACACATTATCATGACATTTTATTGATCACTGTGCATCTACGACTTGTACGTTTATGGCTAGCTTACAAGCTATGTGCTGAATATCTACTAGTCGAGCACTCTCTCGTCTGCAGACTTCGTACTTGCTTTATTTTTCAACTGTTTTGGAGCTGTGGCGAGTTGGACGCTTAAATTAATGGCAATTGAAACATGAAACTGCGACCCCAAAAAGTATGCAACGATTTTTGATTTATTTCTTAGCATGCCTATGTGTGTGTGTGTGTATGTGTGTGCCTTTGTGTGTGCGATTGTATGTGTGCGTCTGTGTGTGTCAGCCATTTATGCATATAAACACATAAATTGAAATGAAGTGCCGGCCACTTTTGTGCACATTTCAGAGATTTTAATCTTTATTTATCGCCACTGCATTGTCCGCTGGAGCCAGCGGTGCCAACTGCGACGATATGTTAAGCAGCTACTGTCTTCCCCACACTCCACCAGCAGCCCAGCCCCCTCGCCGTGCATTGCTAAATGTTAATATCTTTGCATAAATGTGTTACGCATATTTCAACACATATTTCTTTTACAGTCGATAGCCGAGCCAGTGGCATATTTATGCAATTTTAATGCACAAACAATGCAAAATGTTTGCGTTAAGCAAAAGGCAGCATTTTTCGACCCTTAAACAAAGCAAATACTTAAAATTCGTGTTTCCTTTTTTTCTGTTTTTTTTTTTGTTTGTTTTTTTGCTATTTTTGTAATTTCCATTGATTTTGAATGGCTGACGCGAAAAAAAATCGAAAAATGTTTCGCTACTGTTTGTTTGGTGGTGTTGCTACAATATAAATAGCCGGAAGTGGTGGCTGTCATGTTTTTGCATGAGTATGCGTTTGCAAGTGAGTGCGTGTGTGCAAGTGAGTGTGTGTGTGTGTGTGTGTATTACGTGTGTAACAGACAGTCGCTTACACATCCGCCGCAGGGCGCAATCAGCGCAAATATGCACATAAAATCCAAGGCAGCACATAAATAATCCATTATATTGGCATTTAAAATATTTATCGTAAATGCGAGTCAAAGCCAAACAATCGATATGTGGCAATTGATGAACTTTAGATACCCCTTAATGTGTACACTTGCCTAAAGAAAAATTAAATTAAAGTATATACATTTTACTAAGCTTAAAAAATAATTTGACATATTTATTTAATTTTATTGATTAGTAAGATAAACTGACAACTTTCACAGAAATTAAGTATTTAATTAGATAGAGAGATAGTTAGTTAGACAGCTAGAGAGATAGATACAAAAAGATATAGATGGATAGATAGATTTATATAGAGTTGAAAAGGTAGACAAATAAGTGGATATATAATTATTCAATGTTAGAAGGATACATATTTAATGATGAATAGATATATCTAGAGATTGATTGAACAATAGGGAGTTCGAAATATATGGATAGGTGAAAATTGATTGATAGATTTTTAATAAAGTTGAAAGAGCGAGCATAAGGTACATATTTATCTTGTTCCTTAAAGCCATTAAATATGTTCTTATTCAAAGAAGAAAATGCTTTGACAAATTAATGAAGTTGCTTAAAAAATCTTTGTTTGTACTTTATAGCTCACCAGATAGATATAGAAGGAGAGAGAAATATTATTTATAAATTCTTGTCTGAGAGGAAAATGGGAAAATGCATTGATATAGTTGTGATATTTGTTGTTCGCTTGACTTTTTCTTGATCGCTTTATTAACTTAAACTTAATCAACCAAAAATCAAAATCTTCTACCTGCTACTCTATCTTTAGCTAGTTTCAGTTCAAGCCTACTTGAATACAGTTGAAGATAGCCCAAAAGTATTTACAGGGTACAAGCATGCATTGTAAGCTGCTTTTGTTGCGCTCTCTGATTGACTGTGTAAGCTGGACCATTTATAGCAATTCGGAGCAGTAAGTGCGGGCTTAATAGAATTTAAGCTGCCAACGAGGCAATAAAATTGCAATTGTCGATTGGCAATTGCCCAAAAAACACTAATGGCCCTTAGCAGCTGCCCAAAAACTGTGAGGCCATTACATGCTTACCAACTTAGCAGGCCAATATTATGACCGATGGATACCACTTAACAAGCTACTTGCTACTTGATACTTGCAACAACAACAAGCACGAGCAGAATGGGAAGCATGCAAGTCGTGTACATTTATAAATAACAAGCGCAACAAAATGCGCACAATTAGCGCCATAAATGGTGCCCCGAGACTGCGACTCTCAAGGAAGAAGAAAAGGAAGCAGAGATGCTGCTGCTTCTGCTGCTGCTGCTGCTGCTGCAGTTGCAAACAAAACCATTTATGGGTCCCAATGCCTGAGCACAGAACGCAAAACTTTAAACGTGACTCACATTTCAACAAAACTAAGAACTACAACGGGCTGTCTACTTATATATAAGTATATGTATGTATGTATGTATGCATGTATGTATGTATGTATGTATCTTTGTTGCACTGAACAATAAGCAAAGAGTGAGAGCTGTGGGCCCGCGAATTAAACAGCATGCAACTCGTGTAATAAAACAAAGCGCAAATTATAAGGGCCGGACAACGGACAATAATAGCTGAGGCAATATTTACAGACAATCGGAAGCAATGAGCATGTTGTGGAGTAAGAGTTACCCTGTAAAATTATTTTTATTTTTCACATTTTAATTTAATTTGCAACTTCAATACCAATTTTAAGTTGGAATTTTTTAAATCATTAAATCATCAAACTGTGTTTATGAAAAATTTGGTAATGAAAAATTAATCAAATTTCAAATTTTACCCTTCCAATATTTAAGAATTTATTTACATAAATAGAATAAAAGTCAACTTATTAAATCAAGTACAAAATGATAACTTATAGTATTAGTCCAAATCTTAAACTAAATTCAAAAATGTTGCAAAACATATTAATTATTCAATTAAGAATTAAATTTTTCTTCAAGTAGATGACTTTTTATTTCTAGATAATATTATTGTAAGACTTGGAGTACTACGAATAAGAAACAATTATTTCAATCGAAGTAAAAAAAAGAATAAAAATTCCAATTTTATCTCAATAATACAAAAATATTATATATACATAATTTATTTTTTCGTCTGTTTGAATACTTCAATATACCCGTTTGCTTATTTATGCTTACAGGGCATACAATAAGCTAGAATAAACAGAACTCACGAAAGCATAAAAATGCGCCGAGTTACGCACTGAGGCAGCTGAGTGCGCAATGCGCAGCGTTCAGTGTTCAGTGTCCAAATGCTGTTTGTGTTGGCCACGATGAAAATTAAGTAGTTGTAGAACCAGTCCCTGAAGATTGGAGACGACAGCGGCGAGTGCGCCGTGTGCGTCGAGTGCGCCCAAAGGCGGCAATCGCAAAAGTCGTCATCATCGTCATCGTCAACGGTGTCATCGTCTTGGACTGTTTGTGGCACTCGTAATTGAAGTGTACGCGCTGTGCGTTGCAGTGCGGCGCGGCGTGGCGCGGTGCGGTGCGGTTCTGCCCCTTGGCAATCAGGGCCAAGTTAAGTTGGCTTTAACACTGGCCAGCACCAACATCTTGGGCAGGTTGGCAATATGCTGTATTATTTACAATAAGCGCACTCTCAAGAGCAACGGCTACACTTGCATAATAAACTGCTCAAGCCAATGGGCGACATTTTCATTTGGCCACTGGATGGACGGACAGACAGACGCGTAGACAGACAGAGGCTCTGTCCTTCTCCGTCTCCCTCTCCCTCTCTCGCTCCACTCTCCATTATCCACTATGCAGGTATATTATTTTATTTCTATTTCTGTAATGCTGCTGCCCAGTTTCAGTTGCAAGTTGTTTATTTATGTGAACGACTGTGCGTGTGTGTGCGTGAGTGTGTGTGTGTGTGTGTGTTGTAGTTGCACATAAATTTACGAGCGTTAAGCTGCTTACGTGGAGCGGAGTTAAGTTGAGTTGATAAGCAAAGGGGAATAATGTTCTTCAACTGGGAGTGGTTGGTGGCATAAATACAGATAAAATGAGTGAGCGCAGCTGACGAGGATTTCCTGCAGTGATGCCAAAGTCTGCTAGAAGAGTTGAATTAAACTCAGCAAAGCTGTACTGAAACAAAGCTGAGAGACTGTTTAATATAAATAAAACTACTTTGCTTGCATCTTCACCGGGAAGAATAGATTTAGAATAAGCAGATGCCAAATAAGCTAGCTTAATGTGCCACTTTCTAAGAGGAATCCTCAAGCCCCCTCATGTTAAGAGAAAGAGTTTGTTATCAGGTCAAACGAATTAGGAAATCTCAACCAGACAAAGAATGGGTGAGCCATAAGCTCAGAAGTCGCAGTGCATGCAACTTTCACATAAACGGAGTTCGAGCAGAAGCAAAATGCTTGTCGAGTTTTGAAAACCTTTTTCTCTTTAAATGATCATAGAATATACATTGCAAGATATATATATATTTATTATATTATCGATTAAAAATATTGTTCATCGAACATGAGCCAACAATCAATAAGTTGAAATTGGCTTTTTCAAAGTTGCAAATACCAACTAAAAATTATTCTAATAAAAAGTAGCTCAAGCAGCAAGATGAAACTTGGATAAAAGCGAAACTTTGGCTGCACTTGATAACCGAGTGGTTTCCCGTTACCTGGGAACCAGGAAACCAATGTTTGTTGGCAATTTTAGCAGCCAGAAACTAGACAGGGTGGTGCGGGGGGGTAGCAATACCAACAAACAGGACAATCCTAGGTAGTGCGTGAACAGGAAGCACCAAGGATGAGCTTGTTGAGAATGAAATTGAGGCGTGTTGAATTGATGGGATGGGTTCTCTGACCGCAAATTGTGCCCATTTAAGTGACTGAGTAAATAACAAGGCAGAAATTCTGGCAGCGTCAGCGAATTTGGTCAAAAGTCGACCACAATGCGGCGGACAAGTTGGAGTCGCACTAGTTGGCAGTGGTGGTAATAATAATAAAAACATCAAGGCACGAGGCACAACAATGACCGAACCATTAAACTTGAATGCGTCACGCACACACACTCACACACACAAACATACACACGCCACAAAAATGTGTGTCTCTTCCGCTAACCCCACACTTCCTCTTGCTCTGTTACCCTTTTTAGTTTCAGGCTCAACAAGTTCTTTCACTTGGCTCTGAGGCACGAGCGCATTATGCAAAAAGTTTGCACAAACTTATATATATATATATATATATATGGACGACAACATGATTAACAGACAAATGACATTACAAAGCCTTTCACTAGCCGACTGCTTCTCTCTCTCTCTCTCTCTCCGTCTCCGTCTCCAACTCTTGCTCTTTCTGTCTCAGTGAGTGCCCTTTCTTTTAAGCTAGATAGACAATGCGCTTGCTTTCAGGCATACGCAAATCAGGTCTTAACCCCATTTTTCTTGCATCTGCTTAGCCTCCGCCAAGTTGCATGCAACTTGAACTTTTGCTGCCCCCCCGCTGTCTTCAAGCTTTTCAGCGCATGTCTTACTTTTCACTCTCTGCCTCTGCTTGCAACTGCCTGCAACTGCAGCTGCAGCTGCTGCTGGTTAAAGTAATGAGTGGCGTCTGTGAGGGCATCTCTTGGATTTGGCGCTGCCTCTTTGAAGTTGGCTTTGGCTTTGGCTTTGCACAGCTCATTAGATGGCTCCTCCTCCGCCCAAGCAACTTGACTGCAGCCAGTTCTCATTAACAAACAGCGCAAATGAGTATAATGAAAAACTAAAATAAATTATGCATAATGGGATTAACTATTTCATACCCTTTTTTATCCGATGTATCTGAGATGTCAACTAACATCATAAGTCGCCAAAGAAAAATACAAAAAGTAAAAAATTAATTTAATTAAATTGAAAATAAAATTATAAAATAAGAGATATATTTTTAAGATTTCTGGAGATGCAAAATATTTATTGGAGAAATCATGCACAACCTCATTTACAAACTGAATCACTCATGCTACCCGATATGACTGCTTAACAGAGTATCTCACTCAACACACAAGCCTGCAGTCTCGTAAAAAGTACAAACTGAAAAGGCCCTGCAAATTGTAATGAGAATTCCTTTGGAGAACTCTGCGCAAGGTGAAGACGATCTCCCCATCTCGGTTCCAGTTGAACGCTTTGCCCAACCGCAGCAAAACTTGCCATGCAATTTGCACTCGGACTCGGAGGCGTTATAGCGTAATCAGCCTGTAGTTATTTTTAGTCGTGTTTTGCCTGCAAGACTCCGATTGCAGCCATCGCAGGCGGAGCAGCCAATGGCTCTCAAGACTCAAGTCAATATTGAAGGTTTGCTAGCACCCCTTGCATGGAATTAATAAGCCAGCTTGCTCTGCACACGCCCACTGCCATAAGCATTACTCTACTCTACTACATATTTAGTTATCTATACATAGTTAAGAGCAGCTTAAATATCTTTCATCTTCATGTAGTTAGCAACCATTTGGCCAATTGGCTTTTCCCCTGCGAAAGTTTCACAATTTGCTGCAAAGAGTGATTAACTTCCGTTGTTTAATGAACTTGATATTTGTAAGTAAGAGTTGATGAAGGCAGATTAAATTAATATTATGGCATTCTTCATGTTATGCAAATATTTAATTGTTTCGATTAATGTGCCAGAAAATATGACTGAGCACATTTATGTTGTCATAAAACATATTTGAAATTTATTTAGATTTAAATTAACAATTTATCTAGAATTTATTTATACGAGCTATAAGATCTAAATTTTGATAGATAGGTTTTCATAAACTATATGAATTTAGATTTAAGATAATTCTCTGCATCCATAATATATATATAACCAGGACTTATATATATTCGTATAACTGATTTTTGTCAGCAATATTGTAGCTTCTGAGCTACTTTTTATCTTATGCTAGTCGACATATACGATGGCGATTATGTGTGTTATTGTCCATGTAGCAATA